>CAIIXF020000010.1:8734348-9934348 GCA_903813345.2 Owenia fusiformis
CACCAGTTTATTCCTTCAGTAGTAATGGTATTGAACAAAATGATTCAAGTATTGTGACCAGGTCTCTTCTTTTAAATAAAAAAATGCATTCATTACATCGACACATGAATTCACTCCCTCCCGAAATGAAACGACATTATTCAATGGCATCAAAAATCCTGAATAAGTAATTTTATTTCCATTTGTTTTTTCATCCAGAGCAATATAGGCTATTAGATTGTATATTACAGCTGCTAGTTGTTTGGTGACAGTTTGTCCTTGTATTCACAATAACTTCATTATTACGACTGACACGAACTGATTGCAATGACGTCATGGCAATCATGTACAAAACCAATCCAATACTTTACTTGTAACAAATAACTTTTGACTTTTATGTTTTTAAAATTGTAAAAGGCGTGAAAACATATTGATCACTTTTGATCAGAGGTTGACCTTGACGTTATCAGTTTTGTCACGTTTACCAGTTGATATTATTAGCAATTTTCAACATTGGTAGCTGGTTGTAAAAATACAGGTCTTATATGATGATATTTTAATCGGTAATAGCAGTTTCATTTGCAAAAACCTTTTTTATTAAATAATTTATTTGTTAACTTATTAGAAATGTATGTGATCCAAATTGTCGCATGTAGTCGAAAATGTCAGATAGTATTGTCAAATTGATTGTAAGATGATCGAGGAAACATAACCGATGCTATTTGCTTATCTTCGTACGACATGACACAACAATATCGTGCAATAGTGCCCCGGGGTTACACTCATTTCGTTCAGTGCTTAGCTGTACTTTTCTAGTCAATTAGATTACTTACCAATGCGCAGATGTTACCTTTATCTAATTATTGATACAAATATTAAACAAAGTTGTTTACGATTCCTAAGTTGTTTTCCTTTATCCAGCACCTTTATTATTTGATTAAAATTGAAGTTACTGAAGTCAATAACCCCACATCAGCGCTAAGAAATTGTTAATGAGTTGTTAAACCAATTAATTAGTAAGTGGAGTAGGGATGTTTTCTTGGACGCTCAATAAAATACAAACTGTAGTTTTGCTGTCAGTAGCCCTATCTTATTTAAGTTTGAGTCCACCTTCAAAGCACACGTTTTTACGCCATAATAGACGTTGGAATTATGATTTTAATACCAGTCTAGTACCGCACCCCTGTGAACCGCCAACCCATTAACATTAACAACTTTCTAAACCTACCAAGTCCAAAACAAGCAAGATTGTGCATAGAGAAAATGCATAATGGGGGGGGGGGGGATTGACTTGATAAAGACTATTTTGATTGTTGCATTCATCTTCAGATATTTCGAGAAGCTGCAAATATTGCACTAATTGATAAAGAAAAAAGTTTAAAATTAAAAAAATAGATTACTTTTCAACAATTAAATCCGACGTGATGTTACTCACTTTTAAGTAAACAGAATTCCAGATTAAAATTACATTCGCTTTGTTTGCCCTCTTAAGATTGTTGAAAGCGTTCAATTAAGCAAGGTAGCGGGGTGGTAGTTGACTACTAAACTAAATACAATTGCAAATAAGATTTCTATATTTAGATTTGAAATTATCGTTCAAAAAATTAATTCTTAGATAGAATATGCTGTATTCTATCTTGTAAATTATACACAATCTGTAACTCATCTACAAATAACAATTTAAGTTTAAAGCCACTTGTTTTAATTACAGAGGATTGTGAAGATGACGAAGAGCAGGACCTCGATGAATCAGTATTTGGTGACTGTGAATATGAGCAAGGTTATCAACAGTAAGTTCCTTTAAAGTTGTTCATAAATCCTCAAATGTTATGTTTAGGTATGTAACGATCTAATCTAAAGCATTTCATGGTCACATTCAAACGATATTTATTTTAGATTTTACTGTTTCTAAAGGTGCGAGGGGTATGTAATTTGAATGGAATGTCAACGGTTTTCATATGTAGTATATATTGTATAATTCTGTTGCAGCGATGACAGTGACATTCGAGAATCTCTGGGAGAATGCAGTATTCAATATTCAGATCTTAAGATCGGGGAGTGCGTCCGTGTAGGCAGAACAGCAAAGATTTACCATGGCAACTGGCACGGTGACGTCATGATTCAGTGCTACACAGAAACCAATGAGGAGGATGCACGTGACTTCTGGAACGAAGTGTCAAAACTGAGCATGATACGTCATGAAAATGTCACCCTTTTCATGGGCGCTTCTATCGAGCTTCCTAATCTTGCAGTTGTCACGAGGTAAATGGCGATTTCAAAACTGCTCGATCAAATTATAACCCCCATGCTTATTGAGTAATGTACATCATTTTGTATATACATATTCGAAAAGAAGATGAAACAATACAAGCTACATCCTTTGTAAGCAAGCACTGTCATTTCTGTCACCTGCATGGATTTAACCATTATTATAATGAATCTCAATCACGTTTTGAAAGTGTAACAAAATCTTTTTATACTTCCAGCGTCCTCAAGGGTCCATCTTTATACGAAACTACACATGTTAAACAAGACATTATCCCCCTACATACAAAAGTTCACATCTTAAGACAAATTGCTCAAGCCATGGGTTACCTTCATGCCAAAGGAATCGTTTTGAAAAAGCTCAACTCAAAGAACGTATATCTCGAGTCAAAGGTCAAGGTCAGTGTGATGGATTATGGGATGGCCGAAAAGGTCAAGGACAAAGCTGGCTATGGATGTCTCCCAAAAGGTCACATCACATACATAGCGCCTGAGGTTTTGAGAACAGCATATGTAGATTCGCCTAGATTAATCACCCACCATCAGTTCACCCACAGCTCTGATGTTTATGCATTTGGGTAAGTCTCATAATACAGATTAGTTTTTCCAATAATCCGGGCATGATATTCATCTGAAGTTTCAATTAAGCAATTTAATCAAGGTAATAGAAACAGATGATTGTCCACATATAGTTTAATTAAAATATACGGGTAGAGCTGCCTCATTTTATATTGCTAGCAAATGTTTTTGCGCTAAACGAAACATGACTTAATTAATCTAGATATTAAACGAAGAGTGTAACTGCTACGATCAATTATAAATTGAACCCAAATAGAAGGAAGATATTTTTATTTTTTTCATATTTTCCTTCAAAGTTAAATGTTTTACTTACAAAAATCCCGGAACCTTTTTAGGAATCCCAGTGTAATATCAGATGTACCATATTTGAATACGTTTTCATAACTGCTTAGTTTCTTGTTAATGATTCTACAAAACTATAAGATTTTTTATTTGTTTTACAGGACTGTTGCATATGAATTGCTATCCAACCGTTTTCCTTATGAATCAGTGCCCATAGAGTCGGTCATCTGGCAAGTTGGGACCGGAAGACAACAGACTCTGGACCACTTGAAATGCCCGCCATCTTTAAAAGTAAGTGTACAACAGTGAGCTGTACTTGAGTTTTTGTTCTAAACAACTTTGGCTCGTGATAAATAATTTAAAACAGTGCAATGAAATTATAAAAAAACGATTAGCCAACAAATCACTGGGCTAACAAACATGATTACTTTAGTTAAATTTGATAATGTATTTCAATTTAAAATAATATTCAAATTAAATATCAGAAATCTTTAGTGATTCAAATATTCTTTTTCTTATGATTGTGATGCTTTACTTTCAGAACCTGGTTGAAGAGTGCTGGAGCCACGATATTCATAACCGACCAGATTTCACTCATATTAATAAAGAACTACAGCAAAATTCAACATTACATAAACGCCATAGCTCATCGGAGCCAGAAAGACTTAACAAATTGGCTCTCTCACGGGCGCACAGTCTCTTTCCTTAAGTCTCGAATGAACTCACGCCATTGTAACGAGATTAGACGCATATTAAGAGGCACGAGTTTAGAGAAGCGACTCTGGAATGTGGAAGCACCAGAACACAGTCCGTCCCCATGAGGAAAGCTGTCTGAAATTTAAACGATACCCATTGATACTATTAATTATATCATACTGAGTCGTCAAGGAAAGTTAACATGCACTCAAATGGCGAATCAAAATAATTATTTTAATTTATTACTCATGTTGAGTGAAGTGTGTGCCAGAGTGCCATAGTTTCATGTTTATAGAAACAAAAACAGATATTATTAGTACATGCTCATTTGAAGTCGAGAAATTGTATACTTTTTATTGTTTAATGTCAAGGTAATGTTGCATTAAATGCCAAGGTAACCCGTGTCATATCTTATCTTAATTAAATGCAACTGACATTCAGCCATCATTGTGACTTCACTTCAAGTTACATTGAATCCTAAATGAAAAGACATATCCTAATGACTATAGAATTTAAGCTTGGTTATTAGAACATCAATTTAATTGAAGGTTTTGTTTTGTACAACATTCGATTTTGAAGTATAGTTGGTTTATTTGACATATAAACATGTTATAAAATAAAGGTAGATTATATTTCTAAAGTATTGGAAATGCCAAATGGGATTGTGTCTCAGTAAATACACAAAGAGTGCCTAGAAACAAAATGTCTTCCCGTTAGCTTTACCAAAGAGTAGCGAAGAACCTTATTTAAAGGTCAGTTTGTATTTAATGTACATTAGTAACTTATTTGTAAAATATGTAAATATCGTTTCATATTAATTTATTCAGTATGTACCTAAAATATCTCCCTTCTGAGGGATATTTATTATTTATTTCAATTTGTGCTGCGTACAAGTGCAAATTATTGTAATCATGACATTCCCCATTTGCTCATAACTTATGCAAACAATATTGTAAAGTAGACTTTTTTATAGGTAACTTGTATTGAAAATGACTACAGATAAGAAAATTTGAAATGGAGAGAAAAATGTAGGTTCATGCTCTCTTAAAAATAGATTTGTTCATCATCAAGCCAAAGCTATTTTGATATGGCTAATTCAATGTTCACTAATCTTCCAATGTTATCTGTTAAACCATCCTGCAGTCAAAGATGAAACGTCAAATCATTTCTTGAATGGGTTGTCCAAGTTGTAACATTCCTTTTCATATATTTGTATAAACATTACTCCCTTTAAAACTTAAATGTAGGGTAAAATATACTTCCTCTAAATAAATTGATTTGCCTGGTATCAATGGCGAGCTCTTAAAGAAATCATTTACTTATTAACAGTTTAACTGGAATGGGTATTTGAATGGAACGGGTGCAAACGTGAAAAAGTTAACTATTTGAAATGTGCATGGGAATTTTAAGTTAGATACAATTGCATCATCTAGAATATTTTCAAGCAATTTTGTCTCATGCGTTTTCTTAACCTCGAATCCAGTGCAATAAAATGATTAACGTGATTGATTCTTGCAGAGGAACAGACGAATTTATATTTAATTTAAACGTCTCTAAATTATTATTTAAATTCATGATACATGTCAAAGTATTAATACTATCTGCCTTTAAAGAGCAACCAGTTTGTGCAATACTAAGTAGCCTAACGAAGACATGTATCAAAGCGTGAAATCAATTTTGTTATTTCCCAGTCATATCTTGGAATATTCCCCAGCGTCATATGTTATACACCAGTTCATATGCAATATATCTTGTGACCTTTGTGACCTTGCTGATGATTACTCTTTGTTTTATAGTTTGCGAGTGATGGTAGTGTAATTTATAGTAGAATGTAGAACGTATATAAGTAATGGCCTTTTGGCCGGGAATTATGCAATCAATCTTCAATCTCTGACTTTTCTATGGAGGTTTTCTACCGACTGTTAATGTTAACAATACCATTTGTATAAACTATGTCCATCTGTCGATACAAATTTGTTTTAAAAACAAGAAAATGTAAAAAGATCTCATGAGTTTATTAATAAAAGAAAATGAAATTCAACCCATATTTTTTGTTTTGATGTAAAAGAATAGGCCATTGTCGTCCAATACCCACGATTTACCAAGTGATAAAAGCAGCTAAATATGTCAAGCTGGTGTTGGTAGACCGAGTAGGATATTCAATATGGCTACGGACGTTTTCAATGACTATATAGTTTCATTTAGTACGTTTGTACGTCCATTCCAGTTTCTGATTTCAAGTACTGAACAAGTCCAATTCATTAATGAGTTGCTACATGTAAAGAGGCAGTATCACAGGGTGCCAATAATATAGAAAGAAACTCACCGTTTCCCTTCGGCACTTGTGCTAAGATATTTAATCTTTACCAGTATTTTAGATTGCATAGATTTCCAATGTCGTATAACAGCGACATCTTTTCATGGAACAAAATTTTCTTACATCGTAAAAACTCTCAAACATTTCAAACTTTCTGCACGTTAAAGCACAAAAAGAAGTCTTGGATAACAGTATTAGTCCATCCTTCATTCAAAGGACTTCACTATCGTTTATTACTCGATTATGGAAAGAAGTGAAATACCCTTGGACCAAGGATGGTGTTAGACTCATAAATACGATCTCCACTTAAATTGAGAATTCTACGTTGATCGGGGAAAATCCCAAAGTATAATTAGCAGTTACCTAGATCTATGTCAGATCTATAATCAGACTATATTATTGTATGCAAACCTGTGCACAAGTATTTAAAAATTTGTAAAAGCGTTCATATCTCTAGCACATTTTCTAGGTAGGCCTAGAAAAGCAGAAATACGGTACTAATATATACTTAAAAACTTAACTTAAAACTCGTTTTTCCTATAATGACATTATTAGTAGATTGTTTTCAGCTTTGTCCCTGTCTAAATAAATGATAAACAATACACGATATATAGATATAACTTTTATTGACAAATAACATGATAACATGAGTAAGAACTTCTCACTTAAACAATATCTAACAATACTATATTTAGAAGAATATTATAGATTCAAATGTACATTTAAACCATGCAAGAGGCAAACTATTTTTAAGTATGATGTACAGAATATGCTGACTGTTCTAAATTGTTAAATGACACTCTTCCAGTGGCGTAGCCAGGATTTGTCAGGGGGGGTTCTAATATTTTCTGCCAAATTTGCCAAATGTACTTAAATTTTGCCAAATTTGCTTAAGTTTTGCCAAATTTGCTTAAATTTTGCCAAATTTGCTTAAATTTTGACAAATTTGCTTAAATTTTGCCAAATTTGCTTAAATTTTGTCAAATTTGTTTCAATTTTACCAAATTTGCTTAAAATCTTGCCAAATTTGCTTAAATTTTGCCAAATTTGATGAAATTTTGCCAAATTTGCCAAATTTGCTGAAATTCTGCCAAATTTGCTATATGTTTGCCAATTTACCTCAATTTTGCCAAATTTGCTTAAATTTTGCAAAGTTTTCTTAATTTTGGTCTAATTTAATTAATTTTTGACAAGTTTCTAAAATTTTACTTAAATTTTGCCAATTTTACTTAAATGCCAATAATGGATAAATTTTGCCAAAGTTTCATTGTTGCCAAATTTTCATAATTTTTGCCCATTCGCTAAAATTTAAAATTTTGCCAAATTTTCTCAAGTTTACTTAAATCTCAAACAATTGCAAAAGCAAAAAATAGGTAAAATATCCCAAGACCAAGTTCATTTATTTGGGCAGATTTTTTTAAATTTGGACCCAACATACCACAAATTCACAGAAATTAGCAGACATAGAACCCCCTCCCCCAATTTTCAATCGCTTGTACAACGAGCTTTATAAATAAATAGGAGCCAAAAATCAGTAAACAACTCTGTGTGAGTGATCTTTGTACTTGCTCTCTGATCTAACTACGGCATGAAAAAATAAGAACGTTGTAAGTAAGAATTTTCTAGCGTTCACAATTTTGGTGCATCACGGCCCAGTGTCACTAAACATTCACATGTTCAAAATTCTCTGCTGATTTATATCAAAAATTAGACCATTTTGACGTTTTGTACAACAATCAGATAATTTCAACTTGGTAGGTATGCTTTATTTGTGCATTTGAATTCATTTTGAAGATATTACTTCAGTATTTCAGGCCTAAAGTGCAATAAGAGCATACCTATTATCGCCCATTATTGATTAGAAGTTTTTTGTTTTTCTGTTTTTTTTTAATCTTTTTAACTCAAAATGAAGCTATAAATCTCACATATTTCCATCTTGACATATAACTCAATTGTCTTTGGGTAATCAAAAACGATAAATTATTGAAAGACTGCAAAAATTTTACTCAAAGTTTGGAGGTTTGCATAATTGCCAGAAAGGGTGGGTTCGATTTTTTTTCGGCAAGATTTGGGGGGGGGGGGGGTTCGCACGAGCCCTACGAACCCCCTCTCCCTACGGCCCTGCTCTTCTATAACTTGCATTTGGTGTTCATGAGCAACCCATTTGGCTTCTTAGCAATCATTATATTATTTGTTTTTATGTGTCCTTTCCTTATGAATGGTTTATCGGATGACTGTTAGATGTTAATAAAGTACTTTCAAAAATAGACTAGAGTATATGCATTTCTAGTTGTTAGGTATAGTAGAGTAAAATGAGTGATCTATACATTAATATTTGGGAAGATGTCGTTGTATGATTATATCACTTGGAATTATATTAAAGAATTTAAGCCCATGACCCAATGAATTGTAGAATGGTTTAACAACGAATGTCTTGTTTCCAGAATTTGAATAAGTACGGTAGAACGGATTCAAAGTCTAGGATACAAGACACGAGTGGATTAAATCATCCACAATAAGTCATGTGCCTAAATTCTTTTTACACATTGAAAAATGTGTACAGTATCACTAAAAACTTTTTTGTGAGGAAACTTTTTTGCACGGGTTTCAAAGATTAAATGGTCTAAACTAGGTCAATACTTACCATTTGACATTTAACCTGCATAAGCACTTTTATTGTTATTGCCTATGATATTATTTATGTTTTTAAAATTGATGAGGGTAATCAAATTCACTAAATCTAAAAATGACCATGCTTGGTTGTAATTTTAAGAATGCAGATTATTTGAAATACCGTGTTCTGATTTGCTGGAATTTGCTATTGACCTATGTGTGAATTGTAAATAAATAATCACTATTCAGATTGAATTTTGGGAGTTTAAAGTTGAATGTAGAAAAAAGTAGAAAATAATCCTTTGTTCAATTTATAAAAAAGTGAGATTTATTCTCTACATATTTACATATATATATATTAACATAACCTTTAATTTACAGGTTTGGAACTTGGTTGTGTGTGTCTTCCTGTTCCTATTTTTTAAATTTTCGAAATACACTATGTTTTCTCCAATCAAACCCATTTCTTGAAAGATTTCCTCCACCATAAATAATCGTACATGCGTGCAGTTAGCGCATAATCTCTAGTTCAAAAAATGTTATTACTATTCATCTAACACCATCACGAAGCGATGAATTCACTGTTTTAGTTCATCGCTTTTGTTACAGAAACATCGCTCTGAAGCGAGGAATTCACAAAAAAGTTGCAGTATGCACTATAGCGATTCGTGATGATACTGGGTAAATACTATAATTACATCTTTGAATTAAAAAATCATGCGCAAACTACATACGTACGATCGATGGAGGTCGAGAAATGAGTTAAATCATGGTGAAAACAAAATACAAAGATCGTAGTAGGTAGGCTATCTAATTTAAATGGAAAACATGCAATCTTGTTGCACAGACACCAGGTAATACGTTGAGACGCGGTATTATTGCTAATCTATATATTTTATCATCTTGCTTCGTATATGATTCTGACACAACATCTTTCTTGAATGGCTTCTCGATATGAGGTATTTCATAATACCACTTCTCCAGTTATATACAAACAAGTCTTGAGTTATATAAATAACATCAGTGCACCATGCGGCAAAAATACAAATTAAAAAGCTCTCGATCTAACACGATTACTTTCTACAAAAATAGCAAGCTGTATATGCTAACAGGACCCATACACATGGAGTTGAAGAGAGGCTTGTCGAGTCATCGGTTCCATCGGTGCCAGTGTAGGGCAAGTCAGATCCCACACAGTGTAAGCAAGTAAAATACCTTTCGGGGTCATACTTCCGTTTGGCCTCCAACAGGCGTCCGTAGTTGTTCCCCCAGTAGTCCGTTTTCCAATCAGTAAGCTCAGAATCTGGTTCGTTTAGATAAACACCCTCTCCAATCGTATACAGTTCTTTGGCGAAGTCTCTCATTACGCCTTTCAAATGGACTTTCATTGGGGTATCGATATGTCCAGTGATGTTTACCCATCCGCCATTGCCACATGACAAAGATAAGAGAGCTGTCCGGAAGGCGGGATTAACGGCCGTAGCATCTGCAGCTGGTAAAGATGTCTTCTCTAAAGGTGAAGGGAGGAGACGGGTTAAACCGAGAAGACAAGTTAAACCGATATCATAAATTCATAATTTAAGCATTTCCTTCGGTACGTGGTGCGTCCAGATCTTCATAAGTACTTAGAAAGAAACTTCTCTGAGAATAGAAAAGACAAGCAATGCTGCGCATTTTATAAAATAATGTTTTTTCAAAATATTTCAAATTGTGTATAATTATGACTTTTTGTATATATAGTTCTACAAATGCAGTCACAAGTATTATAATAGTGTGCTTTAATATTTAAAGTCTGTGAACTACACAATGTATACTTACTCCCAATGTGTGTGGCGGTACAATGGATGAAACGATCATCTGGTAAGTCGGGATACGCATCAAATTCGCCTTTGAAGAATTGCGCCATTGGCGACAGGTTCCCTTCTGACCCTTCAAGATCAGCAGGTTGTATCAAACGGTTAACGATATAAGTAGCACTCGCCAAATCATCTGCATTCAATTTGTTGTAGTCCCAAAAACTAGTGTAATTCTTCCATTCTACCTCTTTGAGTCTAGCATCGGGCATGAAATCAACCAGAGGTTTTAACGTATTCACTGCTTCAGCAAAATCTCCTCCATAGTGAATCAAATAGAACACCACTTGTCCTTTGGTGGTTTTATTTTCGGAAATCGAATTATATTTTTGTATCATCACGTAACCGCCCCAGTTTTCAGTCATGTTGTTTTTGAGGAATCTGCCCCAGTTATCCAAGACCAGTGAGCCGACATCAGTTCCATTCTCCAGGAAATACGGATAATCAGCCGTATAACCGATCAAACCATTAAGCGGCTTCGGGTGAAGTCGGAAGTGGAAACTCGTTACAACACCGAACGAACCACCGCCACCCCCTCGTAAAGCCCAAAACAGATCCGTGTCGGTAGAAACGGTTCCATTCTCATATGTCACACCTGTAAAAGCAGATTTAATAAATGCTCGGTTAGAAGTCTTTGTGGGTACGTCCATATTCATCCAAAAAGCCCTCCCTTATGGCTTTGTATAAAAAACCTCCTACCTCGCACCCACCTACCCACGTACGTGGGACATGATACAGTCTTTGAAGGGTTCAATTTTAAAGGTTATTTATTATTATTTAAGTTATAAATCTTAGTTTATGTTGAATTATAGATTAATCAATGCACCCAAATGCCTTTATTGTCTGTCTAGCCATAAAATAAAGCCAGAATTGCAAAAATGTTATAGGAATTCTGGGAGAGACAAGTGACAAAATATTGCTTCTTGGACGAGATCAAACGACTTTGACATATTCCGTGTGTGAATATTTCAATTATTCAGATTTTGCCGTGGATCCGATTTTAAATGCTTCTAAATGATCTTCTAATGCTTACTTTTATCTATATTTGTAATGTTTTGACTTACCCGCTTCATAAAAGAATATCATCACCATTTACTCTATATTAAGCACAAACTGAGAATGAATAATAATCTTCAAAAATTGCACCCTTCAAAGACTGTGTAAGACCCACGTACGTGAGTACGCGGTTTTGTTTTTTATACAAAAATCATTTCGAGAAATCAAAAGCAGACATGAAACAAAATAGCTTAAATCATTTTATTAACATTTCTGCAATTCCGGCTTTATTTATGACTTGGCAGATGACAGATCCATGAATAAAGGAATATGGGTGCATCAATTCATCTATAATTCATCATAAACTAAGATTTAATAACTTCTTTAAAATTGAACCCTTCAAAGACTGTATCATGTCCCACGTACGTGGGTACGTGGGTAGGTGGGTACGAGGTAGGAGGTTTTTTATACAAAGCCCTCCCTTATATAGGCCAGATCAGAAAAGGGTCAATGAATTGTTATGTTGTGCCCTACAATCATTGACCAAAGTAGCAGAAGTTGGCACTCTTGAAGTTGAGTTGGCCGAGAGGGCTTGAGCACGTTTAGGCTAGGCGATTGGGGCCGTAACCACGAGGTTGCGAGTTCGAGACGCGTGTGCTCCTTGCGTTAATTCATTTACAAGAATTACGGGAAAATCATAGATACCGCAAATGTAAGTATTAAAGTACCGCGAGTTACATGTAGAATAAATTAGTTTTTCATGCATTTTGGTTTTGTTTTTCATCTAAAAAACATGAATACACTATATTAAACGTTTCATTGACTATAAGATAACACCATATAATTTAAAAATCTCATCTTCAAAGATAATCCATGGGTTAACACATAGATATTTTCAGAGGACTGGGAATCATTGATAATCAACGCTTTTGAATAAGATAAATACTGTTTTATATAGGTTTCACTTTCACGTATGCCAATGCCAATGTTAAGCACTAGTACACGTTACCTTCGGCGGAAATATTAGCGAACTGTCCATCGGCAAGAACCATTCTGTACGACATAATCTGGTCGACACCCAAGCCTAACTTCCTGCTTACAGCAGAATGCCCCCCACCTAGAAACCAGCCTCCCATGGCGACAGTGTGAGCCGCCCCACCCACTGCAATAAGATCATGTTTATCAACCTGAAACACAGAAGAAAGATCTAATAGTTATATCATGTGAAGTATCCCTCTTTCCCTATTTAGTAACTAGAAAACAATAATATCATTATTGTATCGTTTTTCTGATTTGGGCCTTGTAAAATTCAAAATGGCCGCCTTATGTGGGACTTCGCAATAATTTTCTAATCTCTTCAAAGTGTGGCTATATTATTCTCAATTTAAGACAGATCAGTAAAGTTTTCCTGATTTGCGCCTCAGAAAATTCAAATTGTCTCGAAGATTATTCTGCTAATGTTTGTATTTTTGTGACAATTACAGATTCATATATATTATAGTGTTCGTTGGGATTTGCTACTCCGTGGAGTTGGCGTCTTCTAGTTTAGTTTTGTATATACGAATGGAGAATGTATTTCCATGATATTGATGCCTCAATAATTGATTTGCATCAAGCAATGATCGATTTCAAAAGACTATTTCACAGATCTTACTGCTCACTAGAATATACATGCCCTTGGATATACCACTATACCTGGAAATATGCTAGTTTCCCCTTACCTCTTCATAAACATTTTCCCAGTTGGCCCCCGTCTCTGCAATCATGGACGAACCGGTGTCTGAGTTAGCATCCTCAGTGAAGACGGTCATGTCGTTCATATCGTTCATGCGGATCATAACTGTCATGTAGCCGGTGCTTCTCCCGATGTAGTCATGGCCAGAGGAAAGCATTGACATCTTGATACCATACTTCTTGGCAAACCTAACGCTCTTTTGGACATCCTCTGCGTATCAGAAACATTTTAAAACTTAAACCCATTTAGGCATTAGGCTTATTTTAAGCAACATTGGTACAGATCGTTCAATAAGTAACATAAGTAAAGCTGATTTTCTCTAATTCTTTAATGTTATCACTCGCACGTACTTATCAAAGCTTTGTTGCATGTATTAAATTGTGAAATGTAATAGTATAATCGGAGAAAAATATGAAAAATGTATAATATTTTAATTTAATGCAGAATGAGGGGCAAATAGATCATCTAAAAAATATCAAAAATACATGACCTGAAACTAACTAATTCCACAATGAAGCAAGATATCCCCCGGTCAAAACGACGCATTGATCAGTTGCTGTCGATCTAATTTATTTTGCTTCATTTATTTAGTCCAATGGGTATCTTTGGGCGCGGTTTTATGCTAAACAGTATTGAAGCAATAAACTCAGTTAAAACAAATATATGAAATCATGAAGAGTTTTTTTTAGCTCACAACCTGTTCAATTTTGAATACATTATATAGAGATTATAAAGGCAGTATCAGATCTATAGTGACAAAGTTGCAAGTAAATATGTACAGTATCCCGTTTATATTCCTTATAACATCAAATATAGTATCTCCCTAAGATCCGGGCTAATACGTATATTATGGATGAAGTTATCAAAGGTCCCATAGTTTAAACCACTTTGGCTGATTACAACAAGTCGTTGGTAATCGTTGTTTTTACGCATTTTTGTCCATTATTGGCAAATCAATTGAAAGAGAAACGATGAAATAAGCAAACCTGGAGTCCTGCAGATCACAACAAGGGAGGGCCACGTCCAATAATCCCAATTCTTTACGTACTTCACTAGGTAATAACTAGCTAGATCAATATAATGTACATCCGTATATCCCCCAGATAGCGAGTACATAAATTCTCCGACCCGTCCATCTGACGGCCAGCAGGGCGTCTCTGCAAGGCAGTACTCCGATTCTTCCCCGTTACTGAACGCGGGTAAAACGCATACTATGGCCAGCAAAAGCCATCCAAGTTGAGAGATACGCTTGATTATCAGAAGGTGCGCCATGTTACGTTGACTCAAGCGTATCATGAGCTACATGCTGGACAAAAACATGATCTCTGTTTATGTTAGCTGTGGGTGTCGTACGTTCCACTAGTTCCTAAATCCGTTTTTCTAAATATCGATTATCGATATCTTAACTACAATAAACGCCGTATAAATGTATGATCTGCAAAGGTATGTATGATCCCTATATATCCACTTATCCGATTTTTATTCGTTGTTTTTATGTGTAGTGATCGTCGCTTTAGGTGCAGGTCGAAAGTACAGTGCAGTTTAGTAAAGTACAGTTTACTCATACATTCTCATTAAATGTGTCTAATTTCATTTAATATTTCTTCCTGAAATGCCAAATGAGCATACCATTTGTATCGTTCTATATCTACAGGGCTACATAGTGTAGCATCGTTCATTATTGTTTCGTTATGGTTGGTATGGTAACATGGACAATGGTACCTACTCAGACCAAATATGTTACGCCGTGCTCACACTTGTTCCAATCTTCAACCTGGGAATACTAAACCACTACACATTGTGTATTAATGAGAAAAATGCATCACTCAATAAGAGTACAATAACACGGAGGTAAAGCCACGATGATACCATGAGCACATGCTTTGAGGATGCGCGTTGTTTGAACCTACCGCCGAGCTCATTTATACATGAAGACCCCATACACAGTCATGATACCGCCGAGCAAGCTCATTGCATCATCGGGTCTGCTTTACCCCCGTGAATAACGTCATTTCGAAGGGCAATACATAGAGGTTATTTAATGGGAGATTTTGAGACAGAGTATATCTGAGGGAAACAGGTTTAAGGTTTTCATATATATTTAATTATACATCATTTCTATTCTTTATTCCTCTTAAAGGGGACCACCACCATGGTCACATGATCAGTCGTGTGGAGGTAAGCTCCCAGTTGAAATAAAAGCACTGTCCTCCTTTGGTTTATGTGAAAAGTAGCTAATACCCTCATGTATTTGGTCAGTTTGTGTGTCACACGACTTATCCACACCATATGCTTCATTCAACATATTTTATGCTATTAAGCTGCATATAAAAACACTACTTTGCAGTAAAAACGAACTACTGGATGAACTAAGGTTAGGGTAATTAAATTAGTTGTTTCTCATTCTTGCCCGCGTGTGGCCCAATCCCCCTCCACCCTTTTTCTGCCATTTCTGAGAAAAAACACCGTACCTCGCGCGCATCCATGGCGCGCGTGTGAAACACTTTTTTTTACTTTTTATGGATCAGGATAATTGACAATATCGTGGTACTGATATATGATCAAATATACCAGTAAAGTAGGCTAAATTCAACATAAACCCACTTTATTTCCTTCAAAATTAGTTTGTTTTTTACAGTTATTTTAAAGAAAAAAACCATCCCGTTCCTCATCAGCATTTTAGATAGACAAAAAAAGGTAATATAAAAACCGTCATTCCCGTATCAATTTTGAAAAATAGAAGAAAGAGAAACAACTAATTTAATTACCCTGGCCTAACATAAAATACAAAGCCACTAGCCAGCTCATACAGTATACTTACCCCTTGCAAATTGTAATTTATTGAATTCACAGTAAACCCATCAATTTAAAAAAAACAAAGAATATTGTTCTCATGGATCTATTATTCATGTTAAACTAACTATGAAAATATAAATATGAAATAATATGTTAGCTTGAAGTCATATATAAGATGAAAATATATGTCCATGCATTTGCATTTTTCCAAAGGGAACAATTATTCCCATGTAAGTAAATACAGGTGCAATATATAATTTATATGTATATCTATGTCATCTGTTTATACATGCGCGTATAGTGATACATTTGAACAAGATGATGGTTCTGGAAAGAAATGAGTGTGGCAGATTTGCTTAAAAGCCACATACACCACAAAAGCAAGACCAATTTGAAAGTAAGTTCATTATTCTTAAGGGTACACTTCAAGTGAAAGCTACATTGCTACAGGGTGGCCTATCATTCTGAGACAAATGTATTATCAAACGATTGTGATTTTCGAAGCTAAAATATAATATCTTGAGCAGATGGAAGTACATTCCCATGAGATATGTACATATATATCGTCAAAAGTGATAACTATTTATTGAGTGTAATGAAACGTATCCTTCGCCAACTGCTTTTGTTTGAGATAATTATCATGAAATATTTTTAAATTAATTTTTATGTGTGTCATTGATCCTAATCCACCCTGTAGTCTGGTGTTTGTAGAGCACTGCACCTCGTACAACTTGTTCTCACAAATATCAAACCTCATTTACTAATTAATTTTTTGTGTGAATATGAAGAGTCCAAGCATTGCTTTTTTATGTTTACTGTATAGCTATATTTAGCCTCGATAACCATGATTTTTTAAAACAAAATCCCACCGTTAGATTTCGAGCTATTCATGTTTACTCATTTTTCTAATTGGAAAACAATGCAAATCTCATTTTTTCAAAGGAAAAAAATTGAAATTCTAAGACGGTGAAAAATCATTAAAAAATACACAGATTCAGAATCCGGCAACATTTTCCCTTATTCCTCTCCGTTAAGAAGTTTTGTTAGGTGTTGGATCCCTTTAAGTTCCTTTGCACTCAATACGTGAAATCATTCATAAATAACCTTATCCTTATAGGGACCAACATTTACCTCCTTTTAGAGTTGTAGGAAGTCCAGTAGATTCTAGTTTGGTAATTATGGGAAGTTATTATTCGCCTCATTTTTGGAATCTTCCCTGAGGAACTTTCAATACTTTCGGACTATTCTTCAGTATCATCTCAGAAAATCATCCTCAGAACAGTTTTAACATTTTGACATGGCACAACGTACTTACTAAATTGTATTGACTTACATGTACTGTATAAGATTGGATTTTAATATTGAAAGAATAAACTTTTAGGACTTTTACTTCGAGTTTTATGTTAGTTTATAACCTGGGATAAACTGTTTCATCTACCTTGGTCCAATATTATACAAATATTGAATTCTGTGGAGTTGAATATCTGTATATATTTCTGAAGGCGTATTCACCGCAGCCCGAAGGGCGAGGTGAATACATCACTTAGAAATATATACAGATATTCAACGATCAAAGAATTCAATATTTGTTTTATTATTTCCTCATTAAAGTAGCACACAGTATTAAAGTTAGAAGTCACAATATTGTTATCTTCAGACGTTTTCTAACCAGGGAGACATGGAATACCTCTATTTATCCGATGGATACTAAGTATATGGGGATACCAACACAAGATAATTTTCGTATACGCCACTACAATCGTATCCGATCCACGACGTGATATCCAATCGTATCCGACGGATACTATTTTAAAAAATATTTTGAAAAAAATGTGAACTTTTGAGAAAAAAATGTTTTGAAAATTAATTCGGAAAAAATTGAAAATAAAATTATAGAAATAAAAAAAGATGAAAAAAATTGGAAAAAATAGAAATAATATTTGGAAACAACTTGAAAAGTTCCAAGGTTATATGCTCAGTAAAAATGAGTTACATTTTTTCATGCAATCATTCTATAAAAATAAGGTCACAGAAAATACATGTACATGAAAAAATAGAATAGAATTATTTGAAGTCCATACAAAAATAGCGACAATCGGATAAATATGATATCCTATGATTCTCGGCTATCATTTTTATCCACTCTTGGATATCGCCGATCTCCACTCATTCGCTGCGCTCACTCGTGGAGATGAGCGATATCCACTCATGGATAAAAATGGTATCCCTCAAAAATAGGATATCCTCTATATATTTTTTAGTCACACGGTATAACTTATATATATCTAATTGACCAATGAGAGAGCGAGTATCACTGCATGGAAATAAAAATTCACTATATTGTCCTTCGAAATGACGTTGTTAAGAATTATTACCACTGCTGATTTAAGGAATAAATAATGTTAGGCCATTAAATATGGTGAAATTCAGCACTAATTGAACAGAATGTCGTACAATGAACGAACTGAAGGTGAGTGAATTTCTACTGATATTCTGGTGGTTATGTCCCTCTAAAATTGATTGGTAAACTTCTCATAAAAAATATTGAATTTTCCAAAAATCGGCCGTGTCAATACTGTTTGTAAAATTCCAGCATATGCTATATCGACGGACGATGTACTGATGTAAAACAACATGTGTTCAATAAGTAACTTTTTCATTTTACCTGTATTCCTAATTTATCTTTATTTAGTTATTGAGTAGAGTTATTGACTAGCAATGTTAAAGGTCAAACTTATGACAACTCCAAGATCTTATACATGGTGTTGTCCAATGGACGGCACAAAAGCGAGCGTTTTCCAATTGACGGCACAAAGCAAGCGTTTTCCTGGTTTCATTGAAAAGAGAAAATTGCTTGAGAAAAGAAGATAATGGTTTTAGTCTGACCAGTTATAAAAGTTCTTAGTAGGAAGACAATCTACTTTTTAATCTAATGAGCATATGAGATACATGTTTCATAGACAAAGATCAAATTAAATCAAATTTTTATTATTGTATTGTATTGTATTGTATTGTATTGTATCCTTTATTACCACATTATTTCAATGTGAGAACATTACAATTTTCAATATTTTTTTTCAAACATTATTGAAAATTAAGATAAAATAAAGTAAAATATGATACAGACTTGGGCAAGGCTAAATTTGTACAAAAAAGCTCATATCATATTGTTACATTCATAGTGAGCATTGATTTTTGGGTCTGTGAAAGGCATGTGGGATTTGAATATTATAATTCATTTTTGGTCCAAGATTGTAATCTGCAAGCGGTTTCTGACATTTTGTCAATACATGTAGACATAAAACAAATGTCACGTGAGTTGTGGTGTGCCTTAGTTCATCCCCCGGGCTCCATCCGCTATGAGTCAAGGCCTGGGCGCGCGGAGTCAAGGTTACCGCTATCTCTTGGTCCCGTTGTAAAGGTAAAAGGGTCCTATCAAATTTTGGTCCTACTCTCTATTAATTTATATGGTGACCTAATTACAATTATTTTCCTTATTATTTATACACAGTCAGGACCAGCAAGGGCCGTAAGGAAAGGGGACCATAATCCCCAGGGGACCATAATTTCTTTTACACCGGACTCGATTCCCAGTTCAGACAAGTTTGTTTGTGCATTATGTAATTCTGGATGTTTGAGTGAAAAAAAAAAAAAAAATGTTTGAGTGAGTGGGTCACGACTCGTATATAGAAGGTAGTGCACGGAATTACACAGGGCTCCTCCAAGAAGGGGTTTCTGGCTTTATATATTCCGGAATATACTAATGAGGTTTTGCTGGCCAATCAAAGATCTGCATTTAACAATTCGCTAGCACAGATAAATCCACCAGATCTTTAAAAGGTACATGACAAAGGTAAAAAGGCTATAACAGGGTCAGTAATTGAGTTCACTGAATGAACCTTTTTGATACAAATAATGTCAACTCGCTTTCTATTGTTCGTACTACATGTATGGTGTCATGATTTATGATCTCCTTTGTTAATTACCTGCAAAGTATACTAGAGATCGTCCCATTATTTCCACATTGCTATAACTATTAGTCACATGATCAAAATTATGTATCTGATTGGCTCTGCTGCCTACCCAAATGGATATGACAAGGTGGGCCTAATTGTTTTTCCTCATTTTGCACTTATAACAATGTGGCACTGGATATCTCCAAAAGGAAATGAG
Source organism: Owenia fusiformis (assembly GCA_903813345.2). Taxonomy (NCBI): domain Eukaryota; kingdom Metazoa; phylum Annelida; class Polychaeta; order Sabellida; family Oweniidae; genus Owenia; species Owenia fusiformis. The sequence continues at coordinate 8,754,633 of CAIIXF020000010.1, forward strand.
ATCCATTGAAATGGACCTCAGAAATGAATTCCTCGGGGAAAAATTGAGAAAGATAGTATACTTATCTCAAAACCTGTAAAAAGTGAGTTATAACAATTTAGAAATAATGGGACGATGTCATATGACCTTTCCTTTTGATATAGCACGAACTAGCACGCAACATCAAAAATAAAGGTCACATGATTGACTACTACAGTATACCAGGTGTGGTTGGTTGGTTTAGGAGAGGCCATGCAATGTCACAGTTAAGTATGAGGTATGTTCATTGAATATTATAGCTATGACACAATTTCTGTTGCCTCTATTTTAACATCACTTTTGAACACATTTTGTTCATCTACTTTTAAAGTTTCTTTCATTGTTCCATTTAAATGTATCATAGTACTTTGTTCTGTTTTACATTTCTTTTCATCATCATAACCACCATCATCATTCTCATCTTTTAATCTCTTTATGTTTTTAATTTCTGGTTTATGATCTTTGACATCATCCATTGTTGCTATAACAACTCCTCTTTTGTATTTCTCACCTTTTACAGTATGCACGGACTGGAGTCTTGGATTGTGCCCACCATATGTTGGAATATCAATACCAAGTTTCTTACATAGTTTACACATAACTGTATCAACATATGAATGAATTTTTAGGTGACATTTTTTATCATGTTTGGTTGGTTGGAGATTCACAATGACGAGTTTGCCTCCATTTTTCTTTGCCAAGAGAGGTAAGTTCCCACTAGGTATGATCTGCAGGGAGGTTCCCAGGCATATACTGAGATCTGCCTTCCTGAAATAAGAACATTTGATTTGTTTATTATGTCAGTAAAGCAGTGAGAAAGGAATATCTTTACAGGTAATTCATTGAAGACACATAGAAACATTTCTTATTTTAAACAACATCAGATTCTATATCAGGGCAAAACATCTTTTCTGCTTGAACCTGGTTTGAATGCAAGAGGTTGTTTTAATAAAATTTGAATGATCATTAAATTATTAGGGGTATTCTGTATACAGTTGTATTCTTCCTTTTCAAATACTGAATGTAAAATGCATTCAATAGACAGTAAAGCAAGGCATTAACATGCAAAATGTCACTACCTGCCATTGGTTACAGACACCAAATGTCAACTACCTAACATCAACCACCATCCACAAAAACTTCAATGAGATTAATTCATAGTTGATGCCATAGGCTTAAACTAGTATGCTGGAATTCAATGGAGTAGCAAATCCCACTGAACAAACATATTTTAAATGCCTTTTTGAGTAGAGGTCCCATAAGGTATCAGCCAATGGAATTCAATGAATTCTAAATGACAGCCAGGACAAAAGGAGGAACAGATGGACAAACAGACAGATGGTTGGCTTCTCTATGTCACTCTCGAACTTAGCACAGATACATGGAAAATAAAGTAGGTGCGAGTAGGTAGTTACCAGTTTCATCACCAGGTGGCTCGCTCGGGTCAGATAGCATGGCGCGTATAGTAGAAAGTTCACTTTAACTTAAATTACATCTGTTTTAGTGGTTCAATTTTCATATAACCCTTATGTATCTAATATTTATGCAAATTAAAATATGTCCTGTAAAAGAAAATGTTATCTGTCCAATACAAGAAAAGATGTTTCACTTTTTGTGATTTTGTAACATGGGGTCTATTGGGAATCAACCCGAACTAGAAGTCACATTTTCAAAAAGAATTAAATTTTCAAAACCATGTTTCTAGATGTACCTCTACATGTAGATTTCAAATATGACATCACTTTGACTGAATTTTGAATATTTAACGACATAAATCAAGATTATTTCTACTCGCATCTAGTTTATTGCCAATACTGGAAAATATTTTTCGACTGTCTTGCCTTCGAAATAATAATATGTTTAACGAGAAAAACATGAAATTCACAGAAAAGCAAATCTGAGATTTCATGGTAGAAAAAACCAGGCAGGTGAAGTTTTCCCTTTAACAAAAAACTTCATTACACAAAAAATTCACAAGATACTTGTACAACTCCATTTTCAGAGAGTGTCCCAGAAAATATTAACATTACTTTATGAATGATGACATAAAAATAATCAAGTATTTTCTACCTATCCGTGTGAATACATTACATCCAAATGTGTACAATGCCAGTTCTGACAGTGTTCACATTAGTCAGGTTTCACTGTATATTGTCAAGCAAAGTGCCTTTAACAGTCTAAATCTGACATTCTGGATTTAGTAGGAAGAAAAATGTATTTAAATAAACTTTAAGACACTGTTTTCCACCATGACAAAACAAAACAACAATTTGAAGATAAAGCATTTATTTTATGGTCTATCATGTTAAAGTACAATTAACAAGGTATGTCATTGAAATGTAGACCCTGTGCAAAGTTTGCAAATAATGTTTAATCATTCGAATATTATTTTTCTTGACTTGGAAAATATTTGAGATATTTTTTGAAAAATAAGAAATTTGAAAAAAGGTTTCTCATCGTATCATTTTGAATATTTGAAGTTCTAGCCATTTTAGAAAATAAAATTTAGATTATTAGATCATCAAATACAACACTTAACATTGTAAAACACATTATTTTCTCTACTCTAATGAATAGATAAGGCAAAAGTCATATTATTTCAACCATTCAATCTATGGTTTTATGCATATATAAATGTTTAAAGCATTTTAAAAATTTTGCCGTCACAATGATACGCTGTGATGTCACTCAGGCTGGATTTTTTTTGTACAAATGTTTTCTAAAGATGCTTTATTTTCAAAATAAAGCATTATTGTTGAATAGGTTGAAAATAAGTTTTTATCATGTTTTAAACATAAATATACCATTGGATAAGTCAGAACAAAAACTTTAATACGCTTCTTCTCTGAACCACTTTCTAACACAAAATAGGTTTTTCGGCAATAAAAGTGGTAGCAATCTTTGTGATTTGTTTTGCCAAAACTTGCAGACATTATTGATAACAAGGTGCCTGCCAAATTTCAAGCAAATAGGTGGAACACATGTTAAGTTATGACCAACAAATCGACTTTATATTGGACACATTTTAAAAGTGAAACCATTTCAATTGTTATTGAAAATGATAGCTCACCCATGTGGGCTAAAAATAACCAAAAACAAAAGATGAAATGATGGGTTCCAGATTCCATTACCGCCTCCCCATGAAAAAATATAAATTCACCTGATATTTCAAAATTAATGTACTTCATATTCTCCCTTGATGTGATAAAACACTTGTGTGTTAAGTCAATACACCCTTTCTGAATTTAATGAACCCCATTTCAGGCCATTTGTGTCACAACACATAAATATTTTTCAAAGTGTACATTGCAGTCTTCATTTTATTCCTAAAAAAATTTCATTCTAACCGTGGGGGTATTTGCCCCACATTACACTCCTTTATATCCCACAGAATATATTTTATTATAACATGAACCTATGAATTTATTCTTATTTGTTATAAACCATTTGTTAGTTCATAAGATAAGAAACCAGTGCTCTCTGACCAGTATTACATCATCATAGGTATGTTATAAATCGTATATCTCACTATCATGGCACATATGCCCTAGTTTCTCAGAGATCATATATGCCACGATAGTGACATGACCTCTACTTAAAACACTTTTGAGCAGTCAAATTGTATGACTTGTCTCAATAGAATAAAATTCTTGTTAAGCAATACTTGGATGGCTTTGGGGTAGATCCAGTTAGAAATATATGCCACATCATGCTTACTATTTATTGGGAGCCCTCCAAGTATGAGGTCCACAAGTTATGTATGGCTGATTTTGGATCGAGGATTCATCTCTTGGAAAACATCAACATTTACAGGTATTTGAATATCCCTGAATAAACCCTATATCCAAAACCTTTCAGGACATAGCCCTTATATATCTACATATTAACCACTGTCATATTCCCCACACTCTCATTACATGTGGCATGAAAATAAATAAGAAGACATATTTAACTGCCATGCCTGTGAATCAGAAAAAGGTGTATTCAATGGGCGTATGCACCAGGTGTGTCGTTTCGTCCAGTGTAAAATCTAAATATTCTTGTTCTTATAAGACATTCCCAACAATAAGAGAGTGGTGAATTTAACAGTGAATAAAAAACATTATTTTATACTATTTTCGGTGAATACCTGTTGCACTTTCAATGAATCCTCAAGGTGTATTCATTCCCCTGGCCCTGCAGGTTTTGGGTTATACACCTTGCTAGAATCATTGAAAGATCACCTCAATATGAAATATTTTATATAATATTTACAAAAAACAGCAACTCCTAAAGTAGCAGATCCCACTGAACAAAATATTTGATCAATTCAACCTGTACCCCCATTGAATATTTCAAGATGGAAATGAAAGGGAATACTATTGTACCCTTTGGGCAAAATATACACTCATGGCACATTGTGTATGATGATACCTTTTACGAAATAAAGATTTAAATTCTGTGATTTATGGTGCAATATTTGACTGAAAATGATATTCTGTTCATTGTTAAAAGACCAAAATCATGTTGTGATTGAGGTCTTTGGCATTGGCTAGAAAATCTAGGTCATAAATTTGCCATAAATCATAGAATCAAGGGCTTTGTTAAGATTTCCAATGTGATTTGGAAATCCTGATATAAAATACCTACAATGCCTGGAAGTTATAGATAATCCTTGGATTAGCAATCAAACTGTGATTTTATCTCTGAAACATCTCTGGAAGATTGTCATCAGAAATCTTGAACTATTTTTCCATATTTGTAACGCTTCCTTTATCGTATGAGTATATCTATCCACATAGAAAATATTTTTGACATAGGAAAACTGAAAATTTGAAAATTTTACATGTTATTTTCTCATAGGGCAAGAAAAGATTTCTTTGCAAAAATAATATGGGGATTTCCATTTCCAATTTTACTACATCAAAAGTACTTTCTATATGAATAGATGTATCAAAATGACTCATAATATGAAAAAATAAGACTTCTAAAGTGATAATGTTTCACATATGTTTAGAGTAAAAAATCACAAGGTGTGCTTAATAATCCAGGGATTATCTATCATTTTGAAGCATTGTAGAACTTCACAAGAATTGTATATAAGCAGTTGAAACATTCTATCATTTAACTCTATGATTTTTGATCAGTTTGATGTTAGATTGGGTGGATGTTTATTTGACCCACCTTGTACACCTTGCACAGTGCATTACAGATTTCTTTATATACAAGGCCTGATCCAAAAAGTAAGTAACCAACTGCTCTTATTTTCATACTTTATTCAATCACATTGAAATTTTCACAGATGATGTAAAAAATGTTGAACAATCAAATGAGACCAATGGGTTAGCTTTAGTCCCATTATTATGGTGGTTATTATGGTGGCCATTGTTTTCAATAGGTGGGGCATAGATGGGCGAAATTGGATGGAAATGTAAAACAAAGGACAAACATTCACTTCTGTGTCAATCTAGGGCAAGGGACATACTAGGCCACATAACTACTCCAGGCTCCTTATTCCACAGAACTGACCCCATGGGACTACTACCTCATCCCAAATGCAAAGATGTTTTTATGGGAATCCATTTTGACAGCAATGAAGCCATTGTTAAAGCATTCAATGGTAGTTTCCAGTCATTGAATGGTGACCCGTTGCACGTCTTTTAGGACAGAGTGAAACATTGCCATAAATGTTTTGACTTTAGAGGCGATTATTTTGAAAGACTATGAATTAATTGTAGGCTCACATGCGAACTTGATCTAAGTAGAGGTACACAACATGTAGAAAAACTACAATCTATTTTCAAAAGTTACTACCAAAAGGGTGCCCTGCCTACCCAAAATAATGGTTGCCATAGCAACCGCCATAACAATGGCATGGATGCAAACCAATTGTCCTTAGTCTTGTTTGATAGTTCAATATTTTCTACATCATCTGTGACAAGTTCAATTTAATTGGATGAATAAAGTATGAAAAAATAAGAGCCAGTGGTTACTTTCAAAACAGGCCTTTTATATCTTTGTTACTTATATTTCCTGGAAATACCAGAGTTTATAGGCATTTAGCCTTGCCCAAGTCGGTCTCTTTTACTTATATTGATTTCTATTATGACCGCCTTGTTCCCAAGAGAAAGCCACTTGCTTTACCGACCCAATGTTTATGTCGGTAAAATTGGACCAATCAACGACAGACCTGACGCGTTAGCTCATAATTATGCACTGTCAAAAACAAGTACACTTTTCACCGGGACTTTTCACGAAAAAATCTTGCATGAATTCATCATGAAAATACAAATATGCCAGAGCATCGATTGGATACCCGGAGGTGAGAAGATTTCAACAAGAAACGTTGAAACGATCGCTGAATTCAAATGATCGAACATCTAGGCTGAGAATGAGATTCAATCGCTGAATCAGATCGACAACTACATCTAGGTCTTCGTGCATTTTCATCACGAATTCAGTTTTAAATCAACATTGAATCGCATGATTTAATTTATATTAAGGACTGCTTACATTCCAATGTACATTTTATTACATAATATATTGAATCTCTAAAGGTCAGATCATTGAATTTCAAGTCGTAGACGGATAGTTTGCTTTGTTTATGCAGGTCAATCTGATAACGTTTTGATTGTTCAATCAGCCTGAAGTCACATGTCGTGTCCATGCGATCTTGTCAATCAATAAGGTTTCGCGATACCCCTGACAGCGTAGGTATTATGGAAATCTCAAAACCGCTGAATAACTTAGAATAATATCAGCGGAGATGTATTGGATTGTACAAGGCGGTAATAATTCAAGATGAGATAAGTAAAAAAAATACTGACTTGGGCAAGGCTAATAGGCACTATATACATATCATAACTTATTCCGAAATTCTCCTGGAGATGTCTTAAATGAAATAATCCCCATGGATTTTTCAAAGCTAAATATATGGGTAATAGTAGGGTGAAACATGAATTCCCTCCATGAAGTACCACACTATTTGACAATTTTTCGTCATTCAATATTATGCACCATTGCTGTTCATGTCAATAACTTTGAAGCTACATATGACCCTGGACACTCGGTTCTGTTTTATAGCCGGCAGAATCAGAGGATACTGATTGTGTAAGCTTGAAAGTACCAGTAGCGGTACCAGTTCCAGAACTGCAAGAAGAGATATCCTCTTCTTGGCGAGAGCAGCCACAAACAAAACTGGACATGAGCTGGTAGAGATTACGTCTAAAGCTCTTGTTGGTACCAAAGTAGATGTAGCAATTGATAGCTGAGTGGAGATGTGCGAGGAAAGTGATGAACAGGTGGACAACCATTGGAAGCTTATCCTCAACATCTATAGCAACAACGGTGGCATACGGAACCCAGCAAATGACGAAGGCGCAGAATATAGTAATCAACGTTTTCGATGATTTCACTGTCTCGATCCACACTCGCAGCATTCCTGTAGATCCAGTAGTCCCAGGACCATCTTTAGAATATAATGTAGACTTGCAGCTCTGTATCTTCTTGAATACCATAATGTGGCAGGCACCCATCACTACCAAAGGAGAAGCAATTAAGCCAATAGCGACAAACAGTGTGTACGCAAAATTGGCAGTACGATCCCAAATACAGGAGTGGCTCTTCCGGTCATATGTATGCCTTCCCCAACCAATCAAATTAGGGCTCTCAAATATGAACCCTAAAACCCAGAACATAATACAAATGATAATGCTTCGGGTGTGATTGAGGTATCGATTGTAGGAGTGACGATTCAGAATGAAGGCTGTTCGGCACACTGTTAGGCCAGTTAAACTGAAGAAGGCTGCAAAACATGCTGTGAGACACATTCCAGCAATCACTCCACACAGCACGGGAACCTCCATGAAAAACTCTTCACCTTTGACCACAGCTGAAAAAGCAAAATGCACAAGATACATGTATGCTTAGGTACTAAATTGATACAGAGTTCTCACCAGAATAATTTGAACACTTATGATCATATCAGTTATCTGAAATAACCTTTTTTTGTTTCCACTTATGGACAATTGGATTACAGTGTTAGTGTACAGCATGAGTTTTGTGAAGCCATTTAGGTCCATTTGTCATAATACAAGTTTTGCTTCATAGATAATAGAATAAATCTATGTGTATCATAACATCAACATATCCTTTTATCATGATTGGATTTGCATACCTTGGCATTTATTTTCTTATATGGATTAAACAATACGAGTCTGACTTAATAGATATTATACTGTCTTTAGGTTCCGGGACTGTTATAATTGTGTTCATTAGCACTTAATGTGTATAGATCAGAAGTTCATTCACTCTGACATCTCGTCACTTTAGGTAGGATTTTATCTAATACTCAATATAATATAAAAATGATTAATTTAAATTAAAGGGGATATATATTATCTTTTTATCGATAAGAACTTTTATCCCATGAAAAAAATGAAACTGGTATGCCAAATTCTCAATGAAAAGTGAATGATTCAAATGTTCTATTTTGGTCAGGAAGATTAGCAAAATATTAAGTCCTCAAGAACATTTAAAATCAAGTTTAATAATTATAAAAAGATCCTAAAAGACAATGAAAAACAGATTTATAATATGTGGGCTCAATCCAGCACCTTGCCGGTCTTCTTTACCAGAATACGGTCTTGGGAATAGTTTTCAATCTAGTTTTCTTAATAACCTTCATTCTTATTGCTGAATCAATTTTATTCATTTTACAAATATTTGTCTTATGATCTATTTTATCATTGATTTCATTATCCCGATCTTATATTCCAGTTCTTTGCCTGGAATGTTTTTTAGAATATACTGATCATGCTACAACATGTGTCTGACAGACTGTATAAGATATGTCATTGAAGCAAATATTTTTCAGAATTTGCACCAATCAGTAATTCAATGCATAATAAATGTTAAGGTAACATTTGATGTTTGATAGATAATACAGAAAATTGACTTTCTTTTATGTTTTCTACAGTTTTTTCTCAATCTGACTAATGCTGAGATCAACTCAAATCTGTTCTCAATTGATTGCTATTGCATCCATTTATAACATATATAATTATGTTCAAATCATTATTTCAATTTCTTTGGGCTATCAATCAATTTTTCCTCCATTATAACTGTCACAAAAATTCACTTTAAATAATTGCCATGGTAACCAAACTGCTTTCGACCTACAGAGACTCATTACATTCTATTTTCATTTACGTCTTTTTAATATGTGTATAAAAGGCATAATTGTCTTTTACGTCATTCCCCCAAACTCTGATGCATATGCTCACGGGTTGGACGCAAAGGGTAAAAGCTATTGAATAATGAATTGGTGCCAGCGTATCATACTCTAAAATGTACCATTTCTTTGTTAACTTTTTTTAATGGACCACTATAGTGACTTGTAAACATTTACATTTGTCTGAGTAAATCTCGATGTATGGGGTCTTTTAATTGTTTTCATAAAAAATAATGTTTAAATTTGTTGTCTTCTACAGAGGAGCAATTTCAGATGTGAAATACATTGAGACAGTTTTTGAGGAGAAGATGTCAAACCCGGCCCTTTCTCAGGTTGACACATTCTCTTCTTTGGCATGGATCAAATAAAAAATCCAGATAATAATCCAAGTCTCTTTTACTTCAGAATATTTACTTCACTAAAGAATAATCAGAAGTGCTAATACAAATCTAAAGATAAAATCATGATCTTAGCCCAAAAAATAATACCCCTAATCTAGTTCACCTGCAATCTATTAATCATCTTTGGAACAAAAACATGCCAAATCCCTTTCCCAAATTGACACTTTTTTTCCTCTAAAGTGTAGTTGTAAAAGATATACCAGGAACCATAGTGTATTTCACAATTGGAACTCCTCCATAGTGGACAAATTTAAAAAATCTTTAAAAAAATTAAAAAGACCCATTACATCTAAATCTCCTTAATACCTGCAGAGTTGTGCTGGAAACATGTGCAAATACAATCATATCACTATTGCGCCATTTTAAGGAAATGGTACATTTAAGAGTACAATATACAAATGATTATCATATAACCATTGCATTGTTAATTTTCTTTGGTATAACAAGACATAAGAGTTCAAAAATAAATTATGAAGTTTTCTTAGTTTTTTTATGAAAAATAACATGCTCCACCATAGCAGACTAATCTTTCGATTTCAGCCCTTGATGCTGAATTCTAGGGGTCTGTTTTCATAAACCAGTGATTCAAAATCTAAATGCAGAAATAATTCATCAATTATGATAACTACATGACAACCCCACTCATTATATTAACAACAATTACCATCAACAAAGCAATAAGTTAAACCTAAACTACATACAGTAGTGAGACTGTTGCTTAACATGAGACATGCCAGTCACGTTACACAAGGAACAAATCACTGGCACTCAGAAATCAGAATCAGCAACAGTAACAATTGTCACACTTTTATAGGTGGTGAACAATGCCTTGTTTTCTTTATTATCTCAGGTTTTAATAATATTCGACATTCGATTGTCTCATGTTGTAAATTGACAAAATGGCATGAATTAAATAAACCAACCTGATTTGTACTCAGAGCTGTCAAGTGTCCCGCGAATGGCGGGATTATCCCGCGAATTCGATCAAAATAAGGCTAATTCGCGTGTCCCGCAATGTCCCGCGAAGTCCCGCAAATGTGGCTTTCGACCTCCGCGAATTTCCGAAATTGTTCCAATCCCCTATATGGTGATTATCTTATCTTATATAAGAAGCTAAGTATTTGCACTTTTGAGGAGTAAAGTTTACCTAATTTTAAGTACCTAGCATGCTGTTGTTTGGTATCAAAATAAAGAGGAAGGGTTCAACTTTTAATTACGACAATAGGGATGTAGGTCACAAATAGTTCCAACGTTGGCCTTTTTACTATCCGTGTGGCCTTCATCTCAGAACTGAGCAAATGTTAGCAAATGCGAGTTACAATAAATGGACGCTGATATCTAGAAAGGGTTTGTAGAAAAAACCGGGTACCGGGTAGTAAATCCTCCATGCTGGGTTCAAACTTGGTACCCGGTACCCGGTCAAAAAACGGGTACCCAAAAAATGAAAAATACGGATATACGAGTATAACATAATTAGATTATCAGAAAACGTGTAAGATTTGTTTTGAATTTACAAAAATGTATGTAACATCCTTCCAAATTGAGCTAGAAGCTTCAAATAAAAAGCATATTTTAAGGCTCTTTTCTTCCTCTATCGTCATGACCATATTTTCATTGGTTATGTTCACGTACCAACATACGAACTATTGAAAATAGAGTAAAATTGATTTGTCTTGTTATTCAAATCGTCTTACAATGTCATTGGCGTAGCCAGGAGAGGGTGTGATGGTGCGATCCGACCCCCCCCCCCCCCCCCTTCATTACCAATGGAAATATGACCATGATGATAGAGGAAGAAAAGAGGCTTTAATGCTTTTTATTTGAAGCTTCTAGCTCAATTTTGAAGGAAGTTACATTTTTGTAAATTCAAAACAAATCTTACACATTTTTTAATGATCTAATTATGTTGTATATTCGTATATTTCGTTTTTTGGGTACCCGTTTTTTTCGACCGGGTACTAAGTTTGAACCCAGCATGGAGGATTTACTACCCGGTACCCGGTTTTTTCTACAAACCCTATCTAGAAAAGTAACCTCATTCCCTATAATTTGATGTAGATTAATCGAACCCCTATATCATGGGCTTTCAATTGAAAGCCCATGCCTACAGTATGGTAGTAGTTGGTCACGACGCCAGAAGCAGAGAAGTGCAAAGTATTGTTCCAAATTTTTGAATTTCGTGTTAGATTACGATACTCACACCTGAAGCATGGTTTTTGTTTTTGATAAATTACAATAAAGTTTAATAATATTTCTATGCGTATTTTGTGAAATTATGTTGACGTTTATTTAAGTTACAATGTAACGGTGCATTATATTTGATTAATCAGTATCTGAAAGTTTGATTCAAGTACTTTTACACGCTTTTACATTAGTCTAAATCACGCAAATCCCTTGAATGTCCCGGGACATCCTGCAAATTTAGGTGGATGTCCCGCGAAACCCCGCAAATTTAGGGCACTTTTTCTAGAAAATATGTCCCTCTATGAAGTTTTTGCTGTTAACTGTCCCGCAATTAGGGTGTTTGTCCCTCGAATGGTCCCGCGAAATCCCGCGAATTTGATAAAAAAAATTGGCCTATAAGCGCAATCACGCAAATCCCTTAAATGTCCCGCGAAATCTCGCGAATTTAGTAGATGTCCTGCAAAATCCCGCGAATTTTGGGTACTGGGTCTAAAAAATCTGTCCCGCGAGAAAATCTTTGGGGGTTGACAGTACTGTGTACTGATTTGAGTTCTCATCCAAGTATCTTTTACTCCCACTTAGAATGTTTGCTTCATTAAGGAAGAATCAAAAGAGCTCAATCTAATCTTTAGATTTAATCTTAGCCCCAAAATAATACCCCTAATCAAGTTCTACAATCTATTAATCACCTTTGGAACAAACACAATCATGTGCAATTTGAGATGAATTTCACTCACTATAGAAAGAAAAAAATGTGGATGATGATGATTGAAATATTTTGAAAACCAATGACACAATGAAAAAACATGACTTGGAGCTCATCAAGGTGACACAATGGGAACAGACTTAGTGCAGACTTTATGCTGCGTAAAAAAAAAGCAAGGCATCTCAAGGTAGGATGAATGCAATTTAGATTGTATCTCATTGGCTCAGCAGAGATATACTGTACTTGACAATTAATCAGATCCATATCTCATGTTTGATAAATACTATAAAAATCTCTCAAATCACATCTCCATACTTTGACAGTGAACTTAATAACCAACAAAGGTAGGGTACAATAAATTCTGAGGTAACCTGGGAGGAAGAACTCAACAGAGTACAGAATACTGTATTATTTGCATGAATAATTTACAATCATACTCTTTGAAAGAGTGATAAACTTTGGCGTTATCTCCTAATAAGCTTTAATTAGAGTCATCGTACTCAATGGCAGTCATTAATGTATATGAGTGTTATATTAAAGGGAAAATAATCTCACAAAATAAGTATGATCCATTTCAATATTTAGTAAAAGATTGGCTGAGTTACATATGCAATCTGTGGACGCATAAGCAAAGACATTGAATACCTCCCCTTGGATCAAAATTGTGTAGGCTATGGCATTAATGTTTGAGAAATAGGGATCGAAACCAGCCATAGTTTTCTCCTGATGACCATTGTGAATTATTGTGTTTTATGGATTATGGCAATGGCTTTTGTGAATGGATGTTGACCCTTTGAAACGCCTATGGACTTGGAGACTGGATTTTATCTATCCCACATCATTTGAGACTGAATGCTCTATCTTGTATGAGTACTTGTATCTACAACTATTTTTGAGGTTATGAGTATTGACTATCAATTTCTAATTTTTTCTTAAACATGTATTGTAATGACTTCAGTATGAATGAAATGTCCCTTGGTCTTCTGGTCTTGGATTGTGATATTGGTTCTTGAATGGTAGAGGTAAAGGGGGTATTTCTTTTCACGTTAGATCATTGTTTTTGGCTATACAGGGTTTGTTTTTCTTGACTGGTATGCACTAAGACTTTGCTTTTTCTTGCTAAGTTCCATTACAACTTTTGGTCCTTTCCCTTTGGCACTAGTGCTTATATATTGCAATATTGGCTTCTTTATTGTATTGCGAATGCTTGAATAATTAATGAGTGGTGTAGTATCAACTGAGCAATTCAAGAATGAGACTTGAAGATCACGTTTTAAAAGAAACTGGTTAAACAAAATAATCTAATCAGCATAAAATAATGTTAATGATTGCTGTTTCACATCAAGTAATGTAAGGTGTGACATTTTTTATAATTTTTAATGCTAACAGTACCATCTAGTTTGCAACAACTGGGTTTTAGAGTGGCAAAACATGCCATGATTTTGTGAATTAATATCATTGTGAGGTTTATTTGTAGGGAATTCATAATATACACCTTTGAAAGAGAATATCTCTCAAAGTTAAGAAAACAAAAGTTGATCAAACAATTAACAAAAAATAGAATGGAACTACTAATGTAGTGAAGTGTATTGTAGTGTAGTGTAATGCACTACATTGTATTGTTTTGCCTCATTTTAAACTATTGTTATATGATAATATAAAACTAGAAAATCTAGAAATTACCTATAATACATAGTGGGTCTGCAATTGCTGTCACCAGTAGGTCAGCACAGGCGAGATTTTGTATGAATTCCCGGCCAATCTTTTGGAAATCCCTACACAGATTTAAGATTAGGAGAAGGAGAACATTGCCAATGGTACCCACACACATAGCAAATACAGTGAGTGTGATGTAAATGATGGCTATCACTGGTTCCCGCTGCAACAGAGGAGATATGTCCCCATCCTCAACTGATGTTGTGTTGAACTCAAACATCTACAAAATAGAGAGTTACAATCAAAGGAATGCACTTTAGAGGATTTCATGAATCATGAATTTCTTGAGAAAATTTGTGTGACAAGATTGAGTATGGTTGACAAATAAACAAATTATATTGAAGAAAATACTGAATGCACTATTTGTTAATTTAATATCTTCAGGGATATCCTCCGGAATCTTTTGTCAGGTGGGTGCAAAACTCTCATTTTCACAATTCAGACCAAAATTGGTCAAAATATGCCAATTTTTCATGGTTTTTCTCATTTTCAAGTGGGTGCAAATGGTCTTTCAGGTGGGTGCAAGCCTATTTTCAAAATCTCAGGTGGGTGCCGCACCCAATGCTGGGGAGATCACTGATCTTGCTCACTCTTTTACATTCAATGACTAATAATGTAATACTGACACTGTTTTTTCATAATGGATATGACATCTTAATTAAGAATTAATGTCATGAAAATATTATGTAAAACAAATATATTGACAGAATATAGACAAAGAGATCATGTTTATTCTACAATTCGTGATTTTTCCAAATTTTTTTGTCATGATATTCTTTAGCTGTCTCACAACTGGTATACTCTATGTCTATGACGGCCACCCCTGATCACGTTATTACGCTAGCAAACTGGTTGATCTATAGCTTTCTTTGGAAAGGAGCCAGTGAAAAGATTAAACGTAATACCATATCTGGTGATTTTAAAGACGGCGGACTTCGAATGTTAAATTTGACTTCAATGGAAAAAGCTTTAAAAATTATGTGGATAAAACGCTTCTTTGACACATCCAAAAGTCATTGGAAGGTTATCCCTGCAATTTACTTTGCACAGTTCGGAGGCTTAAATTTTATCTTGCAATGTCGCTATGATGTCCGGTATTTCAAATATCCCATTCCGGAGTTTTATAAGGACATGCTTCGGTATTATTCTTCAGTCAATGAATGTGATGACCCACGGAATAGTGCTGAAGTTAAGAACGAATTTTTGTGGAATAACAAGAATATATTAAGGGAGGGTAAGCAAATTTTCAGGAAGGATCTATTTGAAAAACAAATAGTCCAAATACGGGATCTTTTAGACGAAGAGGGCAAATTCTTAAGCCATCGGGATTTCAATCTGAAATTCACGATAAATATTAACTTTCTAGACTACATGTATATGGGAATTATATCAGCCATTCCATCGAAGTGGATCTCCTTATTAAAAAGCGACCGCACAATGATAAGTGTATCAAACTATGAGCCCAGATTGGAATCTATCCATATTGCAGGTACGATTTTCGATATTTCACAGCTGACCACAAAGCTCATTCAGTCATGTATAAATGAAAATAATTTTACTTTATCCAAAAGTGTGCAACAAAGCGCCTCGCAATTCAATGTCTCAGTAAATGACATTTGTTCGATGGCTTACAGAGTAACAAAGAACAATTTTTTTTGCGAGCTGCAGTATAAAATCATTAATAATATTTATGCGACAAACCTGTATCTGAAAAGAGTAAAGATAAGGAAAAATGGCGCGTGTGACTTTTGTGGGGAGGAAGAAACTGTTCAGCACCGGTTCTGGATTTGCAAAAATGTACAACCTCTCATTAAAAACATGAAAATGCATTGGGAGCCAAAGGGTATAGAATTAAAGGAACAGCACGTAATAGTGGGATATTTTGGGAACTTACTTTTCAAAGAATTCAATTTTGCTATTTTAATTTACAAGTACTATGTGCATACGAAGATTTTTAGAAGAGAACCTATATCATACTTGGGGTATAGGGCGTATCTTTCCGAGGGCTCCAAATTAGATAATTATGATTTCTAACTTTAAATAGCGTTCTATGCTTTATTTTATGGCATGATTTTTCCTCTATATTTATATACTGAACTTCGTTCCTTGGGATAAATATGTCAGAGTGATAATCGTTAATTTATGAAATTAAGTTTAAAAGCATCATCCCATCCTTTTAAAGTATTACTTCCAAGTACTTCAAGAAATAATTGAAGATTCTATGGGCAAAATAACATTCAGTGATTTATTTTCAGTTGGAACGAGAAAACAGACATTCCACGGAGTACCAAATCCCAACAAACACTATAACATACAGGGTGGTAAAAAAGTTAAACGGAAACACTGTCACCATTTTCTTCGTATATTTGTCATTTTAGGGAATAAGTTCCTGATATTTGGCACATTTGTACATCATTCAATATCCTACCGGCCTACCATATTCCATATTCATAATTATACAGCACTTTAAATAACATGCTCCAGTGGCCAATACTGCACTTTCGGCAAACCTGCACCCATCATCCAAAATGTCCCTACCTTACTTCAGCCTGTAGTGTGGTGATACACCAAAAAAGAGTGTACGAGAATAACCCCAGGACAACGCAGACCTCAAAAAGGAGATCATCCATGTCATACCTGCTGAAAAATGTAGTCTGAGATCATTGACAACCTGTTCAGATTTGATGGTGGCCACACTGGGGCATCTTGTTCAAAGTGCTGTACCATTGTGTCTATCAATCTGATGGTCATGGAATATGGTTGGCTGGTAGGAAACTGAATGTTGTACAAATGTGTAAAATATCAGGGAGTTATTACCAAAAATGACAAAGATATGAGGAAAATGCAGGGTTTCTATTTTTTGACCACCCTGTATATAAATTTGTATTTGTCACAATGTAATATTTACCATCTCCTCTTCCCTTGAAAATATAATCGGTAGATATTAAAATACATACATTAGATATATATCAGAATTTCCACTGATTTAAACATTTTGGTGACCATTTGAGAGTTTCAAAGTACTAAAACAAGAAAGACAATATATTTTAGATCTAATAAAGTATCATGTAACCATACTTTAAAGAAATCTCTACGTAACAGCGAATTCCTGTTAGGCAGCCATTTTGAATTATGAGGCATACATGTAAATCAGAAAAACAATACCATATGTAAGATCTACCATTTTCCTTCAATTTGAGTATAATATTAAGTCATACTTTGTAAAGATCTGAAAATTGTTGCGAAATCCCACATAAGGCGGCCATTTTAAATTAGAAAATTAGAAAAATGATGCAAAATTTACTTTATTTACGATGCAATCTACTCTACTCACTTATAATAAAGCTATACTTTAGAAAGATCTCAAAATTAACGCAAATTCCTGTTTTCCTGACCCACCATATACAGTCCATGGATTTCTGTGTTTTTAATGGTAGAAAGGAATTACAGTACAATTAAAATCATTTTAAAAAGTTAACTGTGAATATTTAAAACCTAATAAAATCAGAAAATGTTCTTCAGGAGTAATTTGCTTAATCTATCAACTATGACACTAATATCATGTCCACCTAGATTCTATAGTTAATTTTGTTCATTCAGTAAATCTTTTTTTTCAAATTTAGTCTATGAAATTGTTGACAATCAGATACCATCTCAAATACAGTAATTAATATTCTCCAATTTTCACAGACTTTCATCCTGTATGGATTTATTTATTTTTAATTGCCACAATATCATACTGGAATCAAGTTACTGACAGGACAACAGATCAGCAAACACTTAAAGAATAATTTATTTTGACCTAATAGGATCTAGGAATCTGATTTATTATCATTACTTAAGATTAGCATTCAGAGAATACACAGCTAGTCATGGTTACCATTATATTATGTGTATCAGGTACAATATTTACAAATCAAATTATTGTTTTATCATTCTCCATTTAGTTCACATATTTTAGATTTTAACAATACATCCAGGCCCGTAGCCAGAATTTTCCAAGGGGGGGGGGTTCGTTTTTCTAAAAAATTCTAGGGGGGGGGTTCACTTTGGCAAATATGGCCAAAAATCACTCAAAAATTAGTCAGAATGGTGAAAAACTGCATGATTTTGAAAGAAATTTTGGCCAGGGGGGGGTTCGCCCGAACCCCCCGAACCCCCCCTGGCTACGGGCCTGACATCTGATTTCATAATTACATTTTACTCCGTTTCTAAATTTCTAAATCTTCTTTTTAAATAACACAATTGCTGTAATAGTTTTATCATTATTTGTAAGCCGTGCCACACTCTACTAGTGCAAGACAATATTTGAATAAGAAAGTAATCAGGTTACTTAGCAGCACAAAAAATTAAATAAACACTGTATACAATACTAAATCAATGGAGAAAGTAAACAAGGTACAGTAAAATGTTTTCATTGATAATATACAAATCTTGTTATATTTGTTACATTATATTGAGATGAATTCTTATGTAAAGTAATATTTAATCATTATATTCATAGTCTTTAACAAGATTCAATAGATCCTGAAAATCATTGTGCCTAAAAAAGCAGATGTTTCAAATCATGAAATTGTTTTGAAAAAGTTAATATTTTCAAACATATATCTGCTTATAGCTATTTTTCATTGATCGGGAGTTGTTTAAGCGTCATTAATTTTAACACATAAGTGAATAAGTATACAGCATATTTAACTTAATATCAAATATAATCTATTTCAGCTCCATAATGATAATATAAAATACAGTCATATTCACAAGGTATTATTAAAGTCAAGAATATTCTTAAGTATTTTTTAATATTTGTTACTTTTCATATTTCAAAAGTTGATTTACCAACTTACCTTAAAGACTGCACAGTTGCGCTATCTTCAACTCAATCCTCTGTAGAGCATATATTGTGAGAGCCGCTATCTTATATGTACACATGTAGCATCAACCAATCATTTTTCTAATAAGGTGCTAATGGTTCAGGATCAGGATTGCTCAAGAAGCATTACCTGGGCAATTTTGAAAATTATTCTAACAAGAAGTTGTAATAATACATTATTGTAAAAGATTTCAACTCTCTATTCAATCTCTATTTTTTCAAAAATCAGAATAAAGTTAGAATAAAAACGATTTGTGGGAAATCAATGGACGGCTAACTGATTTTGCTTCATAAATATGGTAACAGTTTATTGAGTAATCTGAAGTTTGTAACTGAATGATGGGTGACTGGTTTAAGTAGACAAATCCTGCTAAAGCAAAGCCAGATTGTACAAGTACGAACCAATACAAAAATTTGTAAACAGCTCTTGAAACAAATATTGTATTAATAATTAAATCAAACTTTCGCAGTAGGCAGTAGAAAATTATTGTGTTTTGTGATATCTCAAAATTATATACAAATTCCCAATTTTGGCAGCCATTTTGATTTTTTACCAGTTTCACAACCAAGTGGCTCGTTCGGGTCAGATAACATGGCAGATATAGTAGAAAGTTCCCTTTAACCAAATACAACAGAAAATACATGCTCACTAAATGCATGCATATGATTCCAGCAGATCCTATCTATTTATTTTTATTTATGTATCATTTTAATTTTCCCTGATAAATCTGAAAATTATAAAATTTGCTTCCCAACTTTGCCCCTCTGAGAGAATTTTGTAATTATCTAACTTTTACAGGTCTGGGAGAACCAGCTAATAAAAAAATCTATTTTCTTATTTCTAAACATTAGAAATAGAGGTTCTTGTATGAAGAGTACCTGTGCAAGATTGTCCATTCTTGATGAGCATTGATAATTCTTCTTAATCGAGTCGCAGACGAGATAAAGAAACATTATCAAAGCGAGTCAAGAATGGACTATATTGTACAGGTTTGAGTACAAGAAAGTTTTTCTCATATGCCTCTAAATTATGCCATATTTTCAACTTTTTATGATAAAAATGAGTGAAAATAACTTCAAATTAATGGAACTTCATCTTTCAATTGTTATGACGTCATAACAATGTTGTAGAAAACACCTGGTTACGCGTGGCAACAAAGTCCGATTGTTATGACGTCACAATTTATCTTGTAGAATGAGCATGGATACTCATAGTAATGGTGTATCTGTTGTCATGTTGATGATGTTTTTAAACCTATGATGTCATAAGTAAATCTCATCTTGCAAGTGTGACTTTTTGGGATGAAAGATGGCTATATCTTGCATGGGGTAAAGATGGCTGTATTTTTGTTAGTCAGAGAAATATATATTTTGCATTCTAACCCTAAAAGATATGAAGTAATAACACAGAAGCAAGTAGGTAGTCACCAGTTTCACCACCAGGTGGCTCGTTTGGGTCAGATAGCATGGTGGGTATAGTAGAAAGTTACCTTTAATTTAAATTACATCTGTTTTAGTGGCTCAATTTTCATATAACCCTTATGTATCTAATAGTTATACAAATTAAAATATGTCCAGTAAAAGAAAATGTAATCTGTCCAATACAAGAAAAGATATTTCACATTTTGTGATTTTATAGCATGGGGTCTATGGGAATCTCCCTGAACAAGAAGTCACATTTTCAAAAAAAATTAAATTTTCAAAGTTGATAGACAATTTTGGAAACCATATTTCTAGATGTACTTTTACGGGTTGGCCTAGTGGTTAAGGCATTGGTCTGAAAAGCAGGAAGTCTGGCTTCAGGCTGAAAAGTAGAGGTCTTGGGTTCAAACCCAGGTCACAGCACTTCTTGTGATTTTTCTTTGACCTATGACTGCTGACCTATACCAGCGATTACTAGAGTGCTGCTAACTCGATAAAAGGCTGGTGCTGGCTAGAATTGACAATGGTTCTAGCCAGGATAAAGATACCAGTTCTTCAACTCGACAATGGGAAGAACTGCCTTACCTTAGTGACTAATATGTCATGATATGACATCTAAAGAGTCAATAAAAGATATATATATACATGTAGATTTCAAATATTTAATGACGTAAATCAAGATTATTTTTACTCGCATCTAGTCTATTCCAATTTGGCAATTATGCCATCCTTAGCATTGTAAGCATAACACAAATGATTTTCCTTGAAAAATGTGGCCTAAAACACGTAGCATTTACGGATTAGGTGTTCACATTTTGAGGTTTATTTTACATTTAACAGATTTGGGATTTTGAAGAAATGGGAAACATTGATAGTCTGATCGCCCTTTTAACATTCCAAAGAATTAAAAATTGAATTCAAATGAATTTGAAGAGAGAAAAAGAGAGAGAGACAAATTACAATTGAGTCCATTCATTATTGTCAAACATCATAAAAACATTGATTTATTGAAAATATGTGGAAATATTTGGATTCAATCGAACCATGGAATGAATAATGAAAAAAGTGTTCAATGTATGATAATCTTTGAAAAAAATGTTTTGCTACATCATAACAGGGCATTTTCTTATTTGGTGAATGTTGATAACTCATTAGAATATCACACCAAGTGCAATTAACTTACTTTGCATGAGTTGTAGCATTATCAAGATCTTCATCAGGCAAGGCATCCTCCCAGTCTAGTATTGTATCATGAAGTCTACCCCTGCAATAATAAACAATCATACTGCAATAGCAGGGCATCCTCCCAGTCTAGTATTGTATCATGTAGTCTGTAGGGGTACCGCGAGCGCTCGAGTGCTCGAGCGCTCGAGCAATTCACCTCCGATACGAGCTGTATCGATACATAAAATGAATATCGGTCGTATTGTTGTTTTTTTTACCGGAAGTCCCTTCTTACTTACCCAGAAGGGAGGGAAAAACTCAGAGCTTAGAGATGACAGACAGTCATAGTTACGTATCTTGCTTGCCACCATACTTCCGGCTTTACAAGTTTGGAAAATTTGAATAAAGTTCAGTTTTACTTCAATTTACGCTGTATCATTGTATCGTATCTTTCGTAACGTATCGCGAGGTCAGTATCGTAGATACGTATCGATATTAAATTTATCATATCGTGGTACCCCTAGTAGTCTGCCCCTGGAAAAATAAACAATCATACTGCAATAACAGGGCATCCTTCCAGTCTAGTATTGTATCATGAAGTCTACCCCTGGAATAATAAACAATCATACTGCAATAACAGGGTATCCTCCCAGTCTAGTATTGTATCATGAAGTCTACCCCTGCAATAACAAACAATCATACTGCAATAACAGGGCATCCTCCCAGTCTTGTATTGTATCATGAAGTCTGCCCCTGGAATAACAAACAATCATACTTCCAGGGCCTGCATTAACGGCGTCCCATACATGTTAAGGACTCAAAAATAATTTGGAGGACGCAAAAATTGAAAATATTTCCGTTTTTTGGATGCAAATTTTTTTAGGTCAATACTACAATGTGTTTACAACGATACCTAGCAAAAACAAATAATTATGATCTCTCACCTTTATTTGAATCGTAAATAAGGCTCAACATGTTGACTATTTACAAATAATCATGATTCTCTCGAATTTTTTCGACTTTGTTTATTTTTAGATTTGAAACCATGACACGCCACAGTTTTTCCTATTCAGAAACAAATATTAGGTTATTCATGAAATAAAATGTATTCATTGTCGAATGAACGAACATGCATTTATTCAGTCCGTACTTAACGTTTACTTCCATTTTAAATTCGCGGCAAGAAATCAAAAACTTAAAATATGACTAGAAATAGGGGACACACTTTTTTTTCAAAGAACATACTTTTAAAAAAAATTGCATCCTTGGGACTCACAAATTTTCTAAACTAATGCAAGCGCTGTACTTCAATAACAGGGCATCCTCCCAGTCTAGTATTGTATCATGTAGTCTGCCCCTGCAATAACAAACAATCATACTGCAATAACAAAGTATAAATAACTAGACTTCGGAAATTGAACGAGTTCAATTTCAGACTCCAGATTCAGACCTTTTTAGCCGAGTCATCAAGAATAAGCCGAGTCATCCAGAATAAGCTGAGTCATCCAGAAAAAGATGGATGGATAAATTAGGAAGGTAGGATAGGATAGAATAGGAAGGAACGATAGGATAGAATAAGAAAGAAGGATAGGATAGAATAGAATAGGAAAAAAGGATATGATAGGATAGGATAGGAAGGATAGAAAGGAAAAGATACGAAGGAAGGATAGATAGGAAGGATAGGATAGGATAAGATAGGAAGGATGGATGAATTTTTCAATATTTTCTTCTCTACTCTTGACTTTCTATCAGGATAGCATCAGATCGATTTTCCGAAATTTCAAAACGCTATAACTTCCGAACTGAAAGTTGGATCGAAATTTGACTTGAAGATTCGGATTCCTGACAAAATTCTACCCCTAATTCATAACTCATATGTTAAATTTGGTAAATTTTTATTTTGACCTACTTTTCGGACACGCCATAACTTCGGAACCAGAAATCGGATCGAAATTTGGTTTGCAGATTTGGATTTCTGAGAAAATTCTACCCCTAATTCATAACTCAAACATTAAATTTGGAGAACTTTTTATTTTGACCTACTTTTCGGACACCATATCTCAAAAGTGGGTCAAAATACTTTCTGACGGCAAAAGGCTAACGCTATTAGCGCACTCTTGGCTACATGTATACACAATTTCGAGGAATATAATTAAAGTGTAGTGTCAGAATCACAAAAATAAGAAAAACCTTTGGATTTGACCTAGATTTTGACCTAGGCATTTTGGTGTCAAAATTTTGAAGCTAGATGGCTTTTGAGGTCCCCTTCTTTCAAAGGCTTTCATTAAATTAAGCTGAACTCAGTCTACATTTGGTATTTTTCACTTCAAAAAAATCTATTTTTCCCATTGACTTAACATGGGCACCAAATTTAGCGATTTTTGAACTTTGAAAACGACATAACTTCCGATACTGAACCTAAATAGACTATATAATGGTCTTTACTGGATACCTTATAGTTATTGAAAAAACTCTGAAAGAATAATAAGAATAAGAAGAATACTGGCAAAAACAATAGACTCCAGATTGACATCTGGAGTCTAATAAAGAATAATAATAAAGAAGAATACTGACGAAAACAATAGACTCCAGATTTACATCTGGAGTCTAATAATAAGAAGAATACTGGCAAAAACAATAGACTCCAGATTTTCAATCTGGAGTCTAATAATTACAAAAACAGCAGCTTAACAAAGTAACAAATACCATGTTAAATTGATGCATAAATTATTAATAAAATTGTAAATTGAGCCATTTTGAAAAAGAGCCTCATTCTGAAAAACTAATTTTCCATATGAAATGCAATACAGCAACCAAGTTATTTGAAGTTAGTAAATTATACACCAGGGAAACATACAAGTTTTTTTTAATAACCAATATATCCAATAAAGTAGCTTATGGAATATAATGTCTCAGATATCAGAGATATTTTTCTACTTCACTCAGGATAAACTCATATAACAAAACTTAGTGTATTGTGCTTGTCCCGCAAAAGATATCTGTTTACCTGCATATATTCCTACGCTTGACCTGGGTGCAGTTATTTCCTGTGGGGCGCAGCGCCATTGTGGGTACAGGGGTTCTTCTGATGTACTGGAAGTGACATTATTTCTTTAATTATTGAACACTATTTAAGGAATAAAGATAGAGATTTTATGATTTATGGCGTGATATATGACCAAAAATTTTATTCTGTTCATTGTTAAAAGACCGAAATCGCGTAGCGATTGAGGTCTTTGGCAATGGCCAGAATAAAATTTGAGGTCATATATTTGACATAAATCATAAAATCGAGGTCTTTGTTACGATTCTAATATGATAAACAGACAAGAAACACGACTATTTGCATTTATGAATTTTATCAGTCATACATACTCTTATATAGACCAGAAAATCAATTGTTCTAGCTAGTGTGACGTCACATATCATATTAGAATAAATATTATAGAATGTCTAAGTCAAGCTATTATTGGGCAGACATCTTGAATTTCATGATATGAATCTAATTCAAAGGCAAGATAATTTACTGTTAAATATGATTTCCATTTGCATATCTTAACGCAAACTCCCATATTTGGTCAACCATTACGGAACTCCAAACCTGACTCCTTATGGCCTAGTCACATAGCCCGGCCGATGTCCGGCATCGGTAGAGCTCGGTGGATTTTTTTGGTGCCACCGAGCTCTCCTCATCGGAAGCAGAGCTCGGTGACGTGAACGGACTCCGTCCGGACATCTTCAGGCGACCGACCGAACACCGGCCGGTGACCGTACGGAGTCTGTCTCAAAATGGTAGTTTTTTTCTGCCGATGTGGCAGCAACTACCGGCCGGAGGTCGGCCGGACATCGGACGGAATACGGCCGATACCCGAGCAGGTAACAGGACACCGTGCGATCGCCGGCCGGGTTGTTAACGGGCTTTGAACAGTGACCGGCTGATGCTCTGTCCCACATCGGCCGGAGCTCGGTCGATGCTCGGCCGCTGTCCGTTAAAAAACCTCGTCCTCTGGTTGTCTCAGATGCACGGGACACCAGCCGATACTCGGCCGTGCACCGGCCGACGTGTTTTCCGATGTGGTTACGATGGGGCTGCGATGACATGATGAGGGAGCTCGGTGAGAGCCCGGTGAAATTTAACTCCGAAGTTAAAATTTCACCGAGCTACCACCGATGCGGTTTTAAGCAACAAACGCCACGGATGTCCGGCCGGTGTCCGGCCAGTGTTCGGCCGAGTTCGGTGAAAATTGCATCGCTGGCTCATCGTAACCTCATCGGCCGGGCTATGTGACTAGAGTCCATTTCACTGCTTCATTTCGTCAGTAGAACGGCAAAAATAAGAAATTGGGAGACCATTGTGCAATAATATATGGAAAAGTATATTCATAATGTACATGAATGACATTTGTATATTTCAGATTTTTTAGTTTTTTGTGCAATAAGCCTGTGCCGTCTTGTAATTTGAAGAATTTCAGCCATGTTAATCTTATAGAAAATAACATGGCAGAGAAACATCCAAATATAAGAGGCCACACACTTTATAAGCCAAACTAGAAGCAATCCAAGATATACAAATGTCATTCATGTACATTATGAATATACTTTTCCATATATTATTGCACAATGGTCTCCCAATTTCTTATTTTTGCCGTTCTACTGACGAAATGAAGCAGTGAAATGGACTCTAGGCCATTAGGGTAGAACCATAAAAATATAAATTATAAGATTTAAATCGGTTTTATTTTACTTATTTACATGAATTTATACATATATAATTCAGTAAAATGTATTTTCAGTTTGCGCTCGGACAGATTGATACAAGGCATTAACATAAAAATACATCACCACCTGGTGTGCTATTGCAAATGGTTACAAATTTAGAGTGTCACAATTTGTTACAAACATTGACTATAACTAAGTGCAAATTTTGAAGTCGGTCTAAACAATACTAATGTTAAGTTCTTGAAAGTTGTAAGAAAATTATCTGTTTCCATGGTAACATATGTTCATTGCCATATTAACTGAAACTGCCAAAAATGTCATGCTAAAAGTCGTAACATGTCTATATGTGCTGCCAACAAAAATTTCAAGTCCATGTGAATACTTCTTAAATTATTGCAAATGGTTACAAAATGCCATGGTAATAAATATTTGCAGAATTATATTGGATATTGTTCACAGTAAAAATTTGAAGTCAGATTTAACAGTACTTGTTGTTGTAACAGTGGAATATATAAATTAATGGACTGTAACAAATAGCTGGATTTGTTACTTTAAAAAAAACATCACTAGCATTGGTGAAATAAAACATACAACAATGGTGGGCCAACTGAGTGAAAAAAGGCTGATTTTTTCAAAATAAAGGAAAAGTAAAAAAAAAAGATTAGCCAGGATTTGCCAAGGGGATTTACTCTGGACAACTTTGGCCCAAAAATGCAGAAGCACTCGTTGGCATAATCTTCACCATCAAAACCAGAGTTTGCCATTATCCAAATCTGCCTTTGCAAAAATGTGAACAGTTCATAATTAGAGTCGTTTGTGTTATTTTTGGGAGTTTCACATATTGCTCAGGTCCATATAGTAAAATAAATTCCTTCATAACTAGTACTAATACCCCTAGAACAGGCCTGGCAAGGTGGTAATAAGAGCAATTACCTCATTTAAGCAGGCAATATGAAATAATATCTTCAGACAGCTAATAGCTGACGTCAAACAGTGGAGACGTATTATATTGAAAATAATAAATAACTTAATGGAATTGTCTTAATTGGTGCACCAATTGTATCAGGATGAGCTGCGAATATTCTACAAATGACAGTCTTTAATTGACATACACTATTCTCTGTCAATCAGTGGCTAAAACCAGATGTCAGGACACTAATTAGGATATTATGGATTTCCTTAATTGTGATATACAACAGTGATGTACTTTTACATAATCAATTCATTATGCCTTTAAAAATACAATATGCAAATTATGAATTTTGGTGGCAATAATAAGCTGATAATTAACCCAAAACACACACATTCTAAATGAATAAATTGAATTGAATTTAAATATAGAATGTTCTAAATGCTGACACTGATGCGAAATAGCAAAATGTGGTTACATAACAGTTGCTATAGAGACCACTCCATCTATCTTGATCATTAAGGTTATCAAGGGGACAATAGCATGTTTGAGCTAAACCCCTGAACCTGCCTTAAAGCAATTTACTGTATCAATATCATAATATTTTTCAAAGCTTAGTGGAAATATTTCTTAATTTAATAATGTTACATCTGCGCCTGTAGGTTTTGAACTGTCAGATCATATGCCAGAACTGTCTTTCCTTATTGATTTTACTTTATATTATTAGTATATTGTATATAACAAGGACACAAATGTGTACAACATGTCCCCACCAATGGGTGATTTAACATAGATTTTTCATCCTGAATGCCCAACAATAATCAGCTGAAGACAAAAGATCCAAAATGGCCACCTTAACATTTATCTGGAATGCCCAAAAACTTAACAGTTTGAGATTTGCATACAAAGAATCATCCCTGAACATTTTAAAGCAATCCATCAAATGGTTTGCCTGAACCATGCAGAGAGGACTTTACAGACAAGATTTCAGAACGAAAAATTCAAAATGGCCATATTAAGATTAACCCAGAAAGCCCAAAAAATAATCAGTTTGAGATTTTCGAAAAGTTGGAATCTATCCATCAAACTAAAGAATTAAGACTTTACATTCAAGATTTTAGGCCAGAAGATCCAAAATGGTGCCATAACATTAACCCAGAATTCCACATGATGATGACACATACAAAATCCTGAAAATTAGCACGAAATGAGGGGTTTCGTCAGATATAAAAATGGTATATTTTGATGGAGAAATAGAAATTCTTTCAGAAACAACATAATTACCTCAGAATCATTGGTTATAAGTGGCGGAGGACTAAACATGTCATAACTTTTCACTCTCAATTTAACAGTAGTGTCAAACTTAAGCAGGTGACCCCCTCAGCATGTGTATGGGGCCCATATAGTATGCTTTTTCTAAATTGATGTCAATATTTCTGTTTTTAGCTAGAGAGAATAGGAGGTACATAAACTTACTAAGTTTACCTTAATCGTAATCCAGACCCTCAATATAAAGTATATGAGAGCTGAGTTGATATTTGGGAGAAACTAAAAGTAATCATCTTTATCAGGGTCTGATGTATGATCTAAGTATATTTCTAACTTCTATAAATGTGCATGGAACTAAAATTGTGGCAGCCATCTTGGATTTGTTATATTTGTATTCAAGGTTTTGGTTGTGCTGAATATGTTTCAAAATAACATTTTTGTATACCTTTGATAAGTTAGTTTTTATGGTTTCTTTATTTTACTTTACAAAATTATCTACAAATGACAGGGCCGAGGCTGAAATCAGCATTATTGGCCCTGTTAATACAAAGTTTATTCAAATTTACAAAATAGCAACAAAATGACTACCAACATATATGTATGCATGGCAGGAATGTGTTAAAACTATATAATTATATCAATGCATTCACACAAAAAGGATGTAAAATGCTTCAATATTGAAGAATTGCATGTTATGCTAACTCCATCTCTGCCATACATTAAGATATTCAGCTTTTGCTCTATAGAGCATCCTGTAAAGAAAATGTTCATTTCTGGCATGTTCCTGAGTTCCCCCCAAAGTTTCTCTCTTATAACATTCAACAGAGGGCATTTGAAGATTAGATGCTTTGTAGTTTGTTGTTTAAAACCACAGATGCATTTGGGACTGTCAATACCTTGAAAATTATGTTGAAAAAGATGACCAGTAAAAATGAAATCACATCTTGTTCTATTCAGTAAAATTTCTTCTTTTCTTGTAAGATCCAGGTTTGTGGTTGTTAAATGCTTCATTGTTCCTGAATATTTACGTAAGTTGGTTTTGAAAGTGACTCTTGATGGTGCACTTTTTAGATAATTTGGAATGGCTTCCCATTCTCTTATGGCATTTATTATTGGTGACTTTTGTGAACGTGCAGTTAACTTTGGAATAGTGTATTCTCTTGATTTTCTTAAGTTAATATTATGTTGCTTATTTTGATAACTATCAAAAATTTTTTGAACATAAGTTGGGACCAATTTCTGTCTAACATCATACATTAAACGTAAACGTTTCTCCTTTCTCCGCTCAGACAGGGTATTCCAATTTAGACATTTCAAAACCTTTACAGTAGATGTTCCATGAATGCAGCCACTTACTAATAATGCTGCCCTATAATGAACTTGGTCTAGTTTCATAATATTATACTTGGTAGATTTTTCAAATAATATACTTCCATACTCTAAGTTTGGGAGAATAAATGATAGATACATCTTCTCTAGGTGTTTAGCTCGAATCTTGGTCTTAAGAACTTTCAATGGATTTAACATTATATTACATGCTTTTATGATATCCCGTAAATGGGCTTCAAAATTCAAATGCTCATCTAGAATGACTCCTAAGTGTTTATGAGTTCTGGTTCTATTAATGACCTCATTTCCTAGGTAGAGGGGCGGGTATAAGAGATTGCACCTCCTTGAGCCTTTAAAAATCATATCTTGACTTTTAGAAGGTTTAAATTTAAGCTTCCATTTCTGTGACCATTCCCATAAATTATTTAAGTCAGCTTGTAAATGCTGGTTCTGTTCAATGATATTAGCTTTCCTATTAAATGGCATAAAGATTGAACTATCATCTGCATAAAGGTAAAGTTGACTATGATTTATGACTTCATGAAGGTCATTTATATATAACAGGAAGCAAAACGGCCCAATTATGGATCCCTGCGGCACGGAACTATTTATGAAGTATTCATTTGAGATTGCTGATAATTCTCCATTAGCTTTAACTTGAAGTCTACGATTGAAAAGATACGACTGCAAAAGTTGAGTTATAGTATCTGAAAAGCCATATGATTTAAGTTTTTTTATCAAAAGGAAATGCGGAACGGAATCAAACGCAGATTCTATATCAAGAAACACTCCTCTGACATCATGATTTTTGTCAATGTAATTGTCAATAAGATCAACAATCGTTAACAGTTGTTTTTCCGTACTATGTCCTGGAAGAAAACCAGACTGATTTTGATACATTAAGTTGTTGTCTTTAACATATTTAAACATGTTATTATAAATAATACGTTCTAGCAATTTAGAAACATTACTTAACAAGGTAACTGGTCTATAATTTTTTGAATCACCCTTTGATCCTTTGTTTTTATATAAAGGTACTACAGTTCCCAATTTCCAACAGGTTGGAAAAACTTGTTTGTCTATTATTATCTTAAATAAATCAAAAAGAGGTTGATCAATACTATCACAGCACATTTTTAACATTTTATTTGAAATGCCATCTGGCCCCCCTTGTTTTGAGACATCAAGACTTTGAATAAGTTTATTTATGTCTCCCTTAGTGAATTCAATTTTATCAAAAATCATGTCAGTTTTCAAAGGTATTTCTGGTGATTGAGTTTCATCATAGTCATGATGGAATTTAGATAAAAATTGATTAAGCAAAAAGTTTGCATTTTGATAAGTGAGATATGTGTATGGAGTGAAATTACAGATATTATGTATGCATTTTCTATGACCGTGTTACGGTTGAATTTGGTACAATTGCACAATAATTAATCCTTTTTCACCGCATTAAAGCATTTTACGATAATTTATGATTATTCTGAGTGTTCTGACCCAACCTGAAAGAAGTTGTTTGTGCCCTGACCCGAGCCTTCCGACCAGAGATTCAGGTTGACTTCAGGTCAGTGTGACACCTCCAGTAAATATTAAGCAGGCCAATGTTGATTTTCCATCCTAAAATTTTGTCTTCAAAGTCTTGTCTACGCCTTTGTTAAACCTTAAAGTAACAATAATAACCAGGGAATTAGGAATAAGCTATCATATGCTGTTCATAAAAGTTTTCTTGAGATATCATATCATACACTGTCTTTCCTAGAAGAGAACAACATCAACATGGAGAATGACCATTTGGATTTACATTGTGATTGTACATGCATGATTTTCATAAGATCCAAATTATTCTACTGAATAATCTGTTTTTGACAAGAATGGAATAATAAATATGTACTTTTCGAGACTGTCTTGTCTTATAAAGAATCACTCCTCAAAATTTGAAATTGATCTGTCAAATGGTTTGCCTAAAACACGTAGACAAGACTTTACAGACAAGATTTTACATCGGAAAATACAAAAATGGTCGACAATAAAAAAGCAAATATAAGTTTTTGCCAATTATTTTTTACACAATTTTCATGTGAAAGTACTCTTAACCGTGATATGGGCCTTTACAATACAGGACACTTGAAATTATCTATAAAGCTACTGGACAATTCAATTATGACAAATCAAAAACATCTTATCAATATGGTGCAAGTTATTATCGCTCGCTGACTTTTCTTTTATGGCTGCCGTGACTGAGCCAATAACATGCTCAAAACCTAATCAGATGTAGGTAGAATGAAGGGAGTTAAGTGGGAAGTGCAGAGTTAGAGCAGACAATATTAATCCCATGGGCCATGTTCAAGAACAATATATCCTCTACCAGTGATAAAAATTTGAAAAAAAATTAGTCATAGAAATCAAAATTCTGACCTGCTGTTCCCGCCATCTATTCAAATCTCTTAGAAATTGGCGGATGAATCTGGTCAACCAGTACATGTCACAATGTTCCAATATTCTTAAAACATGTTCATTTTTAATGATTATTTTTGTCATAATATGTCAACAATTCAACATATTTTACTTCCACATTTTAATTCAAGATGGCAAAAAACAGTTTAACAGAATCCAAATCAGAAGAGTATTGGTCTGAGCAGTTTGCTCAAACGGATTTCTCAGATTTTTACAAGATTTTGTTTAAATGTGACATTAGTAATAATGTTAAAGAATTTATATTTAAATGTTTTAATGGAGCCATATGGACAGAAAAAAAATTATCAAAAATTCAGAAGTCAAATGGAATTTGTAAAATATGCAATGTTGAAGTAGAAAGTCATAAACACTTATTTGTCAATTGTACGAATGCAAAGGAATATGTAAATACTCAAAATTTAAAGTTTTCTGAACAAGAAATTTTATTTTATAGCAATGAAGGAGATTTTGAGAGCAAATGTCATAGAAACCAGCTAGTGTTTAAACACAAGTTTGAAAGGAGGAGGGAAATTAGCGCAACAGATTTTGGACAGTCATATGTTGGATTTTGGCCATTTTCTGAGGATTTAAACAATTGCATATGTTAGGCCAATGCATTACCTCTAGGAAAATCACTTCTAGAGATGATAAAATAATTTGGACTTTGAGACAGGGTAGATGCAAACAACCCACCCACATGTTTTTTCTGAAATGTTTTCCTAATTTTGGACCCCTTCCATCCCTGCTTTTTTAATTTTTCTTGCATCAATATGTTGCATTTTGACACATAGTTAACCACTTTAAAGGAATAAGTGATTCCTTTTGGGGTTTTAAAGATACCCATTATGGGTGACCAAACTTAGCTGAAAGCAATGATTTTTCCTATGGGAAAATAACATGGGAAATATTGTTTTCCATTTTATCTAAAAGGAATCATTTATTCCTTTTAAGGGATTAACTGTGTGTCAAAATGCAACATATTGATGCAAGAAAAATTAAAAAAGCAAGGATGGAAGGGGTTGAAAATCAGGAAAACATTTCAAAAAAACATGTGGGTGGGTTGTTTGCATCTACCCTGTCTCAAAGTCGAAATTATTTTATCATCTCTAGAAGTGATTTTCCTGGAAGTAATGCATTCGCCTAACATATGCACCTGTTTAAATCCCCATGAAATGGCCAAAATCAAACATATGACTGTCCAAAATCTGTTGCGCTAACTTCCCTCCTCCTTTGGAAAATTAGAAATAGTAAAATCTATAACCAATAAGTTCTGTATTCCTGTATAAGTACCAATGTAACCATTGTATATTATGTAAAAAATGTATAAATGTTTCAATGTTAATAAATTAATTTAAAAAAAAAAAAAAAATTCAAGATGGCGCTGCTACAGAGTACTTTCAGGAAATATATTCACAGTTTTAAACATATATATTTTGTCCCCTCAATTTAGCGGAGGGATATAACTGTGTACTTAGGCCTACATAAGATGTCAAACTTTTTAAACTAACTGTAATGCCATTTTTCTTAAAGTTTGCAGACAAGGATTTTAGCATTTGTCTTCAAAATGGCCGACAGAAAGTAGGTATATATAGGCCCCCATAAGTTATATTTGAAAATTTAAAGATGATATCTCTAGCAGTTTTGGAGAAAACTAAGACATACAGACAGAAGGAAAGACATACAGACATACATATGCCCCTAGGCCGACAATATGGCCCTGTACTATATGGTGGGGACATAAAAAGTTCCTATAACGTCAATATTCATTAAATTTGAATCAATTTTCATATTCCATTTTAATTTGATTACTATACAATTGAAATTATTTGGTAAGTAAAAGAAAATATTATCAAGTTTCATTTTTCATGATTTTTATAACATAGGTTTTATTTATTCATATGACAAAAATGTCCAATCTTTCAATTCTGTAACACATCGCAGACATCATCATTAGCTTGTTTGAATTTACTAATATTGTCTATCCAGTCTATCCATCTATCTTTCTTACAATTGATTCTTACCTGAGTTTTGCATTTGTCGCATTCTTCTATAAACATGTTCCCATGTAGTTCAGAAAGACGATTACGAGGGAAACCAGACTTTATATGGAGCCCATCTATGTTCTGCGTGATAACATACTTCACCATGCCTAAAATGTAATAATAATATAATTCGATATCTAAAACTCTTGTTTTAAGATCCCTTTCCTAGAACTTTATTCTATCTTTGTCCAACTTAGAGCTGCATAATCAATACTTGATCGCATAAAATACCATATCAAAGGCATACCATACCGTGGAAATTATAAAATTGCAGCATATACCATCTGGGTGTCTTGCTGGTTGTTATTATATTGTATATTGTAAAATTATGAGATAAATTAGGATTATATTTTGAACTCTGAAAAAGTATACAATTGATCCCATAATGTTATAAAAATGATTACGGTCATCATGGTATTGTGCTCAATTGGTTTAAATAAAAATCATCCAGTTCAAACATTCAGCATCCAGTATTTACATTGAGGGGTCGATGACCTTTCATTTTATACATTAATGATATATTTTTAAGATATAATATTATTTATTATTAATTATATTTACATGTTTACTCTACATTCTACTAACTCCCTGTTAAGTGGCATCGTGCAAAAAAGTCATCTATATTTATTACTTCAATTGTTAAAGCGTAAAATAAAATATAAATTAATTAATAAAGTGTTTTCATTAACTCAAAAAATATTGCCTGGAAATTTTATTTTTGTTTTTGTGAGCTTGCAAATCGAAAAGATTTAACATTATCCGTTAATCAATTTAATTTCCCTCATAGAGGTATAATCAGAATTGCCCTCTATATCTCTCTGACTGAAGCTTTAATCAATGGAGAAGTTGCAATATAGATGAATAAATAGATGGCAGCGGTGGTTTTGGCGGGGCCAGAATACTAGTTTATTATATAAAGACAGCTGGCAAAAGTCTTTTTTTTCTTGATTTATTTTATTACAAGTATTAAGAAAATGAACATTTTTAACATTGTGTCAATTGGGATTAAGCCAGACCCTTTTTTAGAAAACTTAAAAAATCCTTGGAAACAGAATTCAGTAAAATATCATACAGAATTCAAATATGTCATTAACGTAAACATAAAAATTTTGGTTGAGACTTGAGATAATATATGCAGTGTCATTCAAAATTGAAACTTCTGATTGGGTTCGAAGCCGAGATGCCCAGATATAACTGAGCAATAGCCGGAATTCACATGATTTTTCACGAAGAAGGGGTGGAGTTTAAGCGAGATTCATCGAGACATCTTCGTGTCAATTGTGTCAATCCCTGCATTGCTTATTGTTAACTCCACCTTTTTGCCCATATATGGAGATGCCACTTGCGAGAATGAACTGTTCAGTCTAGAAATTTCTTAAAGGGAGAATGCTGATAAATCGGTCCTAAAAACTCAAAAAAATCGTTGGTGCCTCAAACCTGTCCCTAAAGAATGTCTATGACCCCAAGTTACTTCTGTCAAAATATCAAAGTCTGAAAAAAATCACTCACATTGATATCAACGAAACATCTTTCAGTTTTGATCAACTGCGAGAGCAAAATTCAGGCTGAGCTAAACAGTTTTCGTTCATCGTAAAATTGACATGGTTTTAACTAACTTTTTACAGTATAGAGGGCCTTTGACCTATTTTTAGCTACGCCATCTAGTTTAATAGAAAAAATATTAGTTTTTAACGATTAAAAATGTAGATCTCCCCAAAACACATTAAAATGACATTTAAATGAAATTTCAAAGCTATACAGCATAACCCTCCATTAGGCAGGCAACATAGTTTTATAATATATGATATTAGCATATTCTATGATATATTCCATATACGATATTAGTATAGTCTTATACAGTGATTGAAGGAAAACAGAAAATGATTGTACAGTGATAAATAGAGGGAGTAAGAATATAGATAGTTCTCAAGATAGCATAGTGGTACATTTGTGATGTTGTAACTTCCTTTCCTCAATCTTTCTACAATACACAGAAAAATGCAAAATGTTATTTGTTACAGATGCTGTACTCTGAACCAAACTGCTAAAAGCTGTCACAAAAAGGTTGGAGA
Source organism: Owenia fusiformis (assembly GCA_903813345.2). NCBI lineage: Eukaryota > Metazoa > Annelida > Polychaeta > Sabellida > Oweniidae > Owenia > Owenia fusiformis. Next base: position 8,791,120 of record CAIIXF020000010.1, read on the forward strand.
TCATAACTGTTACAATATGTCAACACTTTTGGTGGTGACATAAAAATGTATTTTTACCACAAGTAACAGTGTGTCAACTGAATGATTAACATAATGTTCTAAAATCAACTCATTTTCAGATTCACTAAAAATTACTTTGATTACAAGAGAAACCAAAACCTAGTATGATTTCATGAGATAGTTACAGTCGCTATTGTTCATAACATGTATCATCACCATTCACTGCACAATTATCAGCTAATTTGCGTGCATAGTGACTAAACATCTCTTTAGCTAAAGCACTGTGTATTCCTTAATAAGCGCTCTCCCGCTTAGAGTCTCATTAAAGAATGTAAGAAGCAATAAAAAATGGCAGTAAAATCAATGTATCAATTTCAATCAATAACATGTTATCCAATACCTATATTTCATAAGATTTAACATACTGTAACAAAGGCCTAGCCAGCTTTCGATTATGGAATAAGCGATCAAAATTTTTTTTAAAGATTTTTGATGTAACTTCAAATTTGAGCTAGAAGCTTCAAATAAAAACATTTTAAAGCTCTTTTCTTCTATTATCTAATGGTTCTATTTGTATTAATGAACCCACTCTCTGGTTATGGTCAAAGGACCCATGTTTACACATTCTAGATAACTGAGGTTTTAAGATTAATTGCAAACAAACTCATGTAATTTTCAATTTCAAAATCTATGAGCATACAAAGATTATGAATTGCACATTCATTCAAGTGCATTAAATGTCATCGAATAAAACTGGTTGATATCATATGTAAGAATGATACTTTGCCTTTATGTAATTCTATGTTCTCAAGTATGAATTATGCAACCAGGGTCAAATATGCAAAATTTTGCTGTGTGTATGGAATGGCATGAATTGTATCATACAATTGCTACTTCCTAGGTGATTCTGGTAGATAACTGGACTAGAGAAAATGGCATGCTGCCTGTTACTTAACCCCTGTTACCAATACTTAATGCCTTACTTGCCTGCTCTGGGGCAACTAGGGCCATGTGGGTGAGAGTTGGTTTGGCTGTAAATGAAACCCCTGTTACCAATACTTAATGCCTTACTTGCCTGCTCTAGGGCAACTAGGGCCATGTGGGTGAGAGTTGGTTTGGCTGTAAATGAAACCACTGTTACCAATACTTAATGCCTTACCTGCCTGCTCTAGGGCTACTAGGGCCATGTGGGTGAGAGTTGGTTTGACTGTAAATGAAACCCCTGTTACCAATACTTGATGCCTTACTTGCCTGCTCTAGGGCAACTAGGGCCATGTGGGTGAGAGTTGGTTTGGCTGTAAATGAAAACCCTGTTACCAATACTTAATGCCTTACTTGCCTGCTCTAGGGCAACTAGGGCCATGTGGGTGAGAGTTGGTTTGGCTGTAAATGAAACCACTGTTACCAATACTTAATGCCTTACCTGCCTGCTCTAGGGCTACTAGGGCCATGTGGGTGAGAGTTGGTTTGGCTGTAAATGAAACCACTGTTACCAATACTTAATGCCTGCCTTACCTGCCTGCTCTAGGGCTACTAGGGCCATGTAGGTGAGAGTTGGTTTGGCTGTAAATGAAACCCCTGTTACCAATACTTAATGCCTGCCTTACCTGCCTGCTCTAGGGCTACTAGGGCCATGTAGGTGAGAGTTGGTTTGGCTGTAAATGAAACCCCTGTTACTAATACTTAATGCCCTACCTGTCTGCCCTAGGGCTACTAGAGCCATGTGGGTGAGGGTTGGTTTGGCTGTAAATGAAAACCCTGTTACCAATACTTGATGCCTTACTTGCCTGCTCTAGGGCAACTAGGGCCATGTGGGTGAGAGTTGGTTTGGCTGTAAATGAAAACCCTGTTACCAATACTTGATGCCTTACCTGCCTGCTCTAGGGCAACTAGGGCCATGTGGGTGGGAGTAGGTTTGGCTGTAAATGAAACCACTGTTATGTTATCAATACTTAATGCCTTACCTGCCTGCTCTAGAGCTACTAGGGCCATGTGGGTGAGAGTTGGTTTGGCTGTAAATGAAAACCCTGTTACCAATACTTGATGCCTTACTTGCCTGCTCTAGGGCTACTAGGGCCATGTGGGTGAGAGTTGGTTTGGCTGTAAATGAAAACCCTGTTACCAATACTTAATGCCTTACCTGCCTGCTCTAGGGCTACTAGGGCCATGTGGGTGAGAGTTGGTTTGACTGTAAATGAAACCCCTGTTACCAATACTTAATGCCTTACTTGCCTGCTCTAGGGCAACTAGGGCCATGTGGGTGAGAGTTGGTTTGGCTGTAAATGAAACCCCTGTAACCAATACTTAATGCCTTACTTGCCTGCTCTAGGGCAACTAGGGCCATGTGGGTGAGAGTTGGTTTGGCTGTAAATGAAACCCCTGTAACCAATACTTAATGCCTTACTTGCCTGCTCTAGGGCAACTAGGGCCATGTGGGTGAGAGTTGGTTTGACTGTAAATGAAACCACTGTTACCAATACTTAATGCCTTACCTGCCTGCTCTAGGGCAACTAGGGCCATGTGGGTGAGAGTTGGTTTGACTGTAAATGAAACCACTGTTACCAATATTTGATGCCTTACCTGCCTGCTCTAGGGCTACTAGGGCCATGTGGGTGAGAGTTGGTTTGACTGTAAATGAAACCCCTGTTACCAATACTTAATGCCTTACTTGCCTGCTCTAGGGCAACTAGGGCCATGTGGGTGAGAGTTGGTTTGACTGTAAATGAAACCCCTGTTACCAATACTTGATGCCTTACTTGCCTGCTCTAGGGCTACTAGGGCCATGTGGGTGAGAGTTGGTTTGGCTGTAAATGAAACCCCTGTTACCAATATTTGATGCCTTACCTGCCTGCTCTAGGGCTACTAGGGCCATGTGGGTGAGAGTTGGTTTGACTGTAAATGAAACCCCTGTTACCAATACTTAATGCCTTACTTGCCTGCTCTAGGGCAACTAGGGCCATGTGGGTGAGAGTTGGTTTGGCTGTTAATGAAACCACTGATACCAATACTTAATGCCTTACTTGCCTGCTCTAGGGCAACTAGGGCCATGTGGGTGAGAGTTGGTTTGACTGTAAATGAAACCACTGTTACCAATATTTGATGCCTTACCTGCCTGCTCTAGGGCTACTAGGGCCATGTGGGTGAGAGTTGGTTTGGCTGTAAATGAAACCCCTGTTACCAATACTTAATGCCTTACTTGCCTGCTCTAGGGCTACTAGGGCCATGTGGGTGAGAGTTGGTTTGACTGTAAATGAAACCCCTGTTACCAATACTTAATGCCTTACCTGCCTGCTCTAGGGCTACTAGGGCCATGTGGGTGAGAGTTGGTTTGACTGTAAATGAAACCCCTGTAACCAATACTTAATGCCTTACCTGCCTGCTCTAGGGCAACTAGGGCCATGTGGGTGAGAGTTGGTTTGACTGTAAATGAAACCACTGTTACCAATACTTAATGCCTTACCTGCCTGCTCTAGGGCAACTAGGGCCATGTGGGTGGGAGTAGGTTTGGCTGTTAATGAAACCACTGATACCAATACTTGATGCCTTACCTGCCTGCTCTAGGGCTACTAGGGCCATGTGGGTGAGAGTTGGTTTGGCACTCTCAAATGTCACATCCACAGTTGGGGATTTACCCTCCTTTTCTAATGTCCACACACCTGCAATGATTGACACAATAATATTGTTTCATGATATTTTTTCTCACAAATATTCGGAAAATACCCCATGAAGTATGATCAAAATAATTCATGATATTCCCACAGGGGCTTGTCTGGAAGATTGGCCAGAGCCCTCAAAAACAGAAAACACTAGGGCTCCCCCCGATCTTCAATACAAGCCCCTTTGGGTATTTCAGCAAAAGTATATTTCCATAAAAACTGGGTAAATATTATTTTTAAAAGGTTGGATTTTACTTTTTATGAAGGTAATGGTAAAGGTAAATCCAAGTGACATTCCAAGGTACTTACATAATGAAAATTTGCCAATTCAAAATTTTAAATTAAAAGTTGCAAATTGAAATGTCATGTTGTAATCTATTGACAGTATATGTACACTGAAACCTGTATATCCAAACACCTCTCTAATTGGAATATCTCTCAATGTGAACACTTTTTATCAGTTCTAAATGTGTTCTATTGACATTACAGATTCATAAAACCTTGAAACACCTGCTTATCTGAACACTTTTGGATGGTCCCAGAGGCGTTCCGATGAGACAGGTTTTACTGTACATGTATTTAACAACAAATACTCACCATTAGGACCTCTAAAATCTGGAATACCAGAAGCAGTGCTGATTCCGGCTCCTGTATGCACAACAATGTGCTTGCTTTCACGAACCAGTTTCTCTAATGCTGCAACATTATCTTCCAGTGTGACATCATTGTCAAATGTTTCAGGAAGGCCGACTTTCCCTTTATTTTCATATGTAGATAGGCCAGAGGCATAGTTAACAGACATCCTACAACATGTACAACAAGGCATTACATGCAAAATGTCGCCAGCTGCCATTTGTTACAGAGATCTCTAAGTTACAAAATTCTCGCCTTTTATGAAGCAGTGGCCACTTGGAATTTTTTGCATACAACTATTCACCAATATACATCTTTCCACCAAATATGAAAAAAATATGTCAACCAGTACTCAAATTATCTCCCGGATTGACGGAAGGATGTCTTCACTATATCCCTACTGAACTTCTCTCGTTGGGATAATTACTGACCTATCCAGAGAAAACATTAAAATCAGAGTATAGATTAACACAGATTGACTGCGCTGCCCTCTTTATTTAAAATTCATTTCTATCTCTTTTTAGCCTGAGAAAATTCTATGTTCATCTCAGCTTTCATCTAGGATTTCCAAGTTATGATGTTTTCATTTTTTGATTGAAAATCAAACTCGGAAATGAGTATGCTCAGCTTTCAGGCTTTAGCCTTTGATTAAAATCATCATTTTGATAGTCAACAGAATGGAAGGGCTAATACTGTCATTCTTTTGCTATCAGAAGAAAATATAAATGCTAACTAATGCAGCAACTAAACAAGGCATTAACATGCCAAAATGTCACCACCTGTCCTAGTTGCTCATAATATTATTGAGAATTTGTAGATGACTTTGAAAAAATGGTCAATTTGAAGCAAGTTGAAAAGAGGCCCTTTTTGACCCTGAGAAGGTCATTAAAGGTAAAATCTCAAATCTAAAGTCAGATTTGAACTTCAGAGAATATGTAGATGATTTTGAAAAAATTGGTCAAGTTGAAAAAAACTTTTTTGACCTTCATAAGGTCATTGAAGGTCAAATATTTTTTTGACCTTGAGAATGTCATTGAAGGTCAAATCTATAGTCAAGTTGAAAAAAGACCCTTTTGACCCTGAGAAGGTCATTGAAGGTCAAATCTCAAATCTAAAGTCGGTTTCAACTCCTGATAACTTGTAGATGATTTTGAAAAAAGAATTTGGTCAATTTGAAGCAAGTTGAAAAAGGACCTTTTTGACCTTGAGAAGGTCAATCAAATCTAAAGTCAGATTTGATGTAAGTGAAATATGATTTTTATAACTGTCCTACCATGTTAAAATGGGCCATGGTCATACCATGTTATACCATGGTCTATGGCCATGAAATGAAATACCATGGTAATACCGTGGCCGATCATGATCGTTAAATGGCACCATTGCATTTCATGGTTAAAAGCGCGTTTGTTTTCCATTGAAAAAATACTGCCGTTTCGCAGTATGTCATGGTCAGAAACCATCAAATGCAATGATATCATGGTCAAAGTACTCCACCATGATATCATTGCATTTGATGGTTTCTGATCATTAAATACTGCAAAATTACAGTATTTTTTCAATGGCAAACTCCATGTTAAAAAAGCGCAGCTGACCATGAAATGCAAAGATGCCATTTAACCATCATGATGTACCATGGTTTACCATGGTCAACTAACATGTAATTTTGAATCTAAAAAACACTGTTTCACAGTATTTCATGGTCAAATACCATCAAATGCAGTGATATCATGGTTTAAACATTCAACCATCATTAATTATCATCTGGCAGAATTTCATGGTTGCAAAGCATCAAATGCAATGATAGTGCAGTCAAGATGTTTAATCAAAGACTGGAGGTTGGACTTACAAAATATTAAGTTGATCCAATGATCTCCTATTTTACCGACAACAGTCATATAAAAGTAAAGGATATTTGTTTAACATAAAAATATTGTCTCTAGGGTTCCATGTTAAAATGGACCATGGTCATACAATGGTATGACCATGGTATACCATGGAACTACAGTGTAGCGAGCCAGATATTAGACCTGAAATGGAGTGTGCTAAATGCAATGCTTGTACGGGGATCGAACTAGTATGTATCCAACAAAATTTCAATTAAATAGTAAGGTACAATTAAATACAATAAAAAGTAAGACAGCATATTGTCAAGTGGAAATAAGGCTAGTTGAGGTTACAAATGTGCAAATTAATTTTACCCAATGGGCCATTTTGAATAGCACTTCCTATGTAAACAAATATTTAGAAATACCAAACTTTAACATAGGTGCCTTATAGTCTGAATATAATATTCAGACCACAGTCAGAGAGAATGTTTCTGGCGAAATTCTGGGACTTCAAATACTTTTAAGTTGGGAAACCGGAAGTGCTTACCTTTTTTAATTCCCAAATCTCTCCGAAATTAGCTCATCTTGGTGACTGTAAATTGCACAGCTGTATTCAATGGAGTCTTGTCATATTCGATCAGCCTCAATTTTAAAGTGTATATTTTATTTATTTTCTAGTTGAAAGCCCATGGAGAAACCAAAGAAAAGTAAGAAACGCAGTGTCGGACCCTGTGGCAGCCCTGTGATGACCAGAACCTGACCAGATATTTTTCAAATGTTTTGTTCAAAAATACAAGTTTGAAGACTGATTTACGGTAGATTTTTACTGAGTGATGCAAAGATAAAATCTGGATAAAATCAATCATTTTCTTGTTTTGACAAAAAACAACATGAAAATGACTTGTGCATATGAACGAAAAAATAGTAGGGATATATCGTTGTTGGAGAAAATTTTATTAACTCGAATGTCGTAATTGTTTCGAAGGCCACGGACGCCAAGGAAGAGCTGCGCCAGGTTCGCTTTTGTTTTTGGTTTATTGATACGCATGCGCACATATTAGTCAAGAGAGAACAAGCCTAACCATCGATAACGTACAGTGACAAAACACGCCGTCGTACACTTTAGATGTACGGTGTCACTATAACTAATATGAAGCAAAAACTATGATGTGTGATTCAGGTTTTAAAAATTAATCTGAGGAGTACTAAAGATGCAGTATAAGTTTCTCCCCCCGGGTTTCTCCCCCAGACCTGAGCCCAGACAATCAATGATGTCCTATTGTTATTGCTCATATAATATCTCACATACCATGGATATATCTTGGGAATAACTTTTGGGTATATTATTGCCGAAATATCGGAAATATATGTGGTGAAACTCATTGTGCAAAAAAGTCCAGAGGGGTCTTGATCTGAGGCCCGGGTATACAGTCTGAGTCATTAATAAAAAATCAGTCTTATTCTTATTCAATGTAAGTAATATAGTAATATAGTCTAGTAATATACATGTATACACCACACTTTACCAACTCAGTACACTAGGGGACTTTTTAAACATTTTTAACATATTCCTGGGCCTCAGGTCTTGATTGTACATGTGCTATCTTATGACTCGACATAGAGCCTCTTTAAAGGATTTCATGTTTGCTCTCGTGTGTATTTGATTTGGAAGAAATTTACCTTTCTAAATGATGTTAAGATTTTCGAGCAGTGCTCAAGTTTTTTAGAAGTAAATATACCCATGGGCTTTCAACTAGAAGGGTAGGCAACTTCCCATATTTCATACATAAACATTGCCTTGGGTTTTCAAAATTGGAGAATGTACACATTCCAAGAAAATCTTATTTTGTACTTTTTATTGATGATTAAAAGAAATAACTCAAAAATAAAAACATGATCTTCTACATACATCTTGATAATTTAATAAAAATTGGAATTCATCATAATTATGACAATACAGAAAGTGAACATTCTCCCACAAATTTTGTTTTTATTGGAATGTGTTCTTGAATAATTACCCACAATGCAATACTCAAAGAGAACATCTTGATAACTCTTATTCTTATTGGTCTCTTTTGTTTACTTTTATATGATATTGAATATATTTTATGCTTAAATCATATTAAAAATTGATTTTTATTCAAAATAATACTAAAACATATACATTTATCTAATACTTTTTGAAATATTGCCATAAAAAGGAAGCATGTCATTGCTCATTTTGAAGGTCTCATGTTATTACATAGAGTTGCATACCCTTCTAGTTGAAAGCCCATGATCTACCCATCAACAATGATCGGTTGAAAAATGTTGGTTTTTTCACATTTCCTTTGGTCATCTTTTCCCCTGTCGCCTAAGAGTGTCGGTTATTTTTATGAGAATACATAATTAAGGTCGGTTGAAGATTTAATATTTATTCACGTTTTTGCTAAAATAATAAAAAATCATAATTGTACGTTGTCATCTTGATGTCTGTTGTCCCATTGAACTTACATATCTGAATTCACAGTTAACCCTAATGTAGACAATGTATTCTTCATAACAATAAGGGATAGGGGGATCAGATCTAAAACTGAAACGGAACAATCACAGTATTACTAATTAAACTTGATTGAACTATATTGAACCTCCGCACTTTCCAGATATAGCATAAACGGAATTTTAAAAAGTCATCTTCGACTAGCTAGTACAGATCTCTCTGTTAACTTCTTAAGATTATTAAGATTATTAAAATTCATAAAAGTGTTTCTCATTATGTTAAAGTACAGACGAAAACATCATGCAGTTAGCTCAATTTGCATCACCCTTGCGTTGTACCTTACCCTGCAAGTTCAACTGTCACGCTTAATTTGGTAAACACCCTGTGAAGATTTACTTACGGTATATTGTTATTGGTTTGTACTTGAATTCTATGCAAATAAATTTGCAATAGCTTCCCCTCTTACATAACCTACATATTAATTTAAATGTGAGTAGTTACTATTAAACGGTAATGCTTAGAAGTGGTAGTCAAATCACATATTGCAAGAAAGCTAATTAAACTTTATGTATCATTGAAGTAGTAGGTTTATAAACGTTGAATACTGTCTTTATGTTGCCCCCGTTTAAACAATTATAAAAATAAACATTGAAAGCATATGCCAAAACAAAACAAGCACATAAGTTTTACAGAAAATACATCATTATTTTAAATTGAAACTGAACAATAACAGTTTTACTTCAACTTTCTAGATCTCTCCTTAAGAACTCCTTAAGATTATTAAAATTCATAAAAGTGCAACATAATGTAATGTACCGACGCTGAATGGTCAAAGAGGTTGGAAAATAACGCCCTATGGTTAAATATTAATCACCATATCAACACTTTCATAAAATGAAATAGCATTCAACAAGGGGTAAAAAATCACTTTTACCTGTTAATCTGTACCAGGGATACATGAACCTGTTCGTTGAGCATCACTTGTTACTTTTAAAACCCTTAACCCTTAATGCGTTTTGAAATTAAATCATTGCATTGTTTAATATTATATCTCATGTATTTCAATTACCTGGACAACGTACATTGGAGATGACAACGTACATTTTCCATTTTTTTAATTATACCAAATTCATGAATATTTATTAAACGTCCAACCGTCATTAATTGTGTACATGTAGTTTGGAGAAACATATCCTCATGAAAATATTTTTGGCACTCTTAGACGACAGGGGAGAAAACGATCAAAAGAAATGTGTAAAAAAACACAATTTTCCAACTGACCAATTACATGGGTATATTAATAATGAATAAAATCGAGCACTGCTCGAAAATCTTTGAACGTAATTAGAAAGGTAAATGTCCTCCTAATAGAATATACATGAAATCAAACCTGAATTCCTTTATGTATTCCTCAAATTAATTTTTGAAAACCTACATCAAACCTACATCATAGTTTTTGCTTTAAATTAGTTAATAGTGACACCGTACACCTAAAGTGTACGACGGTATATTATGTCACTGTATGTAGTCGATGGTTCCCGGGATTGAACTATGTTCGTGTGTTGAATGAGGCACGATTACTCTGGACGAAATGCTACGAGAAGAAGAATGTCTATTCATTAATGCGCATGCGCGAGAAATTGGAAAAGCAAATCAGGCGCGCCGTTCCCATATACAGGCCAAGGCCAAGGCTGCAGTTTGTATGACTGTTGTAGTCAGGCTACATTTCTATATTAGATCTGTCCCTTTTAGGCAGTAAAAAAGGTAAGTCACATACTTTTAATTAACAAGGTTATGTAATGTTACAATTTATTACTTGAGTCTTATAGTTATACGTACTTTCTGTATGATCAACGATTTTCATGGCAGAAAATACAGGAGTCGTTGACCTGAAAAAGAGTCAAACTGAAATGTGAAAGTTTGTCAAGTGCAAGTTCAAGTCACGGTCACTCAGCCACTGTCACTCAGCTATAGCCAGTGTACAGCCAGATACCTCTTCTTGGTGTCTAGGCTGAATGAATATACTCCAGAACAAGACAAATCTTCGAAATTTTTTTTTATTTCCTTGATTTTTGAGTCAGTTTATGTTTATCTCTAGACTAGAGTCCATTTCACTTAGACTCTACTACTTTTTTCAAGGCCTGACTTCGTCGCTAACATGCTAAATATAAGAGTTAGCTGACGTTTGGGAGTCTGACTTACCTTCTAAAGGTTAGAACCCGAATCTTAATGAAACTATATCACCTTTGTTGCGTCGATGATGATGCATAAACATAGCATTTGATAGAAATTAGTGTAAATGCTTTTCCGACTTTTTCATTTTTCATCAATGTTGACTTCCGGGAAGGCGTTGTAGTTATCACGAAATAACGCATTGACCCTTGAACTTTACTTTGTTGACGTGTCAACCAAGCATGTCTGGTGTGAAAATTAAAAGAATATAAGCAATGTTCTACATCCGCCAAGCTAAGTGAAGTAGCCAATATTTAAAATTACCAATTTCAAGTGAAGTACGCAACGAACGAAACTGCGTGATCTACAGTCCCACTATTTGTCTGAACGAAATGCTACGTAGAAATATGAGCCGTCTGCTGTATTAGTCGATTAATAGAGTAAGACCTGTTGGTGATGCTTTATAATTTAGACCAAAACATTGAAGAACATACGAACCTGTAAATTGTGAAAACAACGAACAAATATTCGGTTTTCATATATGTTCGGTAATTTTTCGTATTGAAACTTCCGGAACTTACAAGGAAATCATTCATTTTCTCGGTCCATGATTTACCTCTTGGATGTTGTGGCAAATGCTCCATGGTTGACGGAACAAAGGTGATATGGTTTCATTAAGATTCGGGTTCTAACCTTTAGAAGGTAAGTCAGACTCCCAAACGTCAGCTAACTCTTATATTTAGCATGTTAGCGACGAAGTCAGGCCTTGAAAAAAGTAGTATTCCCGTCGAGAGCTACCATGTTAGATTTTGAAAGTATAGCTCTCCATCGTGAGGATCTCCAGCTGAAGAATTGTAACATCTAAATTTGATCAGCGCCATTCAGCGGCTTACTGTTTGTCTCAAACTGTAGCCTACATATGGGCTCATATGTGTCTACTTTCCCCGTGCATGTAGGATCGCGGATGTGCTTCTAAGGCGATCAGGAGTTCTTATACTTTCAAAATCTAACATGGTAGCTCTCGACGGGAGTAACAATTCACTGTTTGACTGCGTCAGTAAAAGCTAAAATTTAAAATATAAGAAATCAAAATATCATTTTGCAATAATATATGGAAAACTATATTCCTATTGTACATGAATGACATTTGTATATCTTGGATTGCTTCTAGTTTGGCTTATAAAGTGTGTGGCCTCTTATATTTGGATGCTTCTCTGCCATGTTAGTTTCAATAAGATTAACATGGCTGAAATTCTCAAATTACAAGACGGCACAGGCTTATTGCACAAAAAACTAAAAGAATTTTGCATTATGTCCGATCTTCTCATTTATTCATTGAGCCTACTACCAATAGGATACAAATTGAAAATAAAGATTTCCTCTGATGGAAGTTGATCCATTTTGTTAAAAGAAGTAATGTTGTGTAACCAGGTGCTATCCCTTAGGAAAAAACCCATGTTTTTACATGCGTGACGAAAAAGAGCACATGTTCTTACTTTACTTCACTTTAGCTCTCTTCATCTTGCCTCATGTGTGGCGTGGCATGTGGTTATAAAAACAAGAGATGGCACTCCTGATTTTACTCCACTTTTACACGGGGCAATCTGCTAATCTGCATCAGTTTTTAGCAAGATTCAGGCATTGATAAGAGGACCTATGATCCTCACAATTATAGATGCAGCAGATCAGCTATCAGGTTTCACATCTTAAAGGTTTGGGACCATACATGTTCTAATTATTGGGGTTATGGTCACCTAAAAGTAGTAAAAATCCATTCATGTGGAGCAATTTAAAATCCCTTCCGTTTTCAAAGATCAATGCTCAAACAATTATTTTCTCAGAAATGAGGCAAAGTACCATCTCTTAAGTTTTGCCATGGATCAAAAACATATTGAACAACTATTTAAATTTTGATGAAAACTGATGATGACTGTCAGAAAATGCTGTAGGGGGGGGGGGGGGGTCTAAACGTTGAAGAATTGAAGAAAATGAAGCATTTTTCATGAACTCAACTGAGTCATTTTGTTTGTCAGGTCAGGTTACTGCCTGTAATTTTTATAATCAATGTAAACAACTAACATTTAAAATTGATATTATTTTATATTAAGTAGTACGCATCAGACATAATGCTGAATGTTTTGCAGTTTTTAGTGAGGAAAGGTATACTATACTATGTATACATATCGTATGATTATATTACTTGGCATTGACTCAAAGATATATTCAGATAATAAGTCAGTATTACATAATAACGCAATGAATTAGTCTGAAGATACGTCAATTGGTCAGAATGTACTTGAACCTGCTTTTACATGTACTGATTAGCCTAAATTACTCAAGGCATTGAATCGAAGATATATTCAGATAATAAATAAGTCAGTATTACATAATCATGAAATGAATAAGTCAGAAGATACAATACTCAGATGCGAGTAGGTAGTTACCAGTTTCACCACCAGGTGGCTAGTTTGGGTCAGATAGCATGGCATGTATAGCAGAAAGTTCCTTTTAACTTAAATTACATGTACATCTGTTATAGTGGTTTAATTTTCACATCAACCTTATGTATCTAATAGTTAATTATGTTCATTTTTTCAGGAAAAGAAAGAACTGTGCTCTTGTTGTCAGTAAGTTGTAAAACATGATGCCTTGGACACCTGCTCAAATGACAGTTGTACTAGGAAAATATTAAAACGCAGTCAGAGGTGACTGTCACAGCAATGAAACCAAATAACTTTCTAACCATAGTTTTTTGGCACTTCAGATTTGGCACAAATTATCCTCATTCAATGTGTGGTGAATTTGCGCATTTCGACCATGACTGTGAAGTCCCTGAAGTGATTTTGATTTCCCTCTACGATTTACCATACAGTAATGAAGATGATTTGTGCCAAATTTGAAGAGCCAAACACTATATGGTTAGGAAGTTATTTAGTTTTTTCCGGTTGCAGTCACCCCTGACTGCGTTTTTTGTATTTTCCTAGTACATGTACAACTGTCTTTTGAGCAGGTGTCCAAGGCATCATGTTTTACAACTAACCATTTACAGGAGCTATACATACACAGTCTCTTCTTCATTTCCTGAAAATATGAACATTATTGAACCAGTATTTTTCAAGATTTAGCAATTTCTTTGGGTTGCATTTTTTGAACACCCTGTATATGGGCTTGTAGATAATTAAGGGATTCTAATATCTATAAATACTGTATACCTATATTAATATAACAACTAGAGGATAATAATTCTATCCTTCTTAGATTGATATACTGTACATGTAGTTCAGTATGGCAATATATCTGAACAAATTGTCTTCCTAATAATCAATATCTCAATTCTGTAATAACACACAGCACGGAGGGTATAGTCTGTCATGTGACTTTAGTTTTCGCATGTGGGCGTGTGGTGCATTTCCTTCTTCGCTTCAGGTATAAAAGTACGAGTCATTGTAGGACAAAAGTTGTATGTGTTATCTTACCCCCTATTTTTATTCAAATTAAACTTTTTTACTTCTCTGACAGTATACTGCCTGCCTAATTTTTGATTATAACGGGTTAACGATGTATTGAGGTATAACAAATTATTTTCAATGAGAAACTTCTACTATTAACTTGCTTTCAAAATTGTGTCTACATTCAGTTATTGATTAGATAAATGTAATGTAAGAGGTTGGACTTACCATAAATCCTTGTCTAGATCTTGATAAGTGTATGATGCTCTACGATGCATAGCACAAAAACCAATGTTTTCTACTAACGATGATGAATCTCACTGGTGTCATTGAAAAGACCAAGGAGAAATGACTTGTATTGTATTTGCTTGTATTTGCGCATGCAAATAGTATGAATGCAAATAGCGGCTCACAGCTACCGGATTAACCTATTAATTTTCATAGATTAAACCGTCATTTTGAAGTTGTAATTATGAACAACTCATCAGTCGACGAACAGTGATCAGTGATCACATGACTTTTTATGCCAATGAAAGGATCGATTATAATATACCATTATTCTCATTCGCAAATACAAGCTTAGAGTTGGTTTGAAGATAATGGTTTTCTGCCCAGTATTAAGAGCCATTACCTTGCAGAAATGCCTCAAATGGAAAAATCTTTTAAAATTTGCGGATATACTCTTCTTGAGATTCCATTCATTCTCAAACATACGATTTTCTGAGACATAAGTGTGAATTTTCCTTTAACCTGGGCACGCATGAATGAAATATTTGGTGAATCAAATCATCTTTACACATTGATTGTACGGGACAAGTTTCACAGAGATATAAAATCTAAAAATAGGTTAAAAGTGAACTTTCATACTTGAAGTGCCGACAGAAATGCAACATGCCCAAATACGAGAACTAAAGTCACGTGACAGACTACACCCACTGTGACACATTCCAAGGCACATATTTTATACTCAAAGTCACACAATTGATGATGAAAAATGTCCTCAGTGATTTTTTATAAATGTTCTTATATTTGTGTTTCTTTGTGTTTCAAGTTCTACATGGCAGGCATCGGGGATGTACCTACCAGGACAGACCTGGAGGATCTGAACAGGGAACTTATACACCAGACACGTCTCACAGGCTCTCCCTCATCAAGTCCAAGCCAAGATGTACATTCCCTGGCAAAGACAGACCTATCCCGTTACCACCAACTATCACCACCAGATGACTACAAGTATGGTGGTGCCACCTTTAGTAACCCCAGTGAGGATATCGATTCTCAAAAAATTCCAGGATTTCAGCGACAGTTAAGTGCTGATTGGAATCGAGTAGACAGTACTTCCAGGGATATAAATATCTCAATGGAAACTGATAGTATATCTTCAACACAAGACATTGATTTTAGTATGAGAAATATAGCATCTTCAGAATCGCAGAGTCCTACACAAAGTCAGCCAGCGGGAAGCCCCATTGATAAAGTATCTACATCAAGTCAGGAATTCCAGAAACCACAAAACAAGTCCCTGATGAAGAAAAATAAAATCTGCAATGTTTGCGGTGATTTTGCTCTAGGGTATAACTTTGGAGCTGTGTCATGCGAGTCATGTAAAGCCTTCTTTAGAAGGAACGCTTTCAAGGTAAGCTACATTTTCAAATACCATTTGGCGGGATGTTTCCCATGTAAGTACAAGTTCTGTTGAAAAGCCAATTTCCAAAATGGCCACCATTAGTGTCAATTTTACAGTATATTGTTATTGTATTTTTGTGTCCTAAATGTTTTCACAGAACATAACTGCAGGATGGTGCACTTTAGACTTCACCTGAGCAGTGTATGCCCTAAGGATTCCAGAGCTGCTGGTCAAAAAGGCATTACTGACCAGTTGCAATGTTATTTTCCTATACCTAGTGAAAAAATCAACTGGTCAGTATCAAAAGTAACCAGATAATGAACAGCTGTCCGACGCTTAAGGCGTGCCCTGCACCTGAGATGTGATATACCATGTGTGTCATATTGCTGTTTCTATACGAATATGGAAAAGTTCACCTTATATTGTCTTTTAGTGGAGAAAATAGACAAATTGATTTTTTCTCATAAGTTCAATTTCCTGAATGGAAAAAAAAACAATAACAGAAAAGAAATAAAACAAAACTTGACTCTGTGTGAACCAAATAATATACCCCTGCAGCAGTTACCTCCTGCTTCGTTTCAACATAATATATATTATATATAATATGTCAGGTCATGACATCTAAAAAGTCAATAAAATATATTATATCACTGCGGAAGGTGAAGCATTTGTCCTAAGCTACCACTGTAAGGTGGCTCGATCCAATGACATCACTATTTATCTGAGAACTTGATTGATTTTCTTTAATCAAAACTGATTTCTTTTCTAATATTTCATGTTTTTGGAATATTTTGGCAAAATAGTAATTGAGTTTGACAAAAGAGTATATAGCTTGTGATTAAACAGAGAATTGAATGGTTTATAGCTGGAGATGGTGAAATATTATGTGAATTTATTTAAGTTTTGTATTGAAATCATAAAGGACAACTCATTCCCTGGACAACTCATCCCTGGACAACTCATTCCTGGATAACTCATCCCTGGACAACTCATCCCCAAGAAAACTCATCCCCAAGACAACTCATCCCGGAGTTGCCCAGAGTTGAATAGTTTATAGCTGGAGATGGTGAAATATTAGGGAGTTTAAGCTTGCAATGTAAACACGAACGGAAAATATTTAAGCGATGCATTTGTGTGGGCGATTGGTCATACATATACAGGGTTGGTTTTTTTATATGCAAGCTTAACTCCCTATTATGTGAGTTTATTTAAGTTTTGTATTGAAACCATAAAGGACAACTCATCCCCTGGACAACTCATCCCCTAGACAACTCATCCCTGGACAACTTATTCCCTATACAACTCATCCCCTAGACAACTCATCCCAGAGGTGCCCGGTTACCGCCATAAAGTAATCAATTTGAAAATCAGAGATAAGCTAGATCAGAACATTGACTTCTTACTTTATTATGCATGTATTGAAAACACACCAGAAGCTGTATCAATAAATTTTCATAGGGAAAGTATAGCAGCCGTCACCTTGAACATGACGTCAACCATGCTTTGAATCCGCAATCATATTTAATAGAAAAACAACAACAAAAGGGCTTTTGAGTTGAAATATATGAAATATTGAAAGTCAGTTATACAAATGTTTATCCTGAATTGAAATATTGTAGTGTGACAAAAATCTAGATGAAACATGCCATTAGTTCATGTTTACATTTTTGTCCTTTTCATACTTTATGTACAGGTATATTTGTTAGGAGTTAGTAATTGATTTTTAATTCTCTGATATGCAGCGCAGATGAATGAAATTGATTTAAAAATGTGTTCCGTGACCTTGCAGTGACAGTCTGTTTACTGAGGATGTAAAATCCTTGGCCTTATAATAAATTAACTCTCTTTTCACTAATTGTGTATCTTCCTTGGCCTTGCAATGGATTAACCCTCTGTTTACTGATCATGTATTATCATTGTCCTTACAATGGATTAACCCTCTGTTTACTGATCATGTATTAACACTGTCCTTACAATGGCTTAACCCTCTGTTTACTGATCATGTATTTAAATTGTCCTTACAATGGATTAACCCTCTGTTTACTGGTCATGTATTAACATTGTCCTTACAATGGATTAACCGTCTATATACTGATCATGTATTAACACTGTCCTTACAATGGCTCCTCTGTTTACTGATCATGTATTAAAATTGTCCTTACAATGGATTAACCCTCTGTTTACTGATCATGTATTATCATTGTCCTTACACTGGATTAACCCTCTGTTTACTGACCATGTATTAAAATTGTCCTTACAATGGATTAACCCTCTGTTTACTGATCATGTATTAACATTGTCCTTACAATGGATTAACCCTCTATATACTGATCATGTATTAACACTGTCCTTACAATGGATTAACCCTCTGTTTACTGATCATGTATTAACATTGTCCTTACAATGGCTTAACCCTCTGTTTACTGATCATGTATTAACACTGTCCTTACAATGGATTAACCCTCTGTTTACTGATCATGTATTAACATTGTCCTTACAATGGATTAACCCTCTATATACTGATCATGTATTATCATTGTCCTTACACTGGATTAACCCTCTGTTTACTGACCATGTATTAAAATTGTCCTTACAATGGCTTAATCCTCTGTTTACTGATCATGTATTAACATTGTCCTTACAATGGATTAACCCTCTGTTTACTGATCATGTATATTAGTCTTGGCCCTTATAATAAATTATAACATATTGGTTCTTGCCTTACAATGAATTAGCCCTCTGTTTACTGATCATATTGTACATTAGCCTTGACCTTACAATAGATTAATCCTCTGTTCACTATTCATGCATAGCTACACAAGGTGTGACTGATTCCAGCCAAACTGAACACAGTATTTTATGTAATGCCTTGGTCACATTTGCTCCAATTTTCTCTACGGCGCCCGGCCGATTCAGTATTTTGTTCAAAATTGAATACAATATTGAACAAAACACTCAATCGGGCGGGCTCCGGCCGATGGATCAGAGCAAATGTGACCAAGGCATAACTGTTGTGTATTATATCACAAAAGGTCACTTCTTATGTGATTGTCAAGGTACATATCGACCCTTGCAAAAAGGTTTCTTGAAAATATGACATGGTAGAGAATATTTTGTAATGTGTGAAAAGAATTTAAGCCCAAGACTCAATGCATTGTGATGACCATTCTGTTTCAGGCGTTTTTTAAAATCACCACCAGATGCTGCCTATCTCGTGCAAATTTTGGAAAGCATCACCTTCAAGGGATGGTCATTTCACATAGCTCTGAGTCCAGAACATCAGATATCGCGCTGGTTGAAGTCTGGGAGGCCTGATATTGCCTCGTTTTATCACGGTTGACCTCAGTGAGAATTGAATAGATATTATCCATAAAAGGTCTCAGCGTCTCAGATGGTTGATATATATCTTGAGTACATATCAAGGAACTTTTAAGTAAATGAAATAATAAATCTGGCATTCATGTATAATATCACAATTGAGTTGCATGATGCCTTTTCCCATTGTTTTTCTTGTCATACTGTCATGTTCATAACACTGAAAACATTTCTTAATGCATTGTTCTGCTGCACAATACTCCATAAACAGGCAAGAACTTAAGGAATGTTTTAGTAAGCACAATTTTGAATTTTCATACAACACAATTCTTGGGATAAATGTTGTGCCAAATCCAACTGCAATTGTTCTCTTAAAAGAGATAGCACAAATCATTTTCAAACAATATAAAGCGCGGTCTAACAGTGACTCTGTTTGAGACACTTACAGTGCCTGACTCATCCTTACGAGCATTTTGCTCATTGAATAGTTTTTTAGCTCACATGGTGAGCTTTTGCAATCGCTCACTTGTTTTATACATCTAACATAATTTTGTCATAATTTTGTACTTTTATTTTACATTACTGAACATATAAATTGTATCTCCATTTTATTATGGGCAATAAAGATATTCAATACATAGACCTCTCTAAATTGAGTTACTGGATCTCTCGTGCATTTGTTTCGATTATTTACACAACAAGATATCTGGTGATCATTATATTTAATGCAGAGAAAGAAATACAGGTGCTATAGAGTATGTCAACTTAGTGATACAAACTAAAAAGTTTATCGGTGATATTTTTTCTAAATTTTTTGTATGTGCGCATTAATCTCTCAGAATCCTACCCTTTTAAATTTCAATTTGCAAACAGCACTGCACTTATTGGAGAGAATATGGTAATTATCATTAATTAGTTATGAACACTTTCGAAGTAACAATGTGCATCTGGATCGACTCATCAAAATATGTTACTATGTAATCTGAAGGTTCTGACATGGACAGTGTTCTATAATTGAGGTCATCTTATGCAATCCAATTCATCAGAAATACCTAGGGAAATCAGTTTCTTTTACATTGAAAGTGTTTCTTCAGAATGTGCAATAAATTTCCACTTGTAATGTTTATGAAGCAGTTAACCATTTTATTTTGTCAGTTATCATGAAACATGTGTCTGTATGCTCAAGATCCAAATGCTTTGTACTTTTGTATTATGGTTCTCATGTGATTCTTGATGTAAGGGTTCAATTTGCCATGTCAGTAATATTGAAGCTTCTAGATTCACACCGGAATAGCCTGACTACGGTAAAGTCAGATACCGTTGTCACAAATGGCGGACATAACCGTCGCTTCAACTGTTTAATCACTTGGTCCTCATTTCATGGGATTTTATCGTCGTTAATTCTGTGCATGCATTAAGCTCTTGTGATAATGTATCATATGAAATCCCATTTTCGATCAAATTGGGTCGTGAATCGCCACAATATAGCCTCTTCGATATCGTCAATGACAACGGAATCTGAATTTGAGTAATTTAGAAAGACAACGGCATATGGTAATTACAGTGTCCGTTGTCCCGTATCTCATTTTGATCGGTTAAAGTAAAGACTTTATTTCGATGGTAGAACATTATTAACTGTACAATGTGTATTTAGACACTTTGATTGATTGTTGTTCCTAAGGAATTTAGTCTAGGTACTCTATTAAACATACAGTTCATGAAAATCTAATTGAAGCGACGGTTATGTCCGCCATTTGTGACAACGGTATCTGACTTTACCGTAGTCAGGCTAATCCGGGGTGAGATTTAGAAATGCCCAAATTCATTATTCATTCGCCAGATTTTCTTTGAGTATGTACTTAATTGTTAAAGTATTTCCATGAAAATGACATAAGATTAACAAAGAATACATCATATTGCTGAGATTTTCATATATTTGCTCTAATTTTTTTCATCTATCACATTCATTGCAACTAAGTCTGAATCACTGACCCCACCAACAAAGGTCCATGTGCAGTATGGCAAGTGATTTTAGACAATCATATCTTTAACCATGACTACTTTCTGGGCATAAATACAGTGTTTTTTATTAAAACAATGTGTTTTCTTTCAAGTGAAGTAATCATGATGATAAAAATTTAAATCAAACAAGAATTCGAAAAATTATGATTAGGGACCCCACGTCAACATTTTTTTCAATATATTGAACCTATTTACTCAAAAGAAGATCTTCTTTTTCTGTTTTTTATTTCATGAAGAGATTATTCAACAAGGGGTCTAAAACATCTTCAAAAGGTGAATGGTATTGAAAGTCTAGTTTTGAAGATATCAATTTTCGATGACCAAAATTATGCTGAAAACAATGGATAGCACGTGTTTTCCCTATGGGAAAATAACATGGGATATGTGTTTTTTAACTTTAATGGATTTCAATATGCATCCCGTTTCAGAAATTGTTAATATGGTGTCGAAGAAACTTTTGATATGCTTAAATTGAGAAAAACAAGATCCTCTTTTAGAAAATGAGCCTAACATTTTTAAAAAAGTGCCAATGTGGGGTCCTAATCCATTATTTTTCAGATAAGAGTTAGATCAATATTTTACTATCATGGGGACTTCACTTGAAAGAAAACATATTGTTTCCATAAAAACCACTGTATTGATGGCCAGAAAGTATCCATGGTGAAAGATATGACCGTCTAAAATCACTTGCCATACTGCACATGAACCTTTAATTAGTTTCATGTTCAGTGCCATGGTTGTTACATCACCACCAGAAGTGAAGACATATTGCTCAACTTTTCTGTGAATGATGTTTGGCAGTCAACATTCAGAAGTTAGTGCTTGGCAGTTGGTGTTCGACAGTTGTTTTCTTTAGCATATGGCAGACGGTGACATTTTGCATGTTAATTCCTTGTGGATTATATGTGATTGTTGTGCTGTCTGCCTTTGAAGGCCATTTTTTTTCAAGGGAACATTATTTGATCTTCTTAAGTTCTTATGCTGCAAAGCTTGCAATATTTATAGTCAAGAGGGCATTGATGTTTCTATCATGA
The DNA here is from genome assembly GCA_903813345.2 of Owenia fusiformis. NCBI lineage: Eukaryota > Metazoa > Annelida > Polychaeta > Sabellida > Oweniidae > Owenia > Owenia fusiformis. Next base: position 8,813,333 of record CAIIXF020000010.1, read on the forward strand.
ATTAAAATAACACAATATTGTCATCCTATATTTGCAGAATATCCGTGGCCGATGTGATGGAACATGTGAAGTTGTCGTGGAAACCAGATCATTTTGCAAAAAATGTCGCCTCCAGAAATGCTTTACTGTTGGAATGAGGGCACATATGATACTAAGTAAGATTGAATAGTGTTTATTTACTCCAAAATTCTGCTCAGAGAAAAGTGAAATTTTGTGTCCAAATATTGGCTTACGTCTCAAATAACAACATTGCAGATCAAATCTTATGATATAAGACTTAATCATTAAGTGCAATGGCAGAAGTTTGAGAATCTAAACAGATCTCCGATTTCTTCTTTGAAATCCTCACCACACTAGTTTTTGATGATAAATGTTCTTTCTGTGCCAACGCAGAATCATGGAATATCAGAACATAAGTGATATACAAAACTTTGTGGTCAAACAGAATAAATTCCTCATATAATTGTATAAAATTGACATGAGTTGAATGATTCAAAAATGAATAGTTCAATAAGTTCCAAATGTAGAGATATGCCTCCAATCTCTAAGAGAAATAAGAACCCAATCAATGGGTGCTCAAACAATGGTCAATGTCAACATGTTTGGGACAGATCTCTACTTTTAATGGGAGATTTAATGGCAGATTCAGATCTATAGGGGTGACAAAATTATAACAAAATTATGTACAATTGACCTACCATTCCACACAAGCTCAAATACAATATCTCCTAAGAGATCGATGATACTAGTATGTTATTTAAATAAGGTTATTCAGAATTCCAAGTGTAAAAATCTCCCAAATAAGAAAAATGGTAACAATAAAATAGAAAATAATACATTATTGTGTAAATCCTTCAGTTTTCTTGGTGTAAAGTATGCATTTATGGGAATTTAAAAATAGGCACGTCTAGGAATGATACGAGCCAAAAATACTCTAAAATTGAGACAATTTTTGGTTTAACTTCCTCGCCAGATCTGAACTTCTCTTTAAAGGGTGACGCATATCGTTTAGCAAATCGAACGCTCGTTTCTGGTGTTGCTCACCGTTTAGTATAAAAGGCCCGATCCCGGAATAATACTCAAGGGTTTACAGGTTCTAGGTCGTTGTGTCAACACCTCTAACTGTTATATAGTATAAGTATATTATAGATCGTCACACATTTATAAAAGGGTGATTTTTATTTTGACAAATCAATTCCACATTTATGGGTGAAATTTCAGGATCTTCTATTTGTGTACAATAAGGAAAAATTGGCATCTAAATTTCCCCATAACGTAATAGCACACAGCTTGGCATATGAAATATCCTACAAATGAAACAAAGCAAGACAAACCGGTTTCTACTACAAGGATTTATATTGGCTGTTGTACATTTATTCTTTGAACGCAATCACTCTTTGGATAACGTTTTCAAAATCATTATAAACGGATTACTTTATCTCAAAGACAATTTCAATAAACTGGATTTTACAGAACTCCCCTTATTTCTTAAAAATGGACTGATCCAGTTGATTCGCCTGGAGCCGCCATATTGTTTTTATACGGGATGCTAATCGTCACCCTTTAAGGTATGTAAAAATGTTCTACGTAAATAATAATAAAATAATTGTGAAATTTCAAAAATGGTATGATCATTTTTAAATATATAATTCACAAGCTGGTAGTTGCCAGCTTTAATATTAACAGTATAGAAGTACAAATGTTAGGGTATTTTAAGGGCAAATGTTGATACTTTATCTTCAAGTCACAAAGTTGATAACAGGATTTAAGGGTTGTGTCAAAGTAACTTCTTGAACATAAAAAATAAACCATGTTTAACAATTTGTGATGTTTAATTTTGGTGATATTGATAAACATAGACATACTTTACGTGTTTTATATCATGATTAATGAAGATTCAATTCTAGGAGTAATAGAGCAATAACAGAAAAGTTTTGTGACTTATATTCATCGATCTGGGTGCCCATGGGATTTAATTTGTAATAGAAATATTGATCAATCTGCTGATTCAAGAGGTTACCTAACTTGACCTGGATGAAATACTTAGTGATTTCTAAGTAATATTTAGTTTATACATAAACATGTCTATATGAGATATCATTTATACAATACACAGCAAAACTAACTATTGCTAGCCTTTAAGATATCATTTACTGATTTGAGATCTTTTCTAGTATATAAGAGCTTAATATATTACTTTTTTACGTTTATCTCACTTCTAATATTACTTCAGGTAAATTAAATGTCAGCCTTCTTTAAGCTTACTCTTTCCATTCATTTGACTTAAATTAGGGGAAACAACCTACTTCTCCATGGAGACAACTGCTTAGTTGTTCAAATTATAATTTCTTAAATCTCAGCTCATCAAATTTTTGCATCCATTCAGATAATTAAGTCCTATTCAAAATCCCAAAATATAAATTCAATGTTTAATTCATAATTGTAATCTGTCAGCGCGTGGTCCCTACTCCTACTTCTTTTGTGCTTTAGCTTCTTACAAGATAGCTTCATCTATAGTCTTTTAAGTTTCAGAGAAACTTCTTAAAGTTTGTGGTGATTTTATCTGACACCATTGTTATTGTATATATTGTCATAGTCCCCAACCTTTTGTGACTGCTGTTGGTGTTCAGCTTTTGATGTTCAATTTTTGTAAGAAATGGCATGTGGTGACATTTTCCATGTTGATGCCTTGTTGACCCAGTGTGGACATCAGTAAAACATTATTGAAATATGTTACTACAATTTGCCAGTCTTGGCAGTTTGTGCCCTTTAGTACAGTAAGCTACATCAAATATGACATCAAGTCAGAAATTATATTTTATTTCCAGGCTACAAGACTTAGCATTTTCAATATATGTTTGTATACTCATGCTGTAACATATTAAGAAGCAAGTTCATAACTCAGGCATACTCTGTTTCTAGCCACTAAATGTTGTAGCGTCATTTATACGCATAAAACGCCATGGCGTACTCTCAAAATTTAGAGAATAGTTGATTTTTAGATTGAATTGCCTCACACTTAAAAAATGGCAAATATTTTACATTTTCTTAGTTTTATATTAGTCAGAATTTCGTATTTTAAAATGCCTCGGAACGCTTCAACTGCAATCTCATTTTCAAATTTTCTTGGCAGGGAGAACCCACCCCCAACCCCCACAACAATCGCACGCTTCGCTCACTCATGGCGTACACTCAAAAAATATCCATGTTGTTCAATGGTTTAATGGTCATTCTATGTTGTGTAAAGGTGTCTGTGTAGATTATAACAAAGACTGTATAAGATATTAATTTAAATCCGCCATTTAATTGCAACAATAAAGATAGATAATAAATGTTGGAAGTAATCATTGTTAAAAGCATGTCAATATTTCCTGTGAAATTCTATGTTGTGAAATCCCATCAAATATGAAGCTATTGAAATGTCTAAGTTCATTATTAGAACTGAATAAAAGACATCTACTTATCACTAGATTACCTTAAATCTTATTATCAATTCGAACATATATATTCACACCTTCTATAAACTGAACATTTATATGGAAATGTTGTGAGAATGAATGTAAATCAAAATTTCTACAAGTATTTATGAGAAAGTTCATATCATCGTCACATGTTGTCTCTAAATTCATCAGCTATATTGCACCTTTATTGTTCATACCTTACATAAAAGTCATAAAAATCATATTCCTTAAGCTAGTGATGGGTTTTCCTTTATTAAATGGGTTGAGACTTGAGAATGTCTGGCTCAAGTTAACACATTCGTTGATTCTAAGTCTATGCCATGGACCTTTAGAAAAATATAAATTCCTTATCGCATCCTACGACCTCGACTACATTTGTGCACAATATAAAGTGGTCGTAGGATTCTTTAAACAAATTCCATGATTTATGATTGCGGTAGATGATAATGAGTCCCTTAAGATGAGATTGCTTCTTTGAGTGTTCATGTTCAATGTAAGATTTCAAGGCAGATTAATGTCACAGTTCCACTGATTAAAGGGTGACCTTCAAGTTGCAACCTACTGTAAAATATATATTTTTGCATTAGTTAATAGTACATTGCAACATTATTGATTTGTTATTTTCACAAGAAAGGATATGCAATGAATATGAGGCATGTTGGCTTTTCTAAGAGAAGGATGCAATGAGTTACTTATGTTAGGCACATTCTGAGAAAGTCGATGCTTTGAGTATCAAATGTGTTATCTAAATTGATCCTTGAATCAAACAAAAGAAAAGACTTCCTGTATTAATTATATATTATTTTCAGTATTTTAAGATCATGGATGAATTTACAATCAATTTACATGAGATATATGATGATGAAAGACATATCTTTAGTAGTATCAAGTTATGATAATCACAGGCTTTACAAGAAAAATAATCTAATTGCAATTTGAATCTACCATATCATATTCCAAGATATAAATAGTCATTTCTAACAGGATGGATAATATTTTACATTTATTTAGGCATAAATTAGACCCATTTCAATGTGTACTTTTTATATGGACACAATGTTTTTCTGAAAGAACTTATTGTACTTCTCCTTACATTAATTAGGCGCTACTTATTTTGGCTGATTTGCTGTTTTGAACATGTGGGGGCTATATAATTTTGCAGACTTGCAATATTACAATGTACTTATGATGCTAATTTTCACGGTATTAAAATTTCCGGGGAATTTGGCGGCTACTTAATTTGGCTGATCCACCGCCGCCAAATTAAGTATAGTAGAAGTACAGTAAATTTTAAGTTGCTTTAGCAAGAAATAAAATTGATGACAAAGAAAAGGGGACACCAAAGATTATATTAATTTTTGTTTTATAATCCCCATTTACTCAAAACAATGGTTCATCAAAAACATGTCGATATTTAAAGCCGCACATCGCTCAAGAACACAATCTTTGGTCGTTCAAGTGGGCCAATTGTAAGATTTTTAGCTTTAATGAAAGTATATACAATGGTGAACAAATGGGGCAAATCTTATATACAAATACTCACGATAAATTTGTCATTATGAGGATTGTTCTTCGAATTGCTTCGATTGTCGCCGACAATATTATTTTTGGAAGGTTTCTAAATTTAGAATGTGACGTCACTACTGAATTAGAACGCTCAATATTAGTAGCGTAAATTACTCCCCAGGTTTCATAGATTAGTGTTGGTCTTGTGGTAGAATGCTCGCCATGTGCGTAGATGGCAGTAGTTCGAATCCCTCCTGGGAATTTTATTTTTGTTTTTTTAACTAAATGTTTGTGCTTTGATATTACGCAGAAAAACAGTTTTTAATCATGTCAAACACTACACTAGAGCTTTAGTAATCCTGTTGGCTGTATGAAAATATAAAAATAATGTATGTCGAAATATTGCTTTTTAGAACAATGTGCGGGTTTAACAGGTGGTAGATTATATCGGGGACATTAAATTCGCTACATGTAATTCGGTTACATGCAATGTGATGCTGAATAGCAGTACTTCTAATTTAATGACTGATCAATCAAATTTGATAATAGAACTTTTACTCATTTTAAAGTGCTGGTCATTTTGGCCATCAAATTTAGATACTGACCAGCTAAGTTGAATACTAGTAATCTGTCAACAGGTCAATTTGACCAGCTTGTATATTCCCCTTAAGGTACAGCTGGAAAATAACATTTTGGGAAAAATTACTATACCTGCACATGTTATTTTCTGGTACAAAATTAAGTATGAAGGCATGTGTGTATTTCTTTCCTTTTTTCAGGAAAGTATCATTACATTGTTGACTTTTAGTAAACCTGGAAACAAGTCAATGGTAGCTCCTGTGCTGTCTGGAAACTTCAAAAGAAAATTTGGAAAATCAGAATGCGTGAAATATCAGAATTTCCTGGAGTTACCATTAAAATCTTACCAGATTTACAAAAAGAAGACAATGTAATGATTCTTTTCTGAAAAAAGCAAGGAAATTAACTAGGGGTGGGACGGATAACCGAAATACCGAAAAACCGCGGTTCATAGCCTTCGGATCGGTTTTCGGATCACGGCCCTACTTTCGGATCAGCTTTTCGGATCATTTTCGGATTAATATTTCATTGGTCAAGTATCAATAAAAGAGTTAAAAACACTGTTTTACAGCAACATTTTTGATATTCCTAGTCCCTACCTTGTCTGTCTTGTCTGTTGCTAGCTCACTCGTTTACTAGATTCGTTTCGTATCCGCGTATTCGTATCCCTCGGTAATCAATCATGTGGTCCCTGGTACTATATTCTTTAGTCGTGTATTCTAAATAATATGTATTGTTCATGAAATACTATAACATAAAATTCCATCTATAAAATATTGTTATAACGTGGCATAATTGATACAAAGCAGCTAATCATGTCAATCAATACAAATCCTTAAAATGAATGAACCGAACCGAAAAAACCTAACCGACGGCTGATGATCCGAAAAACCGAACCGAACCGAAACGAAACGAACCGTCCCATCCCTAAAATTAACACATGCCTTCATACTTTATTTTGTACCAGAATTTTTTTAATGACTGTACAGGTGGCAGGTTTCAAATTTAGTCTTTTGCCATATCCTGTTACATGGAAAATATATATTTTGCCATATCCTGTTACACGGAAAATATATATGGTGCTTTGGTAAAACCTAAATACATGTACAGTACATTACAATAAGTAACTAAAGATGATACTAATTATATGTATCTGTGAATGTAGATTCCATAACATATTTTTGTAAAACCAATGAAATATGTTTTTTTCAATACAGTACAACATTGTATTTAATACAGTATATGTACATTTCAATAAAATATTAATCTCACTTTAAAAAAATGATCCCCAGCATTGCAAAGATTATTAGAAATAAATCAATAACATGAAGCATTGCAAAGAGTCAAAGAATCATGTACAGTATATCACTGTTAGGTTCAACCATATTTGCATCATTGTTTGAATATTGTTTTATTGTGTAATCTTTTCTCATTATGTTTTTTTAGAGATGATCTTAGGTTGTACTGTCATTCTTTATAACAGAAAGTTAGTTTAAGTGTGTGTGAATCTATATAGAGTGAATTAATTTTTATTGCACGCATTATGTTCAATACATACACCGCTTCAAAATGAATAAATCCTTCCAATGTAAACACTTTGATGATCAACGTAGTTAATTTTATCGAGTCCCTTTAAATCAATTGCCATAAGTAAAATAACCAAAAACCAGAATAAGGGAAAAAAGTAGTTCAATTACAAGATCTATAAAACATGTTCATCTTTCTCATTTCCCCCATACGCACATTTGACATATTTCGTGCATACTTTTAACTCTATATTTCCAGGTGACACTCAGAAACTTGAGAGACGGCAAAAAATTCTCGAGAACAAGCTGCGTCGTGATAAAGATTTGCTCCCTGAAGAACATAACGAGCTGAAACAAATAACCGAGGCATTGATAAAGCGTGCAAATGAACCTCAGATAGAAACCCCAATCAAACGTGAGCCCCCCTCTGTTGAATGTGTCACTGTCACGCCTCCAGTTCCTTCGATGACTCCAGTCGACCATGAAATCCTGAAGGAAATTTCAATCGCCTATAAAACAGCAGTTGAAGAATGTCCCCCATGGTCACAACTTGGTAACCCATCAGAAGTAGAGTTTGTGAATTTAGCGGACCGTATGATCCGAATGCATATTGTTATGGCAAAGAAAATGCGTACTTTTAAAGAATTAAGCCAGGAGGATCAGATAGCACTATTGAAGGGTTGCTCAGTGGAGTGGCTCATTTTGCACTCCTCCTCTACATATGACACTACTTCTGGAGGGTGGAAGGTACCTAATAGTAGCACTGAGGTTGCCCCTGATGAACTGAACCGAACTGATAATCAAGAACTTGCAGATGTATACAGAGGCTACCTCCAATTTGCCCAAAGGTTGAATAGTGTAAATGAAGGGGATGAAAAAATCATTCACCTTTTAATGATTTTATCCCTGTTTAGTTCTGATCGCGGGGGCCTTAGTGCCCCGGAGAAAATAAATGACCTTCAAGAGAAGTATGCATCTGCATTGCATCACTATGTTACTGATACATTCCCTGACAAACCAGGAAAATTTGCCAAGTGTATAAGTCTACTAGCTCAGATACGAGAATTGAACGAGCATCACTCAAAAATGATGCTTACTATGAATCCAAATGAGATAGAGCCGTTACTTTTGGAAATATTTGATATTAAAAGCAAAAAGTAAAAGATTCATATATGATGTCAACTTGATATGAGATAATTCAAAGAATACCATGAGTACAGCTCAAATAACTTAAGATGATGAATATGTTTAAATACAAATTGTTTCTGTCATCATTCAGTGATGTCATGTCTAGAAGTTTGAATCAACAAAATGAATTCTAGACCCTTGGTGTTTTACAGAAAAGATGTGTATTTTAAGATATACAAATTGTAAATGAAAATTATGTAAATTAGCTTTTTTTGTGGCTTCAGGTTATTTAATGATTTATATGTGGAGTCTCATGTTAGTGAGGGGACCAATCATAATAAGGAAATATTTAAATGACTCGTCTCACTTGTCAAAGCCTATTTTGTTCACATATTTTATGTTATACGAGGGTATATCATAAAGTTCTCATAATATCTCTCTAATTTTTTTATTTTTAAATATATTCTGGTGAATTTTTCACATAATGTGTAGTATAGAATGCTGTATTAATCTATCAAAAAATATTTGGTATAACAGAAATATTATTCAAGAAATGGTTGCCATAGTAACCCGAAATCAAGGCACCCGGGGCAAATAAAAAATTGTGCAAGAATAGCCCCAACTAACCATGTTTAAATACATAATAAGTTATCAAATAAGCTGTGGAACACATCAAATTGTTAAACACCATGTTTTCTTGACTGTTTTGAACAATCATAATGGTCATGTGAATTGTGTGATATCATAATGGATGATTGTAATGCTTCATTAGAAGTGTTGTTAGGCACTACAACTGTTTTGTCAAATATTCCAAGGAAAGTCGATTTCCCCTTTAGTTTATCTTAAATATGTTGAGACCACAAATAGGGTGGTAATTTTGTTGATATCTTTGCAACATATCTGTTTTAGATCATCTTTAGTATGATCAAAGGACTTCTCGAACTTAAACAAACTTTTTGTCAGTATGAATTTTATTTTTCTGATGATCTCTGCATCTATGCATTATCTTACTCTGTCATTTCTGATCATTAAGCTTTGATTCTCAGAGTCTGGTATCACATCTAATGAAGCATGTAAGCATCCCTAAGACATCACATAATTCACATGATCAATTTATTTTATAGTAAAAGCATTTAACAACATATTGAACATAACATTTCAATGTGTTTGATAATTTATGAGAGTTTTTTATGTATGTAAACATTCATTTTCTCAATTATTTTTATTTGCCCCGGGTGCCTTGATTTCCGGTTACTATGGCAACCATTACTTATTTAATTTTTCTGTTATACCAAATATTTTTTGATAGATTAATATAGTGTTCTATACTGCAGATTTCATGAAAATTTCATTAGAATATATTGAAAAATAAAAAAATTAGAGAGATATTATGAGAACTTTATGATATACCCTCGTATATTGGGTATGTATCAAGACTCAAGAGTCTCTTAAAATTCCAGGGTCCATTGGATATTGGACTTGATTAGCTATTTAGTGGAAAATTAAATTACTTAAATGCATTAGGTTACTGCACTCCCAGTAATTTTGTGTGCCACTAACGTTTTTGTTATTTATTTTGCAAAATACTATATTGTAAATCACAATTTCTGAGAATTCCTGTGTTTACAGTTTTCTGTTTAGTGTTGACAGTATATCATTCCGACATGGAATAAATACGTATTGTGTAATAGTATTGTTGCAAAGATGGACACGGGAAATTGGATGAATGTTGCGATGTCTCATATCAGCGAAAAATAAATTTAGTTGCAGCAAAATTTAAAAAATTTGAAACAGAAATCGCAGCAAAATTTTGAAATCATGAAAATCCAAAATTTGATAGTGTTAAAACCAATCAGGAGTACAGTGCTCATGTAAAGCTCATCTTAGCAAAAACAAATGTGAATACACCATGTGCAGTTTTTTAGTGTATTTTTTTATTATCCCACCAAACGATGGTATGTCCCCTTGTCTGTTGGTTTGGTGGGATTTCCTACTCCTTGGGAGTTGCTGTTTTTTCTAGTTGTAGAATAGTCCAAAATCTCAACGCATTAGATTTTTATCAGATATTGCTCAGCTAGATGAATATGCTTCTTTATTTTTGGCCAATCACATTTGTCTTTCAATTTATTGAGATGAAGAGAGAGAGATGAGGGAAAAAAGAAAGATCACATCAGTGTTCATCAACGGCACTAATTCCCTTGAAAGATTTAAATATTCATCATTGAAGGCAAAATGAAACTGGCCTGTATCACCATACCTGTATGTAAACACACCTTTTTATTATTATTATTATTATTACCTTGATGCTTACAAAGATGTGTTCCAAAGTTGTTGGTTTAAAACTATTATCATTGAGCCAAATAGAAAGATTTGATGAATCAGGAAATTAAGAGACTTTATATACAATATATTTCAGGCTATAAAATAATGGAGATACCGTATGTAAATATATGATTTATATGAATATACCAAGAAATATTTTGTAAATATAATCTAACTACCTGGTGTTGATGTAACCCCCAACTCACCTCTTCTCATATATTTATAAGAAATATTGAGAATAAGAAAAAGGCTCAAAGACTTATACTAGCAAAATTATTATATAATCAATTTAAAGGTTTATTATGTCAGCACCAGAAATTGTAACATATTGTTATGGTCTCCTATTGTTTATGATAGAGGTTGGCAATTGGCGGTTCGCATCTGTAACAAATGGTGGTGACAATTTGCATGGTAATGCCTTGTTATAGTCTCCAACTGTTTTCGGCAGTTGGCATTTGGTGGCTACCATCTGTTGCAAATGGCAAGTGGTGACATTTATTATGCATATTATGTTAATGTATTGTTAATGTTTGAGGTTGTATATATTTGTTAAAAAGGACAGGTACTTTACGATTAAAGTAATCTATGAAAAAGTTTATTGTTGTCATATAAAAGTATATTTTATTTTTAATTGTAATTGTAATGTTATTATTGTTACAGTATTGAGTTTTGAACCGAGAAATGCTCGCAACATATCATCAAAAGGATTTTGCAAATGTATTTCATTAAATTCTGCAATGAATAGAACAGATTGTAAACTCATTATGACCAAAACCACTGTACCACAGCTGGATGACTCCAACTGCAGTTAGCTTCATTCAAGATGGTTGCCTATGGTTGCTAAACTAAGTTGAATCTTGATTCAACCACAAATGAATGCCCAAACACCCGCAATATTAGAGAATTAGAATGACTCCAACTGAAGTTGATGATCTACGTCATCATTACATCATCATCAACTTCAGTTAGAGTCATTCTAAGTGAAGCCATTTTCTTTAAAATTCCCCAATATTGCAGTTCTTTGAGCATTTATTTGTGGTCATTTACCATCGTAGCTTTATTAATTTATATGGCAAAAGATTTGGAATCCAGATTCAACTTAGTTTAGCTGAAATCTTAGGTTTATAGAAAACGAAAGAATTTCGGCAACCATCTTGAATGAAGCAAACTGCAGTTAGAGTCATCTAACTGTGGAATAGTGAAAAACAAGTGATTGTGTGTAGGATTTGATGCACTTCATTGACATATAAATGTGTTAACTTGTATTGAAGGTTGAGTAGCAATTGCAGAGGTTATGTAAAATTGCATAATAAAGTCCTTGTGTATTATAAGAGATGGTTGTGCATTTTAGTATATGGTAGTCTCTTGAGGTCGGAAGTCTACTGTGCCCAATTTATATGAAACTCAAACTGTTTAAAGCAAACCTATTGCCCCGTCTCATGTAAATGTTTGAGCATCCAACTTCTCTTATTTTAAAATCTAGAGCCAATGGTAAGAAACTTTTTTATCGACCCCTGTATATGATTTTCTACTTTGTCTGGTAGTCTCCATGCATCATTCATCTAAATTACACTTAAGTACTGTACCTAGACTGAAGCAAGCTGGGCATACATATGTATATGAAACATTGCTTGTCAATTCAGAATTATACAATGTACACATGCTGAAAATTTCAACTCAAATAGTTGAGAAATCTTGAAATGGCAGACCAATTCCCAGAACTCAATGATCACCCTGTATATGGTATTGTTATATTCACATGCTCAAAACACAAATACTGGAAGGCATTTTGTATAGATATCATTGTTGTTATAATATTCAATTTATTGATTTTTTAGAAATGTTGTATATGTGCTTCAGGCTGTTCTTTACTTTAGAGGAGATTGTTAGCGTGCATAGTGATCAATACATCAAATGGATTTATTAAACACAACGCTTGAGTTTACTGTCAATCTGTACAGATCCAAGTTTTTCTGCTTCTGTGTTTTGTGTATACAAGGTGGTCCAAAAAAGTGAACCCCTGCAACAGGCTATATTTTCCTTAAAGTGTCTCACATATTCGATCAAAATTTGCCATGCAAACATGTTAGTCTACTTTACTGGCTCCCTTGCTGTAACAAGGAACCCAAAACATATTAAAACGTAAACATAAACCAATTGGTCACTTCACTGTGAAAGAGAGGGGTGTATGCTGTGTGCATGGACAAACACAATATCAGTGGTCATTTACTGTGTCAACTTAGTAACCCTTGCATAATGTGCTCACTCAAGTATTGAATAATTTTTTTATGATCTAAATGTTTGTGGTTTATAAAAAATGTGATATATTTTAGTTAGAAATACATTAATTAATATATTCATTCAAACAGCACTAGAATGCGGGAAGAAAGAGCAATGGTGACAAAATGCAGACAGAATTTTCCGTAAGGGTTTCAAACATTTCTGAACACAATCATACATGTACTTCATGTGAACTGTTATTTTTAGTGCTGTATTTATATAATTTCACGTATTAAAATCATATTTTTCAGCAATGACTTCAAATTCGGAACCACACCCATATCACATTTTCTTCAATAACTCCAAACATGTGTAAACATTGACCATGTGCATATAAATTCAGATTTCACGAGCTCTTTCCTATTCGAGTACTCATACACCCCTGCATGGATTTGAGTTGGATTCGCCTTTTATACGTGAGCCGACACACTCGCAAACGCTGATTGGATAAAGATTGATAAAGAAATAAAGAATCTTTAATACATGCATGAATTGGCTCATATTATCACATCTTGTAGAGAAAGGTCTAAAGCTTTTGTTGATACACTGTACCATAATTTATTCGCAGTCTTTAATTTTGAAGACATTACAAGACTGACACAAACATGCCTAAAATTAGATATTGTGCAAAACTTTACCAATGTGATATACGGAAATTGTTGAAACACATCAGATGATCTTAAAAAAAGGTTTCGGTGGGAGATATTAGTTTAAAAACCCTGCCATATGACAAATGGGATACGATTTGAGCAGAAAACACAATTTTCATTTCCATCGACCATTTGGAAGCAGTTTTAAGTTAAAACTTTTAACCATTCAACAGTTAAGGGACACAAACAGTTAGAGGGGCAAAGTTTTCCCCTGTGACCCAAACTCTGAGAAGCGCTTCTTAAAAAATTTCTCACAAAAATCAAATAGAAATCTAATATTCAGTGTTTTGAGCCATATTTTATTAGAATTGGTCCATAATTAATGAAATATTGACATTTTAAAACCATATAGGGTATGTTGCGATTTCACTGGAAGATGAATTTGTCTTTGGAAACAAAGAACATTTCTTTGGATGACAATAACTTTGCAACTGACGGAGGCAGGGTGCTATTTTTACACCATAATAGGCAGGATTCAAATCCAAACAAAGTCAGAAAACATTAGGTTTTTCATACTACGGCTAAAATAATTTCCACGGGAAGATTGTTGAAGGTAGAAGAATCGCAAATGTTGAAGTTCACATTTTATCGATTTTCAGTGATGTTTGGTAAGGGCTTATAATTTCTGCAAATATCAAGACTACGAAAAATGTAAGGTACCAACTAAAATTTTAGACCTTCCTCTACAACATGTGAAAATATGAAAGGATTTCTTTATGTAATAAGGGAAATTTGTGGGAAACTTTTTTTTGGACCACCCTGCATATGTTTGCATGGTGACCTCATTTGGTTTATTCAAGAAATATTAAGTGGCTACTACCATATTTGGTTTATCCTGGAATCAATAGTGGATAACACCCCATTTGGCTTATTTGGATGAAACTTGTGACTAATATACCTTATTTAGACTATTCAGGGCCATTTGGTCATGTACAAAATATGATTGGTTGATGATTATCCTGAAAATGTGTGAACAGGCTGATGAGGTCTTGAACAAAATTCTGATACAAATTTTAGACAATATCATGATGAGAGGAACAAACCTCAGATTAAACAAAAACAAGTTTTCATCCTAATCAGGAGACACGTTTTCAAAAATTGTCTGATATAATATAATAGTAATTATATACAGACTATACAGAAACAAGCGGTGCAGATATCGTTTGTGCACAGTATGGATGTTAACGGTCATATTTGAATTTGTGATATCTCATAAACTAAGTCATGTTGGGTACTAAATTTTATTCACCCATACTGTAGAGGATACCTTACAAAAGGGAAATTTTATCTATTTTTGCATTTTTAAAGTTCATCCTTATGTGTCAATTTTCTGTGTGAATTTTTAAAGAAATGAAAATATTTATCAGAAATGTGCTACTTCTAAACAAGCGATGTGGATATCGTCACTTTACAGATATATGCACCGCTTGTTTAGAGGTAGCACATTTTCATTAAATGTTTCTCACTTTATATAAAATCACACAGCGGTGTATATGTAGTCATCGTAATTTCATACATTCCATGTTTTTAGCATAAAGTCAACAATAAATGCATTGTCTCGATTTGAAATCTATCGACTCACTTTTTCCTAATGATTAGTTTTGTTTGCAATAGTTTTGGTTCATCTGGTATGTAGGGACAGAGATAAGAAAAAGAAGGTTGCAAGTATAATAAGGTCTGTATCTTTGCCTGCCCTGTCATTGTTTATAAGCGATAAACAAACATGAAAATAAAATTCATGCATTACATATACAGGGTCTTTCATAATGACTGTCCCCCCCATCCACAGGCAATCCTAGATCCCATGGCCCCATAATTTATATACCAAAATAAAGCTAATTCAATTCTGGACTTATATGCCAATTATTAGCATGCCTGGCCTTTTGGAACATAATTTGTGACATTATATTTGAGAGTCACTATCCCCTCAATTTGCATGATTTCTGACCACTATTCCTGGTGGATTTAAAGAGATGAGCGGATCGCTATAGAATCAATTGTATCATCTAGTGCTCTCTGGGCATTTCTCTGAAATATTCAATACTTTTTCTTTCAAATATAATTAAAATAAAACCTCAGTATTCACCAAATGATAGAAAGTTATACATTACTATAGCCAATAGTGTATTGAAGTGTGATTATCATAGCTGTTTGCAGGGCACATGGATTATTTTGGAAAAATGTGGCTTTCAGATTCTACCCTAAAGGTAAAATGGGTACCTTTTGCAGAGATATGTAGCAAGTTGTAAAAACTGTTGAGCTCAATCAAAGTTGTTTCAATAAGTCCAGAATTGAACAAGCTTTTATATGATATATAACGTAACTATTTAGGATTGGTTGTTGATGGGGGACAGTCATTATGAAACACCCTGTAGTCTCATATGATTTTAGGATTCTTCTTGTATGTTACTAATTGATGAACTTGAATTTTTATGTCACTGCCACAAATGGTGACACATTGTTATGGTCTCCAACTTTTTCATGACTGATGGTTGGCATTTTGCGTTCAGCATCTGTAACAAATGGCAGGTGGTAACATTCTGCGTTCCTTGTATCAAACTTGAAAAGTGCTATACAAAAATGGACACAAAATATAGCTAAGCTCAGGACTGTCTTGAGCGGGGGTTAGTATGTCCTACTGAAAAGTGATGATAACTTGCACTTGAGAGGGCTCACCAAGGGGTATGTTATAAGGTGACTTGGTCTCTAAAAATGTGACACTGGGGTATTTAAAACGAACAAATGTGACAAATAAATGTTTGCAAGTGACAATTTAGTACATTTATCTGACTGACGAGTGTTTTGAATGTGACAATTCGTTCTGAATGTAAATGGATGGAAGTTAAGATGACTTATTCTAAGCAGTAATCAAACAATGAAACATAACAGACCATTTGTTGCATTAAATGCTGTGACTGACTAAAAAGGAATGAATCTAACAAAACATGATGATTAAATTTTAAATGTGACAAACAGACAAAGTGACAATTTTGAAATTTTAAAAGTGACAAAAGCGACCTGGGCCACTGCCCCCTCTTCGAGAGTCCTCTAGAGACATGACAAAAATGTGCATACTATAACTATATAAGAATATACAAGAAATTTCATGACAATGTTCGCTTCCTTTAGGCTAGGGTGCACACATATGAAACACTCTGTATATTGTCAGCAATTTGTACTGAATGCACGTTAGATGCGTATGTCTTACAAAAGACAATGTCACTTCTAATGTTAGCTCTTCTTTCTGTTTTTTAATGTCTGCCATAAACATGGAATAATTGTATTTCAATATAATTGATCAGACTCTGCAAGGGCAAAATGAATCTATACGTGACCTATTTTACTTTCCATTTCTTCTGCATTTGTGGACAGTTAAGCTCTTGAATCATATTTGAATGGCGATAAATATTATAGAACATGTTTGAACAGTTGCCATTTGGAATGATCAGTGGCATTGAATGGGGCAAAATCCATTATTTATGTCTTAAATACTATGATAAGTAAAGACACACAACTGTATACCTTCTTCCCACGTTGATTTTACACCCTTGACTACATATGCATTTGCATGAGAATTTCCCACCTCATGGCTTCTTGAAAATTGAAAGAAATATTAATTGTACAATTGTACAAATGTATTCCTTACAAGCTCAGATAGGATGTCCCGAAAGAGCTGTATTATCAATTTGTGAAATTATTTAAGATTCAAAGTGCAAAAACGGGGGGGGGGGGAATATTTAAATTCTCCCATAATAATCTAATTTACAGCTTTTGCCATCCTTGACAATGCCAAAGTAGATTAGATGGGTTAGAATAACCAGCGCCTGAGACCTCTCAGCCACATTGGCATTATGCATTATGCACTGATTTGTGCCTGATCAAAGCAAAACTATACTAGTACAGGGTGTCCGGAAAGTAAAGATACAAATGCTCTCATTTTAAGAGATTTACATGTTATGAGATGAAATTGCTCCAGAATGTAGAATGACATTATAGCAATATATCCTGCAACGGTCATGGCTTTTAGTTTTAAAATGAAAAAGTTATGGTCGTTATTGTAACGGGAGTCAAGGGTATGTGGAGCAACATCACAAATGTGTTTTACAAATCTCTTTCCTGCTCATAGCATCTTGGCATTCTTCCATTTATTCCTATATTACATCAAATTATGTACTACAACAGCATAAGGATTAGTACTGTAACATTATTTGATCTCTTGATATAACTACTATCATTGAATATTCAATATTTTCCCCATTATCTAAACATTTTTGGTGCATCTTGACCGCCGATTCAAAGACTTGACAAAATCATTGCTGTCCGTCTCTCAAATTGCTTATAGCATTGACTTCCAGCTGAGACTCAATTTGTATGTTGAACTTCTTACAAATATTGCTTTCAGATGGTCATAAGGTAGAAGTAAAAAAAGGCTCTATCAGGTGAATATAGGGCATTGTATAGAAAGGTTTAATGTCAAGACACTCCATTGTAAGAATTGTTTTCTTTGCTTTGAGAATGGGTGTATTATGGAGATGCAATATTGACTTTCCAACTAAATCTAGAGGCTGTTTTTTCTAAACACTTGTATGATATTTCTTTGATTATAATACTGGTTAGTGAAATAAAATAGTTCTGATATGTAACAATGACATCATTATACAGTGTGTCTCAAAAAATGTTACACTTACAAAAAGTTCAATATCTTTCATGATTTTGACTTTTCCCCTAAAATATACTTAGATACCAACAGACCAGCCTTTTTCGAATAAATCCACCATCTGATTCAAAATCCGTCCATGATTGGCTGCACAGGACTGATTTTATAGACGCATGTGAAATCTGATTTGCGCCAACTTCTCAGTGGTTGGACATGCGGAGGTAAATTCTTTTTGGTGTGAATGCTGTGAACAGTGATATCTTGATATGATCAATGATTCAGTTGTTTCTTTCCTGGATAGAATACAACATTTCATTGTCAAAGGTTCAATTTCGTTACGAATGATGGCAACAGGATAGTGCAAAGGCCTATGGCAGATCATTTGGTAGAACTGTTTGGAAATCAGAAGATAGCATTCAATTACCCATTTGATTGGCCACCAGGGTCATCCCACTTTACACCCTTGATTTTTTGAAGGGCCTCTGAAAGCGCTTTACAGCATCACAAACTAACCTAAATGAACTTCTACAAAAATAATTGATGGAATCAGTGTGATATTACAATGCATGTTCGCATGGGCAAGGGTACCTCAGATCCTCAGATTTGCTTTCACATTGAACATGTTGAGGGGACCACATGTTTATGTGGATAGACCTAATGACCATATGTAAGAAAAATAGTAAAATTACAGAATGACTCAGTTAAAGGTCAAGCTTCTGCTCAGAAGAAAGTTAAATGTTAAAGAAACTGTTCCTCTTTTGTCATTTGGTCCTCCAATCACTTAGAAGTTGGCCCAAGTCAGATTTTACTATGGGACACTAAAAGCTGTCCTGTGGAGTCAATCAAGTACAGATTTTGAATCTGATGGTGTCAAATTATTCGAGAAAGATTTGTCTTTTGATATCCAAAGTATATTTAGGGGAAAATTCAAAATTATGAAAGATATTGAACTTTGTGTAAGTGTAACATTTTTTTTGAGACACTCTGTATAAAAAAACTATGGCAGTAATAATACAAGCAACAAACAAAAATTAGCAAAACATTGATAGAAAATACGACAAAAAACGCTTTTTCAGATGATTGTATTTTAGCAATTTTTGACATTTTAGCGATGTTCTGGAACTGCTCCGCATACCCCTCACAGCTGTAACCATAACAACCGTAACTTGAACACGTTAAGACTATATCTGATGAAAATTTATAGATATATTGTAATAATCTTCCTCTACAATCTGTAGCAGTTTCATTTCAAAAGACCCAAATCTCTTAAAACAAGAGCATTTGTATCTTTACTTTCCGGACACCCTGTATATACAGTAAAATAATGTATTTGTGCCCCAAAGCAAATCTGTATACAGTAAAACTGTCGCATTGGCATAATAAAGTTGTACCTAAAAGCAAAGCTATAGCAAACGGAAACGGTGTTTGTTGATGTTGATGTTTCATTTCTATATTAATGTTTCTAAGCACTGCTCTCGGAAATAATTATGAACCACATATTCTTAAAATATTTGAATTTAATTAATGACATTTTGGAAGAGTATTCTCAAAAGTCAGATATCGCCGATGGTATTTTGCAATTTGAACTTCTTAACATTCATTTATTGATCAGCTGATATAAACCATATGACGAAATGACTGTATATCAACCAGAAAATGTAGCATGTAAAACGAATGATGCACTTGTATTTGTATTTTTAAAATTCCCGTGTAGGTGAGCATGGCACAAGAACCGCATTATATTGTTGTACAGTGGCGGTAACATGGGAAAATCCAAACTTTTTTTTACATCTACTCAGTCCCTTACTAAGGATAGAATTGTTGAGAAGTGAAATTCATTGTTTCAACAGCATATCAATGATGCTATTGACCAGTTAGGCCAAAATTGAGGGCTACAATTGATCAAAATGGTGGACATATTGAACATCTGTTTATGTAAATAAAGTTGACAATAAAACATGTTTTTTGCAAGTTTTGGAAAACCTGTTTTGAAACGAAAATGACGTCATTTATATTATGGACGCTGGTTGATAGACGTTATAATAAATTTGAACTTATGATATACCAAAGATGAGTAAAGATGAGTAAGTTCCCTATCCATTGGTATATACTAATATGACATGTTTTCGTTAAGAAAATCAATATTTATTTTTGAAGTATGAGTGTCCCATTTTTTTGGACCACCCTGTACAGGTTTTACAGGTAAGATAAAAAAAATTGTCACTGTTTCAGCTTAAATCTGGATAACTGCTTACTAGAATAGTATTTTCTTATCAACATGACAACAATGGATACAGAGTAATCTCTAAGTCACCGAATAGACACAAAATAACATTTAAAATACCTGGATTTCTCAGTTTTGTCCATCGATGTGGAAGGCATTGCCGGATGTCCTTCCATTTTGGCGTGAACAGATACCTACCTTGTTTATGGATTATTGATCATGTTACAACGTACGTTCTTAGGCATTGTGCCATAAATATAACAATTATAGTTGCTTTGTAAATGTCAAAGCTAAGATGGCATCGGGTGTTTCCTTGATTCTCACTGTATGAATAGTGATCGCCTACTATTACAAGTGCGCGAGTAATGACTCGACAAGATCCGCAAAATTCAAATATATTGTAACGTTTATTTTTAAATTTATTTGTGTTTATATTACAGGCTACCGGTGATTTAATTAGGTTTTTGTAGGGACCAGAAGACTCATATGCTTTGAAAAATATACATCAGTTTGACCATTTTTCTAATATGTGGTGGAATTTACGATGTCAAGATATAAATGCGATATAATATGTGTTATTTTATTTGAAAAGCTTTGAAATATCAAAAACAAAAGAACATTTTACACTCTTTAATTTTTTGTACTTAGGTTGGGGTTTGGACTTCCATTTGACCATGATAAAATTCACGTTTCCTCTTAATAACATGGAATAAATATTTGAAAACAGAAATTAATGGATCAGCCTATAGTGTGAGTTTCGGCAGACCAGACACCCAGAAATATTTGATTTTGATCATCAGAAGAAACATGGGGACTTGCAGAATTTATGTCCGAAACCAAATAGAACATATATTTGGGGAAAATTAAAATCACCGTTCACTTATTCATTAAATAAAATGGTCACTGTGAGTGCATACATTTCGTTTCATTTTTCTGTCTTTAGGTTGAATACAATTACCCTTTATATTAATGACCTGTACAGTAGAACCTGCTAAGTAGAACACTTCTTTAAGCGTAACACCTCACGAGTGAAACATTTTTTAAAGTCCCATGGCCCATTTTCGTCATGTTAATGCACCTCCATAAGTGGAACACAGACTTCAGCCATATCGTTTGTAGTACGTAGAGAAACAGACCTCAATAGAATATACGGTTATAATATTGAGCTTACCCTACTTCTAGATACGATCTGGCCGACATATGTGAATTGGAACACCTCCTAAGTGGAACAATTTCTTAGACCACCACAGGCGTTCCACTTACAAAGGTTCTATTGTATTTAAAATGAGCTATTGTCAAACATACTTGCTTTCCAGTTTGATGTCATTGACAATTTCCCATCTTCGAATTCCAAGTTGGAGAAACTGAAACCTTGAGAATCAAGACAGAGGTTGGCTGACCAGGTTCTATTTACCTAGTTCATAGGAAGTGCATAATCTTGGCTGAATAAGATAATATCTCATTCATTAAGATCCTCAATCAATCTGTGACAAAATAAGACATGGCCAGAAATTTCACCCTCTGATTCCAAGGTATGATGTTCTACAATGTGGTTAATAATGTTTGGGGATTTAGGAGTTTATATAGAAGGACAGTAATAACATGTGAATCCAAGCACTCTGAAATGCAAAGAGCATATATTATTAGAATCCAAATGGTAAACTCTCACACTTGGGAGATCATAATTATTTTTCATAACATCCTTTTTACTCGGTATTGAAGGGGAGTTGGAACGTTTGGTATGCATGGAATGTAAAGTATTGTGTATATTAACCATAGGTGTGATGGTTTTGTGGTTTTGGTAATCTAAAAAGAGAAAATTTGGTAAAATATACATTTTCGTTCGGCGGGTTATTGATTTTGCTTTATTTATCAACTCAGTTCAGGTATTTCAGTTAAGCCAATCACTGAATCCTTTTGCCAAATGATTCCCGGGTCTCTTATAGAGCCTATGGAATACCATTATAGGTAAATAATATTACAGTGGTAAAGAAAAGAGAAACAAGCATACCTTTCCTCCAACATTTAGAATTTTGCGAATCTTGTCGAGTCATTACTCACGCACTTGTAATAATAGGCGACCACTGTATATACAGTGATTCTTATTGGATGAAGTTATATAAATTGTTTTTTAATGAAAAATAATGACTGCCCCATTTTGTAACTTTTTATTGGTTGATAGCTGGCTTCCAACAAAGTTTGCGTAGAAGCACGTTTGAATATACCAAGAACTAGTCAAAATTAGCATCGTTAAGGTGCCATGGAAGTTAACAGGAAATGACAAAACAAAAAGTGACAAAACCATGTTGGATTTTGAACCAAGATAACAGAGTTCTGTTTGGACCTCCAGTCAGTTTAACTAGTTCCATTTACATGACCGGGAACACAATGGAAATGGTCAGAATGACCATAAACATGATGAAATAACATTTTCAGCCCTCTGAAAATGTAAGTAGGTGCTCGGGAAAGGTCACTCCACAGGATCTTTTGACTTTTTCAGAAAATGTTCCCAATATATTGTTCTAAATGATACAATCTTTGACATTTTATATATAATGGCTGTAGTAAAAAGGAAAATAGATCGATTTTCAATTCAGCTTTTTCATGGGCGTCTGTTTCGTCTGGAAATTAGGTCATGACACGCCGAATTTCCACCGAGGCGAAAAAAGAATAAAAAAATCTAATTCAAAAATCGAAAAATTTAATTAAAAAAAAACGAAAATTCTTAATTCCGAAAAAAAATTCATGTCCCTTATACAGCTTCGTATTTACCCTTTGCATTCGTTTGACTTCTCTTCTGAAAAGAGAGCTTTGTCTTCTGTAGTTTAACTAGACTCTGAACGCAGGGTACTCCTTTATTAGACGTCATAGAGATTTCGATACCATGGACTATATCACCTATAGATCTTGCTGATGCCTGGGTCACATTCGTTCCGATTCATCAGCCGGCGCCCGGACGATTGAGTATTCTGGTCAAAACTACAATTTTGAACAAAATACTCAATCGGGCGGGCGTCGGCCGGGCCGATGAATCGGAACAAATGTGATCCAGTTATTACTCTTTCTCCATACGGAATACAATACCACCCTATGCAGACAGAGCCTGTGGGAAATATTGGGTGCGGCGCAAATGAGCGGAGGGTGCGGAGCTAACGGTCATTTTTGAATTAAAAATTGGGATATTTCTGAAACTAAGCCGTTTTGGGACTTCAAATATACCAAGATATGTGTATTTGACACCAAATATCAATAAAATTGTGAAAATAGTAGTGCAATTCATTTTATAGCGACGCAGTATGCCTTAAATATTTCCCAGACCTATATATTTTGAGACTATCCTTTTAATACTGCGTCCCCAGCATTCATAAAAAATGGTGTTCAAGATACACTACCCATGCAAATTATTTTTGCATCTTGGAAGCCAGGCAATATCTGTGTGATTTTATAAAAATTCGGAAATGTTCTTCAGATATGAGCCCCCTCTAAATATTGGGTGCGGAGCTACGTTTATAGCTCCATAAACGTAGCTCCGCACCCAATATTTAGAGGGGGCTCATATCTGAAGAACATTTCCGAATTTTTATAAAATCACACAGATACTGCCTGGCTTCCAAGATGCAAAAATAATTTGTATAGATAGTGTACCTTGAACACCATTTTTTATGAATGCTGGGGACTCAGTATTAACAGGATAATTTCAAAATATATAGGTCTGGGAAAGTTTTAAGGCACACTGCGTCGCTATAGAATGAATTGCGCTACTATTTTCACAATTGTATTGATATTTGGTGTCAAATACACATATCTTGGTATATTTGAAGTCCGAAAACGGCTTAGTTTCAGAAATATCCCAAATTTAAATTCAAAAATGACCGTTAGCTCCGCACCCTCCGCTCATTTGCTCCGCACCCAATATTTCCCACAGGCTCTGTCTGCATAGGGTGAATACGTGACATACGATAATAGTTATTTTCCTTGACATTTAACAGGCTTAATGTCATTTCGCTCTGTTAATTTTCTAGATAGATTTCACAGCATGCTTACACCTGATATATATATTTACGCTTATATTACATGTCGATTACAGGGTTTTCGGTTCATAAATCAATATCTTATATTGTACGACTATATTTTTGCAAACAAGTTTATTATTTATACAGGGTGAGCAAAAAAGTAACGCAAACAAATAGTAATAATTCAGTCATCCAGTATTGATTCAAGAAAATCATATTTAACACAAGTGAACTTTGTTCAATTTTTTCGTTTGATGATGCACGTACCGCAATATATTCCCTATGTAATGGGACCTTAATATGGGGTATTGAGATGGTACTGAAAATATAGCTGAGTAAAGGAACAAATGACCGAGGGTATTTAAAAAGATAACAATCGGATAAAATTAACACGGTTTACAGATATTTATTTACAACATAAAACAATACATGCATACAGTAATATAAAACAAGCCACAGCAAACAATAATAATGGAAATGCCACTAACGAAGTTAACAGGAAATGACTAAACAAAAAGTGACAAAACCATGCTGGATTTTCAAATTTTTTTGAACCAAGATAACAGAGTTCTTTTTGGACCTCCAGTCACTTTAACTAGTTCCACATATCATTAACATGACCAGGTACACAATGGAAATGGTCAGAATAACCATAAACATGATGAAATAACCTTTTCAGCCCTCTGAAAATGTGACTGAAAAATAGCTAAGAGTAGGTGCTCAGGAAAGGTCGCTGAGCAGAATCGTTTGACTTTTTCAGAAAATGTGTCCAATATATTGCTCTAAATGATACAATTTTAAAAAGATTGGTATCATTCTTAGAAAAAGAAAAAATGAAAAAAAATGGTTTGAAAATTGATGTATTTTCCTTTTTACTACAGCCATTATTGTTTCCGACAATTTTTTAAAATTTCAAAGATTTTATCATTTAGAGCAATATATAGTTGGGACACATTTTCTGAAAAAATCAAAAGATTCTGTTCATGGACCTTTCCTGAGCACCTACTTTTAGCTATTTTTCAGTCACATTTTTAGAGGGCTGAAAAGGTTATGGTCATTTTGACCATTTTCATTATGTTCCCGGTCATGTAAATGATATTTGGAACTAGTTAAACTGACTGGAGGTCCAAACAGAACTCGGTTATCTTGGTTCAAAAAATTTTTAAAATCCAGCATGGTTTTGTCATTTTTTGTTTTGTCATTTCCTGTTAAGGTGCTATGGAAGTTAACAGGAAATGACAAAACAGGAAGTGACAACTTTTTTTGCATTTTTAAACATTTTTTGAACAAAGATAACAGAGTTCTGTTTTGACCTCCAGTCAAAGTTCCAAATACCTATATTTACAGGTCCAGGATCAAAATGTTCATGGCCAGAATAACCCTAAACATGAAGAAATAACCTTTTCAGCCCTCTGAAAATGTGACTGAAAAATAGCTAAAAGACGGAGGTAGGAAAGGTCACTGAACAGAATCTTTCGAATTTTTCAGAAAATGTGCCCAATATATTGCTCTAAATGATACAATCTTTGAAAAAAATGTTGGGCCCCTAAAATCCAAAAGTGGGCCCAAAATTTGAAATCTTTCTTCAAAATTTGGCCTGAAATTGAAAAATAAGGCCTTAAAAGGCCCAGTAATGACCAAAAAGGCCCACTTTTGGGGGCCTGAAGGCCTTGTTTGGCCCAAAAAAAAATTTGGGCCCAATTTTTTTTTCTGGGTCCGGGCTCCCAGCCCCCCCCCCCCCCCCCCCCTAATCCGCCAGTGTATATTGACCATTTTCTACTTAATATTTTTATTGAGACACTCTGTATTGTGTTGCTACTACGTACGTAAGTGTTGTTTAATATCCATTAAAACATATGGTAATGGGGCCTGCCACTCCCCCCCTCCCTTGGCGGGCCCATTGTTTGGGCCCATAAATGTCGTTGGGCCTTAATTAGTGGGTCCTTTTGGGCATTACTTGGCCTTTTGGGCCTATTTAGGCCAAATTATCCAAATTAGGCCTTAAATTTCAAAATTTGGGCCCAAAGTTTTTTCTGATTTGAAATGTCCCTCCCCCCTCCCCTTGTTAGCTTCTGGATCCGCCAGTGACGTTATATCAGAATCTTACATCCAATCAGATTGCACTGTAACTGTTCTCTTATTATCAATATATGGAACGACTGCATCTAGGAATCTAATAGATGCATTGTGTTATCACCTGGGGCTCCGTCTGGAATGGCCAATGATGACTGGAAAATGACAGCAAGCTGGTTGGAGTCACCTCAACTCTTTAGCTTATGTATTGATCAAGGTCATAGTTATTACTACATCCTAAACATATTATTTTTTCAAAGGAAACAGGTTTACTAGAAATAATCATACTTGACATGTTTTTTGATCTACTGGCAGTTCATTTTTAATGCTCAGAAGCAAATCATTGCGCTTACATATAAATCATTCAAATACATTGTATTTAGAGGTTATGTCACTATCGTGGCATATATGCCCGAGGTCTCCGTGATATATGGCCCGACCTTGGGAGGGACATTGATCTCTGAGAACCGAGGGCATATGTGCCACGATAGTGACATAAACGATTTATAACATACCTATGATGATGTAGACTGGTCAGAGAGTACCATTTTCTTATAGAATTGACAAACAAATGGTTTGAAAACTATGAGTTTAGAAAAATTGCTCGCGCAGTTTTATCTTCGATTGATTGGTTATGACGTCAGCGCCTTGACCAATCAGAAAGTTAGCGGGCGCGGGCTTTTCAAAACTTATATTGGCCCGCTGTCTTGTGTACACTTTGCACTATACATCATGATAGGTATGTTATACATCCAATCAGATTGCACTGTAACTGTTCTCTTATTATCAATATATGGAACGACTGCATCTAGGAATCTAATAGATGCATTGTGTTATCACCTGGGGCTCCGTCTGGAATGGCCAATGATGACTGGAAAATGACAGCAAGCTGGTTGGAGTCACCTCAACTCTTTAGCTTATGTATTGATCAAGGTCATAGTTATTACTACATCCTAAACATATTATTTTTTCAAAGGAAACAGGTTTACTAGAAATAATCATTCTTGACATGTTTTTTATCTACTGGCAGTTCATTTTTAATGCTTGTATACGTTGCTAGTAAATGTTGATCCTGTGATCTTCGCATGCGTATTGGGGTATTGTGACTTTACTGTATTAAAGGTAGGATATG
This sequence comes from Owenia fusiformis, assembly GCA_903813345.2. NCBI lineage: Eukaryota > Metazoa > Annelida > Polychaeta > Sabellida > Oweniidae > Owenia > Owenia fusiformis. The sequence continues at coordinate 8,840,884 of CAIIXF020000010.1, forward strand.
TCACGGAAGAGGAATAGTAAGGGGAAACAAAAAGGTAATCTTCATTCATGTCCTTGAATAAGGGATATATATATTTTGCATTCTTATATAATTCTAACATATTAACATTGAATAATTTTAAAACAGATATGACAATAATAACCTAAATTATTCAGAGAAATGTTATTTCTAAAAAGTACCTCTGATTCACCCTTTAGGTTGAAATAAAGGGTAACATTGCCACTTCGTATTATGTATAGGGACACCTTATTTATATTCAGAGCAATGCAACATAGTGATAATTTAAACCGAGTCAGTCTGCAGATACATCTTAGAGGGTAAAATTGTTTCAAACGAAAATACAATAATTTCAGTGGCATTTCATATTTAACATCAATATGGACTTCAAATTATATTTGTTGTATATTATTTGCTCAGTCAATGAAGCTATGGGATTTAAATACTTCCAAGATAAAATACCAAATGGAAACAAAATTCCCCACCCATGTAAGCCTAACTACGTGTGGCAGGGGGTAGGACATAAGAATTCGATGGGTGGAGGGGAGAGGAACGCATTTGGATTGGCGTTTGCAGCAAATGGAAAGGTATTTGGGTTATTATTTGGGGTTAAGAAAAGCTACTTTAATGTTTACTATTACCCTAGTGATATCTTTGATGTCTTCTTTAAGTAAATTACTTAAATTTTCGATTATCCAAAGATATATGTCACATATGTATCAAGTGTTGTGATAATATTTATGAAGTTGATGATTTCTTTTACATGGAGTACTTGTGCTTTTCAACAATACACATGCGTAAGCTATGTGTCATATGAAATAGAACGAATGACAAACAAAATTGACGGACTTACTAAAACGGTAAAGTTCGAAGTTGATTATCAAAAAAATGAGTTAACTGAGTAGGTTCGTGTATTGAAGACTGTTTATGATAATATTTTAGGCCTTCATCCCCCATGGTGTGACTGAGGGGGGGGGGGGCTTGTTTTGTATATTGGGTCACTTTTTCAGAAATTCAATAAATTGAGCGTTGAGAACCTTTAGAATCAGATTTAACTTTTTAATATAACGTGAGTTTATTTGTGTTAGTCCATGGGCTTTCAATTATCTGGATGAAAGCTCATGGTTAGTCTCAGATATAACTATTAATAACTTAAGTCATATTTTTGTCAGTAGACTAGTGAATGAACTCTCTACTGTTGTTTCTAGGATTTTGATTTATGAATTGGTGGAAAGTAGACGATGCGCTAGACACGTTTTTGTACATTAAATCATTACTTCGGATTTTGGGAGTTGTTTCCCAATGTTCCTTTCTCACTATTGAAAAAAATAAAATGTACCATTTGACAACTTATTTAGTATGTTTTAGAGGCCATTTTGTTTTTTGACAAAAATATTTCCAATTAAGATAAAAATGAAAGGCAAAGACGCCGTTGAGACCAGGTATTTCTGACATTTTTATGTATATTGGAATTAAAATCACAACTGTGTTAGCAAACCAACCATTTATATGCCAACATTATATGTCATTGAAATTTAAAACTCAATTCCTATATAAAAGTTGTTTTCACCTAATAAGTCACATAGTTCTATTCGTCCTTAGGCGTTATTCATATTTATTTGCATGAAGTTGATCTGGTTTAATCACATGACCTTCTGTCACTGAATTTTGTCGTTTTTTATACATTTTACAAAACAAATTTTTTCACAAGTCTTTCCTAGGTTTATTAGTGCACTATTTGTGCAAAACTGAAAGGTGTAGACAATGTGGGGAAGGAGTGATTCCTATTTGAAAAGAAAATGCGAGTCAATTGAGCAATGCAGCAAAATTCCGAACATGCAGACTTATCTTAAGGTATTGGTTGGATATGACTTTGTGTCGGACAATGTGATTACATTTAGGTATGGGATGCTAAATTGTGTAACGCTGATTCTGACAATGATGGGAAAACAAATGGTGTTGAACTTGGAGATCCTAACTGTGAATGGACGGAAGGAGAGGCTCCTGAATCAACTAAAGACATTTCGCACCCAGGTAAACGGGAAACACTCTTAGTAACGTAAGTTTCGAAATGGTTTCACTGTAAAAACATGTATACTAGCATGGTTTTCAATTTGTACGCCTGCAGTATTGTGATCTACACACATGAAAGATTAAGCAATAAATCTATATATTTCATTTATAGGTGTATGTGAGCCTTGGGACTCTGCAGAATGTTTAGCACACAATCAGTGGGAATTTTGTGACAGCGAACTCTTCTCTTGCCCAGCTATGGATGCAACGGGTATTGTAGATTAACGTACATCATATGTAGTTTTCGGCAATTGATTACAAAATACAAATAAAGCTTCTAAACAAAACAGAACTTATAATGTTAATATATTGAAATGTCAATGATGTGACTTGGATCATATAGTTTGAATGGGAAGCACAATTGCTTGTGGCAAAAATTGAGGGAACAGAAAATACAAAATATAGTTTCAAGGTAGGCCTATAGACAAAAAGCTCAAAAATCAAAGCGTCAAAGACAAAGTAAAGATATTTAGCCCTTTTTGGCATGATATTTTAAATTACGTTTTATTCAATTTTCAAATCAAATTAATATAAGACATTTTCTTGATTCTCAAGATGACGTTCGTAATGTCAGTGTTCGTTTCCCGCCAACGCAGGTGCCTGCTCTAGAGACGAATTATTATTGTATTACGGTAGAGCTGCCGGAGGATGGAGATTATCATCTTATTGCAACAACTCCAATCATCAACAATACATACGTAATGCATCACATGTTGCTGTTTGGATGTAAAGAAGGTATGTCTCAATTATGATTCAAAGTTGATATTTTATCACATGACAATTTAAAGTCGTTATGATAGTAGTTAATTTAGAGCGAACTACTTCCAAGTTTTGTGTCAGTAGATTAGCTTTTGGACGGTCAGCTGATTTTCTTGTAGCCAATTTTAAGTTTTTCGATAAATTGTTCTTGAAGTTATCGCGATTCCACGACACACGTTTGAGTGTGCAAAATTCTACGGCTGATAAACTTTTGGGTGACCATTTTATTTTCTGGCAGCAATTTTTGAAAATTTTGCACAGATCTTGTAAACCGCTAATTGGATTTTCTTCTATTTCGTACACGTGTTAGAGGGTGCCAGGTTTTACATAAAGCTGGATGTCTTTTGGGAGAATATCTTGTTTTGTGACAGCCATTTTGAAAGTTTGCCACTAAATCTTCATCTTGGCGATTCCAGGAAAACCGTCTGTCGGAATATCTTCAAATTCATACACATGTTACCCTACTATCACACCAAACTAGTTCTCACTACGTTCTCGAAAACGGGCTTCAACTGTGTGAGAACGGACTGGACGTACTTATAACTGTTTGGGGTCTATTTACAAACTTCATCGAACGTACTCCAACGGGTAGGTCCTCTAGAACTTAGAACATGCTCAAAATGTTCTCTTGGTCGTCACGTTCTACAATTAGAACGAGTGACAACCTACTAACGACGAGCTGGACGTACTACGAACGGAACCGTCGTACTTCAATCCTACTTGGGACGTTTTTACAACGAGTTGAACTGTCTGAGGACGTATTGAGAACGAGGTAGAACTAATTGCAAACGGGTTAAAACTTATTAAGAACGTTCGAGCGGAATGATCGTAGCTACAACGTTCTACGGTATGTTTACGAACTTCATGGACTTTCCCGGACGGGGATTGTGATTTAGAATTTTTTTACAGACCATACCGTTCTGTAATCAGGTCATGATGACCTTCTAGACTAGGGGACGTGCGTTATACGACGTTGCACATCGACGTGGTGCGACCTGAACGAACTGCGAATGAGATGGACGTATTGAAGACTGTTTGTGAACGAATATAGCTAATTATTTAAGACATATTTCCCGACCACAGCCAGATTGAGCCCGTTTACGACGTTTTCGTAGGACTGGCAAGAACGGGTAAGAACTAGTTTGGTGTGATAGGGGGGTTAGGTACAAATGTTGGGTGACAATCTCTACGTTGATATGGGAACTCTGGAGTATAATGATGTGTTCACTCATGCGTTGGCGCCACGTAGTTCAACGACATCTTCCACCGCTTAAGGGAAGGTAACTTGAAATGTATGATACGGTAACGGTCATGTTTTTTCATACACGGTAATTGGGCATCTTATAGCTCTCCATTATAGACACTCATAACGTTACCGCATATGAACAAATGATCATACTTTAGAGTTAAAATGTCATATGTGTCTGATATGGTTCAAATATCAAAGCATCAACGACAAAGTAGGTTAATTCGATGAAAACTAAAAATATCGAAATCGACACCTACTGTCCGCCATCTTTGATGCGAAGGTAACGGCCGTTACATTCGCTTGATACTGACCAGTGATATATGTAGGTCTACACGTATGTAATCAGCCATGTACTCTATTTGCACGATAACCATTCTGACACGCATTGCAGTCTCTTTCTATTTTCAAAACTAGCTAGTCGACCCTTAGAAGGATGAGATCTCTCACGATGCGTAATATTACAGTACTTGTCGTTGATTTCTTCCAGGGGATCTAACGGGTGAAAATGATGCTCGCAAAAGGTTTGCCAAACCCACACTGTGTGGGATGGACACTGTATGCAGGAACATAATTAGTACTTGGACTCTTGGCCTAGCAGGAGAGTGTTTTGATAAGCGTGCTGCTTTCAGAATAGGCAAAAACGGATACAAATATGCGGTCATGAGGTACGTATCTAACCATTTATCCTCTACTTAGTAGTGTTATAGGGATAAAATGTGGGAATATAATTTATATCTAAACTGAGCGGGTGATATATATAAGGGTTGTGTACTGGGAGGTTTTGGATACAGGGAATATCCCAAGGGATATTCCATGTATCCAAACCGACCGTGCATAACTGGTGTATCTCATACGTGAGTGGGTTTAGGATAGATATAACCTTTTCCACCTTTTTCAAATGACAAGATATTTATATTTAACATTTTTGTAATATTCTTTTTGTTCAATACAATGAAATTGTAACATTTAAACTTAAAAAAATTAAATTTTAAAATTAAAAAATTAAAACTTTTGATATTTAAACTTTTTTAAACTTTTGAAAAATTCCCGGGAGCGGGATGGATATATTATATCTGCCTGCATTTGGCCTGGAGCGGGACATATACAATATATCCTGCCCGCTCCTCAGATATGATATATATTCCCGAGTGATATCTACCCCAAACCCACTAAAGTATGAGATACATAGGGGTTATGCACTGGGAGGTTTTGGATAAAAGGAATATCCCGAGGGATATACAATACATCTTCCCGAGGGACCAAAGGGACCGAGGGAAGATGTATTGTATATCCCAAGGGATATTCCATGTATCCAAACCGACCATGCAAAACTGGTGTATCTCATACTTTTTAAAATTTTTTAAAACTTTTTTAAACTTTTGAAAAATTCCCGGGAGCGGGATGGATATATTATATCTGCCCGTATTTGGCCTGGAGCGGGACATATACAATATATCCTGCCCGCTCCTCAGATATGATATATATTCCCGAGTGATATCTACCCCAAACCCACTTAAGTATGAGATACACAAGAATATCTCTCGCTGAGGTGAGCGGGATATATATATATATATCACCCGCTCATCAGCAATTCCCAGGAATTTCGTACGGTGCTTTTTTCGTTCATCAGTACAGAACGTGTATAACCATGGCCCTATATTAATTTTACCTACTGCTAAATGTTATAAACTTTTGAATTTTTAAAAAACAATACATGTTAAGAATTTTAAATATTGAGAATTTTTTTCATGTTTCGATTGTAACTATCATTATTGTAATTAATACACGAGAATTCAATAGTACAATAACGTCATTTCGAAGGGCAATATAGTGAAATATTGGACCGAGAGGCGAAGGCCCAAGGTCCAATATTTACTATATTGCCCGCAGAGATGACGTTATTAGTATTATTACCACCGTTAATCCAGGACTGAAACAGCAAGAAAATCTTACGCACTGAACGATATCTAATTTCCCAGGAAAAATTGCCGGTCATTAATTGCATTCTTGACCGGCAATATGGACCGCCACTATGACGTCATATTGCTCAGGTCGATATAGTAAAATGGATGCCTTCTAAACTAGCACTAAAACCCCTGGAACTGACCCGGCAAGGTGTTAATAATAACATTTAATTCATACTTAATCCTCATAATCTACTAAGGATAAATCATGTATTAACAATAAATGTAGGCTAAGGTCCAAATCATTCATATTCCCATCGTTTTAAGATCCGGGAGCAAACATGTTTTATTAGTTCACTTTGCCTAACTATTGTTACGTTATTCAAATGTCTATTTCATTTTTAAGATCCATTTGATTTGCAGACTTGAATAATAATCATATAAATGTATGAAATGATTATTGTTTTAAATTGTAACCTTTGTGCTTTCTTAATATTCCAGATGCACTGGAACAACCCCGAATTGCGCTCTGATTACACAGACAGCTCTGGTTTGACGCTATTCTACACTCCAAATAAAAGGCAATATGATGCTGGTTATTTTTTAGTTGGTCAACGTTACCTTAAGATTGAGGGAGGACTGGAGATTCACACAGCCACTGCAAGAGCATCGTCCAAATGTACTCGACATCTCATGCCCGATCCCATTTACATACTGGGTGCTCTTCTACATATGCATTACCTTGGTAGGTTCAAGGTATCTCTGATCTCCGGTTTTCCCCTCTTACTGGACATTATTGAAAATATAATTTATTTGATTTTCTAATCATTCTCAAAAGCATAGACATATGTATAGACAGACGTGTCAACTCGAATATGTTGAAACTTCGAAAATAGTATTATTTGGTTACATGTAGCCAGGCAAAAGTGAAAAACTTTAAATGTGAACATTTGATATCCCTATCACGTTTTCGCGTATTATGATGGTATTTTTGTTCAGTAGGTTCTTGTTCTTGTAGGAAAAGCAGGCTATCTTGATCATTATCGTGATGGAAATAAGGTGGGGACGTTCGGACGAGATGACGTCTTTAGCTACGACTCTCCGGTGAATCATATGTATGTAATTTAAAAAAGCGTCAAAATTCGTTTGCAGATTGCATATAATTCATGGACTGCATATACAGGGTGTCTCAAAAAATGTTACCAAAACATATCAACAACACAGCTACACCAATCAATATTTTCAGACAATTCGCATGGTCATGTAGCTAAAGCATGTAAGTTTTCTCCCCAATACACAACTTTTAGTTCAGACTTGCCTTTTTTGATGGTTTAACCCTTCACTTTTTATTTCATATTTCGATGACAGACTGCATTCTCATGCTACATTGTTCATCACAATTGATTTTGTTTCTGGATTTGAATTTCTCTTTGGATATCGGCCTTACATTGCTCTAGGTCTTTTTGGCTTTGGATAAGCTTATGGAGACTGATTAATATCCAATTAATGAGAACACTTTAGTCTCAAAAAATTGAGCCCCTCCACGTTCATCAAGGGTCACACAAGGACATTGTGGTTGCCTCTCTATTCAACAGATTAGACACCCTATTTGACATCGCTGGGGTAACTTGAAAAACCATGTTTATGCCAGTCCCAACCCAAGAGACCTAGAACTACTTAAGGCCAACATCTGAAAAGAAATTCAAAACATTCCACCAGAAACATTTTGAAATGTGATCGACAATGTAGGAGAAAGGATGCAGGCTGTCATCGAAATATGAGGAGGTTATTTAACACATGGTATGACTTGAGTAAAAATTTAGTATTGGGAAGAAAACGTTCATGTTTTGTCTAAATAACCATGCAAAAAATATCTGAAAATATTGATTGGTTTATCTTTGCTGTTGATATTCTTTTGGGTACATTTTTGAGACATCCTATATATAAATCCAATCGGGACCACAAGATCTTGTTCAGTCAAAATCACATTAGATGCGCCTATGATGAAGAAAATACTTTTTCTTGATCCTTGATGAGCAGAAAACAAAAAAGGATTTCCTAAAGTCCATTTCACTGCTTCAGTTCGTCAGTAGAACGGCAAAAATAAGAAATTGGGAGACTATTGTGCAATAATATATGGAAAAGTATATTCATAATGTACATGAATGACATTTGTATATTTCAGATTTTTTAGTTTTTTGTGCAATAAGCCTGTGCCGTCTTGTAATTTGAAGAATTTCAGCCATGTTAATCTTAATGAAAATAACATGGCAGAGAAACATCCAAATATAAGAGGCCACACACTTTATAAGCCAAACTAGAAGCAATCCAAGATATACAAATCGTCGCGTGAGAATAACTTTGTACTAACTGCCATTTTCAAAAAAATTGAGATAGACATGGAATTTTACTATTTGAAACACAGGCTTTCATCTCAGATACATGCCCCATCTCAATTCCCTCTCATTACGCTAGAATTCAGTGTGAAATTGTACCATCTCCAGACAAACAGCTTATTTCTAATTTCAAATTGTCATATCTGATATCAACTGTTTCAACCAATCAACTCTCTAAGAATTGGTCATGTGACTTGCAAAACTTGGAGTTATAACAATCTTATATTAAAACGAAGTATGCCAATATGCATGTTATTGTATCTAGAATGAAATAATGTTTTGTAACACAATACCATGCCAGTTTGCATGCCTGGCCTTTCATGTTTTAGTTTTAGAACTATTACAAGTAGATCAAAAAAATAAAATGAGACAGTATGTGTAATCCCATGCATATTCAAATTATATGCCCTCAATTACTCTTTGTATAATGGATGCTCATTGGATTATTCATGGCCACATGATATGAAATAGAATTACTAATTTCCTCGAAAACGTAAATCCTTGCTACCAGGGAAGATGAAAAGTACAAATGACCAGTTAATTAGATCATGTGAGCAGTCAAAAGTACCCTTTATCTTCCCTGCTACCAGGTCTTATAGGGGTTTGAATGGCTAAATGCAATAGAAATGCATATACGAAGCTGTCATCATTATAAATGTTGAAAATGAAAGACTACTTATTTGTTTCTTCAAATAGAGTACATAATAATAGGTTATATACTAGATATAGTAATCAAAACAAATAGTAACTGTCATATTTTGCACTACATTGCTCAACTATTGAAATCTCTTTCAAAATGATGTTTTATAGTTTTTGGAAAAAAGCTAAATCTATTTAAACTAGCTTTAACTTTTACTGACCATACACTATATCAATAAGGAGTTATCTTTATGTTAGTATAGTCCCTTAAAACACTTATTTTATTTTCTCTTCATCTATGATTTACTTTGCGCTTTTCACTGAACATCTGGGATCTTTTTAGTTATTTTATTACTAGTATGTTTTTCAGATTTGTCCTTTCTTTTGCATTTTTAAAGTAACAAATTGGTTCAATTTCTTTACAAAGAGCCTCTCTTAGTCTCCACTTCTACAATTGCTTCAATTCCCAATAGTATAGTTTCTAAATAGCTAAATAAAGCTGAATAAAGCTGACATAATAGATGTCACCTTTGTTCATCTTGGGCCAACCTTCAATTGAGTTCTATGCTAAAAGCTTGCAATAGTCACTTATTTCCATGATTTATCAAAGAGTGTTAGTTAAATCTGTCTGAAACTTGAATGGCATACCATTAAATGACCCTGTCAATGAACATATTGTGATTAAACATGAAAATGTTGGTTGTCATACGATTAAACCATGGTTTTAAAGAATTTTAGCATAACATCAATGGAGATTTGGCCCAAGTTTTTTAAAATGTCATGGAGAATGATTTAAGTGACATAAATGTGTACATCAAAGCTATTATTGTAGGAAACATATCACTGAATTCAAATATGATATTAAAAACAAAGAAAAGTAAGTCATTAGAGGTAAAATGTGCAAATCTCATGAAAAAACGAGAATTAGCAAGATTTCAAAATCATTTAGAAACTCCTCTATTGTACTCCACAGAGTAGCAAACAACAGAAAATGAATGGATAATGATAGCTGCATCCCAATGAATAAAATGTGATTACCTAAATCGAGGTTTCATCACTTTCATTAATCTAAAATGAATTAGAAATTATTTTTCTATTTTCAAATTCTAAATTAAAATGTGCATGTAAGAAAAATTGGTTATGTCTTAGGCCCTAAGGATCTGAAACCTGCTGGTCAAAATGGAATTACGGACCAGTTGCAATGTTTTTCTCCTATACCCAGTGAAAAAATCAACTGGTCTGTATCAAAAAAACCTGATAATGACCAGCGGACCGGCCCTTAGGGGCTACATTGTAATGTGCTGGGAGGTTTAGGCTACAGGGTTTATACCGAGGGAAATATGTGGGAGACCGTATTGGCATCATTGGTTTCAATGCATTGTACTTCTGCCTTAGTTTCAAAGGCAATAAATTCTTTTTGAAGGGTGTCCTGAGATTCCAAAATTAAGAAATAATTGTACTTATTTGAGAAATTGATTTTAAAGTTTTATAAATTGAATTTTCTTTATTTTATTAAATAATATTCTTTGGTTTTTGAAGATTTTTTTACAAAGCAAAACATTATTTTTCATTCTAGATACAATAACATGCATATTGGCATACTTTGTTTTAATATAAGATTGTTATAACTCCAAGTTTTGCAAGTCACATGACCAATTCTTAGAGAGTTGATTGGTTGAAACAGTTGATATCAGATATGACAATTTGAAATTAGAAATAAGCTGTTATTCCGGTGGGAAATTGTATCAACTCCATTTCCATAGTTTTAAAAAAGGATCTTGCAAATTGTTTCAAGGTATGATATTTCATATAAGATATCTCTAGGGTGAGACCAGGTGACATACAAAAAATCAAGTTTCACATAGCAATACTAAGTAAGATACAGACCTCTAAACTTTCAAACCTTGATTTCTCAGTTCCGTAAAAATGTGAGATAGTACAAAGTTATTCTCATGCGACGAAATGTCATTCGTGTACATTATGAATATACTTTTCCATATATTATTGCACAATGGTCTCCCAATTTCTTATTTTTGCCGTTCTACTGACGAACTGAAGCAGTGAAATGGACTTTATATACTCTTAGATTCTCATATCTAAACCAAGGAGGATTGGCTCCCAGAGTGCACCACCGATATTCTGTCCCATATATGGGTATGTCGTAATACAAAATTCGAATTCAAACAGCCGCCATTTTGTTCACTTCAACATTTAAATCGTGAATTTTGGTCTTATTTCCAAACGAAAAATTCCAAAACTCACAAGAAACGATCGAGATATTGGTTCGAATCTTTTGAACTGTTTATTTTGAATTTATAGTCGGTTTTAATTTCAGAAAATAACGACATTTCGACGTTTTCATTGTTGGAAAATATCGAGTTTCGATCCTGGGAGCCAATCCTCCTTGTATCTAAACAAGACTGGCCATTCTGTCTCTAATAATGTGCTTCAAATCCAGTCTGATAAGTGTGTCAAAGTGGCAATATTCATTCGTAAAACCACACCAACGATATATATGAGTATAATCGAACTCATAACCTGCTCCAGTCAAATTCATCGCAAAGTGCTTCCAAGTGCTTTGATGTTTTATCAAAATCTCTTTTCCATGTGAATTAAGAATTCATAAGAATCGCCACGGAGGGTTTCATTAGCAACAGGCGATTTTCGGTTGTTTTCAGAAAACTGCCTGTTGTTTTAAGGGACTTTTAAACTTTTCCATGTTAAATATATGATTTCCATTAATTTTGCCTGTTGTTTTCATTTATTTAGCCTGTTGTGAAAAGTTCTCGCGAAAGCCCTGATCATGTTTGGGTAGTTTGTTTTTTGTTTCACGTTGATTCAAATGCAAATGTTAATTTTCCAGGCATGAGCCCCCGAAAGAATTTTTACCTGGTGACGAGATCTTCATTAGCTGCACCTTCGATTCACGCTCAAGAAAAGAAACCACTTACTACGGCGACGATACATCAGCTGAAATGTGCTACGGATTTTTCCAGTACTACCCAGTGAATGATAACTTGACAGCTATCGTGCAGTACAAAAACGTGGATATCTGTGCACCTGCTAGCGACAAGAAAGTGATACAAGGGTGCAACGTTCGAGGGTTTATATTCAGCCCATCGGGACTGACAGACTTCTCAACTAATGTGTTGTCAAAATGCTCGGTGACTGGTGATACATGTAAGCCAGAATGCAAGGAGCTGGTCAAAGAAGCTAGGTTGAATGACAGGTGTATGGGTAACAATGAAGTTTACGCAACGATAAAGGGTCTTTTGAGGGAAAACCAGGACGTTCAAAGGGTCTGGAAAGGATTTGAGTCTTGCGATAACGAACTAGAGAAAGAGAAGAAGACGTCTTCTGCCTCCATTCTATCGACATCCATTTCACTTTTTAGTTGCGCTACTTGCTTCATCATTCTGATTACATGAATAATGATTTGTGAACGTTATGTACAATTGCATTGCAGTGTGTTGTGATTGCTTTGCTTGTAAGATTGGATTGGATTGGATAGGATAGGATAGTAATGAAAGATGTACATATTTTCAAGCAAAATAAACAATCAAAAAAGCTTACAAAATCATGAAAAGAATGTCATGAATAGGAGAAAAGGTATATTTTAGTTACATGTAAATCTGTATTTTTTCTAAAAACAATGGCTTAATTACTTAGATGCGAGTATGTAGTTACCAGTTTCGCCACCAGGTGGCTAATTCGGGGGAAATAGCATGGCAGACCATTACAAACTCCATTAAGCTTGAATATTCATCAGTTTTAGTGGTTCACTTTTCATATTATCCTCATGTATCTCATAGTTATACAAATTAAAATATGTCCAGTAAAAGAAAATGTTATCTGCCTAACACAAGAAAAGATATATTTCACTTTTTGTGATTTTACAACATGGGGTCTATGGGAAATCTCCCCAGCCTAGAAGTCACATTTTCAGAGAAAATTTAATTTTCAATGTTGAAAAACTTTTCAAAACCACATTCCTAGATGTAATTTTACATGTAGATTCCAAATATACTGTCCCCTTAAGTTGTTCTAGGTCTCCTGGCTTGGGGGTATTGACAAATGGTTCTTCAAGTAGCCTCAGAGAAAAAGTACGAAATGTCAAATATTTGAATATAGTTAGACAATGTATTTTTACAGAAAGATCAGGCATTCAAAAGTAACTGCCTTCATAGGAATTCTCGTTTGACCCTTGCAGTGTCTGGAGGGGTCGATCTTTTTGAAACCACTCTGAAACTAAGGAAGAACTCCTTAATCATTTATTGATATTGACCTGGTTCTCTCTGATTGCTCTGTCGTCGTCATCCTCTAATCCTCGAGCTTCTTTCACTGGGGCTATTTGAAGGAGCGTTTTAAGCTAATCCCAAGCCAAAAGAGCTAGAACAACTTAAGGCCAACATTTGAAGAGAAATTCAAAACATTCCATCGAAAACATCTTCAAATGTGATGAAAAAATTCAATGTAGCAGTAAGGATGCGTGTTGTCATCAAAATATGAAATAAGAATTAAAGGGTTAAACATTAAAAAAGCAAGGCTGAACTAAAAAACTATGTATTTTGTATGTGTATGAAATAAAAAAGTAAAGGGTTAAAAAGTTCTGGTCCCAAAAAAATTTGGGGCCCCATGTATACATATATATAAAATAAACTATAAGATACAAAAAAATTAAACAATATGGTATATACAAGTTTATCAGGGCGTTCGCTTATTGCTCAGATTTCTATGACGTTGATTGTGTTAGAGCATCATTCTCCTTACGTTTCAAAAAATAAAGGGTCAAAACATCGAAAAGGCAAGGCTGAACTAAAAATTGTGTATTTTGTATGTGTATGAATTAAAAAAGTAAAGGCTTCAAACATCAAAAAGGCAGGGCTGAACTATAAAACTGTGTATGTTGGATAAAAAATTACATGCTTCAGCTGATGACTATGCAAAAATGCTTGAAAATACTGATTGCTTTATCTGCTGTCGATATACTTTTGAGTACATGTTTGAGACACCCTGTATATCATGTATATGCACTGTTTAAAAGATGGCAGTTTTGTATTGTAAAAACCACCACTCATCCAAGGCTTTCAGTATATATAGAGGTTATTTACTGGGAGGGATTCAATATGGGTTTTATTTCGAGGGACAATATGATAATACTTCCCGAGGGCCCGGAGTGCCAGAGGGAAATATCATATTGTTACGAGGAATAAACACACATTGAATATATCGACCAGTAAATAGATTGTTATCCCATGCAGTGGCGAATCCAGAAGCTAAAAAAGGAGAGGGCCCAAATTTTGAGTCAGTAAAAAAATCGGCCACTTAAACCAAAAATTGGGCCCAAATTTTGAAAAGTTAAGGCCTTCTTTGTGAAAATTTGGCCTAAAAAGGCATTTAAGGGCCAAACTATGCCAAAAAGGCCCACTTTTTGAGGGCCTACAAAAGTTCTGGGCCCAAAAAAATTTGGGGCCCCATATATACCTGTATATAAAATAAACTGTAAAATACAAAAAAATTAAACAATATGGTATATACAAGTTTATCAGGGCGTTCGCTTATTGCTCAGATTTTTATGACGTTGACTGTGTTAGAGCATCATTTTCCTTACGTTTCAAAACGTCTATTTTGAACTTTGTTTGGAAAATATGTTTCTCACATAAGAACATCATTATAGCACGCTCCATCGACCCAACTGAACGAAATAGAAGCTTTGTTTATCAAAAATACCTGGGAGGAGGTGAATACCATTTACATGAGCGGGATTGGGCGGGACAATACGATATTTTTCAATATCAAAAATATACCCGGATGTAGTAGTAGTAGTATCATGGGATAATATATAATATTATATTTATATATTGTATTATATCATATTATATTATATTATATTATATTAGGGACATTTGCTAAAGGGATATGTACAAAAAATAACAACAGCAAGAGACACTGATGGGATTTTCCATTTTTTTCAGCCACGCATTAAAACCAAGTAAAGTTTATGTAAGCTTATTCAACTTGTAATTGTAACATGTCAAGATCTGAAAATAAAAATAAATGTAGGCCTATAGTATTCTTTGTATAATTTAACAATTTGTGTATGGAAATATGACTATTATCTCCTTTCAGCCATTTTGTTCTCTTCCAAAATTATAAAAGTCCCTTAGTGCTGAGCATTATTCCATGCCTATTCAAATTAATTTATAAAGCCCGGGCACCCGGCCCCTAATAGAATCACGTGTAGTATACCCTTGCAAGATTTTCGTTTATGTTATGATTGTAACGTAATAAAATACTCCGTTATATTAATTAGACTGATCGTTTTCCCGTTTTTAATAACCTGCAAATTTAATGTGTGTTCTGATTCAAATTTCCCGCAACATTTAAGTTGTATACTATACTAGCCAATCAATATCTATTTCCGGTGACGTCATTAATCCAAGATGGAGTCTGAGGGTGTATGAAAATTTTCAAAATTTCAATAATTATAATAAATATCTCCATTCATATGAATCAAAATGGTAAAATAATAAGTGCAAACTAACGTTGACAATACCACTCACAATGTCAGAGGACAAAGATATCCTAAATCTAACAGATGACGAAGATAATGACGATTTTGAGGAAGAATCTCAACTTCCTGAAATTTCCGGCATTCTAAACAAATGGACAAATTACATTCATGGTTGGCAAGATAGATTTGTGGTTCTAAAAGAAGGAACACTGAGTTATTACAAGTCAGAGACTGATACTACATTTGGATGTAGAGGAGCAGTTAGTTTAGCTAAAGCTATTATCACAGTAAGTTTGACAGTGTGTCTGTTACTTTCTCCCTAAAGTGGGGGTTTGTGTAAAAAACCAGGTGACCAGGTAGCCGGGTGACCATGTTACTGTAGAAAACGTAACAGAGACGTTTCATTTTTACCACATTGGTTTATTTTCGATGTAACGGTTTATTTCAACATTGTGGAAATGGCTTCAAAATATTTGTAAGTTAAGAAAACGTTACATTACAAAGACGTTATGTTCTCACTAAATCGGTTCATTACCGACTTTATTTTAACGTTGCAAAACGTTCTTACGATGTGAAATAACCTCAAAACGTGACATCGAAAATAATGTACATGTATCGTCCAGATCCAACGTTATAAATAAAAAATAAATAAAATTCATAACCCTGCTAGGAACGTTCCCAGTCATCTGGTCACCCAGTTTTTTACACAAACCCCTAAAGTGGTGAACATAAATTATTACTAACACTATTAAAAAGACATTCTGTAACATATGTCAAAAATTATTACCTCAGTGAATTGAGTGCTCTATTTTCTCCATCCCGGAACATACAAATAGTAGAATTTGTGTCCATAATGACAAAAAGGAACTGATATTCACATGTTAATGCTGACTCTTCAAATGTTGAGGTGATTTTGGAGCCCGATTACGCCGCAAGGAGGATTTGCTCCCAGAATGCAACATGACACGTGCCAGCTTTCAAAATGCTGTAAATTAATTTTTTTTAACTTTTAGCCTCATGAATTCGATGAATGTCGCTTTGATGTTAGTGTCAATGACTGTCTTTGGTATCTCCGCACTGAGTCTGTAGAAGATCGTCAGAGATGGATAGATGGACTGGAGTTACATCGTCAGGCAGAGTCAGGCTATGGTAGTGAGAATTCATTAAGACGTCATGGCTCCATGTTGTCCCTAACCTCAGCAGCTAGTCTCTCCACAACTTCTACTTCATCTTTCAAGGTAAGCGAGATGTGTTATTGCTCTGTGGCCTATCACACATGTTAGTTTTCCTGTTATCTGCACTAAATATGCAGAATTAAGATTTTCTTAAATCCTAGTTTAACTACCCTCCGCGCAGAGTCTAGTTAAACTATACTCTGCCTAGTAGAGACCATATTACAGTTTAGTAACCCCGCCCCCACCACGGGTACCGGTGACAGTTTGGGTAATAAATCACTTCTGACCTACGCGCTGACCTTTCTTCTATCAATCAGCGAGCTTGAAGAAACATACGCCAAATGCGTGCAAATTAAATATGCGTGTGTCATTGGTCAATTCAACAATGACGTCTGAAGGAATGACCATATATAGAACGTGGGTCAAATTTGGCCGACGAACACTGATTGGCGCGGTGAGTTCACAGGTTTATTTTAGTTTGAAAGAGTGAAGACAAAGCTCTCTTTTAAGAAGTGAAGTCAAACGAATGCAAAGGGTATAGTTTAACCTATTTTGGTCAAAATTAACATGGATCTCAATATTTCACCCATTTTGCAGGGTGCAAACAGACAGGATAGCAGGTAATTTTCACCTGGTTGCTCTAATACTGGGGAGATCACTGTGTGTACTTGTTTCATGAAAATATTATGCATGTTATATGGCTGATTTTCCAGAGGGGCCGTGGATTGAATGAGAAGTTGATGGAGATGGAAACATTCAAGGATATTCTCAGTAGACAAGTTGACACTTTACAGAACTACTTCGACTCTTGTGCCTCAGCCATTTCCAAATCTACCATTCACGATGGTAAGTTAGAACTAGATTTAAACTCATAAGGATACAATGTAAGATACTGTACATTTTGCATTTTTTCAAGCATCTTAAATTAACAAGCTAATGAATAAACTTCTTATATTAATTTTAAATTAGCCACCTAGTGTGGGAACTTGTAACTGGTTACTGGCATATGGGAATTTTGGGTAATTTTGAAACTAGATAGAGCTTTTATTTGATGATTGGTTCAAATATTTGAAAGTATGTTTGGTTTTCACCTTTCCATGTCTGCCGGAAGTCTCTTGGCAACTCTTACTGGATGTCAATATCTAACTGCAAATTCAGATTCAAGTGTGGGTTTTGAATGCGAGAGAGGTTCATCACAATATTATCATAATTATATGTAATTATTATTATTATGTTTGTGTTGCAGTTGCCCATGATGACATAGATGAGGTTGATGACTATGATCAGCCATCTCTGGACCAAGCAGACAATGCTGCTGTTACAGACAAAGAAATATGTAAGTAAATATATAAAGGCAATCTATCTACATAGATTGAAATCTAATGAATTGATTCAATTTTTACCAGCATATCTGAATTTCTTATGATGTACCATGTTAGTGAATAAAAAAAATGGCTTCACCTGTTGTTGGCTGAGATCAACAGTTCATTTTCAAGTCAAATTATAATGAATGCAGGTCCATAGCTAGGGTTTTGAGTGAAACCCTTGGCGAAAATCTTTTTCACAATCATGCAGTCTCACCATTCTGAGCATTTTCCATGTGATTTTGTTCCAAATTTGTCAAAGTGGACCCCACCTGGATTTTTTGGGAAAAATGAACCCCCCTTGGCAAAAGCTGGCTATGGGCCTGAAATGTGTCTTATTTTCCCGTGTGTCATTTTCCCCAGTCAATTACCAATGAGGGGTTTCATTCCTCTCATAATCTTGTGTCATTGTAGCAAATGTCCTACGTCAACATGGTGCCCATGCATTGGACTTCAAGGGTGAAGCTTTCACATTCAAGGCTACAACAGCAGGCATAATTGCTACGCTCAGCCATTGTATAGAGTTGATGAACCAGAGAGAAGAAGCTTGGAGAAAACGATTAGAGAGGGTATGATGCTTCTTTTTTTTATTTTTTGTTATGTAGGCCTTATACCCCACACAAGTCACTGTGTTAAGTTATAGAGGACAGGTATACCACACCAGAGTTGTAAATTTTCCAGGATGGCAGGTATTATATTCCTTTTTTGATTTTGCTTTCTTACAAAATCTTTTATTCTATTTTGATTTGTAGGAAATAGAAAAGAGGAAAAAAGTAGAAGAAGCGTACAAGTCACGATGTGCTGAGAGACAAATTAAACCTATTGTAATCGGTGGTCCAGATTATGAGGCAAGTCAAACATTTTTTATCATTTTTTATCAACTGTGTTTATTCAGCTTGAACCTTATTATAATCTTAATACAGTTGAGACTACACCTAGGTCTAAAACTTTTTGAACTATAAACCTTAAATGTGCTGTGGACCTCAAATCAGCACCATTTTCTAGGTTAACAATTTTACCTGTTAACCCCTGGAGTGTTTTGCAGAATATTAATTGTTGCGCATTGGTGTTACAGGAAGGTCCTCATTGTGCCATCAATGAGGATGAGTTCTTTGATGCAGTGGACGCAACACTTGATAAACTTGAGAAGGAAGAAGAGAGGGTTTGTATTCAGTTTACTTTCATTAAAACATTGACCCATCCATATCTGCCAAACTGTGGTCCATTTCATTAAATGAGTTTACTTTCATTAAACCCTTGACCCACCCATATCTGCGAAACTGTAGTCCATTTCATTAATTTTTTTATGATAAAAGAGAGGGAATGGTTGTAAAGGGGTACAAACTTTGGAAACAAAGGAATCCAAGAAAAAGTCAAAAATAGGGAAAGTGTTTAAAGATATACATAAACTTTGGTGCTCATTGGAATTCTAGCTGACTTCTTGTAAGGAAAATTTGGAGTTGTTTTTGATAACTATAGAACATTAAATACTTAACTGGTCCAGAGTTCCAAGCGAGTAATGATTTAAACTCTCTTGACATTGTCACAACATAATAAAATATGATTTTATTTTAGAAACAAACCAGACCACTGAAAGCTGTAGACAGGCCCCCCATCATTTCTCTGGACCCCAAACACCCACTTTATAATGAGGTAAGTGAAAAATAGTGTGCAGCGTTGGGGCAACCATATCATTGAATATGTAGTAATGGTGTAACTCAAACGGCAATACTCACCCCTCACTTTCCAAACATGTCTCAGACAATTGTTTTTAATTCAATACTTGGCTTCTTCATATACTATTCAACCATATTCTGTTATGGACTTACAAGTAAGGTCTTATATTAATGTTTTGCCAATCTTTTGGCAAAATATTGCATTGTAATGACATCTACTTAACTTTCTATAACCCAGTGGAATATTTTTTATTAACTGTATTCCAGATCAATTCGGTGATAGCTGAGCATATGAGGTATGCTGACATGGATCCTAAGACCATGGAGGAGACATGGCCTCTCATATATGAGGAAGGAGACATGAGAGTCTATAAACGTGAGATCGAGGAAGATGGGATGATAGTAGACCCATTGAAGGCTATCCACACTGTCAGTGTAAGTCGTCCTCTCAAGTATTGATTTCATATTAACCTCTTTTGGTATAACATGTATGTAAATAAAGACAGGTCAAGATACGGTAGACCAAAATGGATTTTTAATGCTGACAAAAACCTATGCGTATGTGTTTGTCACTGCTTATTTTATGTTTCACTGGAATAACTAGCCATATGGAACTATGAACATTGATCATACACAAAATTTCAAAATATATTTTTGAAAAAAATGGAACTTTGAAAAGTTATACCTCTTTGTTCCAGGGAGTGACAGGACACGAGATATGTCATTATTTCTACAATCCTGAAGTGAGAATGGACTGGGAAGGGACACTAGAATCCACCAAGACAATGGAGTATCTTTCAGAGGATTCTCTTGTCACTTATCAGGTACTTAGGATATATTCATAGTCAGCTGGTATTCACATCACATTTTTAATAGATGTATGATAAGGATACAATTTGTGACATATCCATAAATATTTTGACTTCATGGGGATAAATATTCCTATTTAGCTATTGCTGCTGCTAAATGTATGATCCTTTGATGTGAGAGCCATTTGTTTATCTATTTACCCATCTCAATAGAGGACTAATCATGTTTGAATATCCTAAAGGTACATAAGCGAGTGTGGCCAACAGCCCAAAGGGACACCTATTTCTGGTCTCACATCCGACATTGTCCAAGCGAAGATGATTCAGAATCGGCCGATTACTGGGTCGTATGTAACCATTCCACTGATTACAACGAGTCTAATTGCCAGGTAAATAATCAATGAATTTTGGTCCAACAATGACTGCTCGGTTGATTGCTTTAATATATTGTACATGGATTTTACAGTGGAATTAAATCTTTCATAATAACTTGGAATCAGTTGTTTCACTTTTCACTTATAACCAGAAGAGAACATATTTGAATGAATATAAAAATATTTGAATCAATGTTTTGTTTGTACATGTAATAGATGAGAATCATTATGCAAGTTAACCAAAATATAGACTCACACAAATGTAATTTTTTACCTAGTTGGTCTGAGTATTGTAAATGTATTAGGTAGTAAGCTAGGACACAAAAATGTTTTTACCAGTGAACAAATTGAAACTACTTGTTTCTTATGTATTTTTATGTGATACTTCAGAAATTTGTTGTCTGACGCGCCATATCCGGGGCGAAAATTGCCAAAATGGGTTTTTTTACCCTAATATAGAAAATAACAGGGGGTACTTTATTATCCTTGAATAACTTTTTCAGTTGATCCTTAATCATCACAATAACTTTACTGGAAGTTGTTAATATCATTCTTAATTAGTATGCAAAGTTTCAATGATCTGTCATTAATGGTTGTCATGGAAACCATGATCTTTGTTGAAAAAGTCCATAATTTTGGTAAAACCTGTACCTGTACATCATAAAGAATGGGCATTATTTTTCAAATCAACAGATATCAGAACATGTTAGTACTCTAAAAGTTATCAGGACAGTTCAGACATTTGTTTAAATATAATGCATATTGTTATTCACATGATTGGTAAGTGTCAAAGACCATACAATTACATAGGTGATCAAAAGTGGGCGTCGCCCTTATAAGAGTAGATGATTACCATTCCCTTTAAATACAGATTTTAAGTTGACTTGAGATACAATTATAATGTACTTCTATTACCATAATCTATATCAAGCAATTCTGGTAGATACATATAAGTGTTGTAGGTATTACATCAAGCTAGGGATGGGGGGGGTCAGGGGGGGGGGTACAATGGGGGGGGGGGTAGAGGTACCCAGCCTTATATAAAACTCATATATAAAGTTTTAGTTTCATGTGGTACATCTTTTGGATCTTGTTCTGATTTATATCAATATATAGGATATTGCAATTTACATTATTGGAAAGTGTCAAAGACCATACAATTACAATACAAATGTGATCAAAGATGGGCTTTGCCCTCATAATGATAATAGAAGACCAACATTTTCTATAAATATGGAGTTATGAGATACAATTATACTGGATTTCTATAACCTTAATTCATATTAAGCATTTCTAGAAAACACATTTAAGTATTGATGTTATTCCATCAGGCTTGGGAGGGGGGTGGGGCAATGTGGGGAGGGGGGGGGGGGGGCAAATCTAGTCAGCCTTAGTTATAAATCTCATCAACATAATTTGGGATCTTATAGGGTCAATCTCCTGGGTCATCTTCTGATTCTTCCCCTGGTGTTAAGATATCAACAAACTCTTGTGGTAAAATATCTGTTGTTACCCATTGAACTTCCAGGTTTTTTAGAATCATTAAGTTTCTACCCATGCCCATCTGGTGCTGAAATATTAGCTTTTTCAAAATGGGCCATACGCCAGATAAGTGCCTGGTAGTTGGCCCTTGCTAAGTGAAGCATGGGGAGTCTTGACAAGGAGGAGGTAGAGTAATATCTGTTCCTTCATAGTCAGTTATTGTTTTAGTATGGGGCCTAAACTTCTCTTTAAATAACACAAATCTGACTTTGTTGATGTGGGATATTTGAGGTTTCCCATACTAGTATACAGGGTGTTTCATATGTATGCACCCCCTCTAAACATACAAGTAGCAATTGCCACCGTATCATATTATATATCATTTTGTGCCTTATGGAAAGTTACATAGGATTCCAAAGTTTCAGAATCCAGGGGTGTCACTGACAAAAAAAAGTTATAATCTATCAAAGATTGTGGGTACCGGTCATTAGACGGCAATTTCTGGTGATTTTGAGGACAATTTAAAGGACAAATTTAGTTTCCGTTTTGCACATTTCTTGCTATTGTCACCATGGCAGAGCTCAGTCCACATGTCTGTGGCAGTTATGCACAAAGATATATAGACAAGATTCATGCAGTGGCTTATAGGGAGGTCAGGAACCATGGGACCTTTATCACTAAAATTGGGTAGCAGACACAGTGAACAGATCCTTACAAAACTGCTTATAAATGACCCCCTACCCACATATTTTGTTGGATTGTATCTTTTTTCAGGGACACCTCTTTATTCTAAAACTTTCCAGTCCAATGTAACTTTTCATAAGGAACAAAATGATATATAACATGATAGGGTGGCAAAGCTACATGTATGAGTTAAATGTATGAGGTGCATACATATGAAACACCATTTATATGGTAAACAAACTTTTTCTACTTTACTGGTTGTTTCGTCATTTATGTCTGCTAAGAGTCCTAGTTCTTTGAATGTGTCTGTATGGTTCTTCCTTTTGCCATTGTTTTAAGGTGTTACTTTGCCCCTCCGAACCAAGGCACTCACAGTGTTACACCCAGTGAAAGCGTGAAGTGCTGGGAGGGCTTCACATATTTTGGTATGAAAGGATGAGAAGAGGCTTGGCAGCAACTTAACCAAAGGGAGAAATATAAGAGTCCCAAAAAATTGGAATGAGTTCTTGAAGAATGATGCAAACAAGAAGCAACTATGCCAGTTAATGTTAAATGATTGGAAAAGACCACAATATGCTAAGAAAATGCAAGGCCAAGAAATGTACTGACTATGAGACACAAAATTATGTTGATGAGATTTATACCTAAGGCTGACTAGCATTGCCCACCCCCCCCCCCACCCATTCTATCCCCCCACTTCAAGACTTATATGTGTTTTCCAGAAATGCTAGATATGAATTATGGTAATATAACAGAAATACAGTATAATTGTATCTTATAAGTTATACTCCATATTTAGAATTTAGAATAGAAAGACATCATTTCTCATGATGAGGAATGACAGGGGAATTGATTTAATTTCCAGGTGCTGGAAATGTCAGGGAATGTTAAAATTGGGTCAAAAAGAGACAAAAATGTCCGGGAATTTTGAAACAGTAGATATGCCAGGGTATTTTGTATCAATGTTGAAAATATAATGTTCCAGCAAAATACATTTTAGGCTATGACAGGATATCAATGAAATTCAAATTCTAACATTCAGTTTTTTCCACTAATTGGAAATATTTTCATTAGGGTTGATTGGATGACAATCTATCTGGTATTGTCTATTTGTAAGAACATTGTGAACATTATACTGAAACCGAATAATAAAGAATATACATATAAAGTATGTATAGATGGTTCAATACAATTGTGCTTTTCCTTGTAGTAAGTTAGTCTTAGGCCATTCATAGTTAATTATTGGTATATGTTTCATGTTTTGTTGAGGGTTTAATCTGAGGAGGGTGGGTGGTGAAAAACAATAACGATTCTGTGTAAAACTGTATTTATATGAGAAGCTGTCTTACGTCAGTCTATTCACCTGCCCATCTGTCAAGGCAATAACTCAAATATCAGACTTTATATACTGATGCTTTGGTTATATGGGGCCTCTGCTCAAAAAGACACTCACCATTTTTGGTTCAGATTTATTTTGCAGATGGGCACATGACTCTGTTCAAGAAAAAAAGCTTGTTGCTACTCAAAAAGTTGATGTTTTCAGATGAGGTAATATTCCTGATAACACAAATACCGATTATTTTATTTGGTATCATAGGACTATTCCGTATAGTGACGCTACTATAGAAGGAATTTCTAATATGGTGTCATGTCTTGGTGTGGATTTTCCCAAAGGGGTGAAGACAATAGTAATGCCAGGTTATTGTTATCATATAATGTTAACAATGATCAGTAGTTGACAAATTATAGTTTGAAATGCTCAGAATGCACCATTTACAATGCAAATTTTTTAAAATTTTGGGAGGTGAACCCCAGTATTCACTTTAGGGTTTTGCTTCACTCATAGTGATGCAAACCCAAAGAATTTCACCCCCTTGACATTTACTGGGATAAATTTCATTATAAGTCTTGTACAGTTGTTTGAGACTTTTTAGTAGGCTGCGCAAGAATTTCCTTTTTTGCCTGGAAATGTCAGGGAATTTCATTATAAAAAGGTGTATGAACCCTGTTATTATGAAGGCAAACCCCACTTTTAAACACTTATGTTTGTTGTATTGTATGGTCTTATACACTTTACAATAATGTAAATTGCAATATCCTATATATTGAGATAAATCAGAACAAGATCCAAAAGATGTACTACATGAAATTAAACTTTGTATATGAGTTTTATATAAGGCTGGGTACCTCTACCACCCCCCCCCCCCCCTAATATACCCACCATCCCTAGGATGATGTAATACCTACAACACTTATATGTATCTACCAGAATTGCTTGATATAGATTATGGCAATAGAAGTACATTATAATTGTATCTCAAGTCAACTTAAAATCTGTATTTAAAGGGAATGGTAATCATCTACTATTATATGGGCGACGCCCACTTTTGATCACCTATGTAATTGTATGGTCTTTGACACTTACCAATCATGTGAATAACAATATGCATTATATTTAAACAAATGTCTGAACTGTCCTGATAATTTTTAGAGTCCTAACATGTTCTGATGTCTGTTGATTTGAAAAATAATGCCCACTCTTTATGATGTACAGGTACAGGTTTTACCAAAATTATGGACTTTTTCAACAAAGATCATGGTTTCCATGACAACTATTAATGACAGATCATTGAAACTTTGCATACTAATTAAGAATGATATTAACAACTTCCAGTAAAGTTATTGTGATGCTTAAAGATCAACTGAAAAAGTTATTCAAGGATAATAAAGTACCCCCTGTTATTTTCTATATTAGGGTCAAAAACCCCACTTTGGCAACTTTCGCCCCGGATACGGCGCATCAGACAACAAATTTCTGAAGTATCACATAAAAATACATAAGAAACAAGTAATTTCAATTTGTTCACTGGTAAAAACATTTTTGTGTCCTAGCTTACTACCTATATTCTTTCTGAATTTATGATAATAAATTGACTGATGCAAGTGATAGCAGATAAGAAATGGTATTTTTGACCTAAAGAATCAATAAAATTAAATTTTTTGATAAATGTATTTGGACATGTTTTCTCATCAGAATGGTGAAAATTATTTCACTCTAATGATAGTTAAAGCTGCTTAATAAGCAATATTCGAATTGGTTGTGACGTTATTGGCCCCCACGTGATCTCTCACTGGTCCCCATGTGGCCCGTTTTGGTCCATTAAATCATGGCCTCATAATGCCAAGATGTTTTGTTATTTGTTTACACAACAATCATATGGTTGGCGTTGTGATTACCAAGGAACCAATAAACCAAAACAATATATTATGTATGACGTTACTAATCACGTGCGGGCCAATCTGATTGATCAGTTAATTTTATTACATTTTTTGACCATTAGCAGTTATCTAACATTTTTATTATGGCTAATTGCAAGAACTCTACCTTGGGCTTACAATGAAGAAAACCACATTTTTGTAGCTGCAAGTTGAGAAAACCTATTTCAGTTGTCCTTTAATCTCTTATGTTTTACTAGATGGTGGCTAAATGTGTCAGGGTGCTATTCAATGTGGCTTTGATATGTCAAACTATAGTAGAGCCCCCACCAGCTGGCAAGGAGATCAGCAGAGACAATCTCAGGTGTAGAATACAATATTCTGCTAATGGTAAGACAACTTCAGCTTTTTTGTAAAATTCACTACACTGTACATATTCTTGAGGTGTCCCGTTCCTATGATTTACATGTATAAGTGACATTGTTTTCCTGAGATGATGAATTGCCAAATCTCCAACATACATGTTCTTTCAAAATACAATATCAAAGTCAATGTGTAGATCAGTTGCCACATTTTCAAATCAATTTCAATGTATAATGTAAAATGAATCTAAAACCTTTTAGCAATAACCAGTTTTTATCCTGTGTGTTTCAGTGAACCCAGGAGGTTGGGCCCCAGCGTCAGTATTACGAGCAGTCTACAAGCGAGAATATCCTAAATTCCTAAAACGCTTCACGCAATACGTCATAGATCAAACTAAGGATAAACCAATCATGTTTTAATGTAACATTCACTCCATATGATCATATTGCAGTAACAGACTGGACTGTGATGTCAGGAAAGTGTGATGTCAAGTTTGTGATGTCAGGGCTGTGTCACTTGAAATGTGCACATATGTCAAGAGGACACAAATAATTTCAGGCTCACATATTGATTTCACATTTAATGCAAGAAGCCTTTGGGGTCACCCTATAAACAAAATTGACACGGTCTATATGTCACACATAATGTTGTGGTGTCACATATAAAGCTTTGTATTGTCACACATAAAGTTGTATGATGTCACACATAATGCTGCTGTGTATCACATATATTGCTGTGTGTTGTCACACATAATGCTATATGATGTCACAAATAATGCTGTTTTGTCACATATATTGTTGTGAACTGTCACACACTGCTGTGTATTGTTACATATAATGTTGTGTGGTGTCACACATAATGCAGAGCTTGTAAAGGGACCACTCAGAGTTGTATCAACAAACTTATTCACTTAACACATGTTACAAGTATAATAGATTCTCTCGTTGGACTCAGAAAAATATCAAATGAGTGACATACCTCTAAGTGGAACCTCTGAATTTTGGAAAAAAGAAAAATAATGATATTGCAATCTCTGACCACCACTTGCCTTTTGTACAGGTTTAGTGAAACTTTGAAACCAGTTGAATTGAGTCAAACCTTGAAAGGTCAAAATAAACACCGGAACTCTCACCAAATCACTTTTGTTCTAAAACCCCATGTCTGAATGTTTTGTCTGTTCAAACTCAGTGGGGGGAGGTTATGTTAAAGTCAGGTATAAAGGCCTAAAAAGACACAAATATTTTGCCAATAAATGATATGTACCATGCACATATGTGTATAATACAAGAATATGGAACTTCTTCACTCAACATCAGGGGTATAAAGGCCCCTAAGCACAAATCATGCACAATGTTCTATGACTTCTAATGATCCCAATCAGATTATAACTGTATCTGATAAGTATCAAAAACACTTTGGAGAAAAAATGTGAGACCTTTACCTGTTTACAGTATATGGAGATGTAGTTGAAATACTGAAAGTGCTAGTGTGGTGAAATGTGGATGTATTTTACAAGTCAGTTTGAAAGGTATTTAGAGTAGAAGCTTCAGTTCTGATTATGACATGCTTGTAACAAACACCAAAATAAAGATTCCAGTGTAAAAGAATTTACTCAACAGTACATATCAGATATCACCATCCTCCTAAGCAGGTGTCCAGAATCCGTACCTCCTTCTTCCCCCTGCTATAACCAATTTGGAAGCGCCCGATTTAACTGAATCACGTGATCTAATTATGCGCAATGACTCATACATGATTTCTGTCGCAGTGTTGCGACAGCCAATCAGATTGCGAGTTCTTAATCGGGGAAAAGGTAACTGCTTATCGCAGGGGGTAAAAAGAAAGAAGTATTCTGGATTTTGAAGCCCTGTGATCGGAGGATGGATATCACTGGTAGACTAGGAAATAATATGGGCCCATGAATATAATTTAGGATCACAATTTGCGGCCAATTTAAAGAGGCAATATTGTTCTAGACCCATCCTTTTGTTCTAGGCCTACTATTGTGTGGTAATTGTCAAATGGGTATTGTGAATTTTCTTGGGGACAAAGTGCGATTTACAGTATATTTTCAATTCAAATGTTTAAAGTATCTAACTTAGTACAGTACTATGTATGTAAAAGTAAAAAAATTGCTCGTTCAATTCTTATAGTACATCGTTGGAATCTTTTTGTATC
Source organism: Owenia fusiformis (assembly GCA_903813345.2). Classification (NCBI taxonomy): domain Eukaryota; kingdom Metazoa; phylum Annelida; class Polychaeta; order Sabellida; family Oweniidae; genus Owenia; species Owenia fusiformis. The sequence goes on from CAIIXF020000010.1 coordinate 8,869,736, forward strand.
GTACATTGACATTTTCCGAATTTTTCTGTTTGTTATTTTTTAAATTTTTATATCTTTAAATAATCTGATAATTGTCTTTGTACAGGATATAGTATACAGAAGGGAAGACAGTGGGAGTGGGTAGAAATTACTAAATAATGTACACATCAATTAAAAATAACCAAACAATGTAAATAATTTGCACAGGACAGTAGCATTGGTGTAGAAATTGATGTAATCAAATATAGTTAAGCTAAAATCTAATTCAAATATTAACCCAAAAGGTGTGAATCAATCATGTTAAATTAAGTATTTTTAAGCTGGTTTTCACTGTTGAAAATATGATTTGACTTATGACATATGTACAGTGTATGATAAAGGTGTTTAAATATTTAACTAGTCTTAATATGCATGTTAAGAAACAAATGCAGCTGAAGGTGCTGAATATTAAAATCAAAGTTGTTAGTAAATAATTGAAATAATTGATAAACTGATTCAGGGTAATTCAATTACCTCACTGTCTCAAAATAAATACAACTTTACCTTTATACAGTTATAGGCATCAACTACTTTTCAATACGGTTTCTACGCTGAACTGACTGCTTGCTATTCTAGTATGAATTGATTTACACCCACAAGGAAAATTGTCTACATGCATGATGTACAGCAGTTGATTTGAAGGTTCAATATCGAAATTCTCAACATGAAAATAAGGTAACGATGTATTGACTTTCAGCGTTTGAAGGCCAGTTTTTCTCATCCTTATGTGTTTTTCAAAATACCTTAACATTTTGCTTCATTCTTGTTTTGGAATTATTATCCAATATTCCCATTCCCAATGTGTTTCTATGGTAAGAAATATTTTCAATTACTAAACATGTATGGATCAGTACATTCGAGAAAATATTTTTTTGGGGGGATGTAGATATGTCGTTAGAATTTTTATGATGAAATATTGTGTGAGCTTAGTGTGGTTACTTACTAGTACGACAAATTTTATAAAACTTTGTACCAAAATAAATATGACACTTTATAGTGTACACTATTACATGAATTCATTCAGATTGAGTACTTGTACATACAATCTAACTTAATAAATATGATATAATTATTAAATTGTTTGTGTTTGTAAAATGAATTGAAAATGAAAGAACCTCAGAGCCATATACAATAAAACTTGCAAAAGAACACTTGTGTTTGCAAAAGAACACATTTTGTGTGAAATAGAATACTTATGTGTTTACAAAAGAACACATTTGTGTTTGCAAAAGAACACTATTGTGTGTGACCCCAAATAAATTGAGAATGTAGTATACTTAAGGAAGGGTTGTACTGTTGTTAATTATAAATCCAACATAATAGACTATTTACTACTTTAGTAAATGAGAATGATTATCAAACAACTCATGTTTAGATTAATAATTAACAAGCGGTGTGAGTCACTGGTACAAAGAGCAAGATAAATCAGTTGACCTAAATACATGTTTATCAAAAGCCACCATTTTGTGTATTTTTCAAACAAGGAAATAAGTTTTAGTAAAAATGTGAGAATTTTAAGCTACATAAACCGACAAATGAACAAGCATTTACTAATTAAAGGATTTGTCAAAAAAAGAAGTATACTGATGTACTCCAAAGGATCTCGAATACAAAAGGATTACACTCGGATGAGGATTTAAAGAAATAGGTGTTTACAAAGCTGGATTTGAAGTCAACTGAAATATGTTGGGACTTATAGCTGTAGCAGCTCTTGCTGGTGTGATAGGTGCTGCAGTGGCTTATTATTTTACATGTAGGACAAAGCACAAGGAAGTTAGTGTGTCTACATTCATCCAAGCACCACCAGAGGCTGTGTTTAACTTCATAAAGGAGCCTGATAACATGATGCATGTACACCCGTCTATGTAAGTTAAATAAGTTAAAAAGGTTTAGTTCCTAACTCTGAGACTAAAATACATGCACCCAATGCAACTTGCACCATCAATGGTAAAAACCTGAGCAAGAAACTAAAGATACAAAAATTGATTGTACAGTTAGTTGTTTGTCAAGTGCAAGTTATAGGCAGTTCTTAATTTAAATGCATTTTAGAATCAAAGTTTAGACACAGAATTGAATGTCTAAACAAGTTTATCGAAGATTTAAGATGCAACAATGTCTAATGATTCATTAGAATTGAAAATATTTTTTTCATTTTTTGCCATATAACTAAATTGAATATTTGTCCTGAGATGAAGTGAGAGCTGTGGAACTTTTAAAATGGAATGATGAGAGCGAAAAATATTGTAGAATTAGGTATTGGGGTATAGGGTATAAGAATGAGACAGAAAAATCCAGAAATTAAGTCATCTTACTACTGGAACAGTTGATACTTGTTCTGTTCAATCAAGGGTATATGAAGCTTTTACATAATGAAAAATCACAGAATGACTACCTCCATGATCATAGTGAATATTCAGTATTTACATATTATGAGCATGTTAAATCTGACTGGCTTCATGTGTGTGTGTGTGTAGAAAGAGTATAAAATGTATTTTTACGTACAAATGATGTAAAACATTCCAGAGACTTGCTGATGTGAGCACTTTTGCCGTGCACAGCTTAGACATTCATTCCATTGACTAAAATGTAACTGTTCCACTATCTTATGTAATACTATGCCATATTTTATATTACAGTATCCACATAGCAGTGACAGAGCGCGACGTGGACAGATATGGTACAGAGAGGTTGACCTTCACCCAAGAAGAGAGACTATGTACATTCTATGTTAATTCACTATCAATGCCTAAGGAAGGACGTATGGAGTATGAGTTCACAACACCAAGCAAGATGCCAAGCAAGTTAGCTGGAACAGGCTGGTTTAAAGGTACAAATATCCCTATACTGTGTATACAGGATGTCTATAAGGTTTCTACAATTCCAAAACAAACGTTGCGTAAAGTTTAAAAAGACTTCTGTATATCAATAGCCAGGAGAGCTGAAGTTTTTGCACTATAGTTTATATTAGGGGTATGTACTTTGTGGTTTTAGATACTGAGTTAAAGGCCCCATATAAAGTTTAAACCACTTTGGCTTATATTGTAGTCTTACCCAATGTTATCAAAGTGTGATATGTGAAACTTTTTTTTTAAATTTCAAGAAGTGGTTTTTGATAGACTTTTTGTTCCAAAATTTGTGAATTTATTGAAAACCAACTTTTAGAGGACACTCATATCTCCTAATTAGCCACAATTCATACCAATGCATAGCATTCATCCTCCCATGTTTTTTGCCGAAAAAATTAAGAAAATCAGTTCATAAATAAGCGAGAAATTAACTTATCAGTGCATGAAAATGGTTCTGAGAAAAATGCATTTCAAAATTTTAATTCATATAGAAACCAATGGTACAATGATATCTAAAACATAATTTATTCTTCCTTTTAACCTGGTTAGACAATCAACATTGGTTTTTTAAGAAAGTCTAACATATTTAGAAAAGATTGACATCGAAAAAAAAATTTCAATTTTTTCAGAAAGTTTTTGGTACCTTAGTGACATCACTAATGTTTCAAAATATTTTTGATATGTTAAAACATTGAAGTGGCCCATTAAATATGACATTTTATTATTGAAATAGTGTGTCCTTTGTTCAACCTTATTTGCATTGGTGTTAAAAAGATAATCTTTTTTGAAATGCATTGAGAAATATTTGATGATTAAGAAATTTCAACTTTTTTTGAAAAATGGCGGGAAATTTGAATATTTGAGAAATGAAATGCTCGCAACTTTTTTTTCAAAAATTTTTTTTTCATTCAAAAATCTCTAAAATCACTTTTTAAGTCCTGACAAATAGTAAATGAATGATAAAAAAATATTTTCAAACTTTAGACGGGGACTCTAATATTCTGAGGAAAATATGTTTATCCCATACTTGGATGTTTTTTTGAAGAGTATAAAGCAGGTTTTTAAAATGTAGCTTGTTTTATGAAGAAGATATCAGAATTTAAAACATAATTGCTGGGACCTCTGTCCAGATATATTATATTGGCCTAGGGATAATTCGATATTCTGAACCTCATAAAGGATAACCTCTATGTATCTCATGGGTATCCTGTATCTAAATTACACACTGAATTGTCATATCCTGTTCCTAAACATTAAACCTGACACTTGCACATAAACCCTTTATGTATATGCATCTTGACCCCATTGAGTGCAATACAATGGTAATGTATCATCTTCAGGTGATGGTGTGATGTCTGTGGAGGCCTCAGCCCTAGATGGTCACTATGGCAGCCTGCTCACCAGTGAGACCCACCTTAAGACTCCCCACATGAAGGAGGCCTCTGCAGCTGACTACCTGTACGAGACACGCAACAAGATGCTGGAGAACGTGAAATCTTACATAGAGAATGGAGGCCAGCTTCCACCCAAGAAAGAATATGTTCAACCTCCTCCCCCTGAACCTGTTGAGCCACCAGCTGTTGATGACACAGATGTTGATGCAGAAGTTGCAGCTGTGACAGATGCAGCATCTGGAGTTATGGATGAAACCACTGATGCAAAACCAGAGAAAAAGAAATCAAAGTTCAACTTTAAGAAGGATAAAAAGGACAAGAAACCAAAGGATGCCCCACCTCCACCACCCTCTGCAGAGGAGCTTTCCAAAGAAATTGACCTTTAAATACTATTCTCAATGAAAAAGTGAAACATGTGATACTTAGAGATGTGTAGATGTATCTTAATGTGGCACTCCATGGGTGTATAGGATAGAGCAAGTTTTCAGATATTCTTCAATGAATTTTAATCTGCATTATGTATATAATATATGATCAGTAAACAACAAAACCTTCTCAACTGAGCTTAAAGCCTGATTTTTTCTTTGTCGAAGTATGCAAATGATTTAATAGGGACTCAGTTATATCTTTTTCGAGAAGAAAAACATCAGGGTCTAGATTTGAATCGTGTGGGCTTTGGTTACAGTATTAGTAATCTATGGCATGGTAGACACTGTGAAAAAAAATAAAAAAATATTCATGGACCAGTTGTGTTAGAAAATATTCTGTATAACAGTAAACCCAATAGGCCTATTAAGAATCAAATAATAAAATGTAGGTCCCCATAGATCTAGGGTCATGATTGGTGTATTTGTACAATCCGCAAAATTGTTCAGGGTACATGTAGTTTTTCCAAATAAAAGCAATGGTGCATTGTGGGATAATTGAGAGATATATCTTTCCAAAATTCTAGGAGTGAACTCATTAATGTAAAGACAATCTGAGAATTTTAGGAATTTAAACCTCTAATGATCTGCACATATATTATAAAGGACAAAGGGCTATTCTCAGTTTAGAGAATTAAGTTCATCACTCTAATTGAGCGTTACCCTGCTTCGGACAAATTTGATTTTTTTTACATAGTATAGATTTGAATGTCTTCTTTTGAATAGTCATAATTTAATATGGGTGATATTTCTAGATTTTTCATAAAAAATTATTAAGCGCAGTACATTGATGAACTTCTTTCTCCAAATCGAGACTTGTATTTTATTGAATCGGTCTACTGCACCATTACCCCTGCTTCGGAAAATTGTGATATTTACATATTGTAGATTTAAATGTCCTCTTTTGAATATTCATTATTTAATTTGGGTGATATTTCTATATTTTTCATAAATAGATTACTAGTATTAGCCCAGGTCACTGTTCTCCAAACTGAGACTTGCTCTTTGTCTCATATCTTTGTGCATGTACCTCATTTTCTATTTTCACATTTCAAGAAAATGTTATGATATACCATTATCTAATTTTTGCAAAATATTCACAAGATTATCTCGGCACTGATGAAAGGTAGAATCATATAAAGAGGGCAACTTTCCAAAATCATTCTGTCTCTATCTTTTTGTCTAGTTTGATTCATTTCTCAGCAAAAAATTTCTTTGAAAATATGTCCAAAAATGTCAAGGAAATACAGATAGATATAAATAATATCTGAAAAACAAAGATGGCTATCCACTTTGACTACCTTCAATGGAGAAGCAGTGATGATGACACAAAACACTTGCGTAAATGAGTGAAAATATTAGATGAATTGTGATATATTCAAGTTTGCATCCATTTACATTATATTAACTATCATCTATCATTGTTTTAACTTTTAAATCATCTTATTCAAAATTAAAATCAGACTGTAGTGAAAAATATTTCCCAATCACATTTGTATTGCTTTTATACCACACTGCTCATCTGTATATATGTGATTTACAGCTTATTGTATACTGTGCATGTATGTATATAAAAAAATAACCATTTTTATACATTAAGATTTTATTTTCATTCAATAAATATAACAGAGAAATTCATGAAAATCTAGAATTTGACAACATATATTGCACTACATTAACTGGGGCTATTAAATGTTCTAAACTAAGTATACCCCCATTCTCATACAGTAATAACTAGAATTGTACAATTAGAGAAAATGTTACTCTTATAATTCGATGATGCTGTGTAAAAACATCACTTTTTCCTGCATTGAACATTCTATCTTAAAGATGATTTTATCATTATTGAGAAAGTTATTCCAAAATAAGAGGATTGCATTTTTGCACCCAGTCACTCTGTAATTGATTACTATTATTAGTTTAAATAATTCAATATTCTTACTATGATCCAATAATCAAATAGTAAAATCTCAGTCTGGACATATGGTGCTTTTCCAGATTTTATCAATATGTAAGGGAGCAAAAAATTAGAGAATTTGGTCATATGTTGTTTCTCAAATTCCTTGTCTGTGGTGGTTTCAGCAAAACTCCATGTGGACTTAATTAAGATATTCATTCAGCTAGTTTTTATATAAGTTGCAGTCCCTTCTATGTTGAAGTTGAAACAGTAAAATCTATGGTAGATAAACCACCTAAAACGCTGTGCAGTTCATTCCATGGTTGAAGTTGAGACAGTATAATCTATGGTAGATGAACCGCCTGGTCCACTCTTTGCTCCAAGTGCAACATCTTCTTCATGGTGGTTGACAGTGAATATTTGTTTCAGTTTTGAAAGATGTGCAAATGCTCTGAAAAAGAATTTGAACAATATACTTAAATGAATGATTTAATAATAATTAGAACTATTTAACAAGGCATTAACAGGCAAAATTTCATCACCTGCCATTTGTTACAGAAGCCGACCACTTAACACCAGGCCACCAAAAGCTGACCACTTAACACTATCCACAAAAAATTGAAGACTAAAACAATAGGTCACCACTTCTGATATTGACATAAAAAAACAAACATGTCCAGGAAATTATATTCCAATACATAAAAAATATTTATTGCAATCATATTAATAAGCAATATTTAAATGTTTTGTGACATATTCAATTTGGCCCCCATGAGACTTTTCACTGGTCCACATGTGACTTGTTTTAGTCCATTGAATTATGACGTCACAATTCGAATATCTTTTGTTATTTGTTTACACAACAATTTTCCAGTTGCCCTGACATCGTGATTACCAAAGAACCAATGAAGCAAAATTATAAACTATGTATGACATTACTGATCAAGTGGGGACAAATCTGATTGATCCATGATTTTATCATTTCAGTTGTCCTTTAACCTATACATACAAGGATCATGTACAATTTTACTATTAACATGAACACTACTAGATGTTTGTCTTTTTTTGTATATTTAAACTTTTTTCAGCATTTGATTCTTACCTTTCAAGTTTTTCTTTCCCTTGTTCATTAGAGAAATGTTCTGACTGACTCTCACTATTCTCCACTGAGAAAATGTCCTGCAAGTACATATCATTTCAATATAAAAGGGCAATGTAAATTTTTAATTATATATAGTATAGCCTCTTTGAAACTAATATCAAAAATGAAAGCTTGGCAAAGCTCCTCTCAGTTGACTATGTTTAACAACATTATAAAGTATGAGCCTATAAATGTCTTGCCATACTGCACAATACCATACCACAATGTACCATACCGTAGAATACTGTACCTTACTGTACTGTAAATCTACAACAATGTACTCACCATACTATATTGTTCACCTCACTAACCATACCATACTTTACACCTACCAAAATGTACCATACTTGTCACGAACCTACTTTACAGTAGCATACCATTCCATAGTGTACCTTACATAACGTACCTAATACTCCTCCTTTACAACATCATATTGTACCATACCATACTTAAATTTACCTAACCATACCATACATAACACACCTACTTATTGTAGCATACCATACTGTTTCATACCAAACCATGACATAACATTCTTTATTATGCACCTCATTAAAATACTCAAATCTGATTGGTTAAGAACTGCAGGGTCTATTGCCATACGTGGCAGCAAGATCTCGTTCTATCCAGTATTGAAGCAACGAGATCCCTAACCATCCCGTATGCCAGAATACCTATCCTAGAAAAAAATACTTTCGACGAGTCCATTTGTCGATGACGTCATTTTCTTAGAATCTTTCCATGTTGAATTTGAGACGAATGCGAGGGAGAAATGATTTGCGTGATATGAGACTGAGAAGGGGATTTCTATTCAATTTCCTGTGATTAACTGACAAAAGGTAGGTGGCGCTAGATAAGGCATCGGCCAAACTTATTATATATGGAGGGAATACTAAGGCCAAATGAGAGAATAAATGGAATTTTTGATTGTCGAACACCAGGGTTTTTAGAGTATAGGCTCGGCTTCTGTTTTAGTAGACCCATTCTTTAAAATAAAGTATTTCTCAAGGGAGGTGCATAATAAAATAAATACTGGATGACCATGAGGTGGATATGCCAGAATACTTATCCTCGAAAAGAAATACTAGGCTCGGCTTTGCCTCGCCTAGTATTTTTTCCTCGGATAGGTATTCTGGCATATCCACCTCATGGTCATCCAGTATTTGTTTAATACCTTACAGTAACATACCAAAGTGAAACTTACAATAACATACTGTTCCATATTATACTGCACTGTACTGTGCCTTACCATACCATAACATACCGTACCTAACCATACTCATCTTACCCAACAATACCATACTGTAAATCACCTAACCATACCATCAAGTACATCTATTTTACCATATCATATGGTACAATACTATATACTACCATACAAAACTATCAGTTATTACACGTTTCAGCATGTGATACGGGAAATATTCCACGAAAGTAAAAAATGTATCACCACGAAAGCGCTGAAATGTGTGATGACGATTTTATCACATACTATGAAGAATTTAAGTGATTTGATTGGTAGCTTTCTTTTGACGTTCTACAGTTCCCAACTTCTAGTTCCCCAAATGACGAATTTCGTCATTTCTAAGAAATAATAACATAGCCTAAATGTGACGTCATTTTGAATTAGGAAAGAATAGAATGAAGTTGTATGACGTCATTTCTTTACCATAGACAACGTGTGGTATGTGTGCTCGTATCATATGAAATTTATGTGATACAGGAAATACATCATAGAAAGCAACCAATCAAATCACTAGATTTCTACATAGTATGTGATAATATACCATACCATGCTGTACCACTATATAATACCATACCTACACCTATTGTACCATAGCCTACTATTATAAGTAACATAGCCTATATGTGACGTCATTTTGAATTAGGCAAGAATAGAATGAAGTTGTATGACGTCATTTCTTTACCATAGACAACATGTGGTATGTGTGCTCGTATCATATGAAATTAATAATGCACCTGCTTTTAAAGGCATACCTTCTGTTTATCAGCAGTGATTGGTTCAATGTCAGCACTGGGATGGGAGGACACATCAAACAAGTTGCCATCAGTTGTGTCAAATGTGGACTGGACATCTTGTAGTTTAAACAGCATCACTTTCAATGCTTCCATAGAACCTGGTTGATCAGTACCACTCAGTCTGGGAGAATAGGTCTGGAAGATAACATAACATAGAGCCTGATTGATCTGTACCACTCAGTCTGGGAGAATAGGTCTGGAAGATAACATAACATAGAGCCTGATTGATCTGTACCACTCAGTCTGGAAGAATAGGTCTGGAAGATAACATAACATAGAGCCTGATTGATCTGTACCACTCAGTCTGGGGAATAGGTCTGGAAGATATCACAACATAGAGCCTGATTGATCTGTACCACTCAGTCTGGGGAATAGGTCTGGAAGATATCACAACATAGAGCCTAATTGATCTGTACCACTCAGTTTGGGAGAATAGGTCTGGAAGATATCACAACATAGAGCCTGATTGATCTGTACCACTCAGTCTGGGAGAATAGGTCTGGAAGATATCACAACATAGAGCCTGATTGATCTGTACCACTCAGTCTGGGGAATAGGTCTGGAAGATAACACAACATAGAGCCTGGTTGATCTGTACCACTCAGTCTGGGAGAATAGGTCTGGAAGATAACATGACATAGAGCCTGATTGATCTGTACCACTCAGTCTGAGGGAAAAGGTCTGGAAGGTTACACAACATAGAGCCTTATTGATCTGTACCACTAAGTCTGGGGAATAGGTCTGGAAGATAACACAACATAGAGCCTGATTGATCTGTACCACTAAGTCTGGGGAATAGGTCTGAAAGATAACATAATAACATAGAGCCTGACTGATCTGAACTTCTCAGTCTGGGAGAATAGGTCTGAAAGATAACACAACATAGAGCCTGACTGATCTGAACTTCTCAGTCTGGGGAATAGGTCTGGAAAATAACACAACATAGAGCCTGATTGATCAGTACCACTCAGTCTGGGAGAATAGGTCTGGAAGATAACACAACATAGAGCCTGATTGATCAGTACCACTCAGTCTGGGAGAATAGGTCTGGAAGATAACACAACATAGAGCCTGATTGATCTGTACACTCAGTCTGGGAGAATAGGTCTGGAAGATAACATGACATAGAGCCTGATTGATCTGTACCACTCAGTCTGGGAGAATAGGTCTTGAAGATAACACAACATAGAGCCTGATTGATCAGTACCACTCAGTATGGGAGAATAGGTCTGGAAGGTTACACAACATAGAGCCTGATTGATCTGTACCACTAAGTCTGGGGAATAGGTCTGGAAGATATCACAACATAGAGCCTGATTGATCTGTACCACTCAGTCTGGGGAATAGGTCTGGAAGATAACATAACATAGAGCCTGATTGATCTGTACACTCAGTCTGGGAGAATAGGTCTGGAAGATAACATGACATAGAGCCTGATTGATCTGTACCACTAAGTCTGAGAGAATAGGTCTGGAAGATAACATAACATAGAGCCTGACTGATCTGTACCACTCAGTCTGGGGAATAGGTCTGGAAGATAACATAACATAGAGCCTGATTGATCTCTACCACTCAGTCTGGGAGAATAGGTCTGGAAGATAGCATAACATAAAACCTGATTGATCTGTACACTCAGTCTGGGAGAATAGGTCTGAAAGATAACATGACATAGACCCTGATTGATCTGTACCACTCAGTCTGGGAGAATAGGTCTGGAAGATAGCATAACATAGAGCCTGATTGATCTGTACCACTCAGTCTGGGAGAATAGGTCTGGAAGATAACATAACATAGAGCCTGATTGATCTGTACCACTCAGTCTGGGAGAATAGGTCTGGAAGATAGCATAACATAGAGCCTGATTGATCTGAACCACTCAGTCTGGGGAATAGGTCTGGAAGATAGCATAACATAGAGCCTAATTGATCTGTACCACTCAGTCTGGGAGAATAGGTCTGGAAGATATCACAACATAGAGCCTGATTGATCTGTACCACTCAGTCTGGGGAATAGGTCTGGAAGATAGCATAACATAGAGCCTGATTGATCTGTACACTCAGTCTGGGAGAATAGGTCTGGAAGATAACATGACATAGAGCCTGATTGATCTGTACCACTCAGTCTGGGAGAATAGGTCTGGAAGATAACACAACATAGAGCCTGATTGATCAGTACCACTCAGTATGGGAGAATAGGTCTGGAAGATAACATGACATAGAGCCTGATTGATCTGTACACTCAGTCTGGGAGAATAGGTCTGGAAGATAACATGACATAGAGCCTGATTGATCTGTACCACTCAGTCTGGGAGAATAGGTCTGGAAGATAACACAACATAGAGCCTGATTGATCAGTACCACTCAGTATGGGAGAATAGGGCTGGAAGATAACACAACATAGAGCCTGATTGATCAGTACCACTCAGTATGGGAGAATAGGTCTGGAAGATAACACAACATAGAGCCTGATTGATCTGTACACTCAGTCTGGGAGAATAGGTCTGGAAGATAACATGACATAGAGCCTGATTGATCTGTACCACTAAGTCTGGGAGAATAGGTCTTGAAGATAACATAACATAGAGCCTGATTGATCTGTACACTCAGTCTGGGAGAATAGGTCTGGAAGATAACATGACATAGAGCCTGATTGATCTGAACCATTAAGTCTGGGAGAATAGGTCTGGAAGATAACATGACATAGAGCCTGACTGATCTGAACTTCTCAGTCTGGGGAATAGGTGTGGAAGATAATCAAGCTAGGTCATGTGTGAGAACAAGGCATTAATAGGCAAAATGTCACCACCTGCCATTTGTTACAGATGCAGAACATCAACTGCCGAACACCATCCACAAACAAAAAAGGTGGAGACTAGAACAATATGTCACCACTTCTGGTGGTGGCATAAAAAGTGATTTATCATTTAGTCTTGTATACAAGATTTACAATAATGTTGAAACTATTATACCACTTTATGTTTTAAACATAGGCACTCAGACTTAGACATAAACATGTAAATTGTTGTATTTGGTGATCTCTTGACTTGTACTAACCTTGAATGTTTCATGGGTCTTATACTGATGTTGCTCCATTTTGTCAGGGGTATTGATTGCAGGTGGTTTACTGAAAATAAATAGATGGATATTGATAAATCTGGTCACATATAATATTCACATATGATCACATATTACCATTTCTTCAACTTTTAATCTGTAAATATCACAAAATTATAACACAAAATGAAAAGTTACAAGCCAAATATATTTCAGGAGAAGCTGTTTACAATGCTGCACCTGTGATTGGTCTTCCTTTATTGTTAGATCAGCGCCATAACTGTGCTCTCTTGACGAAACGTCATAAAATGGGTTTAACATTGCCATTTGCTGATATTACGATGGACACATTTTCTGCCGCAATCGTTGAGGTCCTAGAAAACCCTCAATACAAGAAAAATGCTGTAAAAGCACAGAAGCTGGTTCGGGACCAACCCATCAATGCCACCTATACCATACAGTATTGGTGTGAATACATTATGAAGCACAGGAGCACATCACTTGAAATCTACTGCCATGTTTGAACTGAACTTCTTTCAGTACTTCTTGCTGGACATACTACTGCTAGTATTGATCATTGTGGTGATTTTCTTGGCTGTACTATATTGCATTATTAAACATTTGGTATTGTATCTTTGCAACTGTAAGTCTCAGAAACTTAAGAAGTCATAAGATATGTAATTCTTATTCAAACATAACTAATTCATGCTTTCTATAAACAGTGAACAAATTCAAATTCGTCGAAACAATACCCGGTCTGTACAAAGTGTTTTGTTCAGTGCACCAGAAGTAGGAACTGTAGTGACGATTTTGCAAAATTTTGGTGAGTTTTCATGTTTGAATCAAAATACCACTTCTGATCAGGTATTATATCAAGTAATAAATACTTCAGGGCTAGAAACAAAAGCTCTTTCGGTCATTCTGGTACAGAAAATATTTGTACCTAGTCCTGCGGTACTTGTCGATATAGCACCTGCTCTTTGGACTATAGTTCTGAATTACAACTCAAAGAAGTCAGTCATGCCACAAGGATTATCTGTCATGCCCAATAGGCAAAAGCTACGCAGAGGAGCAAACATACTGTATTGAAAATGAATATAATATATAATACATGTTATTGGAAAATGAAAATGTTGCAATGTTAAAAATTAATTCATCGGTGTTGGATTTCTTAATTAATAGAAGAAGCGTTTCCACCTTATATGAATATCTGAAATTAAAATGGATGAAAGGTTGTGCAAGGTTTAGATCGTGTAAATTGAATGAAAATATGTGATAAAATCAAATCACAATGCAATTGTTCATAAATGCAATAATAAATAATGTATGAAAGATTGTACATGTCTCAGTGTCTTCATTGTATATGTATCAGGTTCTTTCTGTTACAAATGTTATGACTTACTATGTTGTCACAGGTTTCTCCCTTGACAGCAACAGAAAATGTTATGGCTTATATGACAGAAAGTGTTATGGCTAAATATAACATCACAGCTCTCTCTGATTACAGAAGACTAATAATTTTAATATGCCATAGATTCCTCCCATTACAGGTAATGTTACTTACTATGGTATAGGTTTCTCCCAGGACCGGTCCCCCTCAAGCACTACAGTCGTGGATGGACTCTCTATTGCTTTCCCACCACCTGAGAAAGTAAATCAAAAATATGTTTGGTCATCTTAGGCCATTCAATGTTAAATACTGGTACATGTCAACTCCCTTTACTTCTAGGATTTCGAATTTTCTATAAAATGAACAAAAATTTCTACTTGTAATTATTCAAAATTGTGATTGAAAACTACATCTGTTTAAACTTTAGTTTAGTCTTCATTAAAAAGTTTATGTGAACCTAAAGTGGTTGTCATTTTATGGGCATTTATCTATGTACATATATGTTCAGTTATTTTAACTTGAATATGGTAGATACACTTTATTTGGCTCCTGTTTTAATTTGAAGGATTGGCGGATTCAATGCCAAATTAAAAATCCGTTTTTCAGTTTGGAATTTTTGTCCAGTGCACTTCAGAAATTAAACCCCAGGGGCCCCTTTACTGATTGTACTACACATAATTTACCCCAACCCCCAAATACAAAAGACTAGATGTCCCAAAAAGTAATCTTGATTTTCATCTTTAAATATTCAAAATTGCATACCATGAGTAATGAGGTCTTTAGTAGGTGTTTCTACTCTATATATAATATTGTCAGGAGTCTGTAGCTTGTCTGAACCC
The DNA here is from genome assembly GCA_903813345.2 of Owenia fusiformis. Lineage (NCBI taxonomy): Eukaryota > Metazoa > Annelida > Polychaeta > Sabellida > Oweniidae > Owenia > Owenia fusiformis. The sequence goes on from CAIIXF020000010.1 coordinate 8,884,779, forward strand.
TGCCTTTCTGGGGGCTGCGTGCCTGAACTCTGCCTGCCAAGAGCCTGCTCTCTCGCCACCCTACAGAATGCATCCTTATAGGCCAGTTCTATAGTGTTCTCACTCCCTTCCTTAGTGTTATACCTGTCTTTATATTCTGCAAGTTTACTGTTTAACATATAAGGTTCAGCTGCGATATTTTCTTTATTCATGTATTGCTTTGAAAAGTCAGATCTCGTGTCTCTTGCTTGCACTTGGGATAACAGTTTACTCTCAATTTTACTAGTGGTTGGTTGAACATCTGAGGTTTTAACTACATTGGATGCTCTGCGGCTAATTCTGTCAATATTTGTTGGCCTTCCATGAGAGGAGCTGAGCAACAGATCATTGGTATCACCAGATGCCAAAGAGTCACCAAAATGTCTCCTTTTAAAGTTTGATTCTGGTTTGTTATTAGCTATATGTTCAGAGTCTTTGTATTGAGTGTCATATGTGTTAGTAAGATCACCTATGCTGAGATCTAATGTTGTGTTGATATAGTCTTTAGACTCAGATATATTGTGTTTCTTTAGTGAATTAAACTTGCTGTTAGGCCATATTGGTGAGTCTTTGTGGTATGGTGCATACCCCTGTGTTGTACTCTGGATATTAGAGGGGCATATTCTCCCCACCCAGCTAGGAACTTTACCTCCACTAGAGATCTGATTTTTACTAAGGATTTGCTCCCCTACTTCAGATTCAATATCAGTTTTTGCCATATCATTTACCCAACTTGGAGCTGTGTTGATTTCTGATTTGTCTAAGCCATCGATCCAACTTGGAGGAGGTCTTGCACCTTGTTTACTTATATCTTTCTGAATGTTCTTTGCAGACTCTTTACTTTGAGGTTCATTATGTAGTCCCCCTGAGATGACTTTCAATGTTGAGATATCAGCTGTGTGGGATTTTGATGACTTTTCAGCTCTTATTACATCAGAGGTACACTTGTCAGAATGTCTTTCAATATGTGGTGTCTCTGGAGATTTTGTAACATGAAGCTGATTAACCCATGCCCTTATATGGTCTGCATGGTCTCGTTTTGGCACCAGTGGTGAATCCACCCCTTCAGTAGTCCCAATTTCAGATTTTCCACCCAGCATTTCAATCCAGCTAGGTAAAGGGTGTCCCTCATTGGCGGCTAACTGCTGTACTCCAGTGATAACTGTCTCCAGGTCTGAACCCTCTAGATCAGCTATCCAAGATGGAGGGGTACGGCCACCTTTTAGTGCCTCTTCTAAAATAGTCTCTATAGCTGAATGATCTAAATCTTCAATCCAACTTGGTGGCTTGCGACCCTTGGGCCCAGTTGTTGGACCAAGTCTGGTGAGTGGAGAACTACCAGTGTTAATTATTGTAGATTCTATGTCAGATCTTACCAAGTCTCCTATCCAACTAGGAGCTAGATGCCCTTCACCTGAATGATCTACAGTGTGAGATGTATTTTTCATATGTGGCTTCATATCCCTTGAATATGTTGTAGAGTTGTTTGTGGGTTTATTGCTTGAATATTTACTGTCTGAGTTGAACAAACTACAGCTGTGTCTAAGAAAACTGGAATTGTTGTCTCTAAAACTAGAATCATTGTGCCTTGGGACACTGGAGTTGTTGTGTCTCAAACTAGAATCATTGTGTCTCAGGACACTGGAGTTATCGTGTCTCAAACTAGAATCTTTGTGTGTCAACCTCAAATCATTGTGTCTCAAGCTTTCTTTATGTGTCAAACTCGAATCATTGTGCCTCAAGCTAGAATCAGTGTGTCTTAAACTGTCATCACTATCTCTGCTTCCATTAGAGCCATAACTCTCGTACATTGAGTGAAAAGATGAAACTCCATTGTTAGAATCATCTTGTCCCTGTTTTCCATATCTTTGTCCATTAGTATCTTGTGTCCTTCTTGACTTTTTATAGCCATATACATGACTGGATGTCCTCTTTGAAGATTCTCTTTGTTTAGGCCTCAGATTTACAGCATCATTGTGGGCTAGAATGGTATCTGATTGAGGCCTATATGTATTGTGTCGCTCTAAGTTTGTACCATGTTGATCCAAATGTGCATTTTGTTGCCCCTGATGTGTATAATGATGCCCAAGGAGTAGATCAGTGCAGCTAGAGGAGAGAGAAGGTTGGGCAGAGGCACTGGGGAGAGAGGAGAGATCCACTGTAACATCAGTTAATAGCTTGGATGATGAAGCTACAGCATCTTTCACTAGAATACAGAAAAATATTTTTAAGGACAAAATGAAATTTTAATGTGAAATAAATTAATTGTGAGGGCCTTTTGAAATGCAAAATGGTCGTTTGAAGTGGCATTGATTTACTTTGGAATGGTAAAAAATATTGGATGCAATATTGCTAAATAGTCAATATTTTCTGACTTGTCTTGCAATCACATCACACCTCTGAACACAAAACAGTTTAGATTCCATTCAATACTATAGTACTAGAACATAATTTTGCAAACTGGGGACCACTGTCATGGATGTGTTCACCCTCAAAATAAAATGATAATTGCTAACCTTCTTTTCTCTTTTTTTCTTCATTCAATAAGGTGTCGTGTGATCGGTCAATCATCTGCCGAAGTTCATAAAGCCTTTCCTCCTATAATTAAGTAATCATATTAACACTTTCGACATGAATATAAGAGGAAAATGTTGGCCATGTTGACGGATAGTTAAGAACGGTTTTAGGTAAAAACTGGAAAAGACGTATACCCGGGACCTATACTTTAAATTTTATCACTAAAATACTATTTTTAATAAGCATTATCACATGTCAACAACTTGTCAAAATTTGGTATAAAAATACTGAATAGAACTGGAGATATTGTCATTTCATTGATGTATGTAAATAAGGATAGTGGTGCCAAAAGGAGCCTATCGTCCTGAATGGTATTACGTAATAGGGCTCCATATGGAGCCTATCGTCTTGAAAGGGTTAAATGTACATTCTAATGGTACAGCAAACCTGTCATATAGCGAACACCTCATACTATTTTGGTTTCTGTATAGATTACCCTCTCTGTACCTACCAACACTGAGCATTTTTTCTCAGCAAAAAAATGTTCAATATATACACAGGTTTTACTGTATTTCACATCACATAGTCCTCACAACTTCAAACATCACGTTATTAGGAATCTCAAAATAGTATTCCATATTTGTGACTCGTTCTGTTATACCTATCAACATGAAAAGTATTTTTGATTTCGGAAAATTAGAACATCTCCAATGGGGAAAAGGACTGGCTGTGATTTGTGAAAGACTGGAAGGGGGTGGTGGTTATTATAAAACTTATAGAAAAGTTGAATTTCATGACATACCTTAGCTGTGTGCCTGGTCCCTGTTTGTAAAGATCTTTCTGCAGTTAGCTGTAGTGGAGATTTAGGAATAATCAGATCATTGACATCTCGATAATAGTGCTGTCTAGGGGTTGGCCCATCTGCAGTGGTAGGCCTACTTTTTAGAGTAGATCCCCCTCTTGGAGTCCGACCACCTGAGGCTCCGTGTGTCCCATCAATCTTAAGGCTGGTATTAAAAACCCTATTAGATGAGTGGCCAAATTGATTGGTGCCACTTCTTTGAGCAACAGGGGTTGAGATGGGTCCCTGTGAATGTTCAAAATGATTGATGTAGGCATTGAGGGCCGCTGAAGCAGAGTTGAAGCTCTGGTCCTCTACATGATAACCACTGGTGTCCATATTGTTATGAGGGATGGAGAGATTCACTGTGCTAGAGAATATACGACGTCCTGATGGCCCAACTTGTGGGGAGAACATTGCGCCAACAGGCTGGTTTCACAACTGAAATGTACAAAAAATAAACAAAAGGTTAGTCTAGCTACAAGCTTTTGAGAGCCCCCCACTACACACTATATATACATACCAGTAATTTCCTAGGGGGGACACAATAAAAAGCAAAGATTAAAAGAAAGCTAGGAATTATGCAGACTGAAGCAAACAAATTTTAACTTAAAAACTGTCAGAGCACAATCCAGCTAATAATTTAGTTTTTCAACATTTATTTGATATTTATTTATCTAAAGCTATCATCGAACTGAACTTATATTTGTTACTTATCAACTTTAAACTGCGTAGAAAGCTCTACTTAAAGTGACTCACGTCTGTGATTCTGGACTAAAACAATTTCTATATGATCTATATCATCAAAACTCTGTTGTTAAGCCACTTTAAATGTGTAATATGTGTTAAGGGTACATTTTGTACTGATAGAATTATTTGTTACGATATGCTACAGAAGTTTTAACCAAAATAAGAGAAATAGGATCTTTAAAAGCTCCAACATTTTAAAGTAGAATAAATATTTGCTCTACTTCCTATCAGACTGTTATCAATGTATAGACATGTCAGAATTATATAAAGGCACCAAGATTAAGAAACATGTAAAGATGACCAATACAAACAAAATGCTGATAAAGGCCCCAAGAAAGTTCTCGAGACTTCAAAAGTTTTTTTGACATTTTTCAAAAAAATGAATTTTGAAAAAGTGGTCCTTTATTTTTTATTTATAATATTTATATGTTTTACAAAAGTTTAAAGTTATCAAACACTCCATTACTAATTGTAACACAGACATTATTTTCTATAAACTATAAAAAAAATTTTAATGTCAACCATTTAATTTAATTTATTTTAATTTACAACCTTCAACATTATTTCAAAAATTTTCATTTAATTCACAACCTTCAATTGTATAGTTTCTTGTAGTTTTGAAATGCTACAAAATATATTTGTTATGATTACAAAAAAGGTGACTAAAATCCAATTAATAATATAGCATTCAATCAAAAATATTGCAGATTTGATGATAAAATCACAACTTATAAACAATAGTTGTTTTCTAATAAAAGGACCGCTACAGGAATCACTTTTAAAAGTTAAAAAAATGTTATACTTATAACATTTTGATAACTTTGGGCAAGAATACAATATAATCTAAAGATTATATGGTGCCTTTTAACAGAGTAAATTGAAAATGCATCTAAAGGTTTGATGTTACATATGCTAACAAGTACAGAAACATGATTCAGAAGATTCTACAGATAACATGGCAGCGAACATTTTCTGTGACATTATTAAATATTTGAATATTATCACTTTCAGGATCATTTGGGCTCATATCATTCCTGGTCATCTCTATTTTCTAAAAATAATAAAATGAAATTGAAGATTTTAATATTGATGTTTTTTAAAACTCTTTTGTGGCTATTCACATTTCAACTTCAACCTGATAAAACTTCGAAATTCTAGAAGATATCATAGATCAAGAAGAATTAAATATATATAAAATGGTACTTTGGACACATTTGTTTATAAGTTGTGATTTAATTAACGAAATCACAATGTTTTGATTGAAGATTAACTGAAAAGTAATTATGTTCTTTTTCATGATAATCATTTTAAAAAAATGTTTGTTATATTCAATTAATACAAGAACACTTTTTATGAATAATATTTGATAATCAAAAGAATACATATTTTCAAATTAATTAATAATAAAAACTTACCACAAATATGAATTGAGCAACAACCGTTGGAGTCCAAAAGCAAAAATTTGAATATATTCACAAAAATCACCAATGCAACCATATCACCAAAGTCAACAAACTATAAACTCTTTGAATCCCTAGAAAAATATCAGATTCTTACAACAATTACACCGTTGTGAGCTTTTCTAACTTCAATTTGCTTACGCTGGTATGTACAATGGTTAACGAGTTAATGGGTTTAGTCAAGGTAAATAATAGAATCTGTTGCATCAACAAAACCGAGCCTAAGACGGTAACGAGTTTGACCAGTAAATAAAAGCCTATTATTTATAGGTCAATGTTTAAACAAGTCAGTTATAGCTGAACAAGGCATGGGACCTTTATGTCAACAAAACTGTATCAGAATACTTCTCCTTAACTTTGAAGTGTGTTTCTGAAGTGATGTTGACCACCTTACCTAAGTTCAAGTGTTGACATTTATCTGGAATGATACCCCTAATTCAGATTAAATGTTGGTCTTGGTTGTATCTTTATGTAGTTAAAGACTTCTTTGTTTTTTAAATCAATTATTCAAAATCACATATTATTATATAGATAATATACATGTAATTGGAGACTGACTTACCATTTGTATAGAATTTTAGTCCTTCTGTGCATCAAATTTTATATTTTAAATGTCAGAGAATCACAACCTTTAGTGCAACTTTTAAAGTCCCCGTCTAAAGTTTGAAAATATTTTTTTATCATTCATTTACTATTTGTCAGGACTTAAAAAGTGATTTTAGAGATTTTTGAACAAAAAAAAAATTTTGAAAAAAAAGTTGTGAGCATTTCATTTCTCAAATATTCAAATTTCCCGCCATTTTTCAAAAAAAGATGAAATTTCTTGATCATCAAATATTTCTTAATGCATTTCAAAAAGGATTATCTTTTTAACACCAATGCAAAGATTGAACAAAGGACACACTATTTCAATAATAAAATGCCATATTTAATGGGCCACTTCAATGTTTTAGCATATCAAAAATATTTTGAAACATTAGTGATGTCACTAAGGTACCAAAAACTTTTTGAAAAAAATTGAATTTTTTTTTCGATGTCAATCTTTTCTAAATATGTAAGACTTTCATAAAAAACCAATGTTGATTGTCTAACCAGGTTAAAAGGAAGAATAAATTATGTTTTAGATATCATTGTACCATTGGTTTCTATGATAACTAAAATTTTGAAATGCATTTTTCTCAGAACCATTTTCATGCACTGATAAGTTCATTTCTCGCTTATTTATGAACCGATTTTCTTAATTTTTTCGGCAAAAAACATGGGAGGATGAATGCTATACATTAGCATGAATTGTGGCTAATTAGAAGATATGAGTGACCTCTAAAAGTTGGTTTTAAATAAATTCACAAATTTTGGAACAAAAAGTCTATCAAAAAACACTTTTCGAAATTTAAAAAAAAAGTTTCACATATCACACTTTGATAACATTGGGTAAGGCTACAATATAAGCCAAAGTGGTTTAAACTTTATATGGGGCCTTTAACCATTTTTAAATTTTGGAATGATCAATTTGAAAGTTAATATAATATAAATTGTAAGCTCAGTCATTTTTTTAAATTCTCTGATTTCGGAGATGATTGAGCATTTTTGTATTTGTTCACAATTTTGAATGAGACTTAAACTCCAGTTAATTGCATCCTGCCATTGACTAGAAATTATGAAAACTTTTAAATTTTAATTGACATCCAATTTACCTGTTTCTGCCATGATGAGGTTGAGGCTATAATTGTGGGCAAATCAAATCCAGCTCTCCTTATAATATTCTTTCGCCAAGTCACAAGATATGCCACACTAACAGCCTTTCATTACTAATACAGATGGACCTGCAAAAAATTCATAAGATGAGAAAAAAGCAAGCAATTATTGAATCAGAGATGCCTTTGATAAAAAATTCAGATAATATATTTTGCTCAACCTAGGCAAATAATGTGCACCTGTTTCCATCTAGAGGGATAATAAATATTTCCTTTACATTATCTGCCTGATTATCCCCAAATCTTTTTTAGTATTTTTTTACTGTTACATTTGTATCATGTAGCAAATGTGACTCAGGCATAAAGCCAGCATAGCATACAACAGTCTACATAGAGGGTGGTCCAAAAAATGGGACACTCATATTTCAAAAATGAACATGTCATGGTTTTGCCATCAAACCAATCATATTCCAATTCAACATTTGGATAAAGTCTCTTAAGGCCGATAAACTTAAATTCTTTGTTTCCCATCAGTATGCATGTATGATTTGCTGTTTTTCCAGAAAACAAACACAAATTGTATCTTAGACAAGGCATTAACATGACAAAAAATACATTTTTTGACCCTGAGAAAGTAATTGAAGGTGATATCCCAAATCAGATTTGAACTTCTGAGAACTTGTAGATGATTATGAAAAAAATTGGTCAATTTGAAGCAAGATGAAAGAAGACCTTAAGAATGTTGCAAGTTGAAAAATACCTTTTTGACCTTTTTAACCTTTTTGACCTTGAAAAGGTCCTTGAAGGCCAAACCTTAAATATAAAGTCAGATTTTAACTTCTGAAAACTTGTAGATGATTTTGAAAAAAGTTGACGTCTGTATAAACAGAAATGTTAAGTTATTGGAAGTTGTAAGAATTTGTAACAGACTCCGATTCAACCAACCACTTACCGCTGTCAAAAAACCGAAACCATAACAATAAGTCACCATTTTTCTGGTGGTGACATAAAAACCCTAGGAACCCTGGGAATTGGCCTAATGACACAATGCCTGAAATGAGTACAATGTACATGTAAAAACTGTATTAAGTGACCCACATGTCTGAAAGACTGACATGTTAAGAGTCAATAAAAGATATATGTTATCTAAAATACTTATGTGACATACTGATAGCATTTGGGCCCAAAATGTCAAATACGAGGGGGTATCATTGATTAGTGAGAAAATTCTGAGGCAGCATCTTATATATATCCTCTGGGAATAGGGTATTGAATGAACATACTTATTAATTTATTCCAATAAGCAACAGTGGTTACCATGGCAATGGTTGCTAGGGATCTATGGAGCAGCTACCATATAATTTTTAAAAACTGACAGTTATTTTTCAAATTTTGTATACATATTGTCCTGAGGTGGTAGTAATGAAAACACAACCATTCAACCAATGATGATATTATATCTTGCATTTTATTTCAGACATGGCTGTGATATCAGAGACACTGCCACTTTGCATTACCACAGGGTGGAGCAGAATTTGTTGAAATAAGCATGACATCTAAAAAACTCAATGTGAACATAAAAGAATACAATGCAATCAGGGAAATATCAGTATTAGAAACCTATAGGGGCCTACAGGAGGTGTATGGACAATAGATTAATTGTGAAGCTGCCAACAGTGTACTGGTGGAATTCAATGCCTTTTGAAATAATGGAATCCACACCATATCTGATGCTTCCAGATCTGGTCGCAAGCCTGATATTGTGATCCCAGCAAACTGATAAAAGATATGGTTTCTAAGGATGGTATATTCACTATAACTGAACTCTGTATGATGTCTGGACTTAAGTACACTTCAGTACAGAAGATTCTGACCCAAGAGCTATATGATTAAATGGTTCATATTCAAGAGAGGCATCGAGATATAGGAGACTTAAAAAATAAAATCCTGAAGTAAAATCCTGAAGTTTTTTTTACATTTAATAACTGCTCCAGGGTACTGGTCATGATGTCCCATAGAAATATCTCAAAGGGTTAAGGTCTCGGGGTAGTTATCAGAAATTTACACCAAACAGGTTTTGGAGAAAACTGTCAGACAAACAGATGGAGACAGACAGACCCACCGAGGCCGTCAATATGGCCCACACTATTAAAATGTGCCCACACTATGTGGTGGAGACAAAAAGTTGAGTACTTTTCTCACTAATTAATGAAACTCCCTCGTATATCTCACATTTTAACTGTTTATAACATTTGTGAGTGAATTTACTAAAAATGGCTAAAGATTCTATAGATGTTGATGGTATTATGATGGCAGAATATGATGGCATGTACTGGCCACGATTCTGGCCTCGGAGCAGACCCCCTAAAAGCAACATGAACTGGGAAGAATGGCATAGAGAGGTGCAGAAAATGCCATGCAGAGAGGATGATGTATGGACTGTTAGCATGCCAAAAGCAGGTGAGTATAAAATGTTTTTTTTTATCTAATGCCTCCACCTAGGTGGATATCCACCTAACCATTCACCATGCAGGGTCTAAGCCTCTGGCTCTGTCATTATTGATTATTACATGCACTGCTTCATATGAAAATACTGTGTTCGGATTGGCTGGAATCTGACACACCTTACCTAGCTATATGTGAATGTATTACATACCCAGCGAAGCATTTGTATTGAAGTCAATGGAGCTGAAGGTCGGCTATATATTCCTGTATAGCCACCAAACCTTTTACCATGACAATCTTATGACATCATGGGGACGTCATGTTTCATTTCTTCCTAATTTCACTCGCACACAGACACGTGGCGTCATTGATATAACGTAGCCATGATATAAAAGTATGTAATACAACAGTTATGTCCCAGGCCCGTAGCCAGGGGGGGTTCGCAGGGTTCGGGCGAACCCCCCCCTGGCCAAAAATTCTTTCAAAATCATGCAGTTTTTGACCATTTTGAGCACGTCTCAAGTGATTTTAGCCTAATTTGGGCCAAAATTGTCAAATGTGAACCCCCCCTGGAAATTTTTGAAAATTGAAACCCCCCTTGGCAAATCCTGGCTACGGGCCTGTGTCCGTATCATTGAATATATGCCTTCGGTCTGTCGTAATATAACCCTCGCAAGCTCGGGCTATATTGGTGACAGACCTTAGGCATATATTCAATGATAGGGACATAACTGCTAAATATTTTTGTTGTCGTTAAGTTAGTATAGTTCTTCTGAAATGAGAACATTGTTTTCTTCAAAACTATCCTCCATTATATGTTACAGGTCTTCATTGGTCTAGCCAGATCCTGCACATGTTAATGACAGGAGATACAGAAGTAAGGTATGCTGAAACACATTTCTTTGAATTCAACACCCCTGCAGAGACCACTGCTCAGAGCTCTCCTAGGCTCATACAAACACACATACTACCAAAGTACATGCCAAAAGATGTATGGAGTAAGAAAAACAAGATTTTGCTGATTTTGCGTAATCCGAAAGATCAACTTGTATCTTTCTATCATCATATAAGATCTTCAGAAAAATTGAAAACAGAGGATGATGGCATCAATAGATTCTATCAACGGTTTGTCAATAAAACATGTAAGTAGCACATGATGATGTCATTATTGGGTCACTGAGTGATCTGTCATGTTTTCTGTCAACTATGAGATTGAAGTTAATGAAATAAAATGGAAATTCCTCTCGTGAATTTTAATAGGAGAATCAAAATAATCTGGATTGTTTTCTCGCAAAAATTATGTTCTGTACATAAAGTGTTGCATACCTGACCTGTCATGTGAAAAAATAAAAATTTGAATATTTAAAAAAATAAAAATGAGAAGAATTCATTTTTTTAAATCAGGAGAAAATTGGGTCACCTTATTATGAGTTGTCAAGGGTATAATATAATATCCTTCAAATATACTTAGATATTGACCCTTGACCTTGATATGACCTGAAGCAATATAGCATTGACCTTGACCTCTGGTCATCTACCCTATCATTAACTGGCTAAGGGTCATAGCATGCCCCAATTAAGGTCCTTTAACTCATTGGCGCGTTATTTAATTATTTTTAAAAGCTACTGAGCGTTAATTAATTTATTAAGGATTAGGATTTTCATGCCTACCAATTTGAAAGTGACATAAAATCTAAACCAACAGAGATAACACCACCAAATTTTTACTCATGATTAGAAACATATGTATAAATCATATGTCAATGTATGAACTCATCACAATGAGAGGCACTGATGATAAAAAATCCTAAACATGTATATTACAAAAAAACATAAGAACCCTACTAAATATTACCTTGGTGTACCCCAGCAGATTCACTGGCCTGTCCCCCAGCCACAGAGTTGTCAGGCCCATCATCGTTTTGAAATTTCATTTTCTGAGGCTTCAAATATTAGGCTTCACTTCAAGAATCGCTGAATATAGCAGCGATTTGATCATCATTACCCAGTCTAAATCGAGCGCTTTTTAAGTACCACAATGTCTGATCACTTCCAGATTCGTATTTATTTTGAAATAAAGCAATAAATGACCAAAATAATTTTTTTCAATCATTTCTCTTCGCCAAATCAATTTTAAATCACTTCCGGTCAATGTGAGTACCGAACATTGGCACTGTAATACTAGGGCGACATCTTTCTAAGTCTGTTAAAACTTCCCTATAGCCTGGCGACCTGAAGTCGACATACGCCATGAAGCGTATTGGCGAAAAAAGTCGACTGAGCGCGCGAAAGAGTTAAATACCAAATACTTAGATGTTGACATTTGACTTTCAAATAACCTTGACCTATTAACATTGACTTTGACCTCAAATCACCTAATCATTAGTCGCTAAGGGTCACAGCAGCTCTAAGGACCCTAAATCACTAAACCCTAGATACTGGCATTTGACCTTGAAATGACATTGACCTCAGGTCAACTTATGGGATACAACAGCTCCAAATGCATAAAACCATACCAAGATATTGACCTTTTAATCACCTTGAAACATAATGTTGACCTTGACCTCACCTCTCAAGGTCCCTAATTATGGGACGTCAATGGCCACAGCACAGATCAAGAATCTTTCAAAGCCAAACACCTGGATTTTGACATTTACCTTCTTGGTATGACCTTGACCTCTGATATTTGTAGAATGCACCCTGACCCACTTTGTAAGTTGACCAAGTATGAGGGCCCAAGTTCGAATGGTCTAGGAGTCAAGTCAGTCAGACAGAACAATGGTTCATAGTTAGATTTATAGTAAGACAAAGATTTTAAGGTAGTTTTACATGGGGATGAGCAGTTAAAAATTTATTTAATAAAGATTTGACAGGTATGTTATAGTGACTAAGAACAAATTTTGAGTTTCAAAGTGAAAATTTCTGAGTCAAATTGAAAAAGAATATCTTTGTGAAAGAAAGACATTCCTAAAGATCCCAAATTTTCTCCAAAGCCTCAAATTTAATGTCTTCTCATACAAGTTAAATTCAACAGATGTTGTACATGTGTACTTTTTTCTGATGTTCTAGTGCCTTATGGAGACTTCTTTGACTTCTATGATCTTTGGTGGAAAAAGTTCAAAACATGTGACCATGTAAAGCTTGTTACATACGAGCAATTAAAAAAGGTAAAGGAGAACATGCTGTGAAAACCAGTTAATTAAAGACACATTTTTAATAATCTGTTTTAGTAATGATTAAGGATACTCTCTCGATGATCCTACCTATAATTTTCAATTTTTGCTTTATCTTGTAATTCCAAGTTCAATTAGTATCTTAATTTTTAGGAGTTTATCAAAACAGTCAGAGATATAAGTGAGTTCTTAGGTAAACCAATAACAGAAGATTTCCTGGAGAAGATGGCACATGTTTGTTCCATAGAAAACATGCAAAAGAACAAAGAAATTCTTGATACACCAGATATATGGGAGGATGAAAAAGGCACAATGTATAGAAAAGGTATAATGGCCCCTGCAGTCTAAAGTGCATGATGCTAGAAATTTAAAATGGCAGTCATACTTTTAATTAAAATTGTTGTTAACTTTATTTTTTCCAATTTATTGTTCTAAAACTAGTAAAAGTATGACAATTAAGTCAGTCCAAAATAGACATCGATCTCAAAAAAGACAAAAATAAATAAGAAAGGGATTATCTCATAATCCATTTTTCATGTTTTTTTTATTTTTTCTTCTTGGAGATCAATTATATAATATCCCGCCGATTTTTTTGTACATTAATCATATCAAAAAATGTTGATTTTGTGCCAGATATATGACCTCAAATTTTTGTTTTTTGGATTATCCTAATCCCAAAGGAGACTCACTTTTCCTTTTCAGAGGTAAATCATGACTAATAGAACATATCAATTTAGTTGTAAAAAATTGGAATAAAATGCTGCATTTTTGGTGAAAATTGGCTCACAATAGGGGAAAATTGGTAATGATGGGTGGATTAATGACAGCTTTACATATTTGTTTTTGTGGTCAAATAATTATTAAAACTTAAGTAAGAGCTGTCTAAAAAAGTTTGCAATAACTTAACTACGTCCTACTTGCCTTTTTGCTTTTTAAAACAATATAGCTTTTCTTCATTTTTTTAAAATCTATAGATTGTTCAGATAGGCTACATTTAGGGGGAGAGTGTCAATCTAATATTTAATTAATTTGATTTCTGCACAACAATAAAACCTGGTCCTTTATAGTACAGAAATCAGGAACAACAATATTTAAGAAATCTCTCAGAATTGCTGCTACAGTTTGAACATTAGAAATAATGAAACTAGAAAAACAGCAACTCCATGGAGTAGCAAATCCTACCGAACAAAACATATTATGCGTGAAAATGTTGAAATGACGTGCACTTTGTGATAGAAGCATGAAATTTGGCACAAAGTTAGTTTATACCATTGTGAACTAGGCATCATCATATAAAATTTGAACCAAATCCGTTCACTGGTATATGAGTTATCAAAGATTACGTTTTTTACGAATATGGGCCGCCATCTTGAAATTCAGCTGCCATCTTGAAAATTATTTCTTGAACAGAGCTACTGTGTCCCTAGGCATAATCATATAAAATTTCAAACAAATCTGTTCACTGGTATTTGAGTTATCAAAGATTAGGTTTTTTACGAAAAATTGCTGCCATTTTGAAATTAAGCAGAAATCTTGAAAATGTTTTGTCGAACATAGCTACTGTGTCCCTAAGCATCATCATATAAAATTTGAACCAAATCTGTTCACTGGTATTTGAGTTATCAAAGATTACATATTTTTACGAAAAATGGCTGCCATTTTGAAATTAAGTGGCCATCTTGAATATCTCTTTTTGTGCGATACTCCTTTGTCCCTAGGCATCAGCATATAAAATTTGAACCAAATCCGTTCACTAGTATAGGAGTTATCAAAGATTACGTTTTTTACTAATACGGGCCGCCATCTTGAAATTCAGCCGTCATCTTGAAAATTATTTCTTGAACAGAGCGACTGTGTCCCTAGGCATAATCATTCATATAAAATTTCAACCAAATCTGTTCACTGGTATTTGAGTTATCAAAGATTACGTTTTTTACAAAAAATTGCCGACATTTTGAAATTAAGTGGCCATCTTGAAAATGTTTTGTCGAACATAGCTACTGTGTCCCTAAACATCACCATATAAAATTTGAACCAAATCCATTCACTGGTATTTGAGTTATCAAAGATTACATATTCTTACGAAAAATGGCCGCCATTTTGAAATTAAGCAGCCATCTTGAAAATCTCTTTTTGTGCGAAACTCCTTTGTCCCTAGGCATCAGCATATAAAATTTGAACCAAATCCGCAAACTAGTATTTGAGTTATTAAAGATTACATTTTTATGAAAAATGTCGGCCATTTTGAATTCAGTGGCCATATTGAAAATTCCTTCTCGAGCAGAGGTCCTACTATACACCCATAAGGCATAAGCCCATAAAATTCGAATCAAATCCGTGAAATGGT
This sequence comes from Owenia fusiformis, assembly GCA_903813345.2. NCBI lineage: Eukaryota > Metazoa > Annelida > Polychaeta > Sabellida > Oweniidae > Owenia > Owenia fusiformis. The sequence continues at coordinate 8,900,024 of CAIIXF020000010.1, forward strand.
ATTTGAGTTATCGCCCGGACAAACAGACGGACGGACGGCTTTCCTATATCCCTCTCGAACTTCGTTCAGTGGGATAATAAATAAATTTGAGTTTTTATTGTTTCAGGTCAAGTGGGTGACTGGAAGAATCACTTCACAGTTGCAACAAATGAACAGTTTGACAAAATTATACAGGAGAGAGTCAACAAAGACTGGGACTTTAAGATCATATATGAATAAACCCAGGCTATTGACAGTATAGCACCGGTGTAAAGATATTTGTTATAAAATATAACAATTATGCAATTCATATTATTGTGAGTATTTCACCATGTGAGCTAATGAGAAAAAAATCCTGAATATTTGGTATATTTTGAATAATTTTGGTCTGAATTGTGAAAATGAGAATTTTGCACCAACCCCAAAAAAATCTTGGGGAGATCACTGGCATGTATCAATTGTAAAGGAAATCAATGTTTCTGATTTACATTTGGGGAAATATCAAGAATGGTGATGAATGTTTTATTTAATTTTAATTTTTTATAATGGACTAGAGTAACATTCTCAAAATAATCAGAACTGTGCTTCTACTTAATTTTGCGCTACTTATTTTGGCAGATTTGCTTTTTTGAACATTTGATGACAACTTAATTTGGCCGACTTGCAATATTACAATGTACTAATGGTACTAATTTCCATGGTAATAAAATTACAATTATGATTATTAAAACTTTTGGTGGCTACTTAATTTGGTGGACTTTGACAATCTGAAGTATTGCTAGATTAAAGGCAGATTCTGATCTATAGGGGGTGACAAAATTACAAGCAACATGTATCAATCAGAGTTTAGTGGATGCCGGAGCATCGATTGGATAACCGGAGGTGATAAGATTTCAACAATAAACGTTGAAACGATCGCTGAATTCAAATGATCGAACATGTAGGCTGAGATTGAATCACTGATCGACGAATGACCCGCTATACATTTTCATCGCGAAATCAGTTTTAAATGACTCTTACATTCCAATGTACATTCAATTACATAATATATTCATGAATGATATTGCAACTCTAGAGAAACACTCGATCAGATCATTGAATTTCAAGTCATAGACGGGAAGTTTGCTTTGTTTATGCAGCTCAACCTGATAACGTTTTGATTGGTCAATCAGCCTGAAGTCACATGTCGTGTCGTCCACGCGATCTGTCAATCAATAAGGTTTCGCGATACCCCTGAAAGCGTAGGTATTATGGAAATCTCGAAACCGTTGAATATCTCAGCATAATATCAGCAGAGATGTATTGGATTGTACAAGGCGGTAATAATTCAAGATCAGATTAGTAAAAAAATACCGACTTGGGCAAGGCTAGTGAAGTTATTAATGATTCAAAAATGAGTGAAAAATGTTTAAATTCTCCCAAATAATAAGAATGGTAACCATTCTTATCGAAAAAAAATACATTATTGTAAAAATCTTTAGTTTTCCTGGAAAATAGACATGACAAGGAATGACATTCTAAAATTGAAACAATTTTTTGTTAAGCCTGCTCACTATATATCTGATTCTCTCTTTAAATCATATGGCTGCCAAATTAAGTAGAAGTACAGTATATGCATGCTTTAATGTAATCAAATGTTCAAACATTAATAAGCCTAACTGGAGGCAAGGAATGCAGGTGAAAACTTTATCAATAAAGTCTTTTATCAGTGTTTACCCCATTCACCAGGGATCTCAAGCAATCATATCTACCTAAAATTGCATGTTATTTGTAAATTAGGGATGTGAACAAATAACAAGACATATCTGTAGTGCTGTGTATAAAATTATATTCAAAACTTTAATCATTGCTTTTATTCAAGTTGAATTGCATTTTTAACAAAACAAGTGGCTTACACTCATCATATTCAAAGGTCAGAGTGCACTTGGGAATTTCTTTGAATTTTTGAAAGGTAAACCACTGAATATTCTAGTTATTTAAACATTCTGAACAATTATCAACCCTCAATTAATAGTCTGGGTACACTAATGGATCTTTTGTGCAAGAATAAAAGAAGAAGATGAAGTATAGAATGAGTATGTTTATCTGAAAATTGCACATGGTCAGAAAATTTCATCAAAGTGCACCCTGACCGGGCCCTGACCTTAATCTACAAATAAGGCCATACAGCATAACATAGAATACAGTCTATTATAGTATTGTACCATGTGTTTAAAACTAATCATATTGCAGTTCACTATTTAGATAAAAGTCCCTTTGTAGGGATATAATTTGACCGAGTACATTTACAGTCACATATAAAGGTGACACACTGACACACATTTGTGAGTGAGTTTGCTCAAAATGGCTAAAGATTCTGTAGATGTTGATGGTATTATGATGGCGGAATATGATGGCATATACTGGCCCCGATTCTGGCCTCGGAGCAGACCTCCTAAAAGCAACATGAACTGGGAAGAATGGCATAGAGAGGTGCAGAAAATGCCATGCAGAGAGGATGATGTATGGACTGTTACCTTTCCCAAAGCAGGTGAGTATAAAATTGGGCCTAAAAATAATTTTTGAGCCAAAACTTGTTCCTCCCCACATGAATATTATTAAATTGCAAGCTGGTAACTATTCTTTTAATTTTGAGCCTATTTCTTATGAAAGGAGAACAGAAAGTAGCAACATATTTCAAACAGTCATATGTCATGTATGTTGAATTTTGTATGTTTTCTGAGGATTTAAACAGGTACATATGTTAGGTCAATGCAATACCTACAGGTAACTCATAAAGATGATAAGATAATTTGGACTTTGAGACAGGGAACTTTAACAACCCACACACCTGTTTTTCTTAAATGTTGTCCTCAGATTTTCAACCCCTTCCACCCCTGGTTTTTTAACTACATGTATTGTTGCATCAATATGTTGCGTTTTGAGACACAGTTAACAAATCCTTTTAAAGGAATAAGTATTTTTTGGATACATTTAGTTAAAAGTAAAGTGGAAAACAATATTTCTAATGTTATTTTCCCATACAGAAAACTAGTGTGATCCATTGCTTTCAGCTTAACTTTGGTTACCCATAATGGATATCTTTAAAATCCCTGAAGGAATTACTTATTCCTTTATATTAAAGGGGCTAACTGCACAATGCAACTTCATCTCTATGAGTGCTTTTTCTGGAGTCAGTGCATTGGACTAACATATGCACATGCTTAAATCCTAACAAAATAGCCAAAATCCAACATGACTATCCAAAATCTGTTGGGATACTTTCCATCCTCCTTTGGCCTAAAATTTCAAAATTGGGGCCGAACATTTTTAACTCCCATCTTGATTTTCAGGGCCCTTCCTGCAAGGGGTGTGGAGGAGGGTGACATGTTCCCTGAATCAGTACAACTATGCTTTAAAGTTCTATTTTTGAATTTTCACTATTATATTTTGACATGATATTTTTTGCAGAACAGTTTTCTTTGAAAATTATTCTATAATATATACGCTACAGGTCTTCATTGGAGTAGCCAGATACTGCACATGTTAATGACCGGAGATACAGAAGTAAGAAATGCTGAAACACATTTCTTCGATATGAACACCCCAGCAGAGACCACTGCCCAGAGCTCACCTAGGCTCATACAAACACACATGCCAATAAACTACATGCCAAAAGATGTATGGAGCAAGAAAAGCAAGATTTTGGTGATTTTGCGAAATCCGAAAGATCAACTTGTATCTTTTTACCATCATATAAGATCTTCAGAAAGAATGCAAGCGGGAGATGAAGGCATCAATAGATTCTATCAACGCTTTGCAGATAAAAAATGTAAGTATCACCCTAGATGATGTCATTATTGGGTTACACTGACCTGGGTTTGTAGTGCGTTCTGTCAACTATAAGATTAAAGTAAATGATGGTGTGAATTTTAACATGAAAATCACATTAAACTGAATTGATTTCAAGGAGAATTGGCTTCCAAGGAGGTAACTCAATATTCCATATTTGGGTATCATTTAGTCAATTATTATCAGTTGTCACACGTTTCAGCATGTGATACAGGAAATATTCCATGAAAGGTAATATTGTGTCATCCACGAAAGCGAAGCTTGAGTGGCGATATATTTTTACCCAAATGGAATATTATTTCCTGTATCACATAAGCTGAAACGTGTGATGACGATTTTATCACATGTCTTGGAATGTTGAATTGAAGCATTTTGATTTGGTCATTATAATTGTGTTTAGTACTCTGTACTCCTGGTAACTATTATAATTTTGTGTGTTTTGAAAGTTTGCTTTGAAATAATATGATGTCATACTGTTGAATTCATACTTGTTAGTGAAATAATATGACGTCATACTGTTTTCTTTAGCTACGAAGTGATATAATCAGAGATGTCATATCCTTACTATTGACTCCTTAGTAATACAGCCCACCGTGTCACATGAAAATTTGTCAGGTGTCATGTGATACAGAATATACGTTGTCACAATTGACCAATCAAAATGCTTAGAAACTCGTAACCATGTGATAATATGAAATACAAATGTCAAAATCACGAATATCAGCCATTCTCCTTGCAGCTGTAGAAATATACCGGCACAATAGTATTTATTGCATCACATTGGAGAATAAATAATTTAGAGTCCCTGGCTTCCAATCCTCTTTGGGTTAATCTCAAGCAACTTGCACATTCAGTGTTACGATTAGGAACAATATTCTGAGTTTCAGAATGAACATTTCTGAGTCCAATTGAAAAAGAATATATTTTTTCTAATGTTCCAGTGGGTTATGGAGACTTCTTTGATTTCTATGATCTTTGGTGGAAGAAGTCAAAAACATGTGACCATGTAAAGCTTGTTACATATGAACAGCTGAAGAAGGTAATAGAGAACATGCTGTGGAAACTGGTAATGCCTCAGTAACATTTGATCTGCACTGCCAATCTCAAACAGCATCAAACAGCGCTTTTATGAAACAGTGCTAGCAGTACTGTGCATCGCTGTTTTCAAAAACAGTACTGTACAGCGCTGTAAAAACTGTACTAAACTAAACTGTACAATTAAAACAGGTGATGCGAGAATAGCATTATACATCACTCAAACTGCACCGGTGATGTTGCGGATTGGGGGTATATAGCAATGGTACAGGGGCTGTAGCTTCCCAAAATCAAGAGAAATATGCAACATAAGATATAGAGATACGCAGTATGATGTAGATTTTCTATATCAATTTGTGAACCTACGGTCAAGTTTGGTTACTGTTGCAAATATGACTGAGTCTTAAATGAGACACATTTCTAAGATTATGTCTTAGTTTAGAAATCATTAATAACATTAAACAAAATGAACGAGGATAGTATCTGTGATGACCTATGATTTTGAAACCTTGTTTTATGTTGTAATTTCCAAAGTTCAGCCAGTAATCTTAATTTTTAGGAGTTTATCAAAACAGTCAGAGATATAAGTGAGTTCTTGGGTAAACCACAGACAGACGATTTCCTGGAGAAGATGGCACATGTTTGTTCCATAGAAAACATGCAAAAGAACAAAGAAATTCTTGATTCACCAGGAATATGGAAAGATCAAAAAGGCACAATGTATAGAAAAGGTATACAATTAAAAAGATAGTAAAAAGAAATTATTTAAAATCATAGCTGCCTACTCTTAATTTGATAAAATCAGTTTTATGGGGAGGGGGTTAATCTACTTCAGTGATTTCTCCAGCATTAAAGCAAGTGGGCCCAGCCCCCACCTGAGATTTTGAAAATAGGCTTGCACCTACCTGAAAATCAATTTGCACCCACCTGAAAATGAGAAAAATTGACATATTTTACAGTGATCTCGGATTTTTTTTCAGATGGGTGCAAACTTCTCATTTTTCACAATTCAGACATTGGTCAAAATAAGCCAATTTTACAGGTTTTTCTCATTTTCAAGTGGGTGCCAACAGATTTTCAGGTGGGTGCAAGCCTATTTTAAAAATCTCAGATGGGTGCTGCGGCCACTTGCTTTAATGCTGGGGAGGTCACTGTTTTAACCAATTTCGGTCTGAATTGTGAAAATGAAAATTTTGCACCCACATCAGAAAAAATCCAGGGGATATCACTGTACTATCTTACTAATTTAATTTTTGGACAACACTGACATGTAGTGCTAGTCCCTTGAGTTAGAGCATGCTACTAATATTTCTCTTTTAAAACATATTAGATTATCATTGCCATATCATTAAAGGTGGAGTGCCCGGAAATATTAACACAATTGAACATGTTGAACAACTATTAATGTACATACTTTTTGTGGCTTGGTTGAATGGCTTAGAATCCCAGGTTCCGATGTGTCTCATCAAGAAGACAATAGAGTGACAAGGATTATGTCAAACGGAGTTTATAATTTTTGAGCAAATTTTCTTCTTGGATCGAAAATTTCATTTTAATTCGATTAACTTACGATAGGCAGCAAAAGGTCTAAAGATAGGTCACGTGACACAGAGCAACGAATCATATGACACGAAAACAATGATTCATTCGCCAGATGGTATAGATAAAAGAAGTCAATTGTACGACCAACAAAAACAGTTTAGGTATTTTGACAAAAGTAAGTTCAGGTCATAGCCATTCTTCGGGGCAGGTTTGAGGCACCAACAATTTATTTTTTGAGTTTTTATTGTTTCAGGTCAAGTGGGTGACTGGAAGAATCACTTCACAGTTGCAACAAATGAACAGTTTGATAAAATTATACAGGAGAGAGTCAACAAAGACTGGGACTTTAAGATCATATATGAGTAGAGAGAAATATCTGATTTGTATGTTAGAATAAAACCAAAACAGAAAATTGGGGAGATCACTACATTTCAATTTACCATATTCATAGCTTCTATCCATTGCCTAAACTCCAACAAACATTGAATCAAAACTAATTTCACTGAAAATCTTCAGTGGGCAGAATTTAATGCTAGCCCTTAAAAGTCTCAGGAGTGTGAACACTCTAATGCTGTATTTTTGGAGTTTGATGTTGCAAATTGTTTGGAAGGTCTATGACACAGCACAGTGATAACTGAATGTGAAATGGTTATGACTGCTAACTATTTTCAAGACAAACAGTAATAAAGATTGCACTTGCAGAGCGAAATGCTATATATAAATTACCCACTATGCCTGAATGCCAATCAGCTATTTTGTACTTCAAGATGCAAATAAATAAACTGTTCTATTTGCAATATTTTTGTATTTATACTTGAAAAATAAAGCATTTTTGAAGTGATGTAAATAAGGTGAAATCTCTCAAAAGGATTTTTTATTTTCTAAGGCAAAAGAGGAAATCTATAATTTTTTAAGTGTTTCTCTAAAGTACCCTTTATTTATTTATTTAATAAAAATAAAGCTGGGTACTGAGTCCCCAGCCTGTAAGCTTGGCTTAGAGATCACTACATTGGCCCTGTGTGTGCTATACATTTTGAATATTAGACCACAAAATCAAATGCATTTGTTTGGCCAATATGTCATCTTCAATAAGGGGGAATATCTAATGAAAGTAAAGTTGGACCAATTATCTCTTAGCTGTCATTAATCTACCCATCATCACCAATTTCCGCAATTATGGACCAATTTCACCAAAAATCCAGCATTTTATTCCAGTTGTCTGATTCGTTGTTCCCTCTTCAAAAGAGGAGATGTGAACGATTTTCCTAAAATATTTCCCATCTTGCAATTCGCAGAGGAACAAAGTCATACTTCCTTATTTTCCCCATAGAGGGATTTTCACACATGGGGATTTTCACACCTTTTTTTCAATCGATACATTTGTTCATATTCCCATACCGTACTACAGAAAAAATAATCAGAAACGATTGATCTCCTATCAATCTTAATATTACAGATATTTTTTTCATTCTTTTGATTCGTAGCATGGTGAAAACGATGATTGAAAAGTGAGAATATATTTCAGAAGAAAACATTAAGTGATTTGTTGACTAGTTGCCATATTGGAAATAATAGTTTCATTCAACTTTCAACACTAAGTTCCAATCTTACCGCACTACAAACTGCAACATCGATGCAACAACAGAATAAAAGTACTTCAAATCAAATTGCATTATAGAGTTACATTGAAAACCCACAAACAACTGAGCAGTTGACCAAAGACATGTCACTATCATTTAGGTCAATCAGTTCGGTGTCGGAAAGCAAATCTACTATTAGTCTCTCTGTACTTGTTTATCACTAGGTTGCTATAGCTCTTTGTGCTGCCACTTGTTGTAAATACTAGTTTACTTAAGCAAATCTACAGTATTAGTTTCCAAATTTTATCGTTCATTGTACAAAAAGATTGGGGAATATTACATAATTGATCTCTAAAAAGAAATGGAACCTAGTGCAGATAACCCATTTTATGAAATTTCCCGAAATTTGAATCATTGGACAATGGACATGGTCGAAATAACCCAGGGCTCTCGCCAGGCTTTTAGACTGTGGCGCAGCAACCCACTCTATTTAGCTCCTACCACACTCTACAGTGTCTCTACTGACAAATCATGATTGTTTCCACAGTCTTAACTTGACTGAATATACAATAATAGCACGTAAAAAGGATAAAATATAACATAAATATGATTTATCACGATTGAACGGTAATGCTGAAGATGTTTGCACCACACCCTAAATAATTCCTGGTGAGATCCCTGTAACCCCATGGTCGAAGTAGGCCCTGGACGAAGCACAGAGCTGGAGCCAGATCCAGCCCCTATTCTATTGGGAGTAGGCTCAAAGGATATATGTGAAGATGAGACACGTGCCAAAAATGCCACATCAAAAAAATGACCACCCAAAAATATGACCCTCGTACTGACCTTTATTTTTCCACCTGTCAGGCATTAATTGATCAATATTTACCCTGTTATCTCTTCTTTATGTATTAGTTTGAATGGTTGCATGATACCCACGCTGTAATTCGAATTTTCCCGGGACATTTATTTCAAATTTTCAGAGCGTAAAGATAATGGAGTGCTTCGGTAATTTCAAGCAGTGTCTGATGTTGTTCATCACTCAAATTACATCACATCGCAAAAAACAGCCAACAAAAGTAAAAGATCCCGTAGCCTAGCAAACCGTTGTTATTGTTTCTACAGGAGTTGAAAGAAACGTCATGGGATTTCTCGGTAATCTCTGATGTGACGTCATCCGGAGTGGCGTCACATTCTCAGAAGAGGTATTTGACTTCGGGAATAAACATTAGAACAACGGATATAGCCAAACACTCCATTAAATATACGCTCACTTATTTTATGCTTTTATCAACAGACACTTTCTTGGATGTGTGGCTTTAGTGATTGGAGTTGAAGCTAACAACAGTACACATCGTTTGAGGTATGAAATGTGGTATTTATTGATAAACTGACTCCAAAATCAAGGAAAAATAAATTTTTCGAAGATCGCGTGTCTTGTCCTAGAGTATATTTTACTGAACACAGCTGGCTCAAAAGCCAGCTGAAGCACCGTTAGAATATACCGTCCTGTGAAGCGGTTTTCTCCAACTTCCAGCAGACGCGCTGGAATAAGAAACGGTATTTAAGAAGATAATTGAATGTAACTTGCCCTTTTCATCACGCGTGGTGACAATAAGTCCTACTTCTTGTGTAATTGCAGTTAAAATGGAGAAATTCCAAATCTGGCGCGCACCATTTTTTAACTATTACGCATGCGTGCACATGCGCATTGTACTTTTATGCGCATGGGTATTACCGCTGAGAGATCACGTGACTATATCATATTTAGCTAGCGCGAGTTATTTTGTAGCAAATTTTTACTTTCGAAAGTCACGAGATCTCGCGTGACCTAAAATGGCTGGAATCTAAATTCAAAAATTTTGTTGTCTACAAGAACATTGATTTACTACAACAACAGACTGTTGAAGGAACAAAATAAGGTAACAACAAATAAATTATGTATTGATTCAAATATATAGCGTATTATAAACGCTACTCAGTACAGCGTTTAGTCAAAATGGGCTCGATTCATTCTTTTCAAGTTCACATACATCCAACTTCCCAGAGCTGACTTCTGTCAGCTCGGTAGAGTAAAGTATATTTATTGAGCCTAGACCCAGAGGAGGTAATCTGGCAGAAGTCCGTGGGATGAAGTAGCCCCAGGACGAAGTGACCCCATACGTCGAACGGAGGAGAAAATTATCATTAGATCAAAAATAAAATGATATAAAAATCGATACAACTTAGCAAAATCATAGAAGAGGCCTTAGAAAGTTCTGGCACAGATCTATTATCGCCCACGGAAAATATTGTTTTTCTTTATGGCAATATTATGGGTTATTCTAGAAGGCAAAGGGTACCAAATGATGTTCAAAAATACGAACATATACTTACTGACAGCGAGAGGGAGTTCTAATTTCAATTGGTCGATCAAGATAGAAGCAAAAAGCAATTTGAATCGGAAAATGGCAAACTTTTTATATTTAAATTTTGCGCTTACTGCGGAGTGATTTGACGGCTTAAAATAGTTCCAATATGACCAATATACATCAAAATAAGAATCATATGCATTAAAAATTGCAAAAGTATATACATAAGCATAATAATGAACTATTTCATTTGCAAGAAAGATATATCATTGACCATAGTAAGCTTTCCTGCGAAGTTTTTGAATTTATTTTCTCAAGCGTCACTTTATCCTGTTTAACGTTCTTCGAGCATAAAGTTACAAAATTTTCATACATTTCACTTTTTCGACTAAAATCATCTTTATCAGCATATTGGTGAGTAATCACACTAATTATCAAATATATTTACTCAAATTATGTTCAAGTACATCAGGATATCTTATCAAATTCCAGGACAACGTACGTCGTGGGGGTCGTAGCATATGATTACAGTTGTTGTTGGTATCCTGGTGCTTTTATGTCACCTACATATATTAGTCTCTCTGTACTGGTTTATCACTAGGTTGCTATTACCATATGCTATGGCCACTGAGTGTGGCCATAGAATTGATGTAAATATAATAAACTCATCTTCATTGATCTTTACACGCAGTCCTAGTTCCTATGGTACATTCGTCTAGTTCGCAGGATACTTACTCACAAAAATTAAAATATTTTATAACAAGTGCAGCCATCTTGTCTTTTCGCTATAGCGGAAATAAGGCATGCTTTCAAAATGGAGAACGGGACGACATCTATTTTAAATGAAAACGTTCAATATCTCATCAACAAGACAAGCCGTTACCATTTCAATTCTTGAAATATTAACAGGACTGTTTTACGAATATTACTTAAATTTATTGAACAGATTTTACAATAGTTCACGGTGATCCAGATGGAATTACTTCTAGCCAAGAATTGGCTAGAGACTCGAGTAAGGTTGCTATACATGTAGCTCTTTGTGCTGTCACTTGTTGTAAATGCTAGTTTAATTTAAGTTCCTAAAATCCACTAGATAAATAAAGTTCAATAAAACTTAATTATTCTTAAAATCTTCCAGTGTTCTTAATAAAACTTTATGAAGCTAGTCTTTATCCGTTTGTTTAGGTCTGGCTTTAAGTCTCTGTGAAACCCTGCTAACAATTAAGTGCTCTGTATATTCATTGTAGGTTGAATGGTTTAACTTCTGGGAAGTAATTAGGCTAAACAGCCCTGTCAACCCTCACGCATTAGACATGATTGTCGTCACGCATTTGGTGGAAAAATAGAATTCATACATCAATTTAGTGTGTTTGATAAAATGTAACACAAATCACGCATTATGTTGATATTTTTAAAAATGTTTTTTTTACAAATTGCAGATACGGTAAAAGAATGAACACCGAAAAAAAGCGAATGCATTCCATTCGGAATTTGCACGCGATTTCTGTATATATCATGCATTTGTTTCGAAAATATTGCACCTGTAGAGAACACTGACTTGATAACTCAATTTTTTATTATGTCCTTTACTAAATACAGGAATTAAAACAAGTGGGCACAACAATGGCAGATGAGAGTAATGATGGTGGCAAACTAACTGAAGCTCAGAAGGCAAGGATTGAGAGGAACAAGCAGAAAGCGCTGTCTCTGAGGCAATCTAGAGTTACAACACAACCTTACAATGTGCCAAAAAGCACTGGAGCATCAAGAGGTACTAAACAGTAAGTAAATGTACAACACATTCCAGTATAGAGATGTTATGGAATAAAATAAAACGGAGCAGTTCGGTTTGGAACATTTTGTTTCGGAACGGAACAATTTCGTAATAGTTTGGAGTAGAGTGACTGCCTGTTCCATTCTGAGAGCATAATTCCATGGGTCGGAACAAAATCGGGTATCCGTGACACCTCTAATCCAGTATCTTATAGACTTTGCAATACAGTGCAGTATGATACAATCCACTACAGCAAAAGACTTATACACACATATTATTTATTCACAGTATTATATAAGTAATATAATGTATAAATAATATAATAGCTATATAGCTATATGCATGTGATTGGTTATGTTTTGTAGGAGTTTCAAAGCATCAAACATCACTGTGGACACACATGGTGGGTTCATGTTAGATGAGGAGTTAGAGCAAGAAATCTTCAAGGTGGTGAAGCCTTCAGGTAAATATTCGCAAGTGTTGGCATATATGATGGGAATTTAAAATAAAATGGGATTCTGACAATATTGGGATTTCGACAAATGTGTTTTCATGCTCAATCACTAAATTTCATCAAGCTTTGAACTTGCTTAGGATATTTTAAGCTTGATGAAGCTAGATGGCTTGACTTAGGGGCCGGGCTAATACATTTATTTCAATGTCCGTCAAAAAAACGTTATTAATTTAGTTAGGTCTTGACCACCCCCCTTCTAACACAAGTCGAAATGATGATTTCCTGCACTGTACCACTACAACCCCAGCATACAATATCTGCTATTGCTTTAAACAACACAATACAAATTCTCTTTACTATTGAGTATATTTAAAGATCATATCAGGCCATAGACATGAAAAAAAAAAAAGTTATAAAAAAAATAACATAAAATGTCATACTGAATAGTTTTGAATGAAGATTCTAAAAACTGAGAAACTGAAAATTGATGTCCGTCACCTAATTAAACAGCATTTAATCTCCTCCAGCCCTCCCCCACTAACGTAATTGATTATATTTTTTGACCCTGCCCTTCATGATACATTGATGATAACATGGAAAATCCCAGGAAAGCACAAATTAAAAGAAATCCCATTTAAATTAGCCAAAATTATCTGATCCGAGGCATCATTTACTTAACTCAGTTTTACACAAAATTATTTTGTGATGCACAATAATATACTTCTTCTTATTTTCAGCTCCAGCAGGGCTTGGTGATGTCATGCTTTGTGATGAGTGTCATAAGCAGTATATTGAGTCCTACATGTACACACATTTCAGTGTCAATGTGTGTGATGGTTGTAGGTGAGCATTTTACCTTATACATGTTCTCAAGCTGTAGTTTACATACGTTGAAGGGGACTCACCAGTATCAAAACAAATGAGCATTTTACTTTATACATGTTCTCAAAGCTGTAGTTTACATACATTGAAGGGGACTCACCAGTATCAAAACAAATGAGCATTTTACCTTATACATGTTCTCAAGCTGTAGTTTACATACGTTGAAGGGGACTCACCAGTATCAAAACAAATGAGCATTTTACCTTATACATCGTTCTCAAGCTGTAGTTTACATACATTGAAGGGGACTCACCAGTATCAAAACAAATGAGCATTTTACCTTATACATGTTCTCAAGCTGTAGTTTACATACGTTGAAGGGGACTCACCAGTATCAAAACAAATGAGCATTTTACCTTATACATCGTTCTCAAGCTGTAGTTTACATACATTGAAGGGGACTCACCAGTATCAAAACAAATGAGCATTTTACCTTATACATGTTATACATGTTCTCAAGCTGTAGTTTACATACATTGAAGGGGACTCACCAGTATCAAAACAAATGAGCATTTTACCTTATACATGTTATACATGTTCTCAAGCTGTAGTTTACATACATTGAAGGGGACTCACCAGTATCAAAACAAATGAGCATTTTACTTTATACATGTTCTCAAGCTGTAGTTTACATACATTGAAGGGGACTCACCAGTATCAAAACAAATGAGCATTTTACCTTATACATGTTATACATGTTCTCAAGCTGTAGTTTACATACATTGAAGGGGACTCACCAGTATCAAAACAAATGAGCATTTTACTTTATACATGTTCTCAAGCTGTAGTTTACATACGTTGAAGGGGACTCACCAGTATCAAAACAAATGAGCATTTTACTTTATACATGTTCTCAAGCTGTAGTTTACATACATTGAAGGGGACTCACCAGTATAAAAACAAATGATCATTTTACCTTATACATGTTATACATGTTCTCAAGCTGTAGTTTACATACATTGAAGGGGACTCACCAGTATCAAAACAAATGAGCATTTTACCTTATACATGTTATACATGTTCTCAAGCTGTAGTTTACATACATTGAAGGGGTACCAGTATCAAAACAAATGAGCTCTGTTGCCACTTGTTAGACTAACGCTCACCTAAAAATCTTCGAGAAAATGAGACAAATTATGAAATGGGCAGATTCTATCCAATTCTGGGCTGAAATGTGAAAATGAGTATGTATGTTCACTGTTTATTCTTATATCACTATCACAAGTGGTGTCATCTTGTTAATAGTGTCCAACTTTTTTGTGGATGGCAGATGGTGTTTGGCATTAGTTCAGCGCCTGTAACGATTGACAAGTGGTAACATTATGCATGTTTATGCTTTGTTTTTTGTCATCAAAGTCAATCTATATATCAATGGGTTTATAATTATGAAGTTAAGGTAAATGTTTTTTAAATATGTGTTTACAATGTATATGTTTTTCATGTCTAAGTATGCACAAGTACAGGGTGTCAAATAAATATGTTCTCCCCTGAATTTCCAAAGTATTGAACTTTTGTGCATAAAAGTGCATCTAGTTGAGCTAGTCATCTGAAACTACTTGTGGAGTTGCTCCATGAAGCTTAGGTTTTGAATGATGTGCTCAAGAACAATTCAGAGATCACACAGACAAAAATGTTATGCAGCATTATAAGAATGTTAAAGATAGAGGGGGAAAACATATTTATTTGACACCCTGTACAATGTATGCAAATAAATGAAACTCAAAGCTTAAAAAGAAATACTTGTACAAACATTCACATGAACTTTTTGGATTTTTAGGGATCGAGATGATAAACATAAGTTGATAACCAAAACCGATGGGAGAAACACATACCTCCTGAAAGATGAAGACTTTGACAAAAGGGAACCACCACTCAAGTTCATCATACGTAAAAACCCACACAATCCTAGATGGGGGGAGATGAAACTATATTTGGAATCTGAGGTACATGTAGAGATAATTTTATGTCATGTTGATTGAAATATCCTTTACCATAACACATGTTACAATGTTCAAGTCAAAGAAACACAACTCGTCAATGGACGATGTGTTTTATGTCACCAACAGAAGTGGTAATGTATTGTTATAGTCTCCAACTTTTTGTGTTCAGCATTTGGTGTTTTGTATTGGCATTCAGTGTCTGTAACAAATGGCAGGTTGTAACATTTTGCATGTTAATGCCTTGTATATCAATGAATAAACAAATATAATTAATATTTTTTAAGATTATGATTAATGTAAGCTTGCAAGGGGCTCCTGCATACCTGGAAGTATGTAGACTTCAAAATGTCAGGGGAAATTGAAACCTTGAAATATCTGGAAATATCAGGGAGATGTTGAAGGAAGGCCAAAAGGGCCTAAAATGCCAGGGAATTTTGGAATCAAAAATGTGTCAGGGAATTTTACATCAGTCAAAAATTGATTAACACTGGTCTGTTTAATGGAGTTGTTCATTTAAGACACATGGATTTCATGCAGCCAATGGGAAGCAAAAAGTATTTGGAAATCTAATTCTGAAAATACAGTACCAACCCAATTATTTGATTTTAAAAATAGAAATTCAAAAATAACAATTATAGGAGATGGAACCTTAAGGTCACGTTTACTTTATTGAATTATGCATTAACAGGTGAGGAAGCGGGCACTTGAGGTGTGGGGTTCTGAAGAAAAAATAGAAGAAGCTAGAGAAACTAGAATGGAAAACCAACAGAAACTTAAGCAGAAAAAGTTTGATAAAAAAGTTAAAGGTGAGAAATGAAAATTCTAGATTGATATTGAAATATAAAAATGCATCCCATAGTTTTGAAGGATAAAAAGGGACTTATTTGAACCTCATTTTTAAAATCAGGACTCACTACCTTACAAATATGGTCCTATTTTTAATGGCCTTCAGGAATATCAATAGATGGCCAATATTAGAAGTGATTTTGGCAATTTCTAGGTCCATTTTTGGCTTCACTTTGAAATTCAATTTCAATTGATTTTAGCTAGAGATACAGACCTCCAGAACTGCCCTTTTGGCATTCATTGTTTTGCCAAAAATTTTAAGAATCTTTGACTAGGATAAAATCAATGAATTATAAATACTCAATTTTATATATTCCAAACCTTTAAAAATATTCTCCCAACATTAAATTCCGGAATTCTGAAAATTCAAGTCAAAATTCTGAAGTTCAGTCTGTTTCCATTCTGTGGCAGCACTAGTTATACCCAAACTCTTGCTTTTTCAGATTTACGTAATGCAGTGAGGTCCAGCCTGTGGACCAAGGACATTAGTACACATGAACACTCATATGGTGAAGAGACGTATGATGAGGAAGAGGACATGTATAGTAAATCTTGCACATCTTGTAGCCATACTCTGACATATGAGAAGATGTGATGAACATTGGGCAGTGTACTTACACAGGTTAAGAGTCATGTGATATTACAAAGACGAGCCTCAAGTTTAAGTCACAGATAGGTGTCTCTAGTAACACACCCGTAGCTGTGGAGCTAGTAGATACAGAGATGACAAACGGTTGACTGCACAGAAATCCATACCCATTTTTTTAGCTTCAATTCAACATATGGAAAGATGTGATGCACAAAAGGTATCACTGGGTATTTGTGAATTAACAATGTGAAGCATAGATACAGGTGTATGGACTGTGAACACATTGTAGCCAAAATTGTGAGCACACCCTGTACTGGGTAATAAGTTAGTAGACACAGTAGTGTCATGGAGTCATACAGAAAACCATACTCACCTTGTAGCCGCACTCTTACATACTAGAACACAAGACGGCACAGGCAATGTAATTTAATACACCCCTGGGTAACATGTTAGGCTAGTATATGTACAGACTGAGGCATTCTCTATATAGTGTACTCCCACCATGTTTGAATAGATAGTAAAATCTAAATGACAAATCTGTTTGGTTGAAAGACTTAAAAACCCACTCAGGGTGTTTGATTGGTCCACAACTTACACAAAAGGATGTGGTATGTGCTTGTATGTCGGTCTATCAGTGCATAGGGCTCCTTTTAAGAGGGGTTTCTGCTGATTCTGTTCTGGTGATAGATGTAATGGTAGTTGTCTAGTGTCTACTATACATTGCTGTATACACACTTCGATATTCGGAAACTAGTTTTACTTGATATGATCTCACTCATGGTGCAGAAAATACTCAAGTATGTACAGGGTGTCCCGGAAGTATGGGGACCCCCCTAGGTGGACATATACCAGTGTTTTCATAGTATGTGTCATATATCATTTTAAAGCTTATCCAAACTTACATTGATTTGCCAAGTATCATGGTATCATAGGAGGCCCCCCATACTTTCGGGACACCCTGTACATTCATATCTATAGATTCTAATCACTCAGGAATTTCTCTTTCACTTTGTATACTATTACTAACTAAACTGCCAAAGTGTTCCAATTGAAAATTATATTTTTACATTGCTTTACTTGTCTTTGTTGATCAGAGTAAATGTATGGTAATGTACTGTATGCAATACATGTATCATTGTATTTGAATAACTGTTCTAAGATGAAATATACATGTTATCATAAATAAATGATGTCAAATCTTCTAAAATATAAAATATTGTAAAAGTATATGAATCTCCTTTGTCATCTTCTTAAAATATGAGGGTTGTCCAATAAATACTGATATAAATGCTCTCTCCTTAAAGCCAATTCCTCCTTAAATGAATATCAACATTGATTTAACAGTCTTATTACTCAAACTTGGAACTGCACAATAAATTTAAGTCAATGTAATTCTTGTCGTAAGATTTGTCTGCTATAGGCCTAGGGGATACAAGTTATCTTTTTGTAAAGAAGAGATCTTGAGTTACTATTTTTTACAAAACAATGTTATTTTTTGTCCATGCTATGGGGCCTGTTGGCTTTGAGTCAAGAACACAGACTTTACAAATATCAATTTCAAATTCATTCACTTCTCTCTTATATGATTCAACAGAACAATGTTCATATTCATGTTGTATAAAGCACCGTATTCAACTTCTTAGTCTAATCTTCTGATCTGAGTAAATCAAATATTTTTCTCTTTTGGTTTTCAAAATGAAGTACTTCAAAAAATATTTATTTAGTTCTCTTGTATGTCAAACCTTTTGTGCTTCGTTTGTTTCGTGTGTTATTTTAACTTACATTCTATATGTCAATAAAGACTGCACGAAAACTTATCAAACAGAGTGATTCAGATAAGCTTATAGGTTGTGGAAGTGGAGTCCCGATATTTTTGTTATTTTGGAGCTATAAATAATGGGGGACAAGATGTTTATCATCTTCTATTTGCGGTTTTCCTTGAAAAATTCAGAACACAATTCTTCAAATGGGCTTAATGTTGGTAAAATATTTTGTTGTGGAGAATGACTATGGCATGGGAATTTATTCCAAACATTATAGGGCAACATCTTTTTCTGAATGTCTGAAGATACAATGAAATCAAAGTAACAAATGCATATATTGCTTTATATAATATATGAATCACTTTTTTTATTCATCAGTTTAAATATTTACAATTTTTCTTTCAATAACCAATAGCAAAAGGCGGAATAATCAGCAATTTCAAAGTTTGTTTTCATTTTTTAACTTCATTGTCAATAGACTAGATCCAAATAGAAATATATTGATTTACGTCATTAAATATTCAAAATTTATTCAAAATAATATCATATTTGAAATCTACATGTAATATCACTTATAGAAGTGTTCTTTAAAAAGTTATTTATAAACTGTGAAAATTCAATTTTCTTTGAAAATGTGACTTCTAGGTTGGGTAGATTCCACATTCATCCCATGTTATGTTATGGCCATTATAACATTTTACCCTGTATCTTATTAACGACTAGTATCCAAGCCTAGTGCAACATACCACAGTGTTCGGGAGAGACTGGCCTAGCCTGCTATAACAATCTTACCATGGGTTGTCCACCGAATTTTTGAGATAAATAAACTTGAAGACACTAACCCCCTCTATCGTCAGATTTCTCAGAGAATTCTGGTAAAATCACCAAGGTCAAAATCACTCCGCCGCCAGATTAAAATGAGATTTCCCACTGAACTTTGACATGTTTTCAGATAAATCAGGACCTACCTTATAAATATTTAGTCCCAATTCACTTCCCAAACGCCAGATGGCGCTCCAATGGGGTAGGAAAGGAGAAAACTGACTTTTTATACAGAAAACCAAATCACTAACGGTAACCGCTAGTGTCCTTACTCAGGACTATATCCGGAGTGATCTTGACATAATACACGTATAAGTCCCGGGAGTAGGGAATTTTGAAATTGACTCACTAGGTATACATCAAGTGTAGTGAATCTGACGGCCCTCCACCACTTCCTACTTGGGATCTCATGCAAACCTTTGAATATATATGTACACATCATCATTGCTCTAAACATATTATTATTCTAAATATCAATATCGGTCATAACATTCCGATGTCTAACTAAACAGTGACAACTCCACAGTATAGAATACAGTATTCGACTTGTAAACAAAAATTTTTTATCACAAATAAATTCAAATTCAAAAAAGTCATGCAACAAATCATAAACCATAAAAAAATAACTGTAAATTGCTTTAATCTGGCACCTGATACTAGTAAATTCTTGTAATTTAGAAAATAAAAATAGATTATTTTTTCTCACATCAGCTTTGGCTATGTGATAACATTTTTTGTTTTGTGATTTACCAAAATAGCAAGAAATACACACAATTTTTACAGTTTGCAAGTGATTTAGGTCACAATTCAAATATCGAAATATTTATTTCGATGAGTGAAGAAAATCAACTGAAGTCAAAAGGAATATACACCAAATCAAAATAAAGTAAATACCAACAAATTATTACTGTAATCTATGATTCTTGCATCAAGTCTCTAGAACACCCCCTCCCTCAATTCAGCTATTTACTTCCAATTCCATTCACCTGTGCAGAGGTGTATGAACATAATGGGGGAGGGGGGGGGGTTGACTGCTAATCAAATCAGGTGTGACGGATATGAAGATATTTTGTATGTTCATTTTTCTAATTAAATTGTCCACACTGAAAATATTGAAAGCTGAGCTGTGTCCCAAGAAAATGGGTCTCATCACATCTGATGATACGAACAACAAAATTTGAAATTTGAGAGGAAATACATCCCTAAATCCTTTCTCAATCTTTACATTTGTATCCACAAGAATGTTGATAATTCATGCAATATCTAGTCCTTTTTCACTGCAATTGAATGGAGAAAATGTCTAAAATGTCAACACTCAGATTTCCCATTGTCATCAATGACATTTTTTGTCTCCAAGTGGCGGATTCAACGAACTTATTTTATAAATACATTTCCTGGGGCTAAAAGTCAGTAACACGTCCTTTCCGCTCCCAATCACCGTAACGAGTAGGCTCAGGGCCTTTTGGTCCATCGATCTCACCAGTCTCAGGGTTCCTGTTTTCAGGAAAAGGCTCAAATGCTGGAGTTGTCATAGTTTGAGGAGCTTGTTTTTCTTTGTCATTTTCAAATGGGTCATCAAGTTTTCCTGTTGGTGTTGTGGCTTTCTTGAGTTTTCCTTTCTTTGCGTCTGTACTGTGTTGACTAAGAGGACTGTAGGAGTATTGAGATGCCGAACATCCTGAAAAACAACAACAAAAAACCATCACCCTGGACTGACAAGCTTAAAGACAGAGCTTTGATTGCTAGATTTTGTTGGAATGGTTATGACCTTCAAGATCAGACAAACATGAAAAAACCTACAGATGAAGAAGTCTTGGAACAAAATAACACCAGAATGATATAGCCTGGCCCATGGTTATCTACTATTATTAACACAATAGGTATTAGGTAAGTGAAAATTGATTGGTATCCCCTAAACCACATTCACAAGTCACTGATATATTGCTATTACTGTAATATTCACCTGCATTTTTAGGTCATTTAACCAGAGTGTGCCACCAGTATTAATTTTTCTCTAAAAGCTGAGAGTAAAGTAAAACATATATCATCATCAAGTTTAGAGGAATTATAGGCTTTCTAGCCCAAATGTCTTCCATCTGTTCTATAAACCAGAACAACGGCAACGCTAAAGCATAGCGAATCCCATCAAACATTTTTCAAAACGGGCACATTCTACCAAAAGTGTCATTAGACAGTGTGCAATGCTTATAATATTCACATACCAAATATGAACAAAATCGCTCCACTACTTTTCGAGTTATAGTAAAAAACGTTAAAATGGCGGCCATTTTGAAAAATGGCCGCCTTCTACCAAAAGTGTCATTAGACAGTGTGCCATGCTGATACGTATTCACGTACCAAATATGAACAAAATCGCTCCACTACTTTTCGAATTATAGTAAAATAAGTTAAAATGGCAGCCATTTTTCAAAATGTCCGCCATTTTTCAAAATGGCCGCCTTCTACCAAAAGTGTCATTAGACAGTGTGCCATGCTTACAGTATTGACATACCGAATATGAACAAAATTGCTCCACTACTTTTCGAGTTATAGTAAAATACGTTAAAATGGCGGCCATTTTGAAAAATGACCGCCCTCTACCAAAAGTGTCATTAGACAGTGTGCCATGCTTATACGTATTCACATACCAAATATGAACAAAATCGCTCCACTACTTTTCGAGTTTTAGTAAAATAAGTTAAAATGGCAGCCATTTTTCAAAATGTCCGCCATTTTTCAAATCCGCCTTCTACCAAAAGTGTCATTAGACAGTGTGCCATGCCTATAGTATTCACATACCAAATATGAACAAAATCGCTCCACTACTTTTTGAGTTACAGCAAAAATCGTAAAATAACGAGTAAAGGCCGCCATTTTTCAAGATGGCTGCCATGTGCTTTTTTAATATCTACATTTCTAGCTTTATTAATGTCCTATATAATTTTTTTACATTTAAAACATATTGCTATTACAGTTTTACATATTGCACCTAAATTACTGTAAAATCGGCACTAAAATGGCTGCCATTTTTAAATGAGCGGCCTTTTTGAAAATCGGCTTTCGAGCAGAACTTCTACCCCCATAGGGTATATGTGTACAAAATATAAATAAAATCGGGCCAATGGTATTTGAGATATTGCCCGGACGGACGGATGGACGGACGTACGTACGGACGTACGTACGTACGTACGGACGGACGGAGGCGTTCCCTATATCCCTCCGAACTTCGTTCGATGGGATAATTATTAATGTATCACAGGACAACTAACCAGCCAACCACAGCTCTCTGATCTGAACAACTCTCACACTCTTTCATTTCCAAATTTTTTAATCTTTAGACTTCCATGTTAAAAACCTTGAAATGCAACACAACCAAAAGTACCAACAACTAGTCAACTGTCAATCCAAACCACGGACCTCGGTCAGATTATTCCCATTGGTCTCAAAGCTCAATGAATTTACTCCAGATCAAGGATCAGACACAAAATCTTCAGAAAATTTTATTTTCTTGATTCTGGATTCAGTTTATCAATAAATATAACATGTCATAATGAACGGTTGTCCGATTTGTCTTTCCAATCACGTAATGCATACATATATGTAAGCTGCATCTCTTGATAAAAGGACAAAATAGCTGAGTGGAAAGATAATGTTCAGTTTCATCAATTTACGAGAATATGACGCCACACCGGATGATGTCACACCAGATTTGCATTGATTAACTGTTTGTTGTGATGTGACTTAAACTGACAGATGAACAATATCACAAGAAACTACCAAATCTGAACATTATCTTTCCTCTCTAAAATTTTTAAAATAATTATCCTGGAAAACCCCTTTTTACAGCATCAATAAATGATATCATGTAACAATTCAAACTAGAATGTGAAGAGATTACAGGGCAAATAATGGTCACTTCTTGGGTTAGAGATGGTAAAGGTCAGAACGGGGGACTTTTGAATTTTTCAGAAAATGTGCCCAATATATTGCTCTAAATGATACAATCTTTGAAAATTTGATATCATTCATCGAAGAAAGAAAAAAATGAAAAAAACTGAATTGGAAAGTGATCTTTTTTCCTTTTTATGACCACCATTTTTGTTTCAGACAATGTTTTAAATTTCAAAGATTGTATCATTTAGAGCAATTAATTGGGCACATTTTCTGAAAAATTCAAAAGATTCTGTTCAGTGACCTTTCCCAAGCGCCTACTTTCAGCTATTATTCAGTCACATTTTCAGAGGGCTGAAAAAGTTATTTCATCATGTTTAGGCTCATTCTGACCATGTACATTGTGATCCTGGGGGTCATTAACAGAGCTTTCTCAAAGTTACGAATTCGCAAGTCAATTGTTAATTTTACGAATTTGGTAAATGTGCATTAACAGAACTTTCGTAAAGTTACGAACGTTCTTACATGATTAAGCAAATATGTTCCTGAGCTGCGAAAGTTCTGTTAATGACCCCCTGGTCATCTTAATGATATGTGCGATTGGAGGTCAAAACAGAACTCTGTTATTTTGGTTCAAAAAATTTTTGAATTCCAGCATGGTTTTGTCACTTCCTGTTTTGTCATTTCCTATTAAGTACCACGGCACCTTAAACAAATTTCAAATTTCCCCTTCAAAATCCTCATAACACACATTTCTGGTGACAAATGAGTGTCTAAGGTGTCAAGGTGAGTGACAAATATGAGATGAGGTGGTTGACTTGAAAAATCACATTTTCCGCGAAATTCTGCGCGAAAAAATCAAATATTCTGAAAAAAAATTTAAAACTAAAATTCAGTGTTTTTTCTGCGGCGATGTGGAATCACGGAATATTAGTATCTGTGATAAGAAGTTACATCAATTACAATGAAAGGGGATAATCCATGCCAGAAGAAATAGGGAAACCTTACTCGAGTCTCTATGCATGATTTCGTCAGGATTTAGTCTAAAATTAAAATAAACGGCTCCCAGAAAAATGGTGATATTCGAAAACTGAACGAAATGTTGCTATTGTCTGATATTAGTAACTGGCTGTAAATTCTAAGTTAGCGATCCAGAAGATGTAAACTAATACATTGATCACTTTTCAAATTGTGATGTGGAAAAATGGCGAACATTTGATTTCAAATTTTACGATTGACATGACCCGTATCATAGCTTTCAATTAAAACCCATGCCCGTATACAGCAGTAAAAACATGCAGGAATTTATGTTTGGACAAAGGCCACGATATAGTGGCCTTAGAAGAAGGTACAGTGCTGGTATATATTAATTGATCAGTCGCTTAATTGGCATATTTTCTTGAGTTTTAACATTTAATGTTCCAAACTCCCACAAACTGCAGAAAAGTATACCCCATAAATCATATTTACCAAAATGAGTGTCTCCAAGGCTTCACACCAGCGTATGTATAATGCATTTGTCACGAGTTTGAGCTGAAATTTCGCCAAAATGGAGTAGGCTAAGGGTAGTCTCTGCCAGGTTTGTTTATTGTGGTAAGCTTGTAAGTGCTCAGAAGCAAATAATTCATGTGCGCAAAATAATCAAATAATCTGATTGGTCTAAACTTTGCTGCACATGCGCACAATGTGTGCCATGTTTTTTCTAGTGATTTCGTTTCGTTTCATGGAGTTTGCGTTTCAGTGTAACTTCCGCAAAAATGGCGGACCATGGACAGAATTAAAAGGTAAAATCACTCCGAAATTTCAAGAGAACTTTTTACCTATAATAGCAAAACTTTTGTTTTATTTGTGCATTCTATCTATCAGATAAGAGTCTCAGGGGTATGTAGGCAAATTCATTTTGATAGGAGCACTCTGTTTAGTTTGAAAACGCACCCTTAATTATTATATATCAGCACTGTAAGGGAAACCGATGGCTCATCACTCTGTAATTACATGTCATACATCTCTCTTCATCACCATCATCATCATCGGTTTTAGGAGTATAAGGCTGGGTGCCTATGTGTTCCTCCCTTCCTAATATAGATCAATTAATCTTGATACAGTGCTGATATATAATAATTAAGGGTGCGTTTTCAAACTAAACAGAGTGCTCCTACCAAAATGAATTTGCCTACATACCCCTGAGACTCTTATCTGATAGATAGAATGCACAAATAAAACAAAAGTTTTGCTATTATAGGTAAAAAGTTCTCTTGAAATTTCGAAGTGATTTTACCTGTTAATTCTGTCCATGGTCAGCCATTTTTGCGGAAGTTACACTGAAACAGAAACTCCATGAAACGAAACGAAATCACTAGAAAAAATATGGCACACATTGTGCGCATGTGCAACAAAGTTTAAACCAATCATATTATTTGATTTTTTTGCGCACGTGAATTGTTTGCTTCTGAGCACTTACAAGCTTACCACAATAAACAAACCTGGCAGAGACTACCCTTAGCCTACTTCATTTTGGGGAAATTTCAGCTCAAACTCGTGACAAATGCATAATGCATACGCTGGTGTGAAGCCTTGGAGACACTAATTTTGGTAAATTAATTCTATGTAATAGAATGCTTTATGTGTCATTGATGGGGTCGTTCTGATCACGTTGAGAAACGTAGAGAAGCTGAGCTCACCTGAAAGTAGAAACATATGCTGTGGGGGTCTGAAGACTTTGTTAATAAGCGATTTTCTTAGATTCGTTGCAGTGTTTGGTTCCATTACGGAAGTGACGTAGTGACACCAGATGGCGCTTGATGTTGGACTTCCTTTCTGACAGCCCGCCAAATCTAAGAGTGGTTATCCATATTTTATCAGCAGAGTTTAGGTTTTTATGTTGTTTTATTAGATACAAACAACAAGAAGGTAAGCGATTAGTTAAGTTAAGGGTCAGTTGGACCTGATGTTAATTGTTTTGGGTTGTTTTAGTTTGGAATTAGATGAAAAATTCATGGAGAAATATTCATGGAAAAAAAATCCAGTGGCATCATCAGGCATTTTGGCCTAGACCTGCAGGAATTAGAAATTTACACGTGGGTAGTGTTTAGGCTTTCCCTTCTTCAGCATCATACAGGCGACCAGTAGGGGTGATGCCATTTTAAAAAGGAGGCTAGGTAGGAAAATTCATGAAGATTCAAAGTGACATTCATGGAAAAAACAATAAAAAATTCAGTGACATCAACATACTGACAACTGAAAAAACATAAAGGGGCCAGTTTGGTTGGTGTCATTGTTAATAGGAAGCTAGGAAGTAAGTCATGGAGATTCAATGTGATATTCATGTAACTTTAAGATATTCAATGACGTTCCCATGCCGGCTCTAGGTAGTAGGTAGGGCACAGTTTAAGGGGGCCAGTATGGAAACGGTTATTGATAATAGGAAGTTAGGTAGGGAAGTTGGCAGTAGCCACTTCAATATGATGGTGTTAAGGCGCCAAAAAAGGGTCAACAAGGCCTGGGCATAGTGGCCCCAGAAGTAAGTAGAAGCAGAAAACCTAAAAATAAAAAATAAATAAAATAAAAATAAAGTAAAAATGCTTAAATACATGAAAGTACATAAATAAAATTGAAATAAACAAATAGGTATCAAATTAAAATAAAAATATATTATGAGAATAAATAAATAAAGGATTTTGTACAGAGGTAGATGGAGATTATTGCAAACAACATTAGTAGGTAAGAATTTTTGGATTAATCGGCAGTCAATGAACGAAAAAGCACTTGGCAACTGGGAAAGTTTATTGATAAGGTTAGTAAGACCCATTTAGTCCTGGTGAGAATATACTGATCAAGGATATTCTCCTTTCAGTTGTATGGCTGTGCGTGTGTGGATTGTGGGTACCTCCCACATCACAAGATTGAGGAGCTACGTGGATGACAACCCTTGGGATTTTAAAAATTCCCCGGGATTTGATGAAGTTTACACTGAGCGCAGCGGAGGGACCATAGAACATTTAAAATCAAAGGTTAAAGCCAGGGAACCAGTAGTAGGTCAAGGATTTGTAAGTTGTTTCATCCAGGGTGGCGGAAATGACATTAGCAATAAAACCGCTGATATGCAGGGCAACCTGGAAGATATCAGCCAGGAGATAGCGGAGAGGCTATGGTCCCTTGCTACAGAATGCGCCAAACATATGGGACCAAATGGTAAGGTGCTAGTAGGAAAACTCATTCACCGCACACCCTCTATGAAATACCCGAAAGGGATCCAAACAGAACAACACGCCAGAAGACATAATTTAGTTACTGATAGGGTAAACGTTTTATTGAATTCAAAATCAACTGACAACATAATATATTATCGAACAAGAGGAGTGGAGCAGTCCATTGCCGAGAAACTCGCGGATGGGGTGCATTTCAAACACTCTTTCATGAGAGTTTACAGAGACAGTGTCATGGATGGCCTGTTTCTAGGCATAGGACGGGCCATGCATAGTTAGACAAGTAAGTAATAAATATTAATAACATCATTTTATTTCACCTATAACAATATGGTGTATCAAGCAAAGCAAGGAAGGGAAGTAGACGTGCCTAAGTCACGGGTAAATACCCATAAGACGGCTGGTTTTGAGGTAGATTGGTAGCGAAGTAAGAAGGTATGCTTATGTAATCAGTTATTACTGGGTATTTAGTTACCAATTCTTTGTATTACAGCATTAAAGGTTAGCGGTAAAAATAAAATAAAATAAAATCAATAAATAAGTAAAATAATAATAATAAATTAATACATAAAAATAAATAAATAGGTCAAATGATAAAAGTTTTCAGTACATACACAGTTTAACTACATACTATCATGAAGTGATAATAGGTTTAAAAGAAAGAAAGAAAGAAATAAAAAATTACAACGATTAACAATTACAATAATGTACAATACATTAAGGTAAATAAAATAAGGTGTGACATCACCCAATAATAGTTATCATATAGGAATCATCGGGAAGGGGGTGGGGGGGGGGGCATTGTCTGTTTTGCAATGGGTCAGGACTGGGGCAGTGTATAACGGTAGGGATGCCAAGGGGTCCTTGCTCTGAGGAGTCGCGTTTATTTATGATTGCACTGCATTGGTCTTGATTCTTGCAGAACATGCCAGGAGGGGTACCTTTGAAAAGGAAAAGCCAGGACAAAAGGTTGAATGTAAAGAAGAAAAGATTAAGTACCTCAAAGTCTTCTACAAGATCAAGTAAAAATAGTAACTCTTCAAAAAGTACATTGCCTTATGGGGATACAGACAGGGAAGATCAAATCATAAGGGAAAACGCAAGAGTCTGGTCAAATGAAACAGTAAATAGTAATGCCGATTTCAATAGGGGGGACAGTCCAGAGAGGGAAAGTACAAGAAGGGGTCCTTCAGAAATGGATATAGAAGGGGAACCTCAGAGGCAACAAAAAGAACACCCGGTTATGCCCCAAGCTAGTAGTTGGTGGGAGGGGGGTTATGGTCACCCAGCAATGACATCCCAGGGGATACCAGGTTGGAATTCTGGGTGGTATAGTCCTTGGCCTCCTACCATGCCTCCGCAACAGTATTACCCCTACCATACCCAAGGGATGCCAGGGTGGTATGGGATTCCTCCTTACAATGCAACAAATGGGCCTTGGCAACCAGCTGCAACTACTGCAGCTGCAACACAGGAAAATAACAGGGCTAACCCCTTAGTTCAGGGCAGAATAGGGCAAGACATTCCAAGATGCACAGCATGTGGTAATTGCCAATCAAAGAACAGTAATACACAGCAAAGTGAAGGTGGGATACATTTCCTGCCCCAGGGGATACCAGGGCAAGGGAACGTGTCTACAACACCCTTCCTGCACAGTCATCAGAATGAAATCGATGATAATAGAAGTGCAACATTGGGACAAACTCAAGTAGAACAGGACATGAATAAAACAAAGGTTAATCAAGGTACTGGTAGTGTTACTGATACAGTCCCCCTGGTTGACACCTCAAATGCTCAGTTAGACTATATAGAAGATTCCATAAAGGAGAAAATTTGGGACAACCAATTCATAGAATTGTCTAAATTGATAGAAGAGGATAATAGTGATGACGAGGTGTCAAGTAGGGTGACAGAGGTGGTATATAAAGGGGGTCAGAGAGTGCATGTTTATGGGAAAGCTAAGACTCGGAAATATTTGAATTATCAGGAATGGCAGAAAGCGTTTCTGATATTTGTTAAGGTGTATACCTATAAACACCCTAAAGAAGCGAGCGACTTGGCACAATACATGTCTCAGATACACGAACTAAAACTAAAATCTCGAAATTGGGGAAAATATGACAGACTCTTCAGAAAAAGCAAAGGGAAAAGGGAAAAATCCTGGGCCTGTTGGGACCAAGTGCTTTTTTACGATTGTTTAAATCTTCCCCAGGGTGATTTCAAGAAATCTGAGGGTTCTAAAGGAAAGAAATTTGGAGACAAAAGTAAGAGAGACGATAGTTATTCGGCCAAGTCAGAGTTCGCTTCCGCAGAAAAATCAAAAGGCAAATCTATGCCATTCATTCCAAGAGGCTTATGTTGGAAATACCATAAGGGAGAAAGGTGTGATGGGGGTGAAAGTTGCGTGGGTAGCCATTCTTGTCCTTCGCACAAATCTGCTACTCACCCAGCAATTCATTGCTCGGAGGCCCTTAAAACACCTTTTAAGCCAAGGCAACAGAAAAAATGATTGGAACTGAAACCCGGGAGTGACATCAAACATGGGGATGAGGGCACTAGGTTGTATGTTAAAAAGCCCATTGACGACAAAAGGGAGGTCGAACATTTTCAATCAGAGATAGATCCTGTCAGCCAAGGTCTGTCACCTCTATCGCCCTACTTAGACAAAAAAGGGGATATCAAATCGAAGGGCCTATCCTATCAGGGGAAAGACTTAGGTAGTGAACCAAATATTTTAGAACCACCTGGTGAGAGGGATACCTGTTTAACCGAAGGGGAGGGGCAAATAAAAGAATGGGAAATGGAGACTGTTGTGATCAGAAACGATTTAATTCCTACCCCGGTCAAAGTAGGGAAGTTGACAGAATATTTGGAAGGGTACGAAGAAGACTTAGTTTATCAAATTCATCAGGGCTTCACAGAAGGGTTCAAAATTCCATTTGAGGGTGTAGTTTCCGACACAGAACCAAGAAATTTAAAATCAGCAGACACATTAAAAAACCAACTTTGGGAGAAAATTCAGAAAGACTTAAAAGAGGGAACGATCGCGGGGCCATTTTTGAAAAAGCCCGAGGGTTTACATATTTCCCCTATAGGATTGGTCCCAAAAAAGACCCCTGGAAAATTTAGGAAGATAATTCATTTATCCGCCCCTGAAGGAAAGTCAATCAATGAGGGCATTGAGAAAGAATTGGCAACAGTACAGTACCATTCTATTCAAAATGCTGTCGATATTATCAAAAGGTCGGGGAAACCGCTTTTTCTAGCCAAGACAGACATTAAGTCCGCATTTGACATTGTGCCAATATGCCCGGAACATCAGTTACTCTTGGGTTTCAAGTTTGACGGAAAATATTATATTTCTCGTACCTTACCGATGGGACTTTCCGTTTCGTGCAAATACTTTGAATTGCTTAGTACTGCCATGAATTGGGTAGCAATACACAAGTTACAAATTGCACACGTTTTACACATATTAGACGATTTCTTGCTAATGGAAGAGTCTCACACACAGTGTCAAAAAAGTCTCAAGCTTTTTGAAGAATTTTGTCAGGAGTGCGGTATTCCTTTGGCTCAGGAAAAAACGGAAGGTCCTAGTCAGGTCCTAACGTTTGCTGGTATTGAAATCGATACGCTTAATCAGGTGTTAAGGCTTCCTGAAGACAAATTGTTAAAAGCAAGAGAAATAATTAGAAAAAACCGAGGGCGGAAAAAGTGCACGAAACGGGAGATCTTAAGTATGGTTGGCTACCTGCAATATTGTACGATTATTATACCGTTTGGTAGAACATTCATTAGAAGAATGATTAACTTGAGTATGAGAGTTAAGGAGTTGCATTGGCACACACGGCTCACACCAGAGGTAAAGTTAGATCTTTCAATATGGGAGTCCTTTTTAGAGACTTTTAATGGCAAATCTTTCTTCCTTGACGAAGAATGGCAAGATAGGGAAAGCCATACAATATTTACAGATTCAGCTCAGAAGTTGGGGTATGGGGTGGTATTTGACAATGAATGGGTACAAGGAAATTGGCCCATAAAATGGAGGTCAGAAAATATCACCTTATTAGAGCTATATCCAATTTTAGCAGCTATGTTTGTGTGGGAGGACAGGTTCGCCAATAAAGCTATAACCATAAGATCTGACAATGAAGCCGTTTGTGCCATTTTAAATAAAGGGGTATCGAAAGATGCAAAAATAATGGTGCTAGTGAGAATATTGGTTTTACAATGTTTAAAAAGAAACATTCTCATTAAAGGGTTACATGTACCAGGCGTAAACAATGAACTTGCTGATGCACTATCTCGAAATCTATTTCAGAGGTTTTGGCAGATGCATCCGACGGCTTTGAAAGAGCCACAAACTGTTCCTCAGGATATTTGGCCAGAGAATATAAACATAAATTTAAAAAATTAATAGACCATGCTCAGGCACCTGGCACTAGGGAAGTGTATGACAGATCCTGGAAGAAATTAGTAGACTTTGGGAAGGAATTTGAGGTTGATATCTGGCCTGTATCTAAAGAAAACTTAAAATTGTTTATTTGCAAATTAGATGAAGAAGGGTACGCGCCATCTTCAATCCGTACGTTCATATCCGCTATAAGTTATATGTATAAGTTACATGGTTTGAATGATACGACTCACACCTTCGACATACAGCAGGGTTTGAAAGGGCTTGGAAAACAGAAAGCATCTCATGATTCCAGATCTCCAGTGACTTTAGAATTGTTGGACCATTTGATAGGGTCTTTAAATAGTGTTAGAGAGGTCATGAAAGGGGAATACAGATTGAAATTGTTTAAAGCAATGTTTTTACTGGCTTTCCATGCAATGTTACGTATTGGGGAGTTTTGCGGGGAAGGTCCACATAATTTGAAAATAAATAATGTCACTCAGTTTACTGACAAGAATATTAACATTCGG
Source organism: Owenia fusiformis (assembly GCA_903813345.2). Taxonomy (NCBI): domain Eukaryota; kingdom Metazoa; phylum Annelida; class Polychaeta; order Sabellida; family Oweniidae; genus Owenia; species Owenia fusiformis. The sequence goes on from CAIIXF020000010.1 coordinate 8,932,434, forward strand.
TTCAATTCATTTAAACATAGCATGCAACCCTGTACAATTCAGATCAACAAGAAAGAGGTTGTGAATTGTCCCATTCAAGCGATGAAAGATTATCTGAAAGTAAGGGGTTGGGGGGATGGCCCTCTATTTCATATAGATGGTGAAGCGGTACCAATTTTCTTGTTTCGAACGGTATTGAATCAAGCTTTGGAAAAAGCAGGGAGAACAAAAGAAAAGATCCGCGCTCATAGTTTCCGCATAGGGGGAGCCACCCAGTTATGTAAAGAAGGGATGTCCATGGTTAAAATTATGAAAATTGGAAGGTGGCGCTCAATCCCAGCCTTTTTGAAATATTTAAGATGAGCGAGGGTTTTATACATGTACACTAGTCAAATAGGGCGAAGGTAAAAAATTAAGGAAGGTGCAGAATGCCGCGATAGGTAATGTTTTAGGGAAGGAGACACCTCCTTAAGGGTTGCCTCAGCGTTAAGTAGAAATTAATGGTTAACTTGAAATAAAGGTACAAGAAGAGTAGTAGGATAAGCAAGGGGATACCTGTTTTTCCAGCTTTGTTTTTGGTATGCCAAATATAGCAAATCAGTTAAAAACTATACTTCATTTAGGAATTGTACAGTATGAGCATTGGTAAAATGTGTTCAGAGGATGGAGACACCTTCTCTGTAAAGGGTATGTTTCAATGTTTGCTCAAGGTTTTTTCTTGTAATACAAAGTGGATCTACTTCAATAAAGAAAGTCTTTAAGCTTAAACTGTATTATGTATTTTTGGTTAGGCCAACATATGTTATATTGGTGGGGGGCACTTTGAACCATCATAAGAAGGTCAAAGTAGTGGCATCATTTGCCTCCCACAAATAGAACAAGTCCGTTCAAGAGAATGATACTAATCCAACATAGGTTAGGGGGAGGTATTCAGTTTTGAGTAGGTCTAACAGCTCTTTGTGTCAGACTACATGAAACAAACTTAAAAAGCAGGAAAGGTAAAATCCTAGGTGGGTTCATGACACAGATGGCGGAGTTTTTCTTAGGATACATCCTAAAGAAAAGTATTTCTGGGGAAAGATTCTGCCATCTGTGGTTAATGAAGATATTCAGAGCTGTTTGCCTCCCTAGAGTCCTAGAAGTGAAAGAGCGACTCCTCTATGGCGCATAAAGGTAGTTCTAGAGGTTGTTAGACACCATAATGGGAAACATAAATTAATTCTATGTAATAGAATGCTTTATGTGTCATTGATGGGGTCGTTCTGATCACGTTGAGAAACGTAGAGAAGCTGAGCTCACCTGAAAGTAGAAACATATGCTGTGGGGGTCTGAAGACTTTGTTAATAAGCGATTTTCTTAGATTCGTTGCAGTGTTTGGTTCCATTACGGAAGTGACGTAGTGACACCAGATGGCGCTTGATGTTGGACTTCCTTTCTGACAGCCCGCCAAATCTAAGAGTGGTTATCCATATTTTATCAGCAGAGTTTAGGTTTTTATGTTGTTTTATTAGATACAAACAACAAGAAGGTAAGCGATTAGTTAAGTTAAGGGTCAGTTGGACCTGATGTTAATTGTTTTGGGTTGTTTTAGTTTGGAATTAGATGAAAAATTACCACCACCACCCCCACCGCCATCCATTGGTTATTATTAGGGTTTAGGGAGGGGGCATCATTTGCCTCCCACAAATAGAACAAGTCCGTTCAAGAGAATGATACTAATCCAACATAGGTTAGGGGGAGGTATTCAGTTTTGAGTAGGTCTAACAGCTCTTTGTGTCAGACTACATGAAACAAACTTAAAAAGCAGGAAAGGTAAAATCCTAGGTGGGTTCATGACACAGATGGCGGAGTTTTTCTTAGGATACATCCTAAAGAAAAGTATTTCTGGGGAAAGATTCTGCCATCTGTGGTTAATTAAGATATTCAGAGCTGTTTGCCTCCCTAGAGTCCTAGAAGTGAAAGAGCGACTCCTCTATGGCGCATAAAGGTAGTTCTAGAGGTTGTTAGACACCATAATGGGAAACATAAATATGATTTATGGTGTATACTTTTCTGCAGTTTGTGGGAGTTTGGGACATTAAATGTTAAAATTCAAGAAAATATGCCAATTAAACGACTGATCAATTAATATATACCAGCACTGTACTTTGGTATTTTATTTCCCAAAGTTAACTGTGAGCTGAGATGTGAGTGACATGACCACATGACAAAACTTACTGTTGAGTGACATTCAATTCATTGAATAGAATCAATGTGCAAATGTGAAATTACAAAAAGTAACAAAAAATTCAACGTACGTTTGAATATTCTTCTGAAAAGACAACCATCTTTCACGGCCCTACGTACCGCACAGGACATCTTATAGGTGTTTTACACTGCCTTCCTAAAAATTTTCTGTTTTGTAAAATGAGAAATCTCTGACAAGAAATTACTAATCTATCTTTTCAGATATAATATTCCCGGCAGAGTATCATACAATATAAATTATATTATAAATTTACATTAATTATAATAAAAATATTTTTTTGTGTCAAATGTTTATAATTTAATTGTAATTAGATTATATCACCGCCTATATTAGTGTGGCAGTATATTGTGATGATTATCCGGGCAATTTGAATGGCGGTCGAAAATTTTAAAATATTTTGAAAACATTACTATTTTGAACGTTTTCTCATCATACGTGTATAATCTCTTCTTTGATTATAAATTTCCTCAATTTTCATAAATATTTACTCATCCGGGAATGATTGGTAAGTTGTATACCTTTGATAGACCATGTTATTTTGTCTCGTTTTACGTTTGTGATTTCCGAGGTCGAGCCTTTTTAATCTGTGTGACGTTGTTACTCCACATGAACTTGCATCAACACCTGACATCGATTGGAGACTGAACGTGAAGAATATACGCTTATTTTTCCAAGTTTTGACATCAGTATTCATCAGGGGTTCCTGTGCATCACTGGTCAGAGAACAGGACCAAGTCACTGATTCGTCAGTAAGCCACATGCTATCTATTGCAAGACTTACGCCTGCCACAACCGTCGCCATGTTAATCAGTGTTTTTAAGTACTGCAAGGATCCTGCAATGACTGGTAGTGTTATCGTGTAAGCCTGGTATAACCGTGACAGGCTGGTATAACGGTGACAATGCTGTATTATATTGCAAGGCCTGTCATGACCCTGGAAGTGTTATCGTGGAAGCCTGGTGCGACCGTAGCCTTTATTGTTGTTTATAAGCGAATGTGAATATTAATGTATAGTAGTAATTTTGATTTTGACATGATTAAGGTAGTTAAACACCATGATCATAGTATTAAACTGTTTAATTGTAATGACGATCACTTAAAATTGTTAAGGATATTCCTGGCATTAATGTCATACATATTTACTAGTCATTTGCAATACATTATAACGGTCATGGTAGGACTAAGCCTAAATTTCTACATTAACACCCTCATACCTGGCCTTGCAATACTGTATTACATTGTCACGGTCATATCAGGCTTTGCGATCCCATAATACATTGTCATGGTCATGCCAGGTTTTGAAATACACATTGTCATGGTTATAGCAGTCCTTATCGTAAATTTCTACATTACCACTCTCATACCTGAACTTGCAATACTATATTACATTGTCACGGTCATGCCAGGGCTTACAGAACTATATAACATTGCCACGGTCATGCCAGGCCTTGCAGTACTATATTACATTGTCAAGGTCATGCCAAGCCTTGCAGAACTATATTACATTGTCACGGTCATGGCAGGCATTGCAATATAATACAGCATTGTCACGGTTATACCAGGCTTTCATGATAACATTACCACGGTCATAGCAGGATCCTTGCGCTTCTTAAAAACACTGAGTAACACGGTGATGGTTACGCCAGGCATTAGTCTTGCAACAGATAGGGTCTCCAGTAAGCAGCAAATCTACGGTAGACGGGTCTGCCTTTGCTCAGATTGTCTATGTCTATATAATGATATATGTCCATGCTTTGAGAAAAAGCACATATTCCAGAATTTCTGTTGTAGAAGAATCTGAAAAAATAATGAAATGATGTGATGTAACCAGTAGACTATATCCTCCAGTCTGAATTCTCAGGAAATTCAGTCTATTGGATATAGACTAATGTAACCAGTAACCACATATCTACTTACCAGTATGTATTGTCATCTACATATCTGACTAGGTTGCATTGTGGAACACGACAATGAAGGCAACAACATATCGATATTTGATCTTAGCTAAATTTTTTGAAATTTAGATCATCCATTTAAATTCAGGCAAAACTGAAAGATGTAGAAAATGTGGATAAGTGATTCCTTTTTGAAAAATAACATTGCAGCAAAAACTGAAAGATGGAGACAACGCATGTTTCTATTTTCCTTATAATCTTGCAATGTGGTCCTTTAGGGGTTTCAAATGGGGGGCCTCTATTAAAGGCAGAATCAGATCTATAGGGGTGACAAAATTACAAGTCACATGTACAATTGACCTACCAATCTATTCCTTACAAGCTCAAATACAATATACATATAAATCCCCAAAAATTCATGATGTGTATAAATTGATGAAGTTATCATCATCATCATGTTTAGGAGGGTAGGGTTAGTCCTGTGTTTTCCTCCCTTCAGGTTTTGTTATTTACATGTATTCTTATGCGCAGTTTTCAATTTCTTAGGTATTTTATTTCCCAAATACGTCAGTGTATGCAATTTAATGTGACCTGACAGTTGCACTAAAAAGTGTGAACTGGTCATCCTAGGTCTCTTGTGATCTTCTACATGTCTGGGTAGTAGTAGGCATCGACCTTTGCTTTGAAAAAGTCTAATTTCAGGGCTGTAACTACATTCTCTGAAAAGTTGTTCCAATCGTCTATGGTCAATGACTGAAGAACCCTTGTCTTAGGGCAAGGTTAAATCTGGATTTGTAGAATATCTGGCTGTGGCCTCTTGTGTTGGTGTGACTTGGGGTAAAGAAGTGGGATGGTTCTATCTTTTCTATGTCATTCATTATATTTTATATACTTGAATTAAATCTCCTCTTTTTCTCTTATATGTTTCGGTAATAGATGTAGCTGCTTTAATTGTCCTTCATAAGATAGATCAGTCATGCCAGTGATGAGTTTGATGGCAAACCTTTGTATTTTCTCTATCTTGTTAAAGTCAAATTGATATCTGGGATTCCAAATGTGCAGTATTCCAGGTCCAGTATTAATTTGTCACAAACGTATTCTATTTGACTTGATCAATATACATAATGGCTCGTCTAAGATCTTACTGCCATGGTTTAGATAGCGGTTAGCGCCCCCTGATTTTGAAAAAATGGGGGGCGCTATTGGCATCAATGTTTAGTATCAATCTCAACTGTTTATCTGTTTCATTTTCATTTACTATTACTTATTTCTCAAAAATATTTTTTGATGATATTTAAAGTGACCATGGTTGAAAGTTTTCTAGAGTCAACGAAAAATTTGAAAGTTGTATACCATAGATCTATTTTTTAAATGTTAAGGTTCAAATTATATTCTATTCAAATTCTATCACTGTTAAACTAAAAATCTGGTCTAAATGGGCTAGCCTTTTACAGATTATTGATGTAAATGTATAGTGCACGGCCGTTCAATATACTCTCTAAAAAGTTTGTCTGCTAGACATTAAACAGCAATGGATCTCACTTGGATTTCTTGCTGACTCAGCATTTTCATTAATTGAGATATCTTATACATCTGATTGCTTAATTATTGTTAAAGTAGGTACCATAGTATAATTACATGTGCTTTCATTCAATTCACAAAATTTGTTTTATAGAATAAGTGCACAGTAGCAATGTCCTACTCCAAGCCAATCGGTGTGATGTCTGACCCAACTGATGTTAGGCAGGTGTTCATAATTACATGTACTTTCATGTACTTTCATTCAATTCACAAAATTTGTTTTATAGAATAAATACACAGTAGCAATGTCCTACTCCAAGCCAATCAGTGTGATGTCTGACCCAACTGATGTTAGGCAGGTGTTCATAATTACATGTACTTTCATGTACTTTCATTCAATTCACAAAATTTATTTTATAGAATAAGTGCACAGTAGCTATGTCCTACTCCAAGCCAATCGGTGTGATGTCTGACCCAACTGATGTTAGGCAGGTGTTCATAATTACATGTACTTTCATTCAATTCACAAAATTTGTTTTATAGAATAAGTGCACAGTAGCAATGTCCTACTCCAAGCCAATCGGTGTGATGTCTGACCCAACTGATGTTAGGCAGGTGTTCTTCACCAACCTCCTGCTCTTAGGCTTTGATCCTGATGCTGCAGAAGCCAAATACAAATTGCTTTTTAACAGGTTTGTAATTGTTTTTGCATATGCTAGATATTTTCCAAGCTTTGAAGGGTTTCTAGTAGACAACTCATCCTAAGACAACTCATCCCAATACAACTCATCCCTAGAACAACTCATTCCAAGACAACTCATCCCAACTTCCAAGGTATCTCATCCCAAGACAATTCATGTTCTGATATCCTATGAAGCATTAGAGAGAACTGCATTTAATTGAGTTTTCGAAAGTTGACTTCCATTCACCTGGAAAATCATGAAAAATTGCCATTCAAACATCCCGAAATACTCGGGAGAATATTGTATGCCCTAGCATAATAAAACATATGGAATACTTTTAAATTCACTTTAAAACGATCTTCAGAGGTTTTCTATGTAAAATGAATTTACTGCCAATTTGTATTTGGATGTAATGAATGATGAAGCGAAACTGATTAACTCGAAAACATAAAATAAAAGGACACATTTTATGCATCTTAATATCTTGTATTTTATGAATAACATGTAATCCTCTTCCGTCACCATGATGACATATTGTTATAGTCACAAACTTTTTTTGTGGACCTTGGTTGGTGTTTGGTTTCAGTGTCTGTGACAAATGGCAGGTGACCAAAATAGTACAATAGTACATTTTGCATGTTAATACCTTGTTTATTTTATAAACTTGTCCGTATAAACTTACACATTGTATCAAAATGTTTATCATGACAAATGCATGTAACTATGGTGGATGAATAATAGACATAATAACTGATGTCATGTTATATAATAATGTTGGCACGCTATTGAGTCAATGGCCTGATGGTTATAAATAAAACAAAAATACAGTAAAACCTGTCTAAGTGAAACACATTTGGTACCTCTTAATAGTGTTCTACAGGGGAGGTGGTCCACTTAGAGGTTCATTTAACTTTTATACAGTTGGTCTTTGGACTCAGAAAAGTGTTCCACTAACAGATGTGCTCCTTTTCTAGAGATGTGCCAATTTACAGAGTTTGTTTTACAAATGTATATTACATTCAGTTATCTCCCCAGTATTAAAGCAAGATGCCCACCTGAGATTTTGAAAACAGGCGCGTACCCACTTAAAACTCATATGTACTCAATTAAATATGAGAGAAATCATGAAAAATGCGCATTTTTGACCAATTTTGGTCTGTATTATGAAAATGAGAATCCTGTAGAAAACACTGACATTTGTTCTATCTCTTGATGAGAATACTGTATATTATTACCACCTTGCCGGGCCAGTTCTAGGGGGTTTAGTGCTTGTTTAGAAGGCATTCATTTTACTATATCGACCTGAGCAATATATGATGTCATAGTGGCAGTCCATAATGGGGACAATAATGCAATTAATGACCTTCAATTTTCCCCAGGAGATATCGTTCAGTGCGTAAGATTTTCTTGCTACTTCAGCCCTGGTCATTAACCGTGGTAATAATACTAATAACGTCATTTCTGCGGGCAATATAGTGAAATATTGTACTGAGGGTGGATTATTATTTTGAAAAATGGCCATCATTTTTATGTGTGTTATTTTACATTTTTTATTATAACTCAAATTAAAAAGTATTGTATTTTGCATGTGCATTGCATACTGTCTTCATTTTGGGTAGTAGGCGGCCATTTTAAAGAATGGCCACCATTTACATGTGTGCGATGTTTCTTCTGATGACAACTTGGCTCGTGAGCAACCATTTTGAAAATGGTGGCCTTTCTTATGTGTGTTATTTTATGATATTTGCTGTGTATTTCGTTTGTAAAAATGCCAGCCATTTCTGTTCGATGTGATTTGCTACGCTTTGGCGTTGCCGTTGTTCTGGTTTCACTAGGCAAAAATGATATTGAAACACATGTACAATATTATATATATTATATATATGCTTGTCTTTTACAGAGATATGTTTGCTCTTCCCAACAAAACTGGCTTTGAAGTTGTCCTGCATTTTCTCTTCAATAGGCTCAACCCTACACTCAGCAGGGAAACATTCAGGTATATTGATGTTTAATCTAAAAGATCTCTATTGTAGTTCCTAAAAATGATGTTATACTCTTAACACCTCTAGGATTCACCATATCTCAATCCCCTTATAAGGATCTATTACAATGGTAATTCTTAGCAGTGACATAAAAATGAGATGATTCACAATTGTAATAAATTATAAGAAATTCACACCTGCTTGACTATGTTGTGTTGAATGTTCAGTCCCACATTTTAGTTTCTTAAGTTAAGAATATGAATGAAATCAATGTGAGTTTATGTTTTACCTTCAGAGATTGTTGGCCAGTAAGAGATAAGAAACAAGAGCAGTTGTTTAGGAGAGGTTGCAATAACTGGCTCACTAACATAGCAAAGGTGAGGTTTCTAAATCTCCATTTAATGAGGTTAAACATATATACAGTGAGCCTATGGAATTGTCTAGGCGTCCATCTATCCATCCATTTGTTGGCCTGTCCCTTTCTTCTGTAAACATATAATTAGTTGTTCTTATGTTGGGCATAGCTGCTCAAATGCACTACCTCTAAAAGTGGCCATTATCCATTATCTCTTGAGTTGACATGATCTATTAACATAATTTTAATGACTGTTACTGCACTACTACAAAATACAGTATCCTTAGTTTATGATTCATTGCTTTTTATGTATTTTAGGATGAGGTTGATGCCCATCTCCCAAGGATAACTCCCTCTGTGTTTATGTCTCCTGGGGGAGATAGGTTCTACCAATTAATGTTTGCATTCTCCACTTATGTTCTGAGGGTGGTCCTGCACATTGAAAATGGTAAGATTTGTAATATACACTAGGGTCACCCATGGGCTGCATTTTGAGGTCAACCTGTAGATTCTTATCTAGACTTTCGATCTTTAAAATTATTTCTTTTTTATGAGACTATTAGTGCATGGACTTATTTCAAGGGAGTATGAGTAAATTACAAGTGAAAAAATAGTTGTAACAAATAATTTTAAAATAAAGATTTAAATGATAATTTATACGATTACATTCACAATGCTTTTTCAAGGTGTAAAAGATCGTGATCATCTACTGCACCCCAAGTTGACACATCAGACGTCAGGCCATGCTGATGTCATGACATCAACAATTCAATGTGGCACCATTCAACGCAGAAAAGAATTTATTCATCGTGTGCAGGACATTACAAGCATACAAGAACAATGGAAAGCTTATGCTGGGTAATTTTTTTTGTGTTTTTTTCTTAATATTTTATTAATTGACTCTGATCCTAATATACCTGTAAATAATGCAACATCAATGGACTTTGATTGGTTGGTCAATATTACACAATTTTTTTCATGCTTATTTGATGTCCAACTATCTTTTCCGATGTCACATCATTTCCCTGATGTCACTTCATTTTTATTCTGTCAAGTTTCTGTAATGTCACATCATTTTTATTCTGTCACATTTCTATAATGTCACATTATTTGTCTTATGTCTCATTATTTCTCTTCCTTTCACACAGTATAAAATGTAAATAAAGCATTGTTTCTCCTTTCTCAGGACTATAGGCTGTTTATGTATTTCAGTGAGTTGGTTAAGTCATACAGGGCATTAAGCAAGGCCATTAGGGAAAAGGAACGCCTTGTAAGGACAGAAATACAAAGAGCTGTCGATAGAGGAACAGGAAGGTGAGTCATTTGTACTTTTATAGGTAATTTATTGCAAATTTTCTGTATATTTTGTAGCAAGTATGTTTGCTTTTTGGTATCACATTGTACCATTTTGTGCTCCCAATTTATCTCAGAAGCTAAAGGTAATTCTGATATAAGCAAAAGGCTTTTTAGGCATTTTGCACCCATTAACCATTACCCCCTATAGTAATTACAAGGTAATAAACACATATGTGGACTGCTATATTTTTCCCTTCGATATGCTTGCAGATTAATATTCCAAACAAAACTCCATGCAAATTCCTTGAAAAATTTATTAAAACTACAGATGATCAAACTTTAATTTCAAATTATCTAATCATTGAGGTACCTGTATGTTATCAGAAAACAGATGCACAGTAAACAAATTTTTTTTTTGGTACTTTGTGCATAGTTTGTTACTCTAGTGGAGATGCTGCATCTACACCTGGGCATGGTGTACGCTCAGAAATAATCACATCTGGCCAAGATGGTATAAGTTGCAATGGCTCACCATTTACAGATCTCATCCTAGATACTTTACATCCAGTTGGTGGCTCAAATTGAATAGACCAGCACACAAAATCTGTCTCTTCTTCACATTGTGACTTACATGTTTCAAGATCAGAGATAGGAGACACATCTTTGAAGTCATTATTAGCAAAACTGAAGCCTGGTGTATCGGGTTGCCACTGGTTTGGTATTGGAGCTGAATTAAAACATTTGCAGATTTACATTTTCAAAAATATAGAATTGTAGACTCTAAAATAGGTTGAAGCCCAATTTAAAATTTTTGCCAGCTTTTGACATTTTACATACATATGCAACAGGTGAATCAAGTCGGCAGAGATCATTTCTACACATTTTAAAAAAATTGGATGAAAATTGTCCAAATTAGAACAATCATAGTGAAAAATTTGCACCAGATTATCTCATCAACTTAGGTTTCAAGGTCATTTTTATGGTGAACCTGGGTAGTCAAGAGAGGTTAAATGTTCAACAAGTCAATTTTTGTTGTTATTTCTGCAAGTTGATTTTAGTTGAACACAGAATATCAATTCACTAAGACAAAAAGAAAAGTACATTACAGCTTGTTCTGATACCGAGAAGTTATCAGTTTATGAATGTTACATTCTCATTGAAAACAACATAGACTAAGACAGAGTGGGGTTGTATTACATTAGGCTGTAATATCACATTGAAATGATTTCAACATAGACCAAGACAAAGTGGGGTTGTATCAAGATTAGGCCGTAATATCACATTGAAATGATTTCAACATAGACCAAGACAGGGTGGGGTCGTATCAAGATTAGGCCGTAATATCACATTGAAATGATTTCAACATTTAAGACCAAGACAGAGTGGGGTCGTATCAAGATTAGGCCGTAATATCACATTGAAATGATTTCAACATAGACCAAGACAGGGTGGGGTCGTATCAAGATTAGGCCGTAATATCACATTGAAATGATTTCAACATAGACCAAGACAGAGTGGGGTCGTATCAAGATTAGGCCGTAATATCACATTGAAATGATTTCAACATAGACCAAGACAGAGTGGGGTCGTATCAAGATTAGGCCGTAATATCACATTGAAATGATTTCAACATAGACCAAGACAGAGTGGGGTTGTATCAAGATTAGGCCGTAATATCACATTGAAATGATTTCAACATAGACCAAGACAGAGTGGGATCGTATCAAGATTAGGCCTTATATCACATTGAAATGATTTCAACATAGACCAAGACAGAGTGAGGTCGTATCAAGATTAGGCCGTAATATCACATTGAAATGATTTCAACATAGACCAAGACAGAGTGGGGTCGTATCAAGATTAGGCCGTAATATCACATTGAAATGATTTCAACATAGACCAAGACAGGGTGGGGTCGTATCAAGATTAGGCCGTAATATCACATTGAAATGATTTCAACATAGACCAAGACAGAGTGGGGTCGTATCAAGATTAGGCCGTAATATCACATTGAAATGATTTCAACATAGACCAAGACAGAGTGGGGTCGTATCAAGATTAGGCCGTAATATCACATTGAAATGATTTCAACATAGACCAAGACAGAGTGGGGTTGTATCAAGATTAGGCCGTAATATCACATTGAAATGATTTCAACATAGACCAAGACAGAGTGGGATCGTATCAAGATTAGGCCTTATATCACATTGAAATGATTTCAACATAGACCAAGACAGAGTGAGGTCGTATCAAGATTAGGCCGTAATATCACATTGAAATGATTTCAACATAGACCAAGACAGAGTGGGGTTGTATGAAGATTAGGCCGTAATATCACATTGAAATGATTTCAACATAGACCAAGACAAAGTGGGGTCAAATCAAGATTAGGCCGTAATATCACATTGAAATGATTTCAACATAGACCAAGACAGAGTGGGGTTGTATGAAGATTAGGCCGTAATATCACATTGAAATGATTTCAACATAGACCAAGACAGAGTGGTGTTGTATGAAGATTAGGCCGTAATATCACATTGAAATGATTTCAACATAGACCAAGACAGAGTGGGGTTGTATGAAGATTAGGCCGTAATATCACATTGAAATGATTTCAACATAGACCAAGACAAAGTGGGGTCAAATCAAGATTAGGCCGTAATATCACATTGAAATGATTTCAACATAGACCAAGACAGAGTGGGGTTGTATGAAGATTAGGCCGTAATATCACATTGAAATGATTTCAACATAGACCAAGACAGAGTGGTGTTGTATGAAGATTAGGCCGTAATATCACATTGAAATGGTTTCAACATAGACCAAGACAAAGTGGGGTCAAATCAAGATTAGGCCGTAATATCACATTGAAATGATTTCAACATAGACCAAGACAGAGTGGGGTCGTATCAAGATTAGGCCGTAATATCACATTGAAATGGTTTCAACATAGACCAAGACAAAGTGGGGTCATATCAAGATTAGGCCGTAATATCACATTGAAATGATTTCAACATAGACCAAGACAGAGTGGGGTCGTATCAAGATTAGGCCGTAATACCACATTGAAATGATTTCAAAAATCTATAATAAAATCCTGTTATTATTATCACATCAAGTTGCAGTTGTTATTTTACCTTGAGTACATTTAAGGGTTACCTGGAGATTTACGCCCAGCATAGATGACAGTTTGAGTTTCGGTAGTACATGGATTTTGTAGTACTTCATTCCCATTATATAGAGCACAGTCTTTAGAATCAGGATAATACTGGATAGCTTCACAACTGAATGTCTCTTCAGCCTCGCACAGTGACTTACATATATCAATATTGTTGATACTTGCAAACTCTTTAGATGGTACAATATCAAGACAAGCGTCCTGAACAGTATCTTCCCATTTTGCTGTAACAGCAAACATCACATCATTAGGTGCTAGATTCAGTTCATTTTGAGGTGGGTAGGCAATCTGAAATCATGTCTAGCTTTTTTGACAATATATGGTATTTTAGGTAGATGCTCTCTTGATATAAAAAAATCAAGAACTGATTAGATTTTAGGCATGCTAAGTAATTTTTTGGGGATTTGCATCTAAAATATATGAGGCAGTGTGCATACTACATGTATCAGGTCAAAATGGTCGGATAAAATGGTCATTCTAAAAATTCTCTTTTTTAAAAAATTCTATATTTTGGTTACAGTATTGTTCAAGTCTGTAAAAGTTAAAATGTGAAAAATTAACTCACATATAGGTACACATGTAACAGGATTACACAAGTTATCCCATGTACCATCAATTTGGCATGTGTAAGTTCTGTCTTCACTTAATCTATGGCTGCAGTCACATGTCATCTTTGCCCGGCTTCTGTATGTTGTGCCGCCATCTAAATAGTTCACACCTCCATTCACTGGAGGAGTTATGGGACCACAATCATCAGCTAAAATAAAGGACACGTAAATTTATAATCCAAACTGAAAGGATAGCACAATATTTAGATGAAATAAATGCAGCAGTTAATAGGCACGCACGCAGCAGTTAATAGGCACGCATTGTTTTGAGGAATTTTCAACTCATTTATAATGTTACAGCTTACTGCATTGACAGCATGTTAAAAGAGGACACCTTCTATTAGCTGTAGAGTAGATTTTGTCAATCATTTTGTATAATGCTTCATCAAGCTCCTCAAATGTAGAATGGAATACTCGATTGTCATAATTGTCTGACAATGCTTCTATTTCTTCTCTCATGTTTTCTTCATCCGAATCATCTCCAATATTTTGAGGCAGAACGAGCATATATATAGGAATATCCAAAGCTGAATAAGGAAGCATAATAACATATTATTTATGAGTTACATATTATACAACTTAAGCTTAGTTGATGTTGGGGGAGAAAGGTATCAGACATTGTTTCCTTTCACTTTGGATTATGGTCTTGCATAGTTAGAGTTTGTTTTCTTTATGACTAGTGTATACCTATGTGTTTTCTCTTTCTTGCTTTGTTCTGTAACACTTTTTTGGTCCATTTCCTTTTGCACTTGTGAATACATATTTCTTATGAGTTTGGGCTGGCTAAGAGGCATTGATAAGAGGTTTCAATAAACACATAATATTGGATAGTTTAATCACATATTTCATACTGTTTTATGTTCTCCATTTGTTTGAAAAAAGAATCACATACCTTTCAATTCTGCAGCTATTGTAATCAGCTTTGTATGGTAATCTTGGGGGAATGAAGCTCCGTCAGTAACTAAACCTATCGCCCACTTATTCTTTTTGCTTGTATATTCAGGATGTTCCTCTCGTATGGCATCCTCCAATGCTTGCTGTCGTATTGCATAGTTTTTTAATTCCTCATGAGAAGCCTTGATAGCGTCGCTGGTTCTTGTGTTACATCCAGCATCCCGATGTATATCAATATTTTGTAAACGTTGTTTCAGGTTTGCACAACTTGTTGCACTTCCAAGTTCCCAATGCACTTCTGTGAGTTTAGCATATGTGATTGCTGTAAAGTCAGTTTCCATAACACCGCTGCCACAGCCTCCTCTCTGGCTCAAGTGCTCAGCAATAGCAGGAATTGCAGCAGCTATCCTACTCTTGTTTCCAGGTGCAATACTACAGCTGATGTCAAATGCTATTGTAAGGTCCAGACCACAGTGATCTTTATGAAGACAAAATGCTGCATTTATCATGAATTTAGCATTTGTTTTTATTGATATTGGTTGATATGTACTGTGAAACCTGTAAAGTGGAACACCTCTAGAAGTAGAACACCTCTGTAAGTGGAACACTTCAAATGACTTAATGTTAAATGAGCACCTCCCAAGTCAAAAACCTTTAAGAGATACCAAAGGTGTTCTACTTTGACAGGTTTTACTGTATTTTTAAGGATTACAAAAAAAATTTGTGCCCAAAGATTTTGTTACTTTTAGTTTAAGATTTTGGGATTTTCCTGTTTCTTTTTGTGTAACACTTTAGGAGATAGATTAAATTAGATGACTGAGGTGCTGTGCCACAGACTATCAATGTGCTGGGAGAGCACTAGATTTTATTATGTTTTGAGATTATGAATTGCTGCTTTGGATTATACCAAAACTAATACCCGAAGAAATTGAAAAGTTTGTAAATATGACACTTGACTGAATGTTACATTGAAGCATTACAATGAAAATTCAATCATTATTTATGTTGTTTGTCCCTTGCTTTCTTTAATAAAGTTATAACATCAATACATCATCAGATATCCTTCATTCATTATATTCTTTTGCAAACTATTATGCAGTCTCAGTATATTCTCCTCGCTTAAAAAATAGAGAGCAAGGTCTTAATGTATGGCTGTTTCATAGTTCTGCTTACCACAAGTGCAGCATCTCTCTGGCCTGGGAGGTGGAGGTGGGTATATTGTTGGTGGTGGTTCCGTCACTGGCAGAGGTGCTATTATGTCATACAGGATGGTACAAAAATATAATTTAGTTGATACTTGATAGACCTAATATACGTGAGACATGTCTTTGCTGTTAGGAAATGTAGGATGTAGACAAAATGTTCGGAAATGTGGATGTAGACAAAAATATATTGTATTTAGATAATTTAGTTGATAGACATGTCTTTGACATGTAGAAATGATATAGACAAATAGAAAAAAGTATTTTCCAACAAGGTATATTCTCGCATCAAGTTGTTTGGTTTGTCCTGATATGGAGATTAAACATTCAGTTCTGAATTGACTTGTATGTATGATCTTTGAAGCATCCTCAAATAAAACTTAAATAATCAAAGTAAAGTATTAGTTAAGTACACAAATTATGTCATTGCAATAATTGTTTTATTATAGGTATATCTAAAGCATGATTGATGTGATCTCATACAAATTTGAACATTTTATTGTTTGTGGTGACCTTTGACCTTGAACCTCAATCTCCTAAGTGACCAAGGAGGATTGGCTCCCAGAGTGCAGCATCGATATTCTGTCCCATATATGGGCATGTTGTGCTACAAAATTTGAATTCCAACGACCGCCATTTTGTTCACTTCAACATTTGAATTGTGAATTTTGGTCTTATTTCCTAACGAAAAATTCCAAAACTCACAAGAAATGATCGAGATATTGGTTCGAATATTTTGAACTGTTTATTTTGAATTTATAATCGGTTATAATTTCAGAAAATAACGACATTTCGGCGTTTTCATTGTTGGAAAATATCGACTTCGATTCTGGGAGCCAATCCTCCTTGTAAGTGACCTTACATATTACATATGAACTGACATAACATCCATAGACCATCTAAGCACATTAAAATACCAAAAAACAGTGAAATATATGTACCTGTTTATTGACATTTTAACATTTTGATGACCTTGACCTTTGATGACATGATAATGCCTTTCCCCTCCAAGCCTAAATACGCCGTGATATTGCCTTTACCCTTTGGGGACCACGTTTTGTGATCCTAGTGTCGAGGAGGAGAAAACTGACAGGACAGATGGACAGACAAACATATAAACAAATAATGATACAGACCACCCTGTCTGAAAGTAAGAAGGTGAAGTACAAATATTGTCGCCATTGAAGCACTAAAATCATGTCACAATTAGATTGTCAACGAACCATACACAAACAATTGTATCGAACAACTTCATACACCTCTTCCCTACATCTCATCATCTTTCAATTCCTACTTTATGGGCATTATATGCTCTATGGATCTATAAATGTTCTGCCCAAAAGCCAATTTGTTTTTAAATAAATGTATGATTATGTATTAGCAGTGTTTTTGGTAGGTTTGTCCAAGATTGCATTTCTGGAATGTACTGATTTTCAAAAAGCGCCTCCCCAAAAAACTGCTTCCCTTAAAAAATGTTCCTGTGAATTCAAAGTCATGTTTTAAACTGGACGAAATAAAATTGAAGAAATTTAGTATCCCTTTTGCTATTTATCAGTCTAAATCAGCGTTCTAATGAGTCTAGTATGTCATTGAATGATACAGATACCATCACTTGTGAGGTATGACTAAGCAACAATTAAACACACTTTGCGTATTTCGAAGCCATTTGCTATTGATTTTGATGGCTCAGAAATATCTTGCTTTAGAGGCAATCTGCGCGAGGTTCCATTTTTTGGTTCAGTTTCTTCGCATGCAAATTCTTAAATAATGATCACGTGATCGCGCTTGACCAATAGAAAATTGTTAAAATCAGGTCGGAAATTGAGTATTGGATAACTATTTGTCTTATCACTTATCGTACTATTTCGATCAGAAATCAACTTATATTTTACTTCTATTAGAAATAGAATTTCCTTCAATTGTTTCATGGATTCTTACGAAATAAAGAGACTGAGGTTAGATCTTTATCAAATCATTCAATCCAAAGTTGGTTTGTGCATATGGCTTGCACTTCGTCCAAAAAAACGCAATGCTTGGACAGTTTTATTGAAAACACAGATTAGGATTTTAAACTGAGGAGCTTAATAAGTTTTGGTGAGAATATTTTACCTTCAAAATCACAAGTGGTGTCAGTATCCAGAAAAATTTGATCGATTACTTGAGATATTGTTGCTGCAAAGTTGTCGAAACCACTCTCAAATAGCCGATTAGTGTTTTCTGCTGTCAGGGCATCCAGTTCTGTATCAATATTTTGTGCTGTACATACATCTCCCCCATCAACTTGAGGAAGTTTTAACACATAAATCGGCCAATTTAGAACTAGAAAAAGAAAGAAATGATACAGATGTACTTAAAGAAAATAGAGATTTGTCTAATCTTTTCACACTGAATCTGTCCACTTTTTTTCTCTTTTGATTATTACATGAGATACAATGTAGATCATTACGTGATTATGGAATCATTTCAATACAGTTCAAACTATTTGTAAGTTGAGGGGAATTCTGATCTGCCTCTCCTTGTTATCTTGCATAATGGCCAATATTTTTCTTTTGATTGTTGCTTGACTAGTCAGTTTATAGCATATTATAGCATATGTATGTGATATTAAAAAATTTTTGAAAGGCACTCTCCCTATCATCATTCATAACTTGCTTCATCTGAGCAAATTTTTGTACTTCTCTTGTTCACTAGTAGGGATGTTCTTTTAAAAAAATCTACTATAAGATTTCTGCCAATTGGTTCTTACCTTATGTAGAAATATTTAACAGTCCTATATGTATTTAAATTGGAAGTATCATAGAGATATTATAGTGAAGTTCTTTTCAAGAGGAAAAATTAAAATAATCCATTTTTTTATCCTGGCAATGATAACAATAAAATAAAACATATTTTAAAAAAATACTTTACTTACCTTTAAAATACTGAGCTATGTTCAACAGGTTGTTATGATATGGATCACATGGATAGGATGCTCCATCAGTGACAAGAAGTGTTGCTTGTTTATTAATATATTGGTTACCAGATTCTGTTGTACTTGAACGAGTCCCCTGTTGTAGTGATTGTACTATAGCATCACTAGTACGTGTATTACATCCCAAATCTTTCAATATGTTCACATTTGCTAGCCTTCCTTCCAAAGACGTACAGTCCCCATCCATATTCAGCGGGACAGCGATCTCTACTTCTTTTGCAAATAATGTGACAGAGACCCTTGTTCGGACAGGATCTGAGCCACAGCCTGTCATAGTGTTCAGTTTTGTTGCTATTGTAGTCAGGTCGGCTTTCATTCCTGTCTTACTAGCATTAGAGATACTACAGCTGACATCTATTATCACAGGCAGGTCAATCCCACAGTTACCACTTTCTTGAATATACCAGGTTGTTCAATGAGTTCAAGGAAAAATGCTCTCATTTCAAAGAATCTTGATAATTTTTCATAAAATTTTCACACAATATATAAAATATACTGTCTGATTGATTTTTGAAATATCAGCATCTCTTATTTGAATGGTCAGAAATAAGGGTTACTATGGTAACTTGACTTTTGGTAGGCGGGGTACTTTTTACATCACATAATTCATTAGAAAAACAACAGAATAGTAGGCAATTTATGAGTATATCACCTAATATACTCACAAATTTTACCTGTACATGATTTAATGACGTGATGTACATGACTTAATGTAATAGTTACAACTATTGTCCAATAAGGTTTTAGAAATATGAAATATTCTCCCTGAGAATGTACAATGTACAGTCGCTTGCATTCAACCCATTAACAATACAGTACTCTGAAGCCATCTGGAAAACTTGTTTGAAGAGCCATCTTGACTGCAGTCGAAAGTTGTTGCATTGTTCCATAAAGTGCACCTCTTAGTTGATCCTTCATCCTAGTGAAAACAGCAAAATCAAGGATTGTCTCATCTGGAGAGTATGTAACTTGTGGCAGCTTTGTAATCTATTTTGCCAGTTATTTGTGATGGTTTCCTGCACAATATTAGCAGTGTGACAAGGGCGCACTATCCTGATGGAAAAATTTGGCTGAATGGTTAAGTTTTAATCAACTTTCCATAGCTCTTTGTTGATTTTCTGGCCCAGTGGTACAGCATTGACTAGCAGGATTTCAGAAATGTTTGTGAAAACAATGAACATGAATTTTCCCTCAGAACATTTGTAATTTAAATAAGAACAAATAAAAAATAGGGATCCTTCATTTGCACATATTGATAGATTTCTGTAATGGTAAATTGTGTGACATAAAAAGTGCCCCACCTACCCAAAAGTCAAGTTACCATAGTAACCCTTATTTTTGACCAATCAAATAGCAGATGCTGATATTTTAAGAATCAATCAGAAAGTATTTTTATACATTGTGTGAACATTTCATGAGAAAATATCAAAATCTTTGAAATGAGCATTTTTCCGTGAACTTATTGAACAACCTGGTATATTTTTTCATGTTATCATTTTATTTCAAATACAAACAGATATCAAAATACAATCAGTTTATTGTCAACGATTTTGACATTTTTGAGATTGATCAGAAAGATGTTGTATAAGCATATTGGAAAAGCAGATTTTAGTTCCATAAGATAAATGGTTGAACCTTTCCATTTGTTTTTTATAAATTGATATTTTAGTACTGTATATTTAAAAGATACTTACCTACATTGTGGATATATGACATGAAAAATGCAATTAGAGCTGTGTGTACTCCTCCCATTGTGCCAGGCATATTTCTGAATAATGCAGAGTCTATGAATTGTTGATCTTTTTATTAACAAATAAATGATACAGGGTGGTCCATAGAATGGGACATTTTAAAGTTGGTCTTATCTTGACCACTCATGCATTAATACTTTAGTTACTTTTAGTAGTTTTATAAGGGAACTGTAATGCATTTAAACAAGTCGTACTAGGATGCATGAGTGCAAAAATGTTGAAATCTATGATTTCTCTTGAATTTTCATGAAATGATCAATTAAAAAGATTGGTTTAAAATTATTGTATTTTGGTAATTGAATAAAAATTACAATGAATAAGACATAATTTTTGGAAAAGTTTCTTTTTTTCCTTTGAATGCATAATATTTGCCTTATTGTTATTCTAGTTGAAAAATCAACTGACCAAGCACTGACCAATGTAAACATGTTCCATATTTATTGACCCACTCTATTTAGTCCGTGGATCTTTTTGCTTATTAAAGTATAAGGTTTGACTGATTTTCAATATTTTTAATTACTTGACTGAAGGTTAGTAAATGCCAGATATGATATTTCAATATAGACATGAATGTGCCTTTTTCATGTATTAAATCTCTTGCAATTATTGTAAACATGTTTACTATGACATATCAAACTGAAGATACAGTTCTACACACTAAAATGCAAATAGTGCAAATTAAGTTTGATAACGTTTTAGATATGGGAAATGGATAGTAATAGTTTTTGGCTCAACCAAAGAGATTATGGGAAGTTTTAAGTAAAGCATCTATTCATCAGTCGGTCCATCTTTCTGGCTGTCCATCAGTCAGTCTGCCCATCAAGTTTGTTGAAAACTGCTATTTGTATAAGTATATACCTTCATTAATCTTATGTCTATGCATATCTATTTCAACTGTCATGGCCAGGAGAAATTTCTGATTTTGACACAAAACATTAGTTTTTACCTTATAGATTTTGACAAAATGTAGCAGAGCTATTTTCAGGGAATTTTCATGTGCATGTACACATTTTTCATGTTTTTCATTAACTTATTTGTCTTCTCATTGCAATTTTTTAAGTTTGAGAAAATGATAAAGAGTGTCTCTATTTAAAGTTTACAGAGAGCTATATTCATTTCAGATTGGCCTGATCTCTTTTTTGCCTAAAAATGTAAAAGAGCATTTGTTGATTTTTGAAATCAAGTCTCTTTAAAAAATGATCAATTCTAACAAAATATGATAGACCTTGTGTCTTGGATATCAGGTCACTTAACCTACCTCAAGATAGTAAACTAACTCTTATTTGATGAAATGTAAATAAGAACAAATATAAAATTCCATTAATATTTATTAATATTTATATTTACATTGCATTGATGTACATAATATGCCATTGTATGTATTTGCAATAATGCCACCATATTTTATACATGCAGGTCAAGTCAAAGTCAATAAAGATGTTCTTGTTGCTGGTTAATTTGTTCTTGTTGCTGGTTAATTTGTTCTTGTTGCTGGTTAATTTGTTCTTGAGTAGGTAGCTTGTTGTTCTCAGTTGACTTGTTGCTAACTATGGTTAGTTAATTGGTTGGGTACACGTTGTCCTTGTAATGCCTGAAGTCAAAATGATTTGTATGAATGACTCTGTAGGATTTCAAGTGAAAAATTATTTCAGAACGACTCTGGTATCAGCTTCAAGGATATCATATTAATTTTAGATCCAAGGATTTGCTTTCCATCTAAGGTTATCAACCCATGGGATTTTTGCATGACTAAACATCATGGTGCATGTACCTATATCTACATGATGATATTTCATAAATCTTTCATTGATTTTCATTCTGGAAAGATTTTATGTCACAGGTAGTTACAGCCAATGTTTTTTAAAATTAGATGTGTTCATTGACAGGGGCAGTCTCCTGGTCTTGAAGTATGCAATAGATTATATACCATTGACCATAAACTATGCAGATTTTCTTTCAGTCATTGCATTGGATTTTATGTCACTATATGCCACTGAAATTGTTTGTAAATAAATAAATAATTCAAAATACTTTTAAAGAAATAAAACGGAACTTGAGTGAATATAGAACCATTTTCATCATCTCTCTATTCATGTTAATAAGGTAATCTCTACAGGGTGTACGGAGTGTCCCGAAAGTATGGGACCCCCCAAGGCAGACATATACAAAAATCTCGATAGTATGTGTCATATATCTTTTTAAAGCTTATCCAAAGTTACATTGATTTGCCAAGTATCATGGTTCAAATCACAAATCGGAAAAAGTTACAGGCATTTCAAAATTATGTTTGGCCAAAATTATAGTTCAGTTTTACACCAAACTAATAGTTGGTGTGTCGCTATGAGGGTGTAGCCAGGAACTTAAAGAGGTGAGGGAAATCATAGAGTTAAAATTAATACGAGATGATACTGTCGTAGGACTTGAATTTCAGTTTCAATTGTAAAAAAAATGTCTGAATAATTTTTTTTGTAAAATTGTGCCTTATCTGCCTCATGCTTGGCTGCACCCTTGATTAATTCTTTATTATCTATGCATATATCACAAAACAATATAATGATTTCAGAGCTCTGTACCTGTCAGTTAAATATATATATACATACAACCTGAATGGCACAGAGGAATCAAATAACAATGTATCATGAAATGTCAAGTCCAAGAACTGACCATGTAAACATGACAGTAAAGCAATAATATTTTTAATAAAATAAAATACTATCAGTTGAAAACAAGCTCTGTTAAACTTGTAATTTTACACTGAACCAAATTTATTGCTTTATAACATCAAAATGTGACATGGCAAAATATGGTTTCTTTAAGCAAGTGAAGTCATAGCCATATTGAAAAAATTGAAAAATAATTGTGGAAAGGATTTTGCTTCACAAAAGGAATCAATTCATGGTTTCAGTGCAGTGTGTGACATTTTTCATAACATTTTGTTTAAAAACATCATCATGGGTATTAAGCCACCATGAGCACATGCTTTGAGGATCCGCGTTGTTTGAACCTACCGCTGAGCTCACTTATACTAGTTGAAAGCATGCTTATACATTCAGCCCCGTTACACAGTCATGATACCGCCGAGCAAGCTCACTGCATCATCGGGTCTGCTTTACCCCCGTGATCATGTAATCCACAAGCTCAGACTTTTTTGTAGATTAACTGAATAGAAGCAGAATCCCTAAAGCTATCATTAAACATATGACTATAAGATTTTACCTATCATCGCATGGCTTCTGACATATGAACATATGTTTTTCCTCACACTTCTTGTTACACATGGTGGTTTTCCTTCCCTCATTGTGGTAGGCGTAACATCCATTGTTTTCAGGGCATATATGAGTATGGAATGTTTCTTTCAAATCAGCTAAAATATGAATATTTAAAAAAATGAGATACCTGTAATGAGCTTATGATGTTATGTTTAGTAAATGAAGAAATATGAAGCCAGGTTTTGTTGAAGAAAAAAATATTGCATACTGAGCACCTGATAATAAATTAATAATTGGAATGAGAGGTTTGAATTGTGTGAAATAGTAGGACATTGTAGACAAGATAAGAGGAGCAATTAACAACTTGTGACCATAAAATGGCAAGTAACTTACAGTCGCAGCTCCAAGTCAATGGTGGGTCTGTGCCACATGACCAAAACACCGGCTCTAAAATAACAAAGTGGAAACAAAGTATATTATAGATAGACCATTATTTTTTACTTATATAGATGGAGCAGCACTGTCTTGAAAAGAAGCCATATATTTAAATGAGATAAACATTCATATAGCATATCTAGAGTATTATTTCAATGTTCCGAAATCAAAATTCTTGTTATACTGTATATACTGCTCAATAAAGTTTAGGACCAGTATTTCTCCCCATAGGTTTACATATCAAACCCCATGTATGTTTGAACTCTTTCTTTGTTTCGGGCTTTTTTTTTAGCCCACCCGTATAGCTCAGCGGTAGCACAGGTACCTCTTACGCAATAGGTCCCAGATTCGATCCCTGGTTCAGGCAAGACTTAATTTGCTTGTTTGTGTAAAGTACTTCAGGGTGTTTGACTGAGTGGTCCACAACTCGTACAAAAGGCTGTGGTGTGTACTTGTTATATGTAACGGTGCACATAAAAGAACACAGGGCTCCTTTGAGGAGGGGTTTCTGGTAGTGGTGTCAATTAACTGCTTGAGCATTAACCGGTTAACCGGGTGTTTTTACTGGTTAAAGTCGGTTAACCGGCGGGAAATTTGAACTGATAATTTCAAATGAAATCTTCATCTTCGATCTTGAAAGTTGAAAAAAATTGGAAAAATGATATATTGGCGTTTATTTTTTACGTTCGTCAAGCTTTACTCGATTCTATTCATACACTACCTGACTACCGGTACCTCTAAATTACTTATCACACTGCTTTACCCTTGGAATCTCCACGAACGCACCATAACAACGAGAATTGCAGCTGATGAGTGTTTATTTTAATATAATATAATAATATGGACAACAATAATAACAAAACGGACAACTTAAAAAATGCATATAATTTATTTATGAGATTGTTTTGCCATATGTAAAATTATTAAATAGAATAAATATCTAAAACTTAGGGATTATACATGTAGATGCTGATTGGATGTTTACATGTTTGGGAATTCTCTGGTCTATAAGTTGAGTACACATGGCTGACACTTGAGAAACAAACAGATTAACATGCAAAGTAAGCGCGGGAAAGCAATGTGGCAGGGATTAAAGTTGCTGCTTGGATGTTTGTAAGGAATTATCGGACCTATCACATGTATGAGTAGCTCATATGAAACTGACGCTTAAAAAACAAACAGATTAACATGCAAAGTAAGCGCGGGAAAGCAATGTGGCAGGGATTAAAGTTGCTAATTGGATGTTTGTAAGGAATTATCGAACTTATGACATGTATGAGTAGCTTACGTGAAACTGACACTTTAAAATTAAACAGATTAGCATGCAATATAAGCGCGGGAAATAGCAGAATTATACACGGTCAACTAACCACCCATAAAAACACAGACCGGTCAAGGCATTATCGGTGGTTAACCGGTTAACCGGTTAATACTTGACACCTCTAGTTTCTGGGTCTATCTTCCAGGCTAATTACGTTAATTACGACCGTATATATATATGGGATATATACCCAAGAGGTATTGCTCACCTTCATTGGTGGTAAACAATTTACAATACAATACAAAAAAGAAAAATTGATAATGTACCTTGACTCTATTTTATATATTTCAAAATTTTTTTATTTAATTTCTCCATGATGCCTTTGATGAATTTTAAAAAAATGGTAGAACCCATGTAAAGCAATGGGAAATTGTGGGTTAGAGGCAAATCAAATTTTTTGATATGTGTTCTGAAGATAATTGAATTATTTTACTTTCTGCATGTGCTTACTTTGTGAAAATTAACGATACAGAGCTTCAAAGTATTTTGGGAATTCATTTTTTACCTCCTGTGTTATTTCAATGAGAGGTTTATTGAAAAATTATTTTAACTTTGGAGACTCACAACTTTGTAAACTTGTTATAGACAAGTTAGCAAATTCAATTGTCTATTTAAATTCCTTTTTTGAGAGCAATTGGATGGATGGATATTTTCTCATATATCTTTTACTAACCATACCATTCCCATTGGTTTACATGGCTTCTACCATTTTTTAAAATTCATCTTTGACATCAATTTTTAACCTATTATTGTATCTAAGAGAATAAATTGACAATGTTCTGAAATATAGAGAATAGAGTCAAGGTACATTTCCATTTACATTATCAGTTTTTCCTTCTTTTCAGACTCAGAAAATAGAGTTCAAGCAATATATGGGGTTTAATATGAAAACCTATGGGGAAAAAGACTGATCCTTAACTTTTTTGAGCGGTTTATATAATGTACATACCTTTAGGATTCTTTTCATTAGATTTGTCAATTTTGCTATCATTTTTACTTGACTTGTCTTTTTTGCTTTCATTTTTACTTGACTTGTCTTTTTCACTATAATTTCCACTTGACTCTTCTTTGCTATCATATTCACTTGACTTGCCATTTTCACTGTAATTTCCACTTGATTCCTCTTCTTTGCTATCATTTTTACTTGACTTGTCTTTTTGGTTATCATTTCCACTTGACTTGTCTGTTTCACCATAATTTCCACTTGATTCTTCCTCTTTGCTATCATTTTTACTTGACTTGTCTTTTTCGTTATCATTTCCACTTGACTTGTCTGTTTCACCATAATTTCCACTTGATTCCTCCTCTTTGCTATCATTTTTACTTGACTTGTCTTTTTTGTTATCATTTCCACTTGACTTGTCTGTTTCACCATAATTTCCACTTGATTCCTCCTCTTTGCTATCATTTTTACTTGACTTCTCTTTTTTACTATCATTTTTACTTGACTTGTCTTTTTCGATATAATTTCCACTTGACTCCTCTTCTTTGCTATCATTTTTACTTGACTTGTCTTTTTTGTTATCATTTCCACTTGACTTGTCTGTTTCACCATAATTTCCACTTGATTCCTCCTCTTTGCTATCATTTTTACTTGACTTCTCTTTTTTACTATCATTTTTACTTGACTTCTCTTTTTCGCTATAATTTCCACTTGACTCTTCTTCTTTGCTATCATTTTTACTTGACTTCTCTTTTTTACTATCATTTTCACTTGACTTGTCTTTTTGGCTATTATTTTCGCTTGATTTGTCTGTTTTGCTGTCCTTTTCTCCTGGCTTGTATGATTTAATTTCATCATCTGAAATACATCACCAATTAAATTGTAGCTTGAACACCTTATGTGAAGATGATTCCCAATAAAAAGAAAAGTGTAGTTGTGTACTTTATGCTATAGCGATGCAGTAAATGAGCTTGACTCCAATGCATACATTTTGACATACAATGTAGTTGCTTTAATGTTAGATTTTATAAGAATTGGGAAAGGTTATCAGACATTTACTACCCCTAAACACTTGATGTGAATAAGTGTAATTATTTGGAAATTTTGTACTTTGATGATATCATGATATTTAGTATCATGAATAAACTTGGATCATGGTGAAGTGTTACAAGTACTAATTGTTATTTGGGCTTAATGTGAAAGTGAAGTTATCACTATAGAATGATGTACACAACTATTTACACAATTTCCTTTTATTAAATATCATCTGTAAATATATAAATATATCTGTATGGCCAACACAGCTTAGAATACCCAAAATTCCAATTCAAAAATGACTGATCAATCCACCCACACCTGCATGATATCTGCACCAATCATTTTTTGCAAACGCCATCTGCATAGGGTGTTGAAAAGTTTTTTTTATGATTATTAAACTTTCATTCACATTTGAAATAATGATTAGTTTTAATTGAAATATCAGTTATTTTTTAATACCTATTTCAGTAAGGTAGGAGCTGATATCTTGAAAGCATTCCTCATTATTCCAACGTGCCAAGTGTCCACCATCTTGTCTACAGATTTCTTCTGCCTGTTTCCATGTTGCCTTTTCTTTATAGACTTTGAAACAGCCAGCCTGGAGGCCAGATAATCTTAGTCAACATTTGGTATAATATGTTAAGATTGCCTGAGATAATTTATTTTGGAACGTTATGAGATATTTTGGCACATTACGTATTAAACTGTTATATGTACATTATCACTGTATTTAGAATTTTGGCTCACAAAAATTGGTTCTATTGAAAAACCCTTATCTGAACAAATGTGGCTTAGATGGAACTTGTTATTTAATTAAGTTATCAATAGTGTTCGCGGATTAATTAAGCTAAATATGATATTTCCATTAATGAAAAATCCCACTCAGTTTCAAACCTCAGAATATGTTGTGGTTTGTTTAGATATTGTTAGATAGATTAAAGAGGCACATGTGATATGGCAGCTGATTTCAGAAGGCTGTGTTGTAGGTATTTCCTAACCATTGAAACAAATATATCTGTGAATCTGTATTCTTCACAATAGAATTCATAGAATGACACTGATCTCATAAGCCACTGATAATACACCAATCATCATAATTTTTGGGGCATGCCCTCCCCCTGTATCCACCAGTGACTTGAATTATATATCAGCTTTAATAGGCATATTCTAGCCCTTTGCAAATTATTGACATTAACATAGCTCATAATTTAATGATTTCTATTGAAAAAATGATTAATTTTTTACTACTAAGTGCCATCTTTGAAACATATGATGCAAACTTTTTCATGAAATAAAATGAAGATACATTTATAAGCTCCATAGATGTCATGTAGTGATGGTTTATTTTGGTGAATGCATATCAGGTTCATACCCTCTGCCTGTTTCATTGTAACATCAACTGCATTATTGCATGTCTCTTTATACTTGGGTGCATGTTGAATTATGGTGTTTTTATCGCACTTTGAAAAAGTGCTATATTGTCGTCGTCTTGTGCTGTTGGGCGGGCGTGCGGGCGTGCGGATGTGCGGGCGTGCGGGCGGCACATAAACCAAATCTTGTCATCAAATTTCCAGTATAACTGCTTACCTGTTCAACTTGAAATTTTTACAGATGCAAGAGCAGACTAGTGCCAAGATCTGATTAGGTTAAGGGCATGCTGGGTAAACTATGTGGCGGCCATTTTGAAATTTTCAACAAATCTTGTCATCAAAATTCCAGGAAAACCACTTATCCGTTCAACTTGAAATTTTTACAGATGCAAGAGCAGACTATTGCCGAGATCTGATTAGGTTTTGGGTATGCTGGCTGAATTACATGGTGGCCATTTTGAATTTTTCAATTTGGCGGCCATTTTGAATTTTTCAACTTGCTCTAAATTGACCAATTTTTTTTTTTAAAACATCTACAAGTTCTCAGAAGTTCAAATCTGACCTTAGATTTCAGATTTGACCTTTCATTCACCTTCAGTGACCTTGAAAAGGTCAAAAAAGTTGATTTTCTAAATTGATATTTTGGATTTAAATTTAGGTCAGCTTAATTACTAAACACCTACTGAGGTCTGAAAATATGACATTTTCAAGGTCGAAGGTCAAGGTCATTAAACTAGGTCACAAATGATGTTATCCAAGTTTCTCAAAGTTTGAGACTACAAATCAATTCTTGTCATCAAAATTCCAAGGAAACCGCTAACCTGTTCAACTTGAATTCTTGTCATCAAAATTCCAAGGAAACCGCTAACCTGTTCAACTTGAAATTTTTACACATGCAATAGCAGACTAGTGCCAAGATCTGATTAGGTTAAGGGCATGCTGGGTAAGCTACTTGACGGCCATTTTGAATTTTTCAACAAATCTTGTCATCAAAATTCCAGGAAAACCACTTATCCGTTCAACTTGAAATTTTTGCAGATGCAAGAGCAGACTATTGCCGAGATCTGATTAGGTTTTGGGTATGCTGGCTGAATTACATGGTGGCCATTTTGAATTTTTCAATTTGGCGGCCATTTTTAATTTTTCAACTTGCTCCAAATTGACCAAATTTTTTTTTTAAAAACATCTACAAGTTCTCAGAAGTTCAAATCTGACCTTAGATTTCAGATTTGACCTTTCGTTGACCTTCAGTGACCTTGAAAGGTCAAAAATTTGATTTTCTAAATTGATATTTTGGATTTAAATTTAGGTCAGCTTAATTACTAAACACCTACTGAGGTCTGAAAAAGTGAAATTTTCAAGGTCGAAGGTCATCAAATTAGGTCACAAACAATGTTATCTAAATTTTCCCAAAGTTCAAGACTACAAATAAATTCTTGTCATCAAAATTGCAGGAAAACCGCTAATCTTGTCAACTTGAAATGTTTACAGATGCAAGAGCAGACTAGTGCCAAGGTCTGATTAGGTTTTGGCCATGCTGGGTAAATTGCATGGTGGCCAGTTTGCTCTTCAAAGTGCGATATTTATCACTGTGTGTCTTGTTTTAGATATTTGCTAGACATTAGAAAAATGGGTAAATTATTTGTCTATGTTATGCACAGCTATCAATGGGTTAAAATAAGCTACTTAGGTTGCACAGCCAACATTATAACAAAGCAGTTATGTTGATTGCTTGGATTGCTTTGGAGCCATAGTTGGTTTCCAAATGAGATACAATACTTCAATGAAGGTTCTGAATCATGCAGCACATTTTATTCCATTGTTCAGCGTGTTTTTATATGAAGCCTGCCAGGGAAGCGGTTATTGGTGATTTAGGATGGCGTCCGATTTTGAATACCATTGACAAAAGAATAATAGATTATTACCTTCATCTACAGAAGCGCATGGAAAAAAGTACACTTTTTAGAAATATATTTATGGAAATGTTTAAGCGTTTCGAAGATAATAAGATTTCATCCTGGCCCTATATTAAATCAATTTCTGATACCCTAATTAAACATGGCCTAGATAGTTGTTTAAAGTCAACTGATCAAACTTGGTATAAGTCCTTCCTAGAAATCTCTAATGAAATGAAGAATACAGATTTTTTCGGAGCTATAGATAAGAGAACATCACTGAAAACTTACACTGTTCTTAAGAAACATACATTTAAAGAGAACTACCTCCAAGATGACATCGATTTCTATTGCTCCAGGTTAAAATTCATGGCAAGAACTGGGTGCTTTAACTTGGAGGAGGATAATAAACGATGGAAGAAAAGTGATGGAATTTGCCCTCATTGTAAAAGTAATGACATTGAAGATTTAATTCACCGATTCATTGTATGCCCTAAGTTCATTAATGAAAGGTTACAATTTATAAATGATATAACTTCAAAATGTGACGCTCTTTTAGTAGCTGAATTCATCTCTCTCTCTCCTGAGGAGAAGCTAAAATACATGTTAGGGGATGATGTCTTTGAAATTTGGGGGAAAGAACAAGGTAGAATGTTTGACAAGTGTTTTAAAAGGTTTTTAAAATCAGTTTATATTAAATACTCAAAATGAATGTTTTTAGTAAGTTGTAATAATTGTTTTATCTTAATATGTACATTCGACGCACCTTTGCGTTGCAGAGCGTGCCACTGTTTCAAAAGTGTAGATCGAAATAAATAAATAAATACTACCTGGTGTTTTTCTGTCATCCAACAGTTGTCAGAAATATGTTGATAACCATTAGCATAATCACAAGTACACCTTTTAGTCAATGTTGGTACTGTCATCGGAACAGGGTCTACAAATATAATATGATATCCCATACTTGGATGTGTCTATTTTTGTCTCTATTTATATAGTGTAAACAGAACAGTTATCAAGGTTTAGGTTTAAATTTGTAATTAATTAGAGATGAAAATTGCGCTATTGATACTTACATTCTGAAGTCATATTTAATGCTTCGTTACATTTAAATGAAAAGAATATTTTCAAACTTACCACATGGACAGCATTTCCCCAGCTTACACCTCCTATCTATCTTCACATACATTGCATTGATGGCTTCCTCTAAAGTACTGCCAAAATTACGGAATCCTGTCGAAAATACTCGGTCTTGATATGAATTAGACATCGCTTTGATCTCCAGCTCCATGGTGTCTTTTCCGGTTGAGGCACTATCCCCCATATCATTTGGCAGTGTTATAACATATATTGGTCGTCCTTCTTCTGTGGAATGAAACATAATTTATCAATTAACTTCTTACTGATATGCAGCTATATATCAAACATCTCCAGGTACTGTTCTTCTACTTTAATTGGGGCTTCTTGTTTTGGCAGATTTGCAGTTTTGAACATTTGATGGCTACCAATTTGGCGGACTTTCAATATTGTAATGCACTAATGGTACCAATTTTAATGGTACTAGAATTACCAGGGAATTTGGCGGCGACTTGATTTGGCCGCCAAATTAAGTAGAAGTACAGTATGTGATCCATTGAATCATATTTTATGTTATCAAGAATATTATATTATAAAGTCAAGCTGTATTATACTTCTATAGTATACTGTTAAAACCTATTTTGAACAGTTATTTATTCAGGTTCAGTTCACTGCAAATGTTCAAGATAATTACCTTTATATAATGTAGTGATTGCCAAAAGACTTTTATGAAATTGCTTTGGATAAGATGCGCCATCTGTTATCATAAGTACTGCTTGATTGTTGTCTGATCGTCCATTTTGAATAAATTGTTGTCTGGCTGCTTCCAATGCATCACTTGTCCTTGTATTACAGTCTACATCCCTATGTACATCAATACGTTCAAGTTTCTCTTTGAGATCTACACAATCAGATGGGGATCCTAACTCCCAATGTGTTATAGTGTCTTTGGCATATGTTATGACAGTCAGAGATGTGTGGAGTGTATCAATCCCACAGCCACCCAATGCCTGGATCTGGTCTGCTATCTTTGGGAGGTTTTCACCTATGATTGTTTTGTTATCTTGGTTTATGCTACAGCTTAGGTCTACCACAAGTGCTATATCAAAGCCGCATAACCATTGATCTGCTCATCAAAAATGCAAAGGAATGTATGATTGAACAGAAATACATGGCAAAGGAATGAGGGATCTGTGAAATAATATTCACAGATACAAACTATTTAATCAACTTTCAAACAAAAGTATTTCATACTAAAATTAAAATGTCTATATTTGATGCATCAATAAAATTGGCACATATACATTCAAAGTAGATAGCTTGTCATTACTTGTTATATAAAGTTGTTTAACACTTTGATATACTCACTACATGAGCAGCAAGGAGGTTGTGTTGTTGTTGTAGTTGGCATGGCAACCGTGGTTGACAGCGTTGTTTTGATGGAAGCAGGGGGTCTTGTTGGTACTGAGAGACAAAGATTGATCAAAATATATATAGCTTATCTGAGAGACAAAGATTGATCAAAATATATATAGCTTATCTGAGAGACAAAGATTGATCAAAATATATATAGTTTATCTAAGAGACAAAGATTGATCAAAGTGTATATAGCTTTTCTAAGAGACAAAGATTGATCAAAATATATATAGCTTATCTGAGAGACAAAGATTGATCAACAGATATATATAGTTTATTTGAGAGACAAAGATTGATCAAAATATATATAGTTTATCTAAGAGACAAAGATTGATCAAAATATTTATAGCTTATCTGAGAGACAAAGATTGATCAAAATATATATAGCTTATCTGAGAGACTAAGATTGATCAAAATATATATAGCTTATCTGAGAGACAAAGATTGATCAAAATATATATAGCTTATCTGAGAGACAAAGATTGATCAAAATATATATAGCTTATCTGAGAGACAAAGATTGATCAAAATATATATAGCTTATCTGAGAGACAAAGATTGATCAAAATATATATAGCTTATCTGAGAGACAAAGATTGATCAAAATATATATAGCTTATCTAAGAGACAAAGATTGATCAAAGTGTATAGCTTATTCTCAATTGCATTAGAATACTTTACTTGAACTTTTAATATTGTATATTTCATTAATTTCTTTTTCATTGTTTCTCATTAACAAATATTTTCTATTTATATACACAGAGTTATTACTTTTTATTGAAATGCAATTTTTCTATAATCCAGCATAATGCCATATATAGTTTATTACTTTCAGTATAATTCAAGACTCCATCATCTTGCTTTCATTTTAGAAAGTAAAGCCTTTTTAATCTGTTGTTACTTTGAACAAACTAACTTTATAATCAGTTCTTGGTACAGTACATTACTTAAGCAACAAAAGAATTTTTTTACAATATGAAACTTTAACAATTATACCTTCTTCTGAGCAGCTTCTATCAACATCTTTGAATATTTCTGCAATGGCTGTTGATAAAACTTTGGAAAATGTGTCAATGGTGGAACTAAATACTCGATTAGGAATTCCATTAGAGAGAGCTTCAATTTCGGCATTCATCCTCTCTTTATCAGCGTCACCATTGCCAACTTTGAAATAGGTGTTTTCAAGCCGAATCACATAAACGTTTAATCCTATCACTGAAATGAAAATACATACATGTAGTATGTAACATATTGAAAAAATATGTTATTGTTTTCTAGCTAAATCACTTGCACTCAAAACTCGATCACTGAAATGGAAAGGTTTGTTTTTAGAATCTTTGCCCTTAACCCTTTGAGTGCCATTGGGCCGATTCGGCCGATGGGAAAATGTATGTCGCTAAAGTGCCAAGAACGGCCCAAAATCGGCCCAAAATAACGCGTTTATATACACAGGGAAATATGTCATCAACTGAGAACGAATAATCTATTCTTATTTATTTATGTTTGTTTAGGTCGGTCTTAATAAATCGACCCGGTCTCAGTTTGATTTAAGTTGATTTAACAGACGCTGGGTATCTTACAACATCGTATAGTAAACGCGTTTCAACAAAGTTGACAAGGTTTAATTGCATATCGGCCCGAATATAGTAGATTGAATAATGTCCCTATGAATGGTGAATAATACGTTACTGGTCAAGTAATTAAAGAAATTGTATTGCAAACTAACTGAGGTAACTTTTTATTATGCTATGAACGCACGTGATTTTCGTATTTTTGCAAACGCTGATGTTTGTTAGATTGTATCTGTTAACGTAATTTAGTGTGCAAATGAAGTAAATACTTGAAATTCGTGTATTGGAAATAAGATGTTATATGCATGAATATGAATGAAACGTAATGTTTGTTTTTTTCATTATAAATAATTCGACCTGATCTATGCCTCATATACAGTATACAATGTAGTTATATTTTACAAACGCTGGGCATCTTACAATATCGAAAAATTAATGCTTATTAACAAGCTTGGCATTCAAGGATTTCGTTAATATTGGCCCAAAATGTTGTCCCTATAAACGTTGATTTGTAAGTAACTCGTTGCAAATATACCAAAGTCACTTATTTGTAAATGAGTGTATTATTTATTATACTTTGAACGCATATGATTTTCAGCATTTTAGAACGCTTACTGTTGTCTTGAAATTGTTGCGTACTATTAACATTTTTGAAACATGAAATTAACTGTAAGAATGTAAAACATGTATTTATCATCATTATAATCCATGTGAATATACAGAAATGACATTACACATTATGTATAAACTGAAAATAAAAATGAAATACTTTTGGATGTGGAAATGTGAACTGATCATTGATTAAGAGCGTCCGTTTTCGTGTTTGTACGATGGACGCTGCGGTAGCCAAGTAGGCCTACATTATGCCTTATCAAACAAATCAAATATGAAATGAGTTAACCATTTCCTTAGTTTATCTGATTTTTTAACGTCCGTGAACATTAAAAAAGGCGATACATTATGTATATTTCTTTGGGTAAATAATTTGTTCATTCGTGAGTATAGCAAGCAATATACGTATACGTTTAGGGGATCTGGATTTACAGACAATATTGTCAAAGAATATGCAAACGCTGAGATGATTAAATGCACTAGTAATAAAAAGTGTTTGAATGATCATAAATATAAAGAATCCACTATTTAGTTTTGTGTTTATTTAATACAATTAACCTGTTTTACCCTACCAGTGAAGACGATGGGCTCGCAGTATCATATTGCAGTAAGTACAATTTTAAAGAATTTTACATAAATAAGGGGTTTAAATTTAATGATACAAAATATTTTGTCCTAGATATCGCTTATTTCTACTCCAGGGCACAAGGGCCGATTACAGCCTATTTTCCCTGAAATTGTGAATTGCAACAATATACAGTACCTCCCTTGTACATAATTTCGGCAATGATAAATATAGAGATGGCATCAATTTTTTTATTCATATTAGAAGAACATATATAAAATAACAATTTACTCGCGTGCATTTAAATTCTACCGTGTGCAATAGAAAATCTAGCTTTGAAATCTCGCTAACTCTCGTTTTTTCATGTCGAGATTTTAAGAGATTTGCACTTTTTATCTCTATTATCTCTATTTTTGATAGCATATTTGAATTCAGTGACAAATTTTCTCCAATATAGCTTTGATTTACACAGTTGTGTCATTTAAATCATTTTCCATGACATTTGAAAAAACGTGGGCCAAATCCCCATTGGAGCAATGCTAAAATTCATTCAAGCCTTGGCTAATTTGTATGACAACCAACATTTCATGTTTAATCACAATATGTACATTGACAGGGTCATCCAATAGTATGTCATTCGAGTATCAGACAGATTCAACCAACACTTTTTGATAAATCATGAAATTAAGTGACTATTGCACGTTTCTAGCATTGAAGTGAATGGAGGTCTGGCCCAAGTAAAGTCAAAAACAAACAAAAGTGATAACTATTATATCAGCGTTATTCAGCTATTTAGAACCTATACAATTACTCCCGTGGGTTCTAGTTACTAATAATATTTTTAGTTTCATTTATTTTTGGCAAAAGTCTTTGCGGTTTAGGTATTCTTCAGACATTCCAGAGACGAGAATTACATAAAACCAAAGAGGTTTTTAGTTTTATTTCATCGTTTTTATATATAACCTCATCTTCTTGAATAATTTCGGATTTGATTCATCCTTTACACTGACGTTTCAGGTATATCAATTTCAGATATTAGTCATTTTGTGAAACAAAATCGAGAGATGTAAGTGCCATTTCTAACAACTCAGTTTGGAGTCGGAAAAGTGGCTTGAGAATGCAGGAAAACTGACCAATCAGAATGCCAGATTCCTCAGTATTTCTAAAGTGAATCTTCGATTATCGAGAAACTTTTTCCCGCTCAAATTTTACCTTCTTTTCGCACGTGGATCGCTTCAAAAGTGATACCATCTGGAAACTGGCAATGTAAGCTTCACTATGACATTATGCTTTTAGAAATCGATCGAAAAATGGCGGAGAAAAGACCGATAAGTATCATTTCTGTAAAACGTGAGTTTGGAGAGCTAAAGTGGATTGGGACTGCAAGAAAGTCGGCCAATCAGAACGCAGCATTTCTTAAGTGAAACTTGGCATTCGAGAAATCACCTTTACTCTCCATTTCCTCCATTTTCTCGCAATTTGGTCATTACAAAAGTGGAACCATCGGAAAGCTATACTTCCGAGCCATGGTATTATTTTTTCGAAGTCTGTCAATCAACAGCAGAGTTAAAGACTAATAAATTCCATTTTTTATACAGCGAGTTTAGAGCAAAAAAGTGGATTCAGACTGCTACAACTTTATGCAAATTAGCTAGACGTATCTAGGTTAGTAGCCCACGTATATGGGTTAGTAGGTTTGTTCTGTCAAGGCCGCGCATGTATCAATGTATAAGCAGATATCCTTTTCAGCATACTTTGAAACCGTACCTTACGTGTTCTTTTACAGAATCCACGTAGATTGAAAAATGCTGACATATTTGTTCATTTCTATTTATTACACCTTAATTCGTATTATAGAATAGCGGGGATATTCTTTTTCCATCTGAAAATGTACAAATGTACTTCAACATTGGGCGAGGAAAGATTTGTACATCAAACAAACTTCATTCAAATACATGGAGAAATAAACTCATATTATCAAGAAATTCTTGAAACTTCTGTTGCAGTTGCACGCAAAGAAAACTTTATTTCATGTATTTGGTTCTATAATACTTGCATAATCAACTGCATGCCTTCATGTACCTCATTGCAGAAAACATTTTTAGGACGATACTATTAAAGTTTTTTTGTGGATAATGACAAACATTCTACTATTTTCCGTAACTACCCTTATCTCCCCCAAGGAAAAATCTTTTGTTTTAACTGAATCTTTCACAGATTTCATATCGCAAACATTATCTCGAAATATAGTTGACAATGCTTTTGGCCATACTAACTGACTAATAATTGATACATCTTCTTGATAAACGATGGAATCAGATTATGTTCGGCCTATTGTCATAATTAAAACAATCAGTCATTTAAATCATTTAATGCTATGGGTTATTTTGAATATTGTTTACCCAAAGTAAAATTGGTTGTCTGAGTACGTTTGAGATCGGCGTTTAGCGCAAAGTAGTGTTGATCATTTTAAGTATTACACTACGTTGAAGCATGGACGATATAAAAATGACTTTTTCATTCATACCAGGTGATGGATGGAATCAGACTATGTTCGATCTATTTTCGTAATTAACAAATCAGTCATTTAAATAATTTATCAAAAGTATAATTGGTTGACTGAGTACGTTTGAGATATCAGTCATTTAAATCACTTAATGCTATAGGCTGATTTGGAATATTGTTTATCCAAAGTAAAATTGGTTGTCTGAGTACGTTTGAGATATCACACAGTATACTTTCAACAGAAAATAAAAATGGATTAGTGCAGTATTGATTATTTTTAAATTTATAAGGAAAAAACCAGCCCCGCTTGTAAGGTTAGACTTTCACCTGGCCGTCATCGCCTCCCTAGATATCCAGCATGAAGAAAGTGAAAGTGTACATCATACAGAGAATGTTGCTCAATGCTAATAAAATTACTAATGAAAACAATGCAGCTCTGCTTTCAAGGTTAGACTTTCACATGGCCTTCATCGCCTTTCTAGTTGTAGATATCCATCATTGACCAGCCGATCGTGAGGGTCCGGAATCTTCCTGGAACGCGGGAAAAGGACTGGTGCGTTTGTATTTGGAGTGATAAAGATGCAGGCAGGAGGCGTATATTCCGTAATGCATTCGCCAAGTGTGCCAAGGGTCTTCACTTGGACTGTTGCAGACACCATGTGTGCTGAAAATACTAACAGACTAGCATATTGACATGATTCGTTTATATAACGTAATGTATAAGATGTGGCTTATACATACTATTTTGTTGGTCACTTGTTTCGCATGGTACTAGCTTCACGTTTACGATTTATACAAACAAGTACAAGTAGGCTTTCATAATTAAACCATGGTTTATTATACACATCACAAATGTTCAGCCAATTAAAGTTATCCTGAATTTGTATGAATTTGAATTATCCTGATATTGTATATTTATTCATTGTTTTTGTGCATAGCATGTGTATTGTTCGTATATGCTCAATTTCTTTAATTTGAAAGAAGGAATAATAAAAGAAAGAGGATAAATATTTGTATCATATTTTAATTTGAATTATTGTCTTAAAATATTTAATAAGCTACGCCAAATGTGTTGCACAAGAAACAATAATTGCCATTATTAAAAGTAATTACGTTTAGTTTTCAAAGTTTTTTTCTTTCAATCGTGCGATATTTCCAATGTTAATTTTAGCTATAAAACCCCTCTAAGAACTGAAATATGTATTGATTAAGTGACGTTCAACATGTTACCATAGTAACTAAAAGTGAAAATAAAGCATTTTAACACTTGCAATATCATCAAGATAGATACCAGTAGAAGAAATATCATGGAGTGGCAAAAACATAAAAATCGACATTTTTCATCAATATTAGTCGTAATTCTGTGGCATTTTGACGTCATAACAATTCCAAAAACCCCCGGCACTCAAAGGGTTAAACCCTATCACAGGAATATAAATGTGCAAGCAAAAAGAAAAAATATTAGTCCAGCGGATTCGAGGGGGGGGGGGGGTAGATGCCCCCCCTCCCCCCTTTTGTGGGCCCAGAAAAAAATTTTAGGGGCCAAAAAATGTTAGGCCCGAAAATTTTGTAGAGCCTTAAAAATGGGCTTTTTTGGGCATATTTGGCCTTTTTTAGGCCTTAAATGTTTAAACATATAACAAAGATATAAACAAATTGTTCATTAAGCCATTGGTCTACTTACTTGCAAACAGTTGCCCAATATTTAAGAGGTCTTTATGGTATGGTTTAACCGGGAAGGAACCACCATCAGTTATAACAAGGATTGCTTGTTTATTGTTTGGACGTTTGCTACTGACAAGTTCCTGATATGCAATTTTTATGGCTTCACTCGTTTTAGTATTACACCCCATCGGTCTCAATAAATCCACACCAGTGAGATGTCTTTCTAAGCTGCTACAACTATCGACTGCGTTCAGGCTCCATTGGAGTTTCAGTTCTCGGGCAAATGTGATAACTGTCATTCTACTTTCTAACGCATAGTCACCACACCCAGTTAAAGTATTTAGTTGGAATGCTATATTTGGGATTGTTTGTTGCATTGCAGTTTTGTTTTCATTGCTTATACTGCAACTGACATCTATAACAATTGGTATGTCCAATC
Organism: Owenia fusiformis; assembly: GCA_903813345.2. Lineage (NCBI taxonomy): Eukaryota > Metazoa > Annelida > Polychaeta > Sabellida > Oweniidae > Owenia > Owenia fusiformis. The sequence continues at coordinate 8,973,058 of CAIIXF020000010.1, forward strand.
CACATTTTAATGTTTCAGCTAAAATCATACAAAGCACCGTGTTCAGTATTATAAGAAATGTTATAATGTAAATTGAATTTAACTGCATGTATGTGTCTAAGAAATTCATGCTAGTATTTTTAAAATTGTTTGTTATGAATCTAATTGTAATTTTTAACATTAGTGGTTGATAAGCCCAAGTGGGCTGGGTTGCTTTTTATTACTTTTGTATTGTATTGTATTGTATTGCATTGTATTGAACCTACCACTGTAAATAACAATAAAACTAAACTAAACTAAACTATAAGAAATGTCACATTTATGTACATGTCACTTATTTTGGGGTCTCAATCATCATATAGGAAACTTACAAAAAAAATTCTCGGTGAAATTGAATTTAATGAAACGTTAAAATTTCAATCTTGCTGTAAATCTCATAAAATTGTGTGTCTTGAATAACCAAACAACCTCCCCACCCAAAGGAATCTGTTAAAAATGGTTAAAAAAACAAATTATGCCACTTAAAGATCAGTTACCTGGTCTAAATATTGGCACTTTTCTAAAGTTAAATAACTTAATAAATATTCTTACCTATAATAGCTAATGCTATTAAGAAACTTGTAGCATGTATAACTGCACTTGATATCTTCATTTTCACTAATGACTGAATTTTTGTCAACTCATATTTATATTCAACCTGTCACTGCAATGGAAAATAATTAATTTTTGGCATATGTCATCAGAGTACTATGGTTGATAGATTTTGTTTGACCGTTTGAACTCTGTTTTTTGATTTTCTAAAATCATCAATATTTGCTTTGTATTTTGTCACCAATCAACAAATCCTTGGATAGATTGATTTCTGATTTAATAAAAATTGTAATTTTGAATTTATTAAATAAATGAATTAAAAGTGGTATTTTATTAATATAAATTAATTGACTAGATGCCAGCAGAGATCTTGGTTTCTCTTAATAAACATTCAAAATGTAGCAAAAGTGATATTGTGTTTGAAATCTTGAAAATTCCACAAATAAGTAATTTATAGATATTTGATTAGATATTGATTTTTTGATTATTGAAAATTTATTTCGTCCTGAAGGGTCATGTGACATTTCTGAAATATGTACACATTGTAAGGTGCTCACTTTGTAGAGTGTTCTCTTTGTGAAGTGTTCACCTTGAGACTATTCCCTTTTGCAGAGTATTCACTCTGTAGAGGTGCTCATGGTGTAGAAAGTTTCTTATGTAAACTGTTCATTTTGTCAGGGTGCCTACTCTGTCTGAGTTCCCTTTGTGAAGTGTTCACTTAATAGAGGTGCTCACTTTGTAAAGTGGTATTCTCACTCTGTATGCATTCTCTTTGTAAAGTGTTCACTTTAAAGAGGTGCTCACTTTGTAAAGTGGTGTTCTCACTCTGTTCTCTTTGTAAAGTGTTCACCTTAAAGAGGTGCTCACTTTGTAAAGTGGTGTTCTCACTCTGTTCTCTTTGTAAAGTGTTCACTTTAAAGATAAAGAGGTGCTCACTTTGTAAAGTGGTGTTCTCACTCTGTTCTCTTTGGAAAGTGTTCACTTTAAAGAGGTGCTCACTTTGTAAAGTGGTGTTCTCACTCTGTTCTCTCTGTAAAGTGTTCACTTTAAAGAGGTACTCACTTTGTAAAGTGGTGTTCTCATTCTGTTCTCTCTGTAAAGTGTTCACTTTAAAGAGGTGCTCACTTTGTGAAGTGGTGTTCTCACTCTGTTCTCTTTGTAAAGTGTTCACTTTAAAGATAAAGAGGTGCTCACTTTGTAAAGTGGTTTCTCACTCTGTTCTCTCTGTAAAGTGTTCACTTAAAGAGGTGCTCACTTTGTAAAGTGGTGTTCTCACTCTGTTCTCTTTGGAAAGTGTTCACTTTAAAGAGGTGCTCACTTTGTAAAGTTGTGTTCTCACTCTGTTCTCTCTGTAGAGTGTTCACTTAAAGAGGTGCTCACTTTGTAAAGTGGTGTTCTCACTCTGTTCTCTTTGGAAAGTGTTCACTTTAAAGAGGTGCTCACTTTGTAAAGTGGTGTTCTCACTCTGTTCTCTTTGTAAGGAGTTCACTTTATAGAGGTACTTTAATTAAAGATATTATAGTTATACAAACCACACATTTTTACTCCCAGTAGAATTCAACAGAAAAACATTCGAAATGTTCTTTATAATATAACTGCTATATGTACTTTCAGTCCAAGGAGGAGGAAGTCTTCAGGACTATATGACTATGACTTTGACACTCAAGCTGTAAAGAGAGCACAGAAAGTACAAAAGGTATACTACACTTCAAAGTTAAAAATGATTTCAAAAGTACTAATACATGGCTAAATCTCCAGAATTAATTCTTTTTAAAATGATATTTTGTAATTTTACTGTAGAGAGGAAGCGCTGTTGTTATTAAAGGCCACCCTGTATATAGTTAAATGGTGATATTGTGATTGGGCTTGTATATGGGTTTTGTCAATACTCTTGTCAATGATTGGATATTAGATCATCCTGAAGGATATATCCCATATTCAGACCGTCTCTGTGTATGGCCTCTATTTATTTACTGTAGAAGGTTGTAGGTTATTGATAGAGGAAATAACATATTATGATGTTATTATCTCGGTAAATATCAATACAATACATGAACATAGCAATATGTTGTTTGGGGTACAGTGAACCTTCCATCAAATGGGTATTTTTAGTGAAAGGTTGTTGCAAACAGCAAACATAAATATTACTGTTTGTGGAGGGCAATACCTTTTTAGTATTAATCTGTTGTCTTTCTTAGAATTCCATGTTAATCACATTGGATTCTAAGAAATGTTTGTTATATCATTAAAAGGTATATTCAGGATAAATGCCAGGAGGTTTAACTCTAATTGTTAACCAACTATAGCAAGTGCATGAAGAATAGTAATAATACCTTTAAATTATCACTTATTATCACTTGTGGATGTCTGCAATGCAATGCAATTAACAATCATATGTATATTTAGATTTTAGAACTTTTTTATTAAAAAAGTATACTATACAGAGAGAGTATGCTCAGTGGTATCAAAGCTAAGGGCACGGGCTATATGAAATCTGAATCTGCTGAAATCATACTGAGAGTATTCTTGGTGGTATCAAAGTTAAGGGCAGGGGCTAATATATATATAATGTATTAGAGAACTAACGGTATGATCAACTCGAAGTCTGGTTTACCCTTGGTGCCAAGTCTATTAAAAACAAACTCTTAAATAGAGGAATTCCTTTGAGTGATTTTGTTTAAATTTGGTATGTGAATACTAAAAGCATGGCACATTGTCTAATGACACTTTTGGTAGAAGGTGGCCATTTTGAAAAATGGCCCCATTTTAACGTATTTTACTATAACTTGAAAAGTGTTTCAGCGATTTTGTTCATATTTGGTATGTTTCATATTTTATATGTGAATACTATAAGCATGGCACACTGTCTAATGACACTTTTGGTAGTAGGCTGCCATTTTGAAAAATGACCACCGTTTTTACGTTTTTTACTATAACTTGAAAAGTAGTGAAGCGATTTTGTTCATATTTGATATGTGAATACTCATCAGCCTAATGCACACTGTCTCATGACACTTGGGATAGTAGGCGGCCATTTTAAAAAATGGCTGTCATTTTTACATTTTTACTATAACTCGAAAAATAGTGGAGCGATTTTGTTCATATTTGATATGTGAATACTCTAAGCATTGCACATTGTCTAATAAAACTTTGGGGAGTACTCAGCCATTTTGAAAAATGGCCACCATTTTTATGTGTGTTATTTTACAAGTACATGTGTGCAATTTTTCAAAAATTTTATAGGTGGCTACTTAAAAGCATATTATTTCTTCTGATGACAACTTGGCTTGTGAGCAACCATTTTGAAAATGGTGGCCTTTCTGGTGTGTTGTTTTATGATATTTGCTATATATTTCGTTTGTAAAAATGCCAGCCATTTCTGTTCGATGGGATTCGCTACGCTTTGGCGTTGCCGTTGTTCTGGTTAGGCCTACCGTATTTGAATTATTTGAAGAATTTATTGTCACACTATCCCCTATCCATTCTTGATTTTCAAAATAATCAGAAATCTTCCTTACAATAACATGCACAACTAAGATCACCAATTTTCAGATATGGGCGCAGGTAAAATTTACCAATCATATTGCCTCTTTTTCACTATTGCAATTCTGATTCTCTGTCTTGCTTCATGGTTGTAGGTACGGGACCTCTGGAAACTTCTAGATGATTTCTATACGTCAAATACTCCAGAACGTGATGTAGTATCATCCATCTTACAGCGCTCGCTGGATCAGCATAGACTTGATGCTGGAGATATACATGTGAAAGTCCCGGATATATTATTACGAGAATGCCAAGAAGAATTGCAAAGGGTATTTTTTTTCTGAAATCTAACTCAGAGTTAAGAAATAAGTATAAGATCTTAGAATTTACAATCCATAATGGCTGCTGAAATCAAAATGGTCATCATTTTTTCAGAAGAAATATAGTTTTTTCTCAATATGCAAATACCAGTCATTCTGTTTGGTCCATATTTTATAAGCTAAAGCCTTATGGTCTTCATCCTCATCTCAAGAAGAAATTTATAATATGACATCTCTCAGAGTATTTAGATTTTCCAAAAGGAGACAATACTACTCCCTACATGTATTTATTTCTATCATGCAATGTTCATAATGACGAGTGATTTCACAAAATATGTTTTGTTTGTTGGGATTTGCTCCCGGAAGTTGCTGTTTTGCTATTTACATACCGTATACATTTCACTTGTCTTCATATACTTCCAACAGAGAGGTGTGTCGAATGTTTACGAGAATGGAAAGCTCAATCTTATAAGCCTGATCAACTTATGGAACCTATCTCTTCACCTTTATATTGAGAAGCTGCATAAAGTTGGCCTGAGATCATTTGAGGAATGTGCAGGCAAAGTGGCTGGTCTGGTCCACACTCACCACGCTCACTTAACTAATGCAAGAACATTGAGGTAAGAGTTCAACCAAGAAAGTATTTTTGTAGTATACAAAGTGCATATTAGTAAGGTCTGATATGGTTATTTATCGTATGATCTGTAAAATGAAGCCTTCTGATTGGTCCATTAATCATCTCTGTCGCAATACAGAAAATATTGGTACGGAGGGGACAATCAGTAGCAATACAGAGGATCACACGATAAAAATGTTATTGAATGATTTGAAGTGCAATACAGGATATATTCTGCTCTCGATATTCTGTATTGGCAATCGACTTCGTCTCATTCCAATACGGAATTTCTCAAGCAGAATATATCCTGTATTGCACTTCAAATCATTCAATAACTTATATTGTTTCTTTCAAACTTTCAGTGGAGTAAATACACCCATGGGACTAAGTCACCAATATGTTCAGTCAATATGGTTACAAAGCAATTTTACATTTTTAAATCTACACAATTCTGAAGTCCAGATTATTTATTAATGTATCATCAAATCCAAATCTCAACAAAAAATAAATTGACACATGAGCAATAATAATACCTTATGGAATTGAGACATGTTATATTTTCCAGGAATGAGTTATCAAGTCAACTTGTACCTGAACTGAAGACCTCAATAGAACAACTAAGGAAAAGTTTGAAAACCAATACAAGCTCCAGAACGCCCCATCAGACAAAATCAGCAGTATGTATGCACCAGCTCAGTATATCACAGCTTCATTGGTTATGATGTTATTCTTACATTTAAATGACAGAAATTGGATACTAATATAGTACTAATTAGTACTAATTTGCATACAAGTACATTTTTTATTAAATTTTGTTGACAGATTTTGCTGCAAGGAAATAATAAAATCATAGCCATTAAAACATGAATTTCAAGTGTGAGATTTTATTCTGATATTCATTAGGGTGCGGGAATATGGTAGGCTGTCTCAATGTGTGGAAAAGAGCTCAAAAATCAAAGACAGTTTGACATGACAACTGAAAAGCTCTCTACTTGTAACACTGCTCATTAAATTGATAATACACAAGTGAAATACTGATTGTGTTTGATATATTTTCAGTCTGTTCGTCTTGGACTTGTTCCTACCACACCTCCCATATCATTCTCTACAGATAACATCGCAACACCACAGGGCAATAGTACACAGTCTTTGCTGAAAAGAAATACACAAGACAAAGGTAGTGACCCAAATTGGAATTTTATTTGTTGTAATTAAGTAGTGTAAAGCATCTTTTCTCTTGCTGATTTTCTAATTTTAACATGTAAAAACAGGAGACTACATTTTTTGAAAAAGATGTATTTGTCTGGCGGACAGGTGATCAGACCAGAAATGAGGCCATTTTTCCGTCCATGGTAAAATAAAAACATCTGTTCCAGTGATGACTCCCGAAGCAGTTTCCCAACTAGCAGACACCATTAGTCGGGCCTCAAAACTTCGCCATAGTTCTCTTGTACAAGGATCCCCAGTATATGCACCTAAGATGGGGACTAAGGTCTACTCGAATGCTAGGTATGTATGTTGGAGAACCTCTTGCTGTTCAGGGGATGGGGATTATTTAGATTCTCTGGGAGAAGGGGATATCACTCAGGGCCCATCTTTTGTATTTAACCCCATTAAGAAGAATGTTTAAAATAAAGGAGACTTCAAAAAATTTATTTTCATTAATTTTAGTGATGGCACTAAACTGTCTAAAGATTCTCAAATTCCAAAACCAGTCTACCAATTTGTTGATGTTGAAAGAGTCGGCAACAAACAGCGTACTCGGATTCAATCAGCCCCATCTGGTGCCAGAACCCAGAAAGAAGCTATCCCTGTATTAACTCCAAATAAGGACGTATCAAAGGCTCGGGAAAATCTCACTTCACAGACAGTTAGAGCAAATAGGAAACCAACGAACAAAAAGGTATAGTAAAGTATTCTCCAAATCAAATTGTCATTTTGTCAGAATGCCACAGTTTGAAGCAGTTCTACTTACTAATGGTACATCGATGGGAAAGTTAAGCATCTTGCCATTATGATATTAATTCAAAATTGCAAATTATTAAAAAACAAATGTATTGTCATCTATGATATTTTTGCCTTCCTCTTCAATAACCTATTCAAAAGAGGAGAGAAACCCCCAGAGCTTAGGAGTCGACAGATATAGTTTTTGAATACCACACGTCGTGATGTTTTAGTTTTTCTGTTAGCACATACCTTACATATTTCTTTACCATGATGTAAAATTACAAGCTATGATGTTGGTACTGTAACACACCAGATATGAATGTAATATTATTCCAAGGGTGTTTTGAAAATGTTGAAACCCCCAATGAATGACGTCATTTGTCTGTCGATTTCCCCCACTTCTTACAAAACAGGATATGATTTTTTTGTGTCAGGACAAATTTTTGTTATTAAAACAGCAATGAACACATGATTTATCCACACTTTTTGAAACAGTTCAGATCATTTCTTGCAGGACATTTTCCCAGTTTATTAATCCCCACACTCTACAAATCATTATTGATAAAGGATTATACTATCAATATGGCGAACTTTTTGAGTACACGTTTCTCTTAAACCAGTCATCAAAAAATTCTGAAAATTTTACTTAATGGTCATCTTTTGAATGGTAACATACTTTTCTCTATATTGTTCTAGAAAATACATCGGACACTTCTTTTGTTCTTGGTATCTTATGTTCGGAATGAAATGAAACATCTATCCGAACCTCATTGGAACAAAATGACATAAACACAACGTGTTTAACCAATTATTGAAGGATACTTTTGACCTCTAAATTTAGTTTTAGATAAATTCATGATTCATGATTTTTCGACAAAAAGTTCTTCAAAAACCACATTTTGAAATTAGAAAAAAATTTTGTTTCCCTTACCACATTTCGATAACATTGGGTAAGACTACAATATAACCCAATGTTGTTTAAACTGTATTTGGGCCCTTTAACCTATGAAAATATATAGTCTTTGGCCAATTGTAGGATGTAAGGAAGCTTGGTACTGAAGCAAAAGTCCCTCTTGTGGTTAGAAACTCCGACTACCAGACACCTGTTAAGACCCCACCTGCACACCAGAAGCTTGTTGATAGGGTAATGTAATGTTTGCATTGAAACCAAGTCTTGTTAATTTGTAAACAAGTTTGTGAGATAGGAATGATACATTATAATTCATTGTTTTTTACACTACCTGCAACATGTACATGATACAACCATGGACTCCCTATTTTCATGTAAGTCAGTGGAACAATTTTAAAAGACTTGAATTCATTTTTTTGACACTACCTGCAATATGTATAGACGTTTCTTCAGCAGTTTCATCAGACTTAGACTTCTTCAGTTTCTTCAGAATGTTACCACCAAACTGTGCTCCTACCTATGAAGTATGATTGGAAGCTACACATTACTGAGCATATAGTTTCCAGAGTCTCCAGAGAGAAAAATAAGTGTATAAACAGAGACTCTGGGAACTTACATTCGTATATATTTAGTAATGTGTGGCGTCCTATCATAGGTGGCAGCACAGTTTGGTGGTAAGATTTTGAAGAAAATGAAGAAATCAAGCGATTGCTGATTGTCTTACCATCATGTACATGTTGCAGGTAGTGTCAAAAACAATGAATTCAAGTCTTGTAAAATTAAAACACTGACTAACATGAAAATTGGAAGTCCATAGTTAAATAGATATTAGGTGAGTGCTAGCCATTATTGTAAGGCACACCCATATATATTTTTCACTAAATTATAGTAAGAAGGTAAAGACAATATCATAAACTAATAATATGATAATAATTGCAAAATCCTATTTCTGTATATTTAATTAGCACTCCAAAAGGTGTGCTTTGTTCGCAAGGGTGTCTCACCGATGTAGCAATTAACAAAATGAGACAGTCTCTGAAGTATTGCTCTATCAATTCCATTTAGAGGTATTAAAGAGAGATATATTTGTGTTGTTTTAGATAGCTGATGCCATGATGTCAGAGACCCCTGATGTTGCTCAGCAGATGAGGTCCAATGATTCAAGTCCAGCATTATCACCTTATGATATAAACTTGCAGTCTCCTATGCAAGCATTAGGTACTTATGATATAAACTTGCAGTCCCCTATGCAAGCATTAGGTACTTATGATATAAACTTGCAGTCCCCGATGCAAGCATTAGGTACTTATGATATAAACTTGCAGTCCCCGATGCAAGCATTAGGTACTTATGATATAAACTTGCAGTCCCCGATGCAAGCATTAGGTACTTATGATATAAACTTGCAGTCCCCTATGCAAGCATTAGGTACAATATTGTCAGTGTAAAAATTCATGATGATGGCTGATTTGTTATTTTACAGAAAATGATTTTAATAATAATTACAATGTTTGTTCAGGGGATATTGTGAACATACTAATTCTTGGTGCGGAGCGGCCAATTAATGATTTACCTAAGGGATTTTGTCTTACAACTTCCAAAAAGTCTTCCTTACTCACAGCAGATAATAAAATCAGTGATGCCATGAGGCATATTCCTTCAGACACAATAGTGATATGATGAAATATGTTTTGCTTGGTGGGACTCCCTACTCTTGGGAGTTGCTAAAGTTGCTAATGAAGTATGTGGATGTACATTGGTATATTAACCTTGTATCTAACTTGTATTTTTAGATGAAGGTGCATTTCAAACCAAGAACAAGCTGTCGCGAACACCAGAGGGCGCTACTACTTGGCACCAAACACTCCTGCAAGACCAGTCTCATGACAAGCTGGATTCTGTCAGTAAAACACTGTTTTCAGATGAAGATGGTAAGGAAATACTATTGAGCTTAAACAGAATCTTGATATTAAGCAGATTTAGTCTTGAAGTGTTGTTTTATATCTATCCACCCTATATCCATTGTTGTGTGTTGTATCTTCAATTATATCTTTCATATTCGAAATTAAAAAAGGATTATATTGAAATTATTTCAACTTCTTATGATTTCTTGTATTTGAATGAATCTAAAGCTAAAACTTCATGCTTTCATTTGTTTTGATCACCTAGATTAATTGATAAATCATCTCACTATAATTCTTCTTTCAGTTGAAGCAGGGATTGTAACATTAGAAGTCACTCAAAAAGATGTGCAACCAGGAGCAACTTTTCCCCTTTCTCCCAAGCAGACGTCAATTTCAGGTAAGAACAATACTTACATTACTTTGCAATTTACACTGTATTGCATTGTGCCCATATACCCCCATAAATATGAGGGTAATTTTTCAAATCACCCCCACAACTACTTGTGTATTAAAATCTTGGGGTTGAGAAAACGTTGTCAGTAGTTGACACAAAGCTGAATTTTATCTAAATAACCATTAATCCAGCTTGAAAGAAAAATCAACCCTAGATTTATGGGAGTATGCCCATGCTACCATGCTGAGGGTGGGTGGGATGCATCAAAATTATTACCAATTTAACTTTACTTGTTTATTGAATGTTCCATTTTATACCCAAGAAACCGCAATAATGAGAGAATTAAAATAATATAAATAATGCAGCTTTTACATTAGTTAATTGTAGTCATTATTTTTTACATCCAATATAGGTCATCCTCAATCCCAATCAAGAGAGCCATGTCTGTTAGATGCTGACACCATATACAATTCTCCACAGCGTAGACAGAATAAGCAACCTCTGGAGTCTGATTTGCGGGAGACCCTACCTATCACTTCGATATCTGCTCATCCAGAGAATGAATCCAAGGAAGGGGCTTTAAGAGACTTAAACACAGATTTAAGGCACTCTGGTGCAGGTTTAAGACACACAGCCAATGTCTTAGAACATAGGAACAATAATAGCCCTCCTAAGGACAGTGGTTATCTATATGGGAAAACAGGCATCCCAGTAGGATTCAAGGATGAAAATACTAACAATAACACAGTATCAAATTCACAACATGGGCCGGAGCCTCATGATGATGATTCATTTGAAATGATCAAAAACTTTGCAGAAAGTTTGGATCGAAGTATTACAGAATATAGGGAGGAGCTGAGGAAATCTCTGCAAAGTTCTCCAGAAAAGGCTGTGAATTCTGCAGCTAATGTACATCATTTACAACCTGGAACATCTCGTTCCCCCGATGAGAAATTTTCACTTGATTTTAGTATCCTCAATGGTGGTTCCCCTGCTACAGATTTGAATATACTTGGTAGCCATCTTGAATCTGAACATACAGAAAACATCAATGTCAATGAAAGTCTCCAGAAGACATATGGAGATCTATTCCTAAATGGCACTACTCCAAAATCACTAGGAACTAGTTCCACAATGTCTGGTCTGTCTCCACAGTTAGGGAATGGTGTCACACCACAGTTACCTTTTAGAAGAACTGCAAATACCAGCAACAATAACATTTCCTCTGAGAGACCAATAACATTAGGACATGAAGCATATTCCCCAGTGACATTGAACAATTCAGCACTTAACAATAGTGACTTATTAACTAGTGTTGAAATGCCCCAAGGATTCTTAGATGACTGTGATACCATATCCCCTGAACAGAATAGAAATACTGACTTTCTCAACTTAAGTCCAAAAGATAGAAATGATCTGAATCAAAATCAGTTTTCTCATTTATCAACATTTACAGAGGTGTCCCCTCATGTTTCTCGGTCTTTATCTGTTACATCTCATACTCCAACCACTAGCCCACTATCAAGAGATGATACATTTGGTCAAACTGGCACAGTGAAAAATTTCATTCGTGAACAATGGAGATCCCCGAAACCCTCTCCAAATAGCAAAACAAACCCTGCTTTTAGAACAGAGAAGTTAGATTCCATAACAAGCGCAGCTATGAAGGAGTCAGTGTCGAGTAATGATGTCATAGCAAGGTATAAGCGATTACGGGAAAAGACGAATCAAATTAACAATTCTATAGAGACTGAACATGTCGTAGATGAAGGGAATACTGGAGAAGCAACACGTCTTGCTGAAAGACTTAACAATTTAAAAGTATCCCAAGAACAGAAAAATGGCTTGGGCTCTCCATTGAATGACTCTATTCATATACAGTTTGAAAGCCCGCAGCAGTCTAATGGATTAGATGAAAAATATCTGCTTAAGAGTCCAAGAAGGGAAACTCAACAGCTTGAAAAACGATTTTCTCTCAATTTAGACGATTATGAAGTATCTCCTCCACTTGTGAAGAGCTCCAATAACAGCCCCCGTGATACATTCAATGAGACACCCAAAACAAGTTTCCCATCTTATAATCTGGATGACATTCACTTTAGTCCACTTGGCATGGATACATCGTTGTTAGGTGGATCCCCAATAGTGCAACAATCCCAATTAGTGAAGCAATCCCCCATAGTGCAGCCATCTCCCAGGGCAAAGTTCACCCCTAGAAAGGTGAATGAGAGAGGGGTCAACTATGTAGCATCACCCAGGTTAGGAGCATCACCCAGGATAGCTATCTCTCCCAGAGTTGAACAACTTAGATCAGAAATATCACCAAGATCAGCAAGTGAGTACAAATTGAAGCCGGTCACCCTAGGTCAAATGTGACTGAGGCATAACTTGGTCATGATATCTTGTGTCTTTCTTATGGATTATTTTTGAGAATGGAAAGAGCATATTGATTGACTGCTTAATTCTAAATGTTTATATTTACCAGTTTACCATCTCTGTTTCTAAAGTTTCTAACATTTGATCATTCATCAGTGCTTTCATTATTTGTGACAACAGGCAAAAATGAATGATAACAACAGGCAAAACCCTAATAAGAAAGAGTTCAATTTCGGTAAAAAAAACACAAATGAAAAACTGCCTGCTGCTAATGAAACCCTTGATGATACATTTATAGTAATATTTATGTTTGCAGTGAACCAACAGTATTCCCCAAGCAACACACAGCCATCAAGGGTTAACAGGCCCACCCAGCCAGACTGGCAGAAGTTTGATGATATTCTAGGTAAATTGATCATAAATATTACATCATCCTCATAGCTTCATATATTTAATTAACAACTCACTTGTTAGCTGTTATGTCACCACCACCAATTTTGGCGTTTTATATAGTCTCCAACTTTTTATGTCACCAACACCAGTGGTGTCATTTTGTTATAGTCTCAACTTTTTATGTCACCAACACCAGTGGTGTCATTTTGTTATAGTCTCCAACGTTTTATGTCACCACCACAAGTAGTGATATATTGTTGTAGTCTTCAGTTTTAATGTGGATTGTGTGCGGCAGTTGGTGTTCAGAGTTCAGCGGTTGGTGTTTGGCATCTGTAACAAGTTGCAGGTGGTGACATTTTGCATGTTAATGCCTTGTTAATGTGGGTTCTGTACTTCAGTGTATAGCATCAATTTTCCCAGGTTGTGACACTTTGTCATGTAAATGCCTGAGCTTTTGAATACAAAAAGCCACATGAAGGTAACAGGAAAGCTATTTTTATTATTATAATTTGTGATTTTTTCCAGGGGAAGATGACTCTATACTTCTACCTTCATCTCCAGGCGCTACAATAGGTCAACTTGTAGATATATGAATAGGAAACACTCAGCCTTGGGACTACGATAAGTCAACTCTTAGATGATATATGAATAATTAATGCGTAATCTGAAGGTGCTACAGTTGTAGATCTATGAATTGATGTTGCTTCATCACTGTGGGTGGGGTCTACTATACTTTTAGATATAAAAATAGATGGAGTTTCACGTCAAGGTGCCACAATATTGTGGCTGCCACGATGAATTTAAGTACCAATACAATTTTGTATCACAAGACTGCTTGATGCCTTGTTAAATATTCCATTGGAAATGTCTATCTAAAGTCTATGCATTAGGAATGAGCATTTTTGCTATAATTTGCAATAAAAAATTTTATCCACAAAACAGCCATATGTTGTTAGAGGCATGGACAATATCTATATAGTTATTGTAATTATTGTAAATATCTATTTATTTAGTTATTGTAATCAATGACAGCATCTGTTAACTGATTGTATTTAAGAATATTTGCGTAGTTTGTAAGTGCATGAAATGTACAAACAATCAGCAAATCATGTACATTTCCATTTTCGAAGTACATGTATGTATTTGTTCTCTCTTAATCTTATCACAATGACAGGGAAACTTAAATATTATTATAATTATATTTGGTAATGCTTGTATAAATGCTTACATCTTGTTTATAGAATTTATAAGTTCGATTTACAAAGCACAACAAATCACCATTTTTGAATCATTCATATTCAAGGCTGAGGAGTATGGGATTATGTCATCTCTATTGTTTTTGTTATCTTCTTCATGTGTCACACCTGACCACATGTTTGTTGATAGATGTGTTACATTATAAAATATGAGCTCCATAGAAAAAGAAAAAAATGATTTGTAAGATATGAATTCACTTCATTTAAAATCTGAAGACTGGGGTTCTTTCAATTTATTTATTATGGCACACTTATATGACAGCTGATAGTTTACCGTTTGTCTTTAATGGCAGAGATGTATTTGGCATCCTCCAATCACAGGGCTTCAAGATCCAGAATATCTTCTTTCTTTAAGAAACATGGGAAAAAGGAGGAACTGTGTTTGGAGGAAGTATTTGGTGATAAGCAGAATAACAATAGGAATGAATTCTTCCTAATGGCTGAGCTAACGGCTGCTCTATGATAATTAGCCTATACCTGAGAAACAACTTAATTTGGAAGTGTCATAATGCATGCATACTTGATAGATGTATATATCCAATCCAAATTAATGCAGACACAGGACAACACAACAGAATATGAAGTCTTGTTTTAGTATAGTTGTAATTGTAAATACATATTTTTGTATGATATTTTGTAAATACATGAAGATGAATTTGATTTGTAGCTAATGAAATAAAATATAATATCAGTGTGAAAATGTAAACTTGTTTTTATTAGCATTTTATCCATATGTTAGCATGTAATTAGGAGAGGCAGGTGCTATTGGTCCCTGAATTGATAATGCCATATATTTGAACTTCCTATTTTTAACCCATCCTGGTAGAATAACATTATCTTAATGAGCCCGACATTGTTAGAAGTCCAGTAATGAAAGAAACATGTTGCTGTTATACTATTAGTTAGTTATAGTTATAGTTTTCACTGCTTAGGTCGTCTTGACCTTTGGCCGTTCTTTAGATAAAATGAGCATAATTGTTTAGCATTGACCCCAATTAATTGACTTGTGTCTACTTCAAGGCTCTATAGTTGTATTTGGCTGGGTGGTCGCTCCATAGTCTGTCAAGCTTACTCTTAAAGTGATTCAGGTCATCAGCTTCCACTACTTCTTGGGGGAGGGAATTCCAAGAGTTTACTACCCTTTGGGTAAAGAATCCTTGTCTTAAAATCAATCTGTTTTGTTTTTTCAAGATTCTCTTATTGTTGCCTCTGGTCCTTCCTATGTTGTGTGATAGAGGTAGAATATTGCTAATTGGAATGTCATATGTTTCATTGAGGATTTTCCAAGTTTCAAGCATATCCCCTCTTAAGCGCCTGAACACAAGTGATGGTAACTTTAGGTCCATAAGTCTTTGGGAGTACTCTTTATCTTGGAATCCTGGTATGCATCTCGTAGCTCTCCTCTGGACTGCTTCAATAGCTTCAATATCCTGTATTAAGTATGGTGACCATACAGTGTTTGCATATTCCAAGTGTGGCCTGACCATAGCCTTATATAACATCATCATATTTGAAGGATCCAAAAACTGGAAAGTTCTTCGGATAAGACCAAGAATTTGGTTGGCCTTTTTTACCACCATCAGTATGTGTGTTTTGTTCTTTAAGTCATTCGCCACCATCATTCCCAAGTCTTTTTCACATTCTGATTCCTGGAGAACTGTATTACCCATAGTGTAACTGTAGTCTGGAGAAGATTTACCAATTCTTAGGACCTTGCATTTTTCACTGTTAAATTGAAGTTGCCAATCATTTGTCCAATTCATTAGGGATTGGATGTCTTCCTGTAGCTCGTCACAGTCATCCGTGGTGTTCACTTCCCGGTACAGTTTTGTATCGTCTGCAAACATTATCAGAGGGCTGTTAACAGTCTGGGGTATGTCATTTACAAATACGAGAAACATTACCGGTCCTAAAACGGTTCCCTGCGGGATTCCAGAAGTGACATCTTTCCATGACGATGCTTCTCCATTGATTATTACTCGTTGTTTCCTTAATTGTGAATTTCCACTCTCAGCATTGTCTGTTGAGGCTCGATTCGCGGGGTCGAATTGGTCATTTCCTGTATTTGCTCCGAGGAAGGATTTCAACCACTGGAGGGCATTACCCATAATTCCAAGATTTTCAATTTTCTTTATAAGACGCTCGTGGGGGACTTTGTCAAATGCTTTCTTAAAGTCTAGGTAAATTGCGTCTATATTGCTACCACTATCGAGAACTTCAGTCCATTTTCAAGAGTCGTCAAGAGATTGGTTACACATGATCGACACGGTAGGAAGCCATGCTGGCATTGCGTCAAAAGGTTGTTTTCTGATAAGTGTGACAGGATCCTTTCTCTAATAATGGATTCGAGTATCTTACATACTATGGACGTTAAACTTACTGGCCTGTAGTTGGTAGATAGGTTTTTCTTCCCTTTTTTAAATATCGGTGAAATATTAGCTTGTTTCCAATCTTGAGGCAGCGTTCCAGAGTTTGTTGACATCTTGAATAGGAGGTATAGAGGTCTGCATATGGTACACCTGAGTTCCTTTAATATGCGGGGTTTTATCTTGTCTGGTCCGGGTGACTTGTTTGTTCTTAGAAGCTCCAGCTTTTTCATTACTTCATCTTCTGTGAAAGTCCAGGCCTCGATGTAACTTGTTATTCTGATATAGTGACCTGTTGGTATGTTATCCTTGTTCTCCTTGGTAAAGACACTAGAGAAGAATCTATTCAGCTCTTCTGCTTTATCTAAGTCACTAGTTGTTGTTGTGCCATCCTCTCTGTTGAGCTGGGGTATTCCACTCCTTGTTTTCATTTTGCTGTTGCTGTACCCCCAAAATTTCCTTGGTTGGGATTTTGCTGATTTTGCAATATTCCTTTCAAATTCCTTGATAGCTCTAGTTACCTCATTTTTAGCCTGGTTTCTCTCCTTAACGTATTGCTGGTATTCCTCTCCCTTCTTCGTTCTTTGGTACCTCTTCCATGCACCATGTTTTCGTTTGATTTGTGCTAAACATCTCTTATCCATCCATGCTTTTGCTGTTTTTCTAGCCTTGACTTGTGGGACATTTTTACTATAACTTTCGTCCATTCTTCTTTTGAACATGTCCCAGCATTCATCAATATCCTTGTCTTTAAATTCACTGTCCCAGTCGATGCTCAGTTCTTCCTTCATCTTTTCATAATTGGCCTGGTTCAGTAGGGGGATTAATCGTTCTTGTACTGTAAACTCAGCCTGGTAATGAAGGACAAAACTTATTACTTGATGATCACTTTTCCCTATTCCTGCCTGTATCTCCAGATCTGAAACCATGTCCATTTCATTTGACAGTACTAGATCAAGGATATTATCACCCCGCGTTGGCTCACTTACATGCTGGTAGAGGAAGGTATCATCTACAAGTTCAGTGAATACATCAGCAATTCTTCTGTCAGGGCATCCTGGAGTTGTACAATTTAGTTCCCAGTTTATTCCTGGAAGATTGAAGTCCCCCATAATAAGTAAATGCGTTGGTTTTTTGTCACAATTGTTTTTTATCTGGTCAAATAGGGCTTCTGAGTTTGTTTCCTCGCTTGTTGGGCTTCTATATATACAGCCAATTATTGCATTGTCCTTTCCACAACTCATATTCAGCCATACTGATTCCTTGACGTTATGGTCTGTTTCAAGTTGATGACATTTTAAGTTCTCCTTGACATAAACTATCACACCTCTAGTATTTTCTTGCAGGTTGTTAGTGAAGGGGGTATACCCTTGGAGAGAAATTTGTGCTTCAGATAATTCATAGTCTTTTCTTTTAACATTAACTTCAACAACTCCGATTACATCTGGCTTCATATTATGGACTAACAATTCGAGTTCATCTTTTTTATTCGGAAGACTGTCAATGTTTGTATATATCACTTTCAGTTTATTTACACTATTTACAATATTCCATATGAATTTTTTTTATTTTACAATATGTTATGGTCCTCTTATACTCTATAAATATGACTTGTACACGTCCCCTCATCCTTCAAGATCGGTCCTTCACTGCTTTCATAGCAGATCATGTAATGCAATGAATTACTCTTGGGCCAAGCATGACTTCTTGGTGAAGAGCTGTATCTCTCACTAACTCGCAAGATCGCACTAGGCTATTTGGCTTCAAATGTAACCTGCTTTAACTCTCACCAGAAAAAAACTGACCTAGATCCTGTTTGTGCCTATCATACATAAGGTGACATAAAAACTATTCTTTAACTAAAGATATAATTTTATGTCACCACCTTTGGTGGGGACATAAGTCTATTGTTATAGTCTCCAACACTTTTATGGGCTGTGGTTGGTGTCGGTGGTCGGTGACTGCAACAAATAGCAGGTGACGACATTTTGTATGTTAATACCGTGTATGTTAGTACCTTTGAATACTAAAATAACTGCCAATTTATTGAGACATTTTGAGCAAATTATGTGATATTTTCTATTCTTTCGAAATACAGCTTCTTCGCATATTTGTACAACTCAATATCAAGGTGATTTAGTTGTTTGATTCTCTCAAATTGTGCAGGTGATATTTTATTTGTTGCCATTTGAGCATTACTAGTTTCTTTCTGAGAAAAATAATCTGTAAAATTCACTGCGAACTTAAATTCAAAAAGACGTTGATTCTGTTCCTGAAACTCTGTTAATCCAAAATATGCCATATCCTTCAAGTTATTTTTTGCACTTTCAAGCATTATTCTTTCTCTTTCTGGTTTTGATATTGTGCTAGTATTATAGCAGTCAACCAATGATAGATTGGCTAGCATTCTAGTCTGTCTGTTTATAGCAAGGTTGTGTGGACAATTTATGAAATCATCAAGAGGTACATGTCTCCAGCTTGTATTAAAACACATTGGTAATTGTTTAGCTGTGACTTTGCGATGATTACACTTGGGTTGTTTCTCCCAAGTAGCACCGCGTTGGACATGCTTCCATTCACTCATATATCTCTGAATAGGCTCTCTTAGCATCGTCATGTATAAATAACTGAAAGGAAAAATATAGTACACTTCAGTAGAATCTCTTGGTACAAAGGTATCAGGAGATTGCTTATTACCCTAAAATGTGAAACACTGAACACCATCGTAAATAAAGTGACAGTTGTATGATCTTATCCGTTTCACTGGCGGATCTGGGGGGGGGGGGTCAGGGGCCCGGGCCTCCCCCCTTGGGTGGGCCCAGAAAAAAAAACTGGGCCCGAAAAAAGCCTCAAGGCCCCAAAAAGTGGGCCTTTTTGGTCATAAATGGGCCTTGTAAGGCCTTACTTTTTAATTTTAGGCCAAATTTTGAAGAAAATGGGCCTCAAAATTTGAGCCCACTTTTTGGTTTTAGGGGCCCAAAATTTTTTCCTCATACCAGAAGTTTTGCCCCCCCCCCCTTGTTGGTTCCCAGATCCGCCCCCGCGTTTAACTACCAAGACGGGAGTATAAATGGTTTTATCCGTTTAGCTAAATAAGTATGTTCAATAAGTACTGATAAAAATGCTGAAACTTTTTAATTTTTCATATTTCTGACTACTTTTTCTACTGCACATTGTTGTGTATTGTACCAATATACTGTGGGAGTTACAGGAATGTACGCCAACAGGAAGGTGGTACTGGGTTAAGCCTAAGGTGGTTCGTGGTGGTTCAGGTCTGCACAAAAAATCAAAATGACCTACTTAAAATGTGAACATTTTCATACATAATATTATTTTAGAACAATTTTGACAGCTTGTAAATATAATACTGAGACGAAGATACATGTACTTTGGCATGATTGATTCAAGGGTTGGTCGCACTCAACATGTTATAATAATTTAGAAATGACATTGATATTTGACAAGTTGGTGTGCAAACAGTTGACTGAGGAGCAATATTAAGTTATTAATAGAGAGATTTCGCACATAAGTGAAAGTACAACTTATACGTATACGTATAGTTTAAAGGGTCATGTCGAACTATTATATTTACTAAAATCAATTTTAAATTGTACTTAAAGGGACCCAACACCATGGTCACATGATCAGTCGTGTGGAGGTAAGCTCCCAGTTGAAATAAAATCACTGTCCTCCTTTGGTTTCTGTGAAAAGTAGCTAATACCCTCATGTATTGGTCAGTTTGTGTGTCACACGACTAATCCCCACCATATGCTTCATTCAACATATTTTATGCTATTGAGCTGCATATATAAACAGTACTTTGCAACTAAGGTCATACAGTATACTTACCCCTTGCAAATTGTAATTTATTGAATTCACAGTAAACCCATCAATTTTTAAGAAAACAAAGAATATTGTTCTCATGGATCTATTATTTATGTTAGACTAACTATGAAAATATAAATATGAAATAATATGTTAGCTTGAAGTCATATATAAGATGAAAATATATGTTCATGCATTTGCATTTTTCCAAAGGGAATATTCCCATGTAAGTAAATACAGGTGCAATATATAATTTATATGTATATCTATGTCATCTGTCTATACATGCGCGTATAGCCTAGTGTTACATGTGAACAAGATGGTTCTGGAAAGAAATGAGCGTGGCAGATTTGCTAAAATGCCACATACACCACAAAAGCAAGACCAATTTGAAAGTAAGTTCATTATTCTCAAGGGTACACTTCAAGTGAAAGCTACATTGCTACAGGGTGGCCTATCATTCTGAGACAAATGTATTATCCAACGATTGTGATTTTCGAAGCTAAAATATGATATCTTGAGCAGATGGAAATACATTCCCATGAGATATGTATATAGTCAAAAGTGATAACTATTTATTGAGTGTAATGAAATGTATCCTTCGCTAACTGCTTTTGTTTGAGATAATTATCATGAAATGTTTTTAAATCAATTTTTATGTGTGTCATTGATCCTAATCCACCCTGTAGTCTGGTGTTTGTAGAGCATTGCGACTCGTACAACTTATTCTCACAAATATCAAACCTCATTTACTAATTAATTTTTTGTGTGAATATGAAGAGTCCAAGTATTGCTTTTTTATGTTTATTGTATAGCTATATTTAGCCTTGATATCCATGATTTTTTAAAACAAAATCTCACCGTTAGATTTCGGGCTATTCATGTTTACTCATTTGTCTAATTGGAAAACAATGCAAATCTCATTTTTTCAAAGGAAAAAAATTGAAATTCTAAGACGGTGAAAAATCATTAAAAAATACACAGATTCAGAATCCGGCAAGCATTTTCCCTTATTCCTCTCCGTTAAGAAGTTTTGCAAGGTGTTGGATTCCTTTAATGGAACATAACTATTCCCGTTATAGAAAAGCTCCATCAACTAGAGACTGTGAATGCACTGTCATCTGCACGTGTAGATTATGCACATTATAATTAAATGCTTGCTTCTGTGTCCTTGTTGTTGTAGAGTATTATAAACACGATCCTTTAAAGTGAATCATGATTCTTTAAAGTGAGTCATTACATAAACAAGTTGATTATTTCAATGTTTTCATGATCAGTATAAGTTCAGTGAACTTACAAAATGGTATATTTACGTAGATGATAACGTATACAGTTGGATCTCCGTATAAAGATTTGCCTACATGTGTGTGGAACAATTGACCGCAAGCATTTTTTGAAATTAATTGGCTGAGTGGGAACAGTATCCAATCAAATACTTTAACCATCAATTTGAAACACCAATCAAACCAGTAGGTTCTAGCAATTCCTGAAAACGACCCATTCAGTAGCTCAACATATGACATACAGGGTGTTTCATAACGAGCATCTCCAAAAGTCAATTTGAGAAGAGATGGTTCTATAACATGTACTATATATGAGCCTATTTTATTCTAGACAAACACATTTGGATCAACTAAACATGCTACAATTCAAGAAAGTACAAATGGCATCCCTTTGACCTGTATTTATTACAGTCCGAGAAGATCTTTCCTAACGAAAAGCCCACATTATGAAACACCTTGTACGTTTACCTATAAGTATAAGTATACGTTATAAGTTGTACTTTCACTAGGTGCGAGAACTCTCTAATAATTTGGTCATTTTGAAACTTTTTTCGTGCAGACCTGAACCATCACGTTCAGCACCTTTCGTTCAACCCAGCACCACCTTCCTGTTTGAGCATATTCCTGTAACCTTTACAGTACATCAGTTTAATACTCAACAACGCCACTGTCACACCAGAATAGCCTGACGACGGGAAAGTCAGATACCGTCTTAAATGGCGAACATAACCGTCGCTTCAACTCTTCAAACACTTGGTCCTCGTTTCATGGGACTTTATCGTCGCTAATTATGTGCATGTATTAAGCTTTTGTAATGATGTATCATATGGAATCCCAACTTCGATCAATTGGGTCTTGAATTGCCACAATATAGCGTCTTCATTATCGTCAATGACAACGGAATCTGAATTTGGGATAATTTACCATATGCCGTTGTCTTTGTGTTTGATAAATCATTGGAAAGATTAGCCATATACATATACGATGATGTTTATTTGACTATCTGTCTGTTACAAGGTTGATTAAGTATATCATCATAATATTATTATATTTCACAGCATTTATTTCATTTAGTAAAGGACGATTCCCGGTTTGGAGAACAGTCGCCTGGGCTAATATTTTTTTTCAGGAAAAATATAGAAATATTACCCAAATTAAACTATGAATATTCAAAAGAGGGCATTTAAATCTACAAGATGTAAAAATAACAAATTGGTCTGAAGCAGGGATAACGCTCAATTAGACCGATTCAATAAAATACAAGTCTCGATTTGGGGAAAGAAGTTCATCAGTGTACTGCGCTGATATTTTTTTGCGAAAAATCAAGAAATATTACCCAAATTAAATTATGACTATTCAAAAGAAGACATTCAAATCTATATTATGTAAAAAAAATCAAATTTGTCCGAAGCAGGGATAATGCTCATTTAGATTGATGAACTTCGTTCTCCAAACCGGCGAGAATCGTCCTTTGAACATATAATGGTTTGGTTTACTTAATAATAGTTACCTTCTATTCCTATGTAGTTTATCACGTTTGTCAAAATATACATCAATGCATTCCGTTAGTTCGGTCCAATCAGCATGAACCCCACATACCCAGCCTGTAGAGAATCGGCCACTGTATAACCACACATTTCCTTTATTGTTCAGGCATCTACAAGACTTCGCTTTCAGTTTACATTTGCACTTTGGCGTCACATTTAGTGTTCTCACCAGTCGCCAGTCAAATGTTGATCCTCCTGTTTTTTGGATGTGTAAAAATACGATGACTTTGTTTTCATTCGGATCAAAATGCAGTCTCCTGTAAGAAAATGCAGGTTATAATGAAAACACGCGCTACGCGCTAACGCGCCACGCGCCAATGCGCTAATAGAAAATGATCCTTCCCCCACGATGTGTGCGCATGTTTTAAGCACATGTTTATGATTGGTCTATACCCTTGGCCCAGGGACATGTATAATTAGGGTTATGACTCCCTGGGAACTTGTCAAAACATTGACACTTCAAAGACTGTATAAATCACCGCTAACCTGTCAATCAGACTTCGATGTGAACTTTGCGGCCGCAGGAAATAAACAAAGCCTCTCGAAAATTACACTTTTCAAGTTACGATTTCTCTAAAAATATAAGACCAATTAAGATGTTCTTCACACCGTTAAAAAACAGAATTCAACTTCAATTTAGGAAATAATTCCAAAACTAAATGAACGTGTAGTTTTCTCTGTATTTGACCTGAAAGAACATGAGTAACTTAGAATAAATAAATATTTACGGCCAATTACCGGACAATGATAAAACACGCTGGTCGGGTTTACATTACTTTTTAAATCGTCTCTTATTTAAAACTTTAATTCCAAATGAAATACAATCCTGTTTTCAACAATATTCCTGGTAAAATAGGTAATACAATTCACTGGGACTGACGTAATTCAAAACTTTTTAAATCTAAAATCAAATTGAGAAAAACGAAAGCAAACATGAAAGGGGGGTTCATAGGGGTCTTGGAAATCCATATACACTATTTTTCACAAGCCCCTCAGTCTTATACCATTTACAGCATTTTTCACCCCTTTTACATGTATAACATACAGTGTATGCAATATTTTTCACATCTCCCTATATAGACGGTGAACCAACACGATCCTCAGAGACCCAGAGGGTGCATGAATGCACCTACTCCCTATAGTACTATATTTTACAAAAAGGTCGGGTAAATAATATATCTGTACGATAATTTTGAAATTACCGTTGAGAAAAGTTTGGATAATATTCAGAAGGAATTAACATAATGCAAGAATCCACGTAGTACCAAATGTATAATCATACGGCAAATAGGCAGTACACAGCCCCGAAGCCAGGGGGGTTCGGAGGGTGACTTTGGAATTTTTGAAAAAGTGACCCCCCCCCTGGGAAATCCTGGTTACTGTCCTGGCATATGGCATATAGAGACTACTATATAGAGATCTGAATTACCCCCATAAACGTGGGACTGATTTTTCAAATCACCCCCACAACCAGGCCCGTAGCCAGAGGGGGAGCTGGCCAGAGATTCTTTCAAAATCATGCAGTTTTTCACCATTCTGAGATTTTTTTCATGATTATTAGCCAAAATTGTGAAAAAGCTTCCCCTGGAAAAAAGCTGGCTACGGGCAAGCCCCCACAACTACTTGTGTATTGAAATCCCAAATTTATGGGGATAAGCTGGATCTGCAGTATTCGTTCAAACTGCCTTTAAATTTCATAATAGGCTTCTTTAATTCTTTTAAAACATATGTTTATTTAACTTATACGATGCCATATACGATAAATGTTGCCCCCTCTTATGCGGCCATACACAATATGGTTTTCACCCTCCTCTTATACGATAACCCTATACACCCCCCCATGAAAGCGAAAGAGAGTAACCGGGCACGAAAAGAAAAATGGAAAAATATAATTGCGACGCCTGAATTATTCCACCGTTTGGTAAGTCATGTGAGATATAACTTCAAATACAAAGAGTAAAGATATATAAAACATCCATGACTTGATATTAAGAGGTAACATGCGACAAATAAACATTACATTAAGTCATTAGTCAAGTAGTCGGGCCCCCGGGTCAGATTTCGAAACGGGATTTTTCTCGCCGATGGATGGACCCAAATAATGCAATGAAATAGGGAGCATATTCGCATATCTGCGACCATTCATCTTGTAAGGTGCTACTTTCTATCTTCCTTTTAAATCAGATAAAACACACTGACAATCGATAATCTTTGCACAGTTAACGATCAAACATTGGGCTTCTTCATACTTCTGCTTTCTGATGAGCCACCTAATCTCTTCACTCACTCGATTTTTATACATGTTCCCGGGCCTGTGGGAACGATCATTCTGAACAGTGCGTTAGTGCGCTAGCGCGTTAGCGCGTAGCGCGTGTTTTCATTATAACCGAAAATGCACGTCCTAATTATGATTAGTTGGCGTCGTATACATATTTTTACTAACATGACTTATTACCAACGAGGCGTGGAACAAAATAGATGCTAGTAACCTATACAAATAGATGCTTTGAACAAAATGGAAGATTAAACGTTTGTAATACACTTTAGTGTCTGGTGAAGTTCAGTAATATCATTATGACTTTTATTTACATCAATCAATTGCTTGTATATTATTGGTAACTAAAGGAATACATTTATGTATAACATTTTTTTACATCAACATCATGATGAAGTAAGTAAGATGAAACCATATATTATTAGGTGAACTTTGACTTAGTTCCTCTTCTCCAATCTGGCCATTATGGCTACCATAGCAAAAGTGCAATTCTACAAAACAACCACTGCCTGCCAGACTCAATATCCGTTCCTTAATAGTACATAATTGGTAATTAAATATTTTCAATTTCCATTTTATATTAGTAGTATAATATATAGTATAGGCTAAGTGAAGTCTGTCAACTGGGATAATGATTTTATTTCCCCCTTTATCTTAAACCTTTAGTAAGATAGCATGCGCGAATTCAACTGACGGCTGACGAGTTAACCAATTTTTATGGCCAACTCATTTAAATATAAAATCGAATAGTGACACATCGTTTTCATATTTAGATGCGTTGGTCATAAGAGTAAGTTCAGTTGAATTCGCGAATGCTACCTCAGAGTGCCTTTTTGTGTCATTGCTACAGCATGAAATAATGAACCTTTTGATGAGCTGTAAATGTTACTCTCCATGTTCAATGTAGAGAGCATGGCAAACTAATGAATGAACTTTTTGATGAGCTGGCTCACTGTAAATAATACTCTCTATGTTCAATGCAGAGAGGTAAACTGATGAATGAACTATTCGATGAGTTTGCCCACTGTAAATGTTACTCTCCATATTCAATGCAGAGAGGTAAACTGATGAATGAACTATTTGATGAGCTTGCACACTGTAATAATACTCTCTATGTTCAATGCAGAGAGGTAAACTGATGAATGAACTATTCGATGAGTTTGCCCACTGTAAATGTTACTCTCCATATTCAATGCAGAGAGGTAAACTGATGAATGAACTATTTGATGAGCTTGCACACTGTAAATAATACTCTCTATGTTCAATGCAGAGAGGTAAACTGATGAATGAACTATTTGATGAGCTTGCGCACTGTAAATGTTACTCTCCATATTCAATGCAGAGAGGTAAACTGATGAATGAACTATTTGATGAGCTTGCACACTGTAAATAATACTCTCTATGTTCAATGCAGAGAGGTAAACTGATGAATGAACTATTTGATGAGCTTGCGCACTGTAAATGTTACTCTCCATATTCAATGCAGAGAGGTAAACTGATGAATGAACTATTCGATGAGTTTGCCCACTGTAAATGTTACTCTCCATATTCAATGCAGAGAGGTAAACTGATGAATGAACTATTTGATGAGCTTGCACACTGTAAATAATACTCTCTATGTTCAATGCAGAGAGGTAAACTGATGAATGAACTATTTGATGAGCTTGCGCACTGTAAATGTTACTCTCCATATTCAATGCAGAGAGGTAAACTGATGAATGAACTATTTGATGAGCTTGCACACTGTAAATAATACTCTCTATGTTCAATGCAGAGAGGTAAACTGATGAATGAACTATTTGATGAGCTTGCACACTGTAAATAATACTCTCTATGTTCAATGCAGAGAGGTAAACTGATGAATGAACTATTTGATGAGCTTGCGCACTGTAAATGTTACTCTCCATATTCATTGCAGAGAGGTAAACTGATGAATGAACTATTTGATGAGCTTGCACACTGTAATAATACTCTCTATGTTCAATGCAGAGAGGTAAACTGATGAATGAACTATTCGATGAGTTTGCCCACTGTAAATGTTACTCTCCATATTCAATGCAGAGAGGTAAACTGATGAATGAACTATTTGATGAGCTTGCACACTGTAAATAATACTCTCTATGTTCAATGCAGAGAGGTAAACTGATGAATGAACTATTTGATGAGCTTGCGCACTGTAAATGTTACTCTCCATATTCAATGCAGAGAGGTAAACTGATGAATGAACTATTTGATGAGCTTGCACACTGTAAATAATACTCTCTATGTTCAATGCAGAGAGGTAAACTGATGAATGAACTATTTGATGAGCTTGCGCACTGTAAATGTTACTCTCCATATTCAATGCAGAGAGGTAAACTGATGAATGAACTATTTGATGAGCTGGCTCACTGTAAATAATACTCTCTATGTTCAATGCAGAGAGGTAAACTGATGAATGAACTATTCGATGAGTTTGCCCACTGTAAATGTTACTCTCCATATTCAATGCAGAGAGGTAAACTGATGAATGAACTATTTGATGAGCTTGCACACTGTAAATAATACTCTCTATGTTCAATGCAGAGAGGTAAACTGATGAATGAACTATTCGATGAGTTTGCCCACTGTAAATGTTACTCTCCATATTCAATGCAGAGAGGTAAACTGATGAATGAACTATTTGATGAGCTTGCACACTGTAAATAATACTCTCTATGTTCAATGCAGAGAGGTAAACTGATGAATGAACTATTTGATGAGCTTGCGCACTGTAAATGTTACTCTCCATATTCAATGCAGAGAGGTAAACTGATGAATGAACTATTTGATGAGCTTGCACACTGTAAATAATACTCTCTATGTTCAATGCAGAGAGGTAAACTGATGAATGAACTATTTGATGAGCTTGCGCACTGTAAATGTTACTCTCCATATTCAATGCAGAGAGGTAAACTGATGAATGAACTATTCGATGAGTTTGCCCACTGTAAATGTTACTCTCCATATTCAATGCAGAGAGGTAAACTGATGAATGAACTATTTGATGAGCTTGCACACTGTAAATAATACTCTCTATGTTCAATGCAGAGAGGTAAACTGATGAATGAACTATTTGATGAGCTTGCGCACTGTAAATGTTACTCTCCATATTCAATGCAGAGAGGTAAACTGATGAATGAACTATTTGATGAGCTTGCACACTGTAAATAATACTCTCTATGTTCAATGCAGAGAGGTAAACTGATGAATGAACTATTTGATGAGCTTGCACACTGTAAATAATACTCTCTATGTTCAATGCAGAGAGGTAAACTGATGAATGAACTATTTGATGAGCTTGCGCACTGTAAATGTTACTCTCCATATTCATTGCAGAGAGGTAAACTGATGAATGAACTATTTGATGAGCTTGCACACTGTAATAATACTCTCTATGTTCAATGCAGAGAGGTAAACTGATGAATGAACTATTTGATGAGCTTGCGCACTGTAAATGTTACTCTCCATATTCAATGCAGAGAGGTAAACTGATGAATGAACTATTTGATGAGCTGGCACACTGTAAATGTTACTCTCTATGTTCAATGCAGAGAGGTAAACTGATGAATGAACTATTTGATGAGCTTGCACACTGTAAATGTTTCTCTCCATATTCAATGCAGAGAGGTAAACTGATGAATGAACTATTTGATGAGCTGGCACACTGTAAATGTTACTCTCCATTTTCAATGTAGAGAGCATGGCAAACTAATGAATGAACTTTTTGATGAGCTGGCTCACTGTAAATCTTACTCTCCATATTCAATGCAGAGAGGTAAACTGATGAATGAACTATTTGATGAGCTGGCACACTGTAAATGTTACTCTCTATGTTCAATGCAGAGAGGTAAACTGATGAATGAACTATTTGATGAGCTTGCACACTGTAAATGTTACTCTCCATATTCAATGCAGAGAGGTAAACTGATGAATGAACTATTTGATGAGCTGGCTGACTGAAATGTTACTCTCCGTGTTTAATGTAGAGAGCATGGCAAACTAATGAATGAACTTTTTGATGAGCTGGCACACTGTAAATGTTACTCTCCATGTTCAATGTACAGAGCATGGCAAACTAATGAATGAACTTTTTGATGAGGTGGCACACTGTGAATGTTACTCTCCATGTTCAATGTACAGAGCATGGCAAACTAATGAATGAACTTTTTGATGAGCTGGCACACTGTAAATGTTACTCTCCATGTTCAATGTAGAGAGCATGGCAAACTAATGAATGAACTATTTGATGAGCTGCCTTACTGTAAATGTTACTCTCCATGTTCAATGTAGAGAGCATGGCAAACTAATGAATGAACTCTTTGATGAGCTGGCTCACTATAAATGTTACTCTCCATGTTCAGTGTAGAGAGCATGGTAATATAATGACAGTAGTGAATCATGAGTCTGTGATTTTCTATCCTTCGTAACACCTCGGCCATATTTGATCTACGGCAACCGCACGACAACTGTAGCTTCCCAAAATCGAGAGGAATATGCAGCATAAAATATAGGGATAATAATGATGCATATATAATATATAGTATATATATTATATGTCGAATGTGATGCATTCTGATACTCATAGCATCTTTCTGTTTCTGAGAAGAAATGACATGTCATAGTTTATCATGATGAGTAGCAGATGTAGATTTTGGATATCGATTTTGTGAAGCTACGTCGACCGCCGTACGACCGCCGTAGAGCAATTGTGACAAAGGCTTAAATCATAAGTTTTTTAAGTCTATTTATTAATCGATTTTGATTAGTCTAATCATTGATCTTTTCCTTGGAATGACAACCCATCTTGAACATTTTTATTTCATTTCTAAAATGAGTTTCAGTACTTCCAAGGCAGCCCTAAAGAGTGACAGACGACAATTGTAGATATAATTCTTGAATTCAAATCGCATCCTTGGTATATATGGGTAATAACTAGGTGAATATTTCAAATGAAAATTTAACCAAAAATCAAATTGGCTAATTCGTCAATTCAATTAGGTTACAGTAATGAAATGTGATAAAAAAGTAAATTCAAATGCATAAAATCTGATTTTTGGGATTGGAATTTGGATTTCAAGAAAATAGTCTGTCACTGACTGATTTGAACAAAAAAGAAAATAATAAAGAATAGTGAACACAACATCATATGTTTTTAATCTTGATGTAATACTCATCAGTTCATTAAACGTGTTGTTTTGAATATTGTATTGTTTTGTATTGAACTCTCCCACTCTTATTCGTTTTCTTTTGATTAACAGGATAAAAACATGTTATTAATACTAAAACGTGCACTATTACATACTTTATGTAGTTTCCTCTCTTTAGTGGTGAGCCACGTACTGTAATATTCCTAATACACGGTGTAATAGTGTCAGTAATTTTTCTTTTTCCTGTTTGTCGTGTCTTCCATTCATGATGCAAAAAGTCATAATTTGAAACAAAAATCAAGGCTACCAAGAGTATGACAATGGCCATATTTATCTTAAAACATCTGATGTTTGGTTTACAAAAAAATCTGCATGCCATAATTGATAATTTGTATGATGTACTAAATAGCTTTTACGGCGATGCCTTTATTGTTAGCGGTAGAGCTGTAATAGCCGATGATAATTCGAAGTCTGACATTTTCTAATTTTGAGCTCACACATATAATTGTGTAATTGTATAATTGAGTACAGTGAATGCATATTTACTAGTCACACTTGCTTCAATTCATAGCGAAATCGACAGATAGAAACTGACCGAATTCCCGATATCCTACCCCGTATTACTGTAGGCTATAAGCACAGTGACCTACAGAGGGCGCTATCACAAACAAGTACTGCACGAACCGATAAATTCCCGGGTATTGTAACGCCCTTGGTTAGTTCTATATCAAGTGTGTTTCATCTTTTTATGACAGAATCTAATGTTTGGGTTGAGGGTACTTGAAGTCAGACGGACAGAAATACTTAAAATTGAACTTTCATTCTCAAAAAAGTGTAACATTTTTGCTATTATAATTCAGACTGTCAGCCAAGATAAAAACTGCCTTCCTGTTAATTAAAAAAAACAAGACATTTTTGTCAGTAAACAACACAGATAATGTGATTTTTTGTTTGTTCATATTGTTGTAATAAGAATATACCGTGAGTCAAACATCACTTCCAACACGCGCCGAACTAGCCATGAAACATCATTTCCATTTCCGTGGGTAATGTCACAATTTTTACTAAAATTATCAGTTATATCCCGTAGTAAAGGCCCCCTCACATATGAACGAATCCCCCAAACGCAATCTTGCAAATTATCAGTTCTGGCGATTGGAAACGTAAACATGCGAGCTGAAGCGCATCTTTGGCATGTTTCCGAAGCTTTCCGAAGGAATTCTTCCACAGACACACACCCCAGCGATGTACAACGTACAAATGCTAATGGAAGCGAATTTTACTCAAGCCCCATTCGCAAAACTACGTTTAGTGGATTCGTTCATATGTGAGGGGGGGGGGGGGGGTTAATGCCAACAAACCGAGTGCCACGGAAAGTATCACTTGGAGAGGGTGTCTATGTTCAACTTGCAGATTCAGCTATGAATTCCGGGCTATTTCACACCGGAATAGCCTGACAGCGGTAAAGTCAGATACCGTTGTCACAAATGGCAGACCGTCGCTTCAACTGTTTAATCGCGTGGTCCTCATTTCATGGGATTTTATCGTCGCTATTTCCGTGCATGTATTAAGCTCTTGTGATGATATTTCATATGTAATCACAATTTCGATCAAATTGGGTCGTGAATCGCCACAATAAATCGTCACAATATAGCGTCTTCGATATCGTCAGGCTATTCCTTGTGATTTTTGAATCGCAACACTTGACGATCAAAGAATATCGATACTCTATGTGTACAAAGTAGACTAAAGATTTAATAATCACAGTGACCATGGTAGTCACCAATTAATAAAACCATTTACCGTTACGGTTAAAAAGCAGTAAGAGTTGGCAAACGATTATTTATTTTGATCATATAGAGCAGCTATAGCATGTAAATGTACAAGGTAGATTCATGCACCCGTGACTAATCAGTGAATAGAGTATTGTGCAAAGGGTTTTTACAGTTAGAGATCTCATATATGGACTGTACATATATTGCTAATTTTCATACTCGACAGAAAGATGAAATGCTTATACGGAAATAATAGATTAAAATATTTGGTGGCATGTACAACGGGAGCTTTCGTATTAGCTATGTTTTTATGGAGCGGGCACATCAAAACATACGTAGATGTATCCACATATCATTCGGGGGTCGATAAACAGATTCATGAACGAACAAAATGTGATTGCGATGATGGAGTAAATAAAAGTAAGACATTCAAGAATGTTGAAGTTAAAGCAACCCCAAATGATTTTAAAGTGCCTAACATCGTACATTACTGCTGGTATTCTAATATGTCCAAGGAATGGACCTTCACACAATATCTAAGCGTTCTCAGTGTTCATAGGTTCATTAAACCATCTATGATATTATTCCAAACAAATTATCCACCTCATGGTTACTACTGGAATCGAACGGTATCAATACCAGGGCTCACCATTGTAAAACGAACGCCAACGAAAAAACTTTTCTGGAAGAGACTTAATTTCCCTTATGAGACAACTGCCTGTAATTTAGATCGTCTGCTTTTTCTCAACACAACAGGAGGAATGGTACTCGATACAGACGTAATTGCAGTTCGATCGTTTGACCCACTACGGAAATATAGTGCCACTATGGGTTCTCAAAACAGGAGATATTTCTATGACCTCTGCGGAGGAATAATAATCGCAGAACCCGGTTCTACTTTCATTAAATTATGGATTAATAGTTTTATTGATGATTATCGCCCGGACATATGGGCGTTCAACAGTGGGCGACAACCGGCATACATCGGGGTTTTCCGCTTCCCCGAGAGTCTTCATATAGAAAGGACTTCCCTAAATCTTCCAGGTTGGGAGCACACCGAACAAATATTCGCCCAGAAATATGATTGGACAAATAACTATGCTATTCATCTGTTTCTTCGAAAGTGGAAACAACACAAGGACTATAAACCTATACCAACAGAAATGGGGGTAGGGACTGCAAATACCACTTTTGGTGAAATTGCTCGATTAGTTCTGTACGGTTCAACAGATCTTTTTAAAGATGGCGCAAAGCGCCCGGATGTTGTACTTTAAAAGATGTAACATGTGTTTATTTAAAAAAATTTGACCCGAAACATTTTGTAGGGCTTCAATTAATGGATTATTTTGGGCATTTTTGGGCATTTCTGCGTTTTTCTGACTTGAAATGTGGGCCCCTTTCTAGCTTCTTGATCTGTCAGTGAATGTTTGTCAATGGAACTAAAAATCTAACTGTAAGTCGATATCTGTAGAACAAAATTCAACAACATTTTGTATTGTTTAAGAATATTTTATTTTGAATATCATGAATGACAATATCATTATACGAGTAATATAAAGATTTTAATATAAGTTATATTGGGATCGAAAGCTGTACATAGTCTTATGTTTTATTGCGTGACAGTTGAAAGCGCGTGGTAAGGTAATGCCGTGGTCACATATGCTCCGATTTTCAGCACCGGCGCCCGGCCGATTGAGTATTGTGTTCAAAATTGAATACAATATTGAACAAAACACTCAATCGGCCGGGCGCCGTAGTAAAAATCAGAGCAAATGTGACCACGGCATAAGGTAAGGTAAGGTAAGGTAAAACTCGAGGGTGATTAAAAAGACCACGTGCAGTATGACAAGTGATTTTAGACAGTCATATCTTTCACCATGAGCACCTTCTGGCCCTAAATAAAATGGCTTTTATTAAAACAATATGTTTTTTTCAAGTGAAGTCCCCATGATAGTAAAATATTAATCCAACTCTCTGAAAAATTATGGATTAGGGCCCCACCTTGGCACTTTTTGAAAAATGTTAGGCTTATTTTCTAAAAAGAGGATCTTGTTTTTCTCAATTTAAATATATCGAAAGTCTCCTCTACACTATATAAACAATTTCTGAAAAGGGGATGGGTATTGAATTGAGTTAAAGTTAAAAACCACATATCCCATGTTATTTTCCCATAGGGAAAACTCGTGCTATCCATTGTTTTCAGCATAATCTTGGTCATCAAAAATTGATATCTTCAAAACTAGACTTTCAATACCATATGCATTCTATTTTTGAACATGTCTTAGACCCCTTGTTGAATAATGTTTTCATGCAATAAAAATCAGAAAAAGAAGATCCTCTTTTGAGTAAATAGGTTCAATATTCTGAAAAAATTGACATATTCATAATTTTTCGAATTGTTTGATTTATATTTTTATCATCGTGGGTACTTCACTTGAAAGAAAACATTGTTTTAACCACTGTACTTATGCCCAGAAAGTACTCATGGTGAAAGATATGACCCTCTAAAATCACTTGCCATACTGCACGTGGTCCTTCATTGCTTCAGAAAGATCTGGTTTAGTTTCTAGATATTTTTATACGTAATGTCTGTAACAATACCCTTGATAGTGAACTTGACAGTGAAGTATAGTTAAAACTACACACACTGCGAATATAATATACGGTATAAAGCGCAGGTCAATTTACCTGAGATACGGTATAACGCAAATTCAAGTTCCTTGTGTTGTACCTTCTCATTAACCTATGTATACTACATTCTGAGTTTTTGTAGGTTAAACTATGAGATTTTCTGTCAAGTTCACTGTCTATGATATTGTTATATTATTTGCTCCATATTGCACCCCGCCCTTTGCAAGTATTTTCAAACGTTGTAATTATTGAGAACTTTTTTTATTTAGCATTAATCTTCATATATATCGATTTCTATTACTATATTTTATTTTATTTAAAATTTTAAAGTACGCCTGTGTAATCGAGGTCCACAACTTAGTGGAGGTGTGGACCTCAATAATGCCTGTGTACTTGGCGAACGTCACTGCGTATACGGTATATTTCATAACAGGCTCAATAACTTGACAACGGTTAATATCAATAAACATTTTGAGGTGTACCACCCACCCATGTAACTAACAACACCACTTGTTATTCGGCATTGTGTTAATTGCAATGTGTCTCATATGATAACTCATATGATAACATTTATTAGGAAGTAGTCACTAAATATGGCATATTATGGCTGCATGATAACCGTCTTGCCCTATCTCTGTGAAGCGTAGCAGTTAAAACATTCTAAAGAGCTGAATCATGGGCTTTCAAAAGAATGAGAACTTCAAAATGACCAATGCCATGCTCCCCTTTTTGATAATATTTCAAAGAATTTGAGATAAATGTATATGGTTTTAGTATTATCTTGAAGAAAAATCAATTTTGAATATGATTTAAGCACAAAACATATTTAATCTCATTAAAACTAAACAAAAGGAGCCATAAGAAAAAGAGGTATCAAAAAATGATCTCTTCAGATGTTGCATTGTGGGTAATTATTCAAGAAGACATTCCAATAAAAATATAATTTAAGGGAAAATGTTTACTTTCATTATTGCCATAATTATGATGAATTCCATTTTATATTAAATTATCAAGTTTTTATTTCTAAGTTATTACTTTAATCATATATGGAAAGTACAAAATAAGATCTTTCTTGGAATGTGTACAGGAAGCATTTTTTCTCCGATTTTGAAAACCCAAGGCAATACTTAATATGGGAAGTTGCATGAAAGCCCATCTGTTGAAAGTCCATCAATGGTTTAGTGCTCAGTAGTGAATAGTTCACGTGCGCAAAATATCATATAATCTGATTGGTTTTAACTTACAGTCACGCATGCGCGCATGTGCCATGTATTTTTCTAGTCAATGAAACGAAAATGATATACCAACAAAAATTGCGGACCAAATGCAGAATAAACCATTTTGAATCAAATCAAGATTTTTGCCTAAAATAGCAAAGCTTCGTTAGTGCAAATCTCTCCGTGAGATAAGAGTCTTAGGCGTCTATATTGTATTGTATCCTTTATTACCACAAGTGTATATTGTGAGTACATTTACAATTTTTGTTTTGCATTAACAATAAAATCACATTTGCATAAGCATGTTACGCTTTGCATACATTAGAAATACAGCTTTGGCTTTTAAAATCATTGCTTCATCATTGTCTGATTTGAAAGTTTGAAATATAATGTCATCATTACCAATTCTAAATAAATTGAGAAGTGCAACTCTTTCCGCATCTATGGAATTGCAGAAACGCTCACTCATAAGTATATTGAATTGTTCTTCGTGATTTTCTGGAAATGATGTCAATTTAGATGACACTTTATGAAACATATCACGCGTTAACAAATCATATCTACTACAGTCCATTATAACATGCTGTTCATCCTCCACAAGTGCGACCTCTTCACTGCAAATCACACAAAGTCTATCTTGGATAGCCAGGCGTTCGTATCTGCCAGTTTCAATTCGGATTGGGGAGACGCCACAGCTTTAGGATGCAAATGCTCTTCTGTCTAATAATGATAGACTGGACTAGTTCTTTTTCAGGAGGCTACTTCGCTTAGGTTTTAATTTAACTACTCTCTTCCCGAAGACTGGGCGATGTAGTATCGCGCCCTAAACTAGCTGTGGAACGTTATCTCCATTTCCCATCCATTAAAAGAAATGTCATCATTTTTTATACTGAAATGATCAGTTATTTTCCGTATTAGTGTATATTATATATTTTATGTTGTGCGCTATATCACTGTCCCCGTAATCTAGGTCTCAGGCGCCTCATCACGGCTCTATTGGTGTACACGTAAAAATATGAGTTTAACATAACAGCCACGAATTCCAGTAGGACTGCCATCGGGCACATTATTGACCAGGCTTTCATTGATAGTTTCTCTGACATTGCAAACATGATGGTATGGGGAAGGTATAACACCAAGAACATGCCCATTAAAATACAACTTGTTTTTATAGATTTCATTGTGTCTTTCTTGCTAATTGTACACGAGGTGTTGGACATGGTCCGTTTACTACTTCTAGTGCTCCTACTGCTCCGAACGCTGCTGCCACTACGCCCGGAAAACAAACCCGATCCTGGACTCTGAAGGTAGAAATCGACATCAGACGAAGCACTACCACACGAGCCACGATTTAAATGTGTTGGGCTAAAGGGGAGTTCTATAGATACCTTCGATAACCTCCTTTCTACAGAATCAGCATGATATTCAGATATGTTCCTAAGCTTGTTTGAAGGTAGTTTTATCATTGTATCAGAACTTGCTTGCGAAGGCCTTGTTATTTTTATGATGACTGGTCTTTTGGAAGAAGGGGTTTTAAAAGGGGCAATTTGATCTTTCTCTTCCCCAACCCGATCATCAGTTTGTGTGGAACACGACTCCATGACAACACAATGACTGGTATGACTCTCGTATGGGGGTTCATTTTCAGACGGAAAACTTTTGGATAATGTGGAATAATCCAATTTTCTAGGGTTAAGATTGACCAGAGAATGAGCTCTTCGAAACAATGTTGGATTTTGAATATCAGTTGACAACTGTTCCCAAGTCCCAATAAACTCATCGTTTGATTGCTTAGCTGCGTGTGTGCCAACGCCAAATGATGTTTCCTCCATATCTGCTGATATGCTACTCACTTTACAATGTTTATTACTGCGCTTCCTATCCGACGCCACATGGCTATTGTGTAAATGAAGATCATCTAAGCAACCCGAGTCTTCTTTGCTTCTTGAGCTACCATATCTATCTGAGCACGAGGTTAAACACGATGACGCATTTGAGGCTCTACTATTTTCGCTTCTCATGCTAGTCTTCGAGGTTTGTTTGTTGAGTACCTTTGATCGTTTGTGCCCCCTCTTTCGCCTCGTGTTATATTTCTTTGTTTTCGAACCACATGTATAACAAACGTCTCCTGGTTGATCAGCGCCTGTTGGATCGGTGACTTGACTTCCTTGTGCCGATTGTACTTGGTCTGTAAAATGGGTTGAACTGGTCGAAGTATGTGATGAGTTAATTTGATCTGTCCCTATTGTAGTCTCGGAATATACAGGCGAAAGCCCCCGTTCTCCAGAATGCCACACATTCCCAGCGCTGCGCCTAGTGTGCCTGAGGGGTCGCAGTCTTATCTTTTGCATTATTTCATTTTCTTCTTGGCTTGTATACACCTCTAGAATTGGATCAATAGAAAACAAGCTTACAGAGGACAACTTGCGTAAAGCTGCTCCGATTTTTCCAAGTCCCTGCTTTGGGATGTCCGATGTTTCTTTGATTTTAGAATTTAAAGGTACAACCTTTGCTTTAGCCATTCGTCGCCTTTTTTTCTTCACTCTTGGAGTTTTTGGCCAGTATGTGTCATGGCTAGAGGCAGACGATCTTGAATAACAAGATGGTGCAACTTTGATATATGATATGGTCGCGCTCGGTTGCTCTTCGTCTGATGAGCGCAGTGAAACAACGGGTGTCTTCCGTACAGTTTCAGAGTCATCATCGCGAAGACGTGTCCCATTCGAGCTAAACGCTGGGCACGTCATGTCATCTGTTCCTAAACTGCTGATTCGTTCTCTTGGTACAATTTCAGGACGCTGTAAGGAGGACATGTAGAACATATTGGGATCTGGGCGACTACACACGGGTGTGCTTACAGTTCGATTCGCATCAACCCTTTTACCCTGACGTCTAATGTAGACGACGGCCAATATGTAGATTAGGGATAAAGCTACAAGAGTGATGCTATACATAATCGTATGCTGTTCATCTACAGGCAAAACGAGGTCTCTTTGAACAGGGCCAGTCATGTTAACTCCAGCCCTAAGATCAAATTGGTGTTCAATGTTCATTTTTGCTATCTTATAAATGTTCACAGTTAGCACACTTAAACTGGATACCACGATAAAGAATAATCCTGGGAGTGGGGAACTAGTTGGCATAAATGCAGCGTGGCAGCGTCTCAATCGCTCAACGCCTATGTAGATCATTGATGAAAACATCAACGCTTTTGATGAAGGCATCAGGAACATCCATAACACTGTCAATACCTGGATATGGATCCCTAAACTCAGGAGCAAAATTGGGATAAATTCAAGGCAAATAATCGTCAATGATGTAATGGCGCTAGTGATAAGTAGTATAAGATGAGGGAGGCATCTGTTCCTCAAAGCACTAGTACGAAGTATCCTATACGAAGCTTTGATGCTACCTCCTACCGAGATAGGAAAGAGAATAATTCCAATTCCTAAAGAAACTCCTGCTAATACAGTCTCTACTGACATTTTTAAATTTCAGATCTCTTCAGTGCAGCACTTCTCCAATACTCCTTCGTGTATGGCTCGACATTCCACTTTGGTATCCAAATCTATTTTGCCAATATGCGCACATTTTCATTCACAATTTCAATTATCACTTCGTCTTTTCATAAATGCTGTTTTTGCATTCTCTCCACTTATGCAATCATATAGACTATAAATAGAGTCATTATTATTACGTTGGTAAACAATGTTGTCTTTCACCGTTGCTACGTGTTGTGTCCATCCAACTCACGTGTACCCCTCCCGGGATACTCCTACACAAGTAAACACATCTACATGTTAGGATTCAAGGGAAGGCTGTATGCGATGGGAGAGAATACTTGACAACTTCCAATTATCGAAAGTAGATTTTATTGAAAATTCGCATCATACACTCCCCTCCATAAGTTTGGCAACCTTAGCTCCCTCGTGATTGAACTATACGTGCCTCTTTATGTTTGAATTTTTATTTCCATAACCAGCGAGGAGAATATTTATAATATTGATGGAAATGTAACTTGACTTCATTTTCAATGCAAGTTTAAGTTAATTTTATTGGCCCAACAAAATATGTCTTACCAAGTACAAACTAACATTTGTATGCATATATAATGCAGAGCTGAATGTACATTATCAATAATAGCAGGAAAAAAATATAATGTATAAGTGTAAGTTCCTTTTAAGTTCCTCTGGTAATACGCTGACTTTATTTATCTATAAAGACAGTCATTGTTAAATAATTTTTGAACTTTAAGGTCATCACTTAGGTTGTTGAAGTACGGTATATTGATATTAATCATAATAGATTTGAGCATTTCTGCTCTTTCTTTTGTAAAGGAAGCACAATTCAAAATAACATGTGATAAATCTTCCTCATCAGGCAAGGTTGTACAAAATGGACATTCAGAATAGCCACCAGATTTCTTGTTAAGGCTACCCTTCAGTTTGGATGTATCACAACGAAGATTTGATATGTATGTCTTTAACTGGGTGTCACTAGAAGTGTCACTAGAAGATAAGATACTCAGTTATATTCATACACGTGTACAGGTTCCCCAATACACGGGGGTAAAGAAGACCCGATGATACAATGAGCTTGCTCGGCGGTATCATGACTGTGTAACGGGTCTTTATATAAAGGTGAGCTCGGCGGTAGGTTCAAACAACTCAGATCCTCAAAGCATGTGCTCATGGTATCATCATGGCTTAACACCCGTGCAATAGAAAGGAAAATTGTGTAAATAGGCGTGTAGTTCATTCTATAGCGACTCATCAAGCAATAACACTCTCTCCAAAGCAAATAATTTGAAATGGATTCTATTGCAGTCCATTGGCCATAATATTATATCTATACAGATCACGTTGAACATAATTATCCCTAAAATCATGACTTGTCACAGACGTTTACAATACTTGTTTACGGATCGTGTGGACTGCTTGCCAGTACACACTGTAATATATAGAAGATTAGGCAGTAAATGAATTGTGTTCGATTTATATAGCCTGATATTATAAATATATTCAGAATTCTTTATCTTTATACTATTTCCTTATTTTTCACCTCATCACCTCATAGTCTTTCTACTTTCATTTAGCCGTTGAATGATCACGTATGTATTCACTTCATACTATTCCACTTCATTAACCGTTGTAGGAGTCTTATTTTTACCTCATCACCTCATGGTCTTTCTTCTTTCATTTAGCCATTGAATGATCACGTATGTATTCACTTCATACTATTTCCACTTCATTAACCATTGTAGGGGTCTCATTTTTCCCCTCATCACCTCATAGTCTATCTACTTTCATTTAGCCATTGAGTGATCACGTATGTATTAACTTCATACTGTTTTCACTTCCAGAATTGACAATTCTACTTCCATTTTTCGACTTCTTCTACTTCCATTTATCAAGCAAATAAGAGGACTCTATTTACAATTTAGATATAGTCAAATTGGATAACTCGGAATATTCAATTATTATTGTTTTCTACTTCCATCTAGCCATTGGAAGGACCCCGAGCAACATAAATGCAGATACTGTCGTTCCAGAGACGAACACACAAAAAAGAATGCGGTCTAAAAGTCTTGCTACTTTCTGCCACTCTTGTTTAATCTCACGTGTTCGTTCATCTTTTTCATATTTCTCAAGAATTCTCGTAAGTATTTTAAGAAACTCTTTATCCTGTTCAAGCTGTCTTAGTGGCGGACTTAGCTTTTTATTTACTCTTGTACCTTCTTGTTTAGAAGATGACGTATTGTTTTCTGATTTTTCTTCTTTGGTGTGGTTGGTATCGTTTAAACAGTTTTTAAATGACACTGAACGTTCAAAATGGCCTGCACTGATAGCATTTGAAATACTTTTAGGGCTATGTGATACATACGCTTCGCCCGTTGATGTTATAGATATATTTTCAAGGATCACGTGGTTTTTGGTTGACCTTTGACCGTCAGTTTTGGGCTTTATTGTCTTTGTACACGAGCCACATATAAAAGACGAAAATTTAGAAGACAAAATTCTTTTCAGCCATCGAGGTACTACCTTCCCATTTTCTCGATGATGCAGATTCAGAACGACAACCGTTGCCATGACACTGAGAGCAGCCATTGACATAACTGTAGTGACATAAATACCTGAAAAAGAGAATATTTTGAGGTGTACTTTGAAACGTACGTTCTACTACTTATTTATACTCGATCAACATATTTTTCATCAGGATGTGGTAATTAGGCCTCATTTACATTTTTTCTACGGCGGCCGTAGCTTCACAAAATCGATATAGAAAGTCTACAGCGTACTGCTCGTCCTTTTATTTTATGCGGCGCATTTCTCTCGAATTTGGGAAGTTACGACCGCTGTACGGTTTGCGTAGAGTAAATATGATTGAGAATTGGTACCATGTTCTAAATGATTTTTTTATTAGGAAGGGATCGGAGAAAAAAATCTGAACCGCCATCTTTCTTGTGACTTATTCCAATTTAGACTTTAACAACAAAATGCACTATTACTCCTGCACAATTAGTACAATGATGTAGTGGAAATGGTGAACAGCAAGCAAATGTTGTGAAAATCTTAATTATAGTTTGCTTACATTTATATCATTATACTTTGCACTGAGTACCTTTACTTAAGGTCTAAACTGATATTACTTCAAATAACCTCATACATCCTTTTACATGACCAAAGATACTACTTACTAATCAATGGGATAAACTCAGACGTCTCGGGTAGCTTTTCGCTGATCGTCAGAGTAAACACAGAGAAAGCTAAGAGAATAGTGATCCCCAATGTAATCTTCTCACCCGACTCCGGAGGAAGCCAGAATTCCAACAGCGTCAGCCCTGACATTAACAGACAAGGCAGGACGACGTTGTACATGTAATACAAGGTCTTTCTCCGAAT
The DNA here is from genome assembly GCA_903813345.2 of Owenia fusiformis. NCBI lineage: Eukaryota > Metazoa > Annelida > Polychaeta > Sabellida > Oweniidae > Owenia > Owenia fusiformis. The sequence continues at coordinate 9,016,216 of CAIIXF020000010.1, forward strand.
TACAATATGAAATGTTACATCCGGAAATGGTTCTGGACAGCATCCGTATTTGACAACATTCCTCTCAACTCTGATCTCGTTAAGCTGCCATTCTCCGTTCTCGACATAATTCTGAAGGTCTACCTGGTCCGAACGGTTAACAATATCCACCTGGAAGCCGTTGTATGTCCATGAACCAAACTTAAGTTTGCAAACCTGCTCATCAAATGGAAAGTACGTGACATCGATTTTACACGTACTCCTGATTTTTGAGGGAATAGGCCAAAAGACAGAGCCATCATTCTTCACCATTGCAAGTGCTGGCATATAGTCATCCATCCTCTCAGCAGCACTACAAGAATAAAATTATACATGTAGAGACAAGGATGGAATACCACTATGAGAATACATAGCAAAGCAAAATTGATAAAAGATAACTAGAATATTCACCTAAATACTGGGTGTCCAAAAAGCGGGGACGAAGAAAAAGTTGATAATCTACCTATTATCTACAGTACTTTACAAAACATATTCAAAGTGGGCACCTCTCCGCTCTATTTTTAAATGAAAGGTACCAGTGTACTGCAGTTTTTGACTCAATGAGCAGCTTTTCATTAAACTTTCACGACAAAATTCACATTTGAGGAACTAAATAATTCAGAAATTTCAAGACAGAATATACTAGTATGCAAGATTAACCAAGTTAATCAACTTTTCATCGGTCCTGTTTTTTGACAGCCTGTATGTAACTAACAGGAGCTAAGGGAAAACCAGATTATTATAAAGCAAAGCAATAAATAAAAACAATCCGCCAATATGTAACCTCCTTCCCCTTGAGATGATAGTACCAATCCTTGCTTAGGAATACCAACATGGTCCATCGGCCTGGGTATGCTCTACGATAGTATTGGTTGTCAGGTTGGTTGTACTAGAACCATTTGAAGAATTTTTAATATTGTGAATGTTTAATAATGATGCACAAACAATAATTGATAATTAACGCCGTCGCCCACTTACTTATTATATAAGACGATATCAGGGAGCCAGATTTTGTGACATGGTACATTGATTGTCTGTAGACCACCATAATCATCTTTGTTCCACATCAATAACTCATCCCTCCAGCCCTATATTGTAAAAATAATATGACTTCAAGGATATGTATGTTGACTGTGACTAGAGACTGTGTATGCTCAAGGCTTAAAGTAACACATAACCAAAAGTCTTCGTACATCAACAAATGACGCATCCGCAATACAACGGAACAAAATTTGGGTAAGGAAAAGGGTACATACTAATGCACTAACCGTCACTAGGGTTTTTGGATTCACATAGTTATACCAATACAGATTCATTAATAACAGTTTGTAAGGTATCTTCTTATATTTATCAATGTTAATTGAACAACCATCGTATAAGTCAACCTAATCATACCATCGGGGTAATGACTTACTAATTTCAAAGTGATAGGTAGAAAGTAGTTCCGGAAATAAAGGTATATTCTTGATTCTTGAGGTAATTCGATAAAAATAAAAATGTACCTGATCCAACCAAGTGTGTGCAACAAGGACTTGATTCTTTTCTTCCTACAAACAGTAAATCAGCTATCGTTAATGGTTTAAGGCATGTAAAATAGTAATTGGAACGTCCAAAACGAGGTTTCAAAGACAAGATAACACTTCATTTAATATAACAAGCCCATCATGTCATATCGCCCTAAAATCAGTTTCCCTGTGAATGTTTTTGTAGATGGTGAATCCAAATCATTTGAAATATCAGTTACGGTAATTCCCTTCAATGTTATTTCTAAAGAACGCTTTAAATGAAGTTTTATTTTGGAATGCTTTTATGTTTCAGTAAAAACACATTTTAGATTTCACCACTGCATATTGGCAGGATAATCCATATGGAAATATAATGTTAGGTTCTCTTATTTCATCTAGTTTTCCTTTACTTAAGTTAAGTGATCCCCTACCTAACTGTACTATACACTTGGTTGATTGATGTGCCTACTTTCAGATTGCAAAAATCGATTTTAAAGAGCTTAATGTTTAGTTCTAAGAATGATTAATATCTTTGGGTAGGGGTATGTAGATTCTGTATTTGGACGATCTTGTTAAATCCCTCAAGAGAGTTGTTTTTCAATTATCAATAGCAGTCGTAATTACTCGGGGTGGAAGGTGTGAGAATTGTGCAAAAAATGACTTTGTGAGCTGGATGGAGTTTCTCTGTATTTTTCATTCTATTAGGGTTTCCTGTACAAGGGATTTCGCCTGCGAAGCATATAACTCTTGCGAACATATCTAAATATTGGTCCGAGGAAGACATACCTTGAATTTTTTAGAAAAAAATTGGCTAAAAATGGAAACTACAAAAAGTCAAAATGTTCAACTCAAACAAAACTCTAGCTATTTAATATTAACACTATGTATTATTTAATGTTTTTCAGATGTTTAAGGACCTTCATTAGTGTACTAGTGTCTAGAAATAAGATAATTAAGGACAAAATTTGGCATTTTTGATCATTTTCGCTTTCAGCAGTAACATATAGTTCTTTATATCTTGAGTTTAATGTTGACTGGTTGTTGCAATTTTGATTAAAGCTGTGCTTGTACATGTCTTCTTCCATTTAAGATACAAAAAATGTATATTGGACCACCAATGGGCATATTAGAGCTTTCAGATCTCCCCTACCCCATTTATTATGAAAAATTACTGAAACATATGAAAATATAAAATAACTTGAATTTATAAACTTTAACAATGTTGTAGCTATTCTATATCAATATTATGTATTATTTAATGTTTTTCAGATATTTCAGAACCTTTATTGGTATACTAGTGCCTAGAAATGAGACATTTAAGGACAAAACTTGGCATTTTTGAAAATCATTTTAGCTTTCAGCAGTAACATATAGTTCCTCATATATTGAGTTTTATGCTTACTGGTTGTTGCAATTGTAAAAAAATTTGTTTTTGTAGATGTCTTCTTCCATTTAAGGTATAGAAAATGTATAGTGGACCACCAATGGTCATATTAGAGCTTTCAGATCTCCCCTACCCCATTTATCATGAAAAATTAAAGAAAAATATGAAAATATAAAATAACTTGAAACTATAAACTTTAATAAAGTTGTAGCTATTCTATATCAATATTATGTGTTATTTAATGTTTTTAAGATATTTCAGAACCTTTATTGGTAAACTAGTGCCTAGAAATGAGACATTTAAGGACAAAACATGGCTTTTTTGACCATTTTCGCTTTCAGCAATACCATATAGGTCCTTATATCTTGAGTTTAATGCTGACTGGTTGGTGCATTCTTAGTCAAATTTGTTCTTGTAGATGTCTTCTTTCATTTAAGATATAAAAAATGTATAGTGGATGACCAATGTTCATAGTAGAGCTTTCAGGTCTCCCCTACCCCATTTATTAGGAAAAATGACCAGAAATATTAATAAAAAGAAAAATAACTTCAAATTATGAACTTTTACAAAGTTGTACATATTCTATGTCAATACTATGTATTATTTAATCTTTTTCTGATGTTTCAGGACCATCATTAGTATTCTAATGCCTAGAAATGAGATATTTAAGGACAAAACTTGGCTTTTTTTTCATTTTCGCTTTCAGCAATAACGTATATAGTATAGGTCCATATATCTTGAGTTTTATGCTGACTGGTTGGTGCATTCTTGGTCAAATCTGTTCTTGTACATGTCTTCTTCCATTTAGGATATAGAAAATGTATATTGGACAACCAATGTTGATATTATAGCTTTCATGTCTCCCCTGCCCTATTTATGTAAATGAAAAAGTAATTTCAAATCATCAACTTTAACAAAATTGTAGCTATTCTCTATCAATACTATGTATTATTTAATGTAACCTTCATTTGATTACATGTGTCTAAAATTTGGCATTTTTAGCATTCTGCATTTAGCAGTAGCATATCATTTTCCACAATTATAATTCTTTGATGATAGATTCATATATGTTTTTTATTGAATCTGTCTTCTCTGATTTTTTATTTTTTTATTTTTTTTTTATTTATTAAAATCATATAAACATATATACATATAAGTGATAATGACACCCTAGTGGGTGTATGTCTTATCACAAGCTAAAATATTTAAAAATGGCATATTGTTAGTTACATTTATTATTGATGTTACAAAGTGTCTCAAAGTATAAATTATGTAAGCCAAACTGGGAAACAAATAAAAATAAAAATGATGTACATTATAAAAGATGTAATAAAACATTTTAATGATGTAGAATAGTTAAATGGAAAAAGGTGCATCTGTTAAAAATTTGTACAGGGTACTAATCATAGAGACTAATTACATGTCTTTTGAAGGCTCGCTTAAAAATAAAAATGGTTTTTGAATTTTTGATAACATCTGGAGTTGAATTCCAGATTATTCCCCCTTGAGTTTTAATACTTCGTTTGCCATAGTTGGTTAACTTAAAGAAAATGTATGTAAGACAATGAATGTTTTTATTAGAGGTCTAAGATCTGCCCTCCAACAAATGAGAAAACCAACACAAATGTTATTATTGCATGTTAATATTCTTAAACTTTTCAAGTTTAAGATAGTTTAGCATATTTATTAGCACACTAAAATCAAAAATGACACATAAATGGGCAAAATGACCAATGTTTCACTTTCAGCAATAGTTGTTTATATTTTTAGTTGAATGGTGATTAGTTGACATATTTTAGATCATATATATTCAACTTGTGTCTTGTTATCTTCAAAGCATGGAAAATGTGTTTTAAACACAAATATACATATTAGAGATAAAATTACTACACTACTATATTTTTAAAAGATTACTCAAAAATAGCATAGTGCGAAATAATTTTGTAATTTCACAGTTTACTCTCATATGAATCAAAGGATATGTCTTTATATAGACATGATTGTTCACAACTCTCGAACTTAATCCAGCAACAGCCTGATTTTTCAAATCTCCCTGGTTCTATGTTAGAGCTGCATTTAAGTCATTTTAAAGGTAACTGGTCAACTGGTACCCAAGACAAGTCGTACCCAAGCATATGTTTTGTTTTGAATCAAGTGTTGGACTGGGGATGTGTAAAGATATACATATTATAACTGTAACATACTGTTCAGAAGTTTGAAGAATTTTCAGAAGAAATTGGTATAATTTTGTAACATTTTGAGCTTTGAGTGTCAATTTATTTTGACTATTATTTTATATTGGATGTTCGAGTGAAGAGATATATGTTTATTCGACACATACATAATCATTTTTTAAATATTGTATGTTTATGAGTGTTTGGAACAAGTGTCAGATTTAATTCATCTTGGAAGATGGTATTATTATAAATGTATTGATTCATCAAATCTTGGGCCTAATTTCTTATTAAACAGATAATCTATTTGTCTAGGATTTCATATTATCAGAAGTCATATTCATGAAATTTAGCAATAAAATATTTTGAATAATATAATAATAGTATACAAGTAATAATATAGTATAATATTAATATCAAATATTATTTTGGTACTTATTCATACATGATATACTATTACACTTAGTATGCATGTGCATAATCCAATTTAGTTCCAATTGGAAAAAAATTAACAGATTAAACTTCCTTTAAACTTTCTCAAAATGCTCAAATTAATTGTTTGATTCATTTGTAGAAAAGTCACTGTTGTAATTATATTTATTTATATATATGTTTGACAGAAAATGTTGTGAACAAGCACTCCAAGCACTTGTTTTATTAGTAAAAAAGTGATTCAAGTTAAATCAATATGCTTTACTTAATCCATTGAGAAAAAATGTCTTCTAAATTCAAAAAAATATTGAGGCTTATTTGAGTCACATTATAACATGAAAACATAATTATACAAACTCAATTTGTTTTCCTAATATGCACCCATAATACTGGAAATAACTTGGGTACCAGTTATCTTGGGTACGACTTGTCTTGGGTACCAGTTGTCTTGGGTACGACTTGTCTTGGGTACCAGTTGACTAGGAAGCATTTTAAAGGTCTAAGTTGCTCATGTCACCACAAGCTATTCAGATATGTAAGATCTCTAAATAATTTTTATAGTTCTGAGAAACTCATCCTTAAATATTGTCCAACGATGTGCACTATGTTGTTTATTGCCACATGGACAAGTAGCAAAACACCCTTGACTAGAAACTTTGTTTAGCAATTTTCGCTGCCTTTTGCCATTTTACATTTGCGAATTGCCAAGGACATATTATGTTTCTTGTGTTGCTACGAAGGTCTGTTTGTGAGTACTGGTACAAGACACCCATCTTTGATATATCTTCAAATAGGTAATGCACTTTGAGATTCATATAGTAATTTAGAATGCTACCTTGAAGGACATAAGAAACTTTAAGAGCTCTTTTTAACTCTCATCCTTCTTTGCAAGCAACATTCTGTATCATCAGACTGAATACAAATTCTCTCAACATTGAACTCCTTTGTCTTGTCTGCAGCACTGTAGTAGACATGGGCCATAAGGAGAGTGTCAACTTCTTCATGATCAGTATTTGATAGATAAGTTGCAATTATCAGTTTTGCAAAGTTCAATAGCAGCTCTGCCATAAGTGAAATTCATCCCATTTTAGAGATACAGTAACATTGCTTCACAAACCAAAGACAGCTTACCATTTTGTAATCCTTTCCAAAATCATCTTGTTGGCTGTTCTTCATTTCACAATGTTTACATTTACCAAAATATCCCCAAGCCCAATATCCATCATGAACTTCCTAATTACACCACCCTTAGGTGTAATATGGAAATCACCAAGCCTTTGACAACATTGCATTTGATATGAGGGAATTCAACCAATATGGCTTGATCACTGGTTATAATTATCACAGAACTATACCCCATTATTTTTAAATATATTCCAAGTATTGTACTATACATTGCATAGATTCATGAGCAGTTTGCAACATATCATAACCAGAAAAGCCCAATGGACAAAGATAGAGAATACCCGCCCCATTTGCAACTCAACTTTAAATGTCTAATTTTTAGACTTGTATACTCATGAAGTTCCTGACTCATCTGAAAAATATCAAATAATACATAGTATTGATCTAGAATAGCGACAACTTTGTTAAAGTCTATACTTTGAAATTGTTTGGTTTTTATATTTCTGGCTTTTTTTTCAAAATAAATGGGGTAGGGGAGACATGTAAGCTCTAATATAATGACAGGCTTTCCAATATTTTTAAATACCTTAAATCAAAGTAGGCAGGCAAAAGAACAGATTTGATCAAGAATCCATCAACCAATCAGCATAAAACTCAAGATATAAGGAACTATATGTTATTGCTAACAGTGGAAATGATGAAAAATGCCAAATTTTGTTCTTAAATGTCTAATTTCTCTACACTAGAATACTAATGAAGGTCCTGAAACATTAATTATAGCAATCAATAACACATAAAGAATAGTTACATCTTTGTTAAAGTTTATACTGGTAGTTTGAAGTTATTTTTTATATTTTCCAGTCATCTTCCCTAATAAATGGGGTAGGGGAGAACTGAAAGCTCTAATATGAACATTGTTTGTCTACTATACATTTTCAGTACCTTAAATGGAATAAGACATGTACAAGAACAGATTTAATCCAAAATGTATCAACCAGTCAGCATAAAACTCAAGATATGAGGATCTATATATTACTGCTGAAAGCAGCATTGATTAAAAAATGCCAAGTTTTGCCCTTAAATGTCTCATTTCTAGCCACTTGAATACCAATAAAAGTTCTGAAAAATCTTTAAAATATTAAATAACACATAATATTGATAATAGAATAGCTACAACTTTATGAAAGTCTATAACTTCAAGTAATTTTATTTTTTCATATTTCTCGTTTATTTTCCATAATTGATGGGGTAGGGGAGATCTGAAAGCTCTAATATGAACATTGTTTGTCTACTATACATTTTCTATACCTTAAATGGAAGAAAACATGCACAAGAACAGATTTGATTGAAAATGCAACAATAAGACAGCATAAAACTCAAGATATGAGGAACTATATATTACTGCTGAAAGCGAAAATGATAAAAAAAATGCCAAGTTTTGTCCTTAAATGTCTCATTTCTAGCCACTTGTATACCGCTATAGGTTCTGAAATATCTTAAAAACATTAAATAACACATAATATTGACATAGAATAGCTACAACTTTGTTAAAGTTTATAATTTCAAGTTATTTAGTTTTTCATATTTTTCGGTAATTTTCCATAATAAATGGGGTAGGGGAGATCTGAAAGCTCTCATACGAACATTGGTTGTCCACTATACATTTTCTATACCTTAAATGGAAGAACATATGTACAAGCACAGATTTAATCAAAAATGCAACAACCAGTCAGCATTAAACTCGAGATATAAGGAACTATATGTTAATGCTGAAAGCGAAAATGATTAAAAATGCCAAATTTTGTCCTTAAATGTCACATTTCTAGACACAAGTATACTAATGAAGGTCTTGAAACATCTGAGAAACCTTACATAACACAAAATATTGATATAGAATAGCTACAACTTTGTTTGAGTTGAACATTTTGACTTCTTGTAGTTTCCATTTTTAGCCATTTTTTCTAAAAAATTCAAGGTATGTCTTCTTCGGACCAGTATTTAGATATGTTCGCAAGAGTTATATGCTTCGCAGGCGAAATCTTTAATGCAGGACACCCTAATAGAATAAAAAATACACAGAAATTCCATCCAGCTCATAAAGTCATTTTTTCCTTAACGGAGCCTCTTAGAAAATTTTCCACCCCGAGTAAATAGTTTATGTAAACTAAACAATGAAAAGGGACATATTTTCCCTCGACGTGATAACTTAATCAATAGACAGCTTCTTTTAAGATAAGTGTCAAGGATCAGTACAAAAAGTTCTTGTCATACTTGAGTTAATGGGGTTTATTAATGAAATCATGTCGAAATTACATTTAACCTTCCGAACCACTCAGCGCATGTACTAGTGAATGATATCAGGAAGTTTGTCCCTATTTTGTATTCCTGTTAGCACCTTCAGCCTGATCCAATAAATCGCTGTCTTTACCGTCTCATTACACAGTGATATAAAACCTGTTCCAACGAACCGAGCTGTTGACATGCCACCTTGTGCAACTAATGGACTATTCTGTACAGATTTGTTACAAAACATGAACCAAATGTGAAACACACAATTTCGAGTGAATACTTCAGAGACCTATACCTACAAAAATGTAGGTCGCAGAATGTTCTAATTCTTTTATAATAGATTTATACATATTTGGAATATCAATCAACGCTCAGCTAATAATCTAGGTATATTTTTGCACCCTTTGTGTGCAAATCTAAAAGATGGCATGAATTCTTTGTACCTGAAAATAACACTCCAATTTGGGAAGCCATTAAGATTTTTGAACAATGGGAAACTTCCTTCAACGCTCATGTAATAAGTCTGTTTAGTGCTTGTTTATAAAGAAGGCCTAGGTTAATACTGACTTGATAGACCTCCCTCAGATGTATAGTGAGTTAATAAGAGATATTAATTCTGTGTACACAAGACATGGAAAATATGAATCTTCTTCAATTAACATATTTTTCAGTAATGGAATCTGTATGTTCAACCTCAGGGTGATTGATAAGGAACAAGAAAAATGCTCTCATTTTGTTATAAATTATTCAATGCTCTTTCCATTGTTACAAAGAAGCCATCACACGGGTTCTGGCAAGTCTAGACCTCATAATACCATGAGCATTAAGCTCCGATCCGACGACGGGTACACTGACATAAATAGCTCCTTGCATTAGCCATAATATTTCAAAGTAAATGCTGGTACGTATTAAAGCGGGTAAGTTTGGGAGATTTTAATGGAACACTTCATTAAATACATGTCGTATCCCATAGCTGCATTTCTCATTATTATGTGTAAGCATTGTCTAGAAAAGACAATGCTTATAATCAGAAAAATTGCTTTCAAATGTGAAACATGTATTTTCTCTTTTAGTCATTTAATTATTTGATTTCTAATCGCATTGTTCTATCCGAAAAACAAATCACCTGCCTCTGCAAATACATCCTCCTAAGCAGGTATCCAGAATTCGTACCCCTAAAGAAAGAATATTCTGGATTTTGAAGCCCTGTGATCGGAGCATGCTGCAAATAATACTTTTATTTTCTTATTGAAACAAAATGTTGAAGTCCCAAACATCCATATTTTTCATTCTTCGTCAAATTGTACATTTTTAAACACTTCTCTGATGGTTTCTCTAGTGTTCTAGAAACACTTTGGAAAAAACATTTGCAATACCTCGAACAAATCGTTCTTCATTTGATATCATTCACTGACTGGATATAGTTTATGATGGGCAGAGTACTACTTCGTAAGAGGGCATATCTTCTGAATATAGTCACTTTTATTGGAATTTAAAACGCAAAGGCGAGTTTAGATAATGATAAATATCCACTAAATTAACTCGTTAGATTGCACTTCTGTGGGTGATAAACTAGAATTGTATGTGTTTACAGTAAAATGAGCAGTAGAATATACTGGCATTTGATAATTAATACCAGTTAATTGGCTTTTTCAATGCAATGACCGCAAGTGATGTATTGAAAACCAAAGGGGATTGGATCCCAGAGTGCAATTCTGATATTCTGCCATATATGGGCATCATTGCCTCAGAATTCAAACTGTCGCCATTTCTCACTTCAAAATCGAGTGTTATGGTCTTATTAATTAACCAAAAAATTCAAACACACAAGAAGTGATCAAGATATTAGTTAAAATCTTTTAATTGCTGAATGTGAATTTATAGCCAGATAAATGTCAGACAATAATGACGCTAGCTTTGTTGTATTGTGGCCAATCCTCTTTGGAAAACGAGAAATAACACTTTGCCACTTAACTCATGGAACATTTCGATGTTAAAATATAGAATTGTATTTCAACTGTATATAAAACTAAGTATATACAAATGTTCATGGCAGTTAGGCCTACACTTCAGTCCCGCTTACATACCCTATGTATAGACTGTGCTATATGGAAACAACAGGTTCGGATTCATGTACGCGCGGTGTACAGTTGAACTGTCATTTTTGAATTTGAATTCGTGATATTGCACAAACTTAGGTATGTTGGGTACTCAGTTATATTCATAAATGTGAAGAAGATACCTACTAAAACGGAAATTGTTCCAATAGGTTTTTGCTTTATTCTGTAGGGACGTAATATTGTCGCTTTTATACACCATTCACAGCCATTCCGTATTGGTAATCGAGATTACCTATCGATGAAAATCGGTTTTGTATTTTGAAAGTCATAAACCTGATAAAAATAGGAAATATTTATTGGATATGTGCTACCCCTAAACAATCGGTTCGGATAAGTCAGGCTGGTAGCACATCTTCATACTTTTATTGTTTAATTTCATAAATATAACATAGATTTTTGCACCATGGCGTGACGGCCTTTTGAATAACGCATCACATTTTGTCACGCTTGACAATCACACTGTAAGCCAATCACAGTTAATAGGGTTGTCAAAGGAATTGTTGCCCATTAGAATAATTTGATCATTTCCTCTTTTTCATATAGCGATCCCATAAGTAATATTGGGGAATTCTAATTTAATTATCACCATCTCAGGAACGCACGTCAAAATTCATGAAGTATAAGTTCTAAAGTAAATAGATAATTAGAAAATAACTTCACTTATACTTAGAATTCTCGATTCCAGGCTTTTGATTTGATTGAGTTTTTGATATTTGAAAGGAAGGTCAATTGGGTTTTCTTATCAAAATAAGACATTTACTGGACAACTCAACTCCTAGACAACTCACCCCAGATAACTCAATCCCTGGATGACTCAACCTGGACAACTCACCCCCTGGAGATCATCTCCTAGCCAAATCAATCCCTGGACAAAATCACACACATTGCAAAATTAATTTATTACACAAAGATGCGATGCATTGGTAGTCTTGAGACTCTAAATGTATTTCTAAATTCCTAACTTCAGTGTTGTTGTTATCTAACTTTAGTGTTATGTGGTATGAATGAATTGTCCGGGGGTTGAATTGTGAAGGGGTTGAGTTGTCTAGTGGTTAATGTAAAGACACAAAGATGTTCAACGAACATAATATTCATCGTCCTATTTCTGTCATTGGATTCGAAGCTGTTGCAGAATGTTCAGTTAGGCACTTTACAACAAGGCAATGGGGCACGATTTAATGAACAAAATGCTCGGAGACGAGGGTAGCAAATCACAAATTGACAGCTTGAAATTCTTTCTTGCCAAAGAAAATCACCAATCTCAAAAACATGAAAATATGGCACGAATGGCAAAATTTGACATAAAGATATGTAGGTTCAGCTCAACAAATATACTTAGTACTCCATTTGATTCAAATTGAAAGATTTGAAAAGGAAATCGTTACTTTTACAGATCAACGGGTTATTATTATCATCAGAAATTCGTAATTGTGACAATATACCAACAATTTGAATCAAAATGTTGTCGAACTTTGATGAATTTGCGGAACTTATTGGTAAAACAAAAAATCATAGCTTTAGATTTGGAATTTTAATGACTTATTAAAGACAACCCACTAAATTGCCTTTGATGATTAGGTCTTGGTGGCATCTTTATACAGTCATACTATATACATAATTATCGTAAGAAAGATCACTTCATCAGAATGTTCAGAGTAATTGTATTAAAATTGGCCTTAACAGTTCGTTGTTATCTTTCTTTCCAAGGTTTAAATAGAGAGGTCCATCTACTCCCTTTGGGTTAGGGATGCACCTTTAATCTAGCCTTAAACGGTCAAAATCCAGCAACCCAATCTATATAGCATTAAATATTTGACCATAACAGCTACATTTGGGCTATTTACATGGTGAGCCAAAAAGGTAACCCAAATAAATCTTAACAACCCAGTCATCCAGTATAGGGTTTTACCATATTTTGCACAATTGAACCTTGTTTAATGTTATTTCATTCTACCAAGATAATATGTATATTAACAATACAACCCTAGAAGCATCAGGGAGTTAAAACAAGAGATAAGAAGGAAAATGAGAGCAATTCCACTAGATATTTGGTGGCCTGTAATCAGCAAACGTCACTCAATGCGTTAAAGTTTGTCTCCAAAGACAAGTCAAGCCTCAAAAGACAATTCTGAGCATGTTTTGTAAAATTGACATAAAATCGTTAACCATTTGAAATAGATCAATGGGACTCTGTTGAATGAAAGAACATTTCACAAGGTTCAATTGTGCCAAATATGATTTTAACCCCATATGGTATGACAGGGTTATTAAGATGTGTCTGGGTTACCTTTTTTGGCTCATCCTGTACATCTTTTAAAACAGCATCCCTATTAGTGTTACGCTGCGCGCCGAGTCTAGTTGTAAACAAAAGGCGAAGCTCTCTTTTAAATTAAGAAACGAAGTCGAACTAATTAATTTGAAAGAGAGCTCGAGAGAGCTCCCGGATAGAGCTCCACCTTAAGTTTACAACTAGACTCGGCGCGCAGCAAAGGGTACCATCCCATAGTGTATATTTTTCTTCCATTGAGAGGAAAGTGCACTATAGTATACTTACCAGATCAAAGATCTGTGACATTGTAAGGCCAATATTGACTTCTACAGCATTGCTAGAATTTTTTATTGGTCGAGCTGACTTATCGTGGTATCTGAAGCATCAATCAGACAATCTAAATATTTGTTCAAGTGGATAGCAATTTACTGGACACGTGGGAAGTTCCAAATTATATGTGTTGCAATTATCAAGTTGGTTGAATTACTCTCGAGGGGAGATTACGTTTACTTGGATGGACAAGATGAGAAATGGTCCATGACAGTTTTTTGATGGTTTAAGACAAATCAATAATAGAGCTGTGAATGAAAATCATTCGTTTGTAGGTTATTTAAAAGACATTATTCTATGCATTTGGATCTTTATTGCTCAAACACATGCGTATATGTTTATATTACAATGCAGACTGTTTTTCCCTGTTGAGAATGTTGGTTTAGTTTACAAAAGTTTGATCAAGTTAATATGAAGGAAAGTTTACTCACTAAAAGCAAATTATATAAATCAAGAATTTAGGTCAGTATTTGATATTAATAATAAGGGGCATTCGAACTGCTAGATAAAATCGACAAACTAATCAATTTCAAGACCTGAATCTAGATCATCATGCATTACTGGGTAGTAATCCAGGCTCATACTGAATTATACTTTTCTCTTAGTGGTAATGTATGCCTTCACAGTACACATCGTGAATGAGTTATAAAGAACATTAAAGTAACTTTAAAAGTAAAAATACACGATCACAGCTCTTATACACTAACTGTTACCTGAGTAGATCACTAAAAAGTCTGTATTCGTCAGACATGTCACTATTGACACGTTGAGATGCGAGATCGTTGAAAAGATCGTCGTATCGTGGATGCCCGTGGAACAAAGTATGGTGATGTACTATTCTTTCCCTTTCTCTGTGGCAGGATGAAAATACTAGAAATACATAAGGCAAAATAAACATGTAAACGGTCGTCTGAGCTTGTGCAATTTAGTTTCTTACAGGGTGTCAAATGTTCTTCCCTCATTAGCAATAACATTTGCATAATACTGCATAACTTTTTTGTCTGCATGCTATCTGATTTGTTCTACAGGGCGTCCACAAAAAGTATACCCAACTTCAAAACCAAATTACTAGAACCCTGAGCAATTTTTTTTGAAGTACAAGGTAACAGCAAAAAGTCTTATTTGTCCTCCATCCAAAGGTACCTAGATCATTATGTAACTCACTCAGTGTCATGTACGACTGAGCAATTATAACCATTCTGATAGGTTGTAAAATTAACGCTGCGCCAAGTTATCTTCCTGTGTGGCAATCGATATGTAATTGGCTTCAGTATTCATTTCTGTTACATTTTGTTGGACGACAGGACTTTTATAGTGAACTGGAGTGGGGGCTGAGTAACCCTTTTATGAAAAAAGGTTTGGCAAAAAGCTTAAACTTACTTTAAAACAGGCCTGCAAACATGGTTCAACTGACACCTGAGCAGTAGAGCCAACAAAAAGTTCTAAAAGACAAGTACTATGTACTGTTTAAGAACCCATATTCTTACTATTGGATATGGATTCTAGCAATACTGTCCCACATGAATCTACTTGTTGAAACTCAATCAACTTGGGTTCTTCTGAGAAAATGAGGATTTCAGCAAGGGTGTATTGACTTAAATGGGGGATACATTTGACTTCAAAGCTGCATATCATCATGTAGAAGTTTCATTGCTGTTCAAGAGGGTCTTGTGATCCAATTTCCTGAGAGGGAGGTAACAATAAAAGTTGAAAATTATTTATAATTAAAGGTTGAAGAACATGGCACAAGTTTGAATTTGAACATTAATAATGTTTTAAACATAAAAAACATTCATTGTGTCAATCCTACTTGAATGCTAACTTGGCACAGTGCTGATTTTACCACCTTTCATAAAAGTCATGATTGTTTAGTCGTCCATGACAGTTACATAATGATCTGGGTACCATTTGATGGAGAATAAACAAGGCCTTATACTGCAATCCTTTGAATTTTTCAAAAAGTGCTCAGAAATCTGGTATCCTGGCTTTGAAGTTGGGTATACTTTTTTGTGGACGCCCTGTATAGCACATTAAAACTAGGCTTCATGGAGTGACTCCACAAGAAATTTCAGATGACAAGCTCAACTAGATGTACTTTTATACACGAACGTTTATACTTTTGAAATTAAGGGCGAGCACATATTTATTTTACACCCTGTAGATATCAATTTTAAAATAATGTTCACTGTCAACTACGGCGTTAATTACGTTACATCCTGAATTGATTAGTTGTCAACGTGACACCAACGACTACATGGCAATTTTTCTCTTAACATATTAAGTTGGCTGTAAACTAATTGTTCAATCGTCTCGATTTAGTACGGAGGGAAAATGCAGTGCACGTGTACGCGAACGTGAAAAACGTGTAGTTGTAGTCCTCTGGAGATTAGTTTCTCCATCGTAGCATTTACTTGTCCGAATGAGATAACCCTCGAGGTGATGATATAGTAGTTCTCGTAAAATTCTCTAGACAAGAATGGAATATTGGCAGGTACTATTCATACTAAAATAAGTTAAGTTGGCTATAAAATAGTTGGTTAATCCGTCAACCGGCATTTTGAATTCGCGATAAGTTTACTGTTTATAAAAGGTGCAAGTCGATTAGCCAGAATTATGTTTCACTGAAACTGCGTTAATGTAATTTTAAATTTATCAGTTCAAGTAAACGCATAGACATTTTGCCATAAGTCATTCATAGTAACTCAAATTGTTAAAATCCCCTTTTCGTATCGTATAACACGGGGGTAAAGCAGACCCGATGATGCAATGAGCTTGCTCGGCGGTATCATGACTGTGTAACGGGTCTTATATGGCATTATTTTTGCTTCTTTATTCATTAAATTCAAATATATTCGATATATGAAATATTTATATTCGCTAAATCATTTTTCCATTCGGTAAAAACGTTTATTTGTTTGTTACAGCAAATTAAGTTTTCAAAATAGCCAATCACTTAATACTATGTGCATTAAATTACATATTTCATTCGTTAAATGATATTTTTCGGCGTAAAGTGTTATGGTATTCCTTAAGAGTAACACATTATATGCACAATATTGAATTTCTATTTGAACCCTACCGAAATAAGTTTGCCTATATTTACCAAATGGTTTATTTTTCTATGACATAGTTAATGCATTTTACCGAAAGCTAATTTGCTATTTACCGAATGCAATAAAGTAATATTCGATAACTTGCGTTGTTGTTCGATATTTTGTCACGTGACTTCGAGATTTGCATAATGGCCGCGCAGCTATTCTACATAGTACAAATATATCACGTGACTGAAAGTCTCGTAAATTATCGAAAAATAACGAAATTTATCGAATGTGGCATTCGGTATTTACCGAATATAAATAATTTAAATACCGAATGTACAAATAATTAATTGAATTATGCGTGCGTTAAGGAAAACAAATTGATTCGCTGCATCACACAAATACATGTATAAATATCAAATGTGAATGTCAATATAAAGAACAAGTGAAACTATTGAGCGAATATAAATTGTATAGATTATTACATTTGATGAAATAAAAAAACATTCGATAGATTGGGTAAAGGTTTGGTAAATTGTTTGTTTTATTTGGTATTTATGGAATATTAATGTACCGAATAAAGAAGCAGTTTAAACACCATAGTCTTAATGTATAATTGTGCTCGGCGGTAGGTTCAAACAACGCGGATCAAAGCATGTGCTCATGGTATATTCGTGTTTTAACACCTGTGATAACGTGATCTTTATGTTTTTATAGCCACCGTATTTGCGACCCGCATTCGTCGTCGAAGTCTGTATCAAATCATTATTACACATTTATGATTGCTATAAGGTAGTGACATTTTGACATGTTAATCAGGAGGTTAAGATACACGATTCTACGTGACGTGTAGGATTATGGTCGTCTGTGGATAATTCCTCCCATTTGTACGGTTTACTTGGCCGATTGAGTATAAGGGTATTATGACGTGCACGGACCTGGGGACAATTCGGAAAATACGGGTTAATCTCAGCTTTGAGCGTTTATCTCTGCCTTATTTAAAAAGCTAACTATGTGTTTTATACAGGGTGTCAAATAAGTCCCGTCCCCCCTCTACAGCCAAAACCAAGATATTTGGTACCAAGTGTGATATCATTGGAAAGGTCTTCCAAAGGTAAAGTTAGTTAGCATATATCTGACACACGTCAATCAATCTCACAAATTTTTACATTGTATCAATTGAGGTGACCATATGCCTAGAAACATGGCAATTTGGCGTATTTGGCAGGATTTTAAGAATCGGGTATAAGGAAGGTCAAGGGACCAAAAGATGACTAAATATGTTTATGGCGATGAATTTAACCAATTTCTAGATAGGGTTGGATGTGTAGAAAATAGAGATGCAAAGAAAGTGGTGAAAACCTTTATGTAACAAGTGGAATGCGAAAAAGATTAACTTTTTGACGTATTTCTGAGGTCATATCCTTGTCATTTTGACGCAAAAAGCTACTCAAAGGAGGGCACGTTAACTATAAAAGACATCATAAAAATATAGGTAAATTTCATCCAAAATACTTGAGAGTTGGTGAGTTAACATAACTTTGGACGATCTTTCCAATGGTATATCACACTAGGTACCGTCTGTTAAGGTTTTAGCTGTAGCAGGGGGGGGGACTTATTTGACACCCTGTATATCATTCTGAAGTATTTTTTATTCACATTTCAGTGAAATTATTTTACCTTCAAAATTTTGATGGGATCCAACATTTTTTTAAAGTTAAATATATCCCGACATCGTCAAATACGCTGTAAGACGTAACACTTTACGCTTACAGGGCTCGTTGAAATTGGGATAACTTTTGAAATAATGATCAAAATCCTACTAAAATTTCACAATTTATTCAATGGAACATGTTCATTTATGACGTCACAATTGCTTAACGGCTCCAGCTCAAATTATCTTATATGAACGCTTTTAAAATTTTCCAAATTTTGTAAGGTTTTGAAGGCGAATGGGACGAGCAATAAGTTTACCTTCATTTAACCTTCTTTTACCACAAATTCCATACATATCAATTTTTACCAACACCCCAAATGGATTTCTTGACCGTTTTTCATAATTCAAAACGTTTTGGAAACATTGTCCTCGAGATCTTGCTACCCTGTGAATGTTGTCATGATTAGGTAAGGATAAAGTATTTTATTTTTAGGTTGACTAATCTTTACAAAAATGTGACGCTTGTCGTTTTTGACGTTGTAAGGCTGTTTGCGCCCTATGCTGCTCATTGTTTTGTCTTGGTTTTTGACGCCATGATGTTACGCTAATTGTCCCCAGTTTCGTGCGACGTGTATATACGGAAATAATTGTAATTAGGTCCCTAGAAAAGTGATTTGAGAGCGGTACAGTAACCCACGGGGTCGAAATATCACACGCTCACGTACAGGTTGTCTTAAAACGTGTAAATTAACCTCCATATTGGTTTGTCTAAACTTTACTGCTGTGATATACAAACCGTTGCAAATATAATGCTGACTTATAGAGCACGTTGGGATAATTATTTTTTCTTAAGCTCTCTGAAAATAATATTAATAAAGATAATAATGACAGAACACGTATCTATTTTCTTTTGCTGACTACATAATATGTCAGCATATTTCTCTATTAAGCCCCTATTAGGCCATGTTATATTATCAGCAGGATCGTTGATGAATATGAGCTTATTGTATACCAAGCATCTCAACGTATCTCGTTTCTCACAATGCTTTACTTTGACTTAAGTGACCCATTTAGCTGATCAATGAGAGTGGTTTCTCTCTAATTGCTAATTTGTCAACAGTAATGCAATTATTAAGGGTCATAAACCCATTATTGTACCTGAAGTCTAACATGCTTTAAGAATAAAGACAATGCATTAACATGCAAAATGTCCATTTATCACAGACGCCAAATGCCGAACACCAACCGCCGGCACAAAAAGGTTGGAGACTACAACAATATATCATCACTTGTGGTGGTGACAAAAATGATTATATTAAGAAAAACAGAAAGTGAGAGCATCCTTTCCTTTCCATAGTTTCCTTATAACTTAAGACTATAAATATCTTAACGTATTATATGCCGATTAATGTCCAGTTTGCTAATTTTCGGAATTGACATTAATTGACGTTTTGTGAAAAAATCGAATTAAGCCAAGGACGTGATCACACGATGCAATAATTGTATTGTCAAAGAAATACAACTTATACTTTGAAAATTACATTTTAAAGGAATAAAAGGCCGGGATTCTTTGATTTATTGCATTTTTTGCTTAATACGAAGTTTTAAAAAGCGAAGTCGAACGAATGCAGAGCGTACAAAATAGCCGCACCTTTTGATTAACCAAGTATGGGCAATACGTTTCATTAACAATGTTGAGAATGGAAATATAGAATTTCCGTTTCATTAACTGGCGTAATAACAATGTGACATCAGCAATGTAGAGTACTCATTGTTCGCTTTGGAACATACTATGTACTTTTTAGTTTTAGACTGCGGAAAGCTGTTGTCACTTCAAGAGAATCATTACTGACATACAAAGTGACATTAGATTACATTAAAAGTCATGGAATTATTTTACGTAATGCAATTACATCCGTTAATTGCTTTCAAGCAGCGCGGCGTTTCACCTGTTCACTGTTGCGTATTAATCGAATTTTTGTGCTCGTCAAGTTGGCAAAATATGAGCGGACTATTCAAAATTCACACATGGATAGGCAAGGTGTGTCCGATTCCAGCCAATCCGAACACAGTATTTTTACATGGCAGCAGTGCATGAAATAATCAATAACGCATTTGTAGTGTATGGTTGTTAAGGTGTGGATTGCAATTGATGCTATGCCAATACTTGACCCTTGCAAATTGTTTCATTGAAAATATGTTCTTTTGGTGATTTTATATCTTTTAGGTGATTTTGTCGGAAATACTTTTCAATCTGTAAAAATAATTTAAGCCCAAGACATTGGGCTTACATTATAGCTGCTTCATTCCACCCAGGCGTTGTTTCCTATACTTTTGGAATCAACACCTTCATCGTATGATTCAGCAAACAAAATTGTGAGTCTAGGTCTAAAAATCCGTAGATCACAATGCTAGGTCTCACTGAACTTTACTGTTCCTGGGTGTACATGAACATGATCATATTTCCAAATTCTCTTGTTAAAAACTTTTCTCTTGTACGAAAGTTTTTTCATATCTTTGGATAAGCTTTAAAATGATATATGACACATACTATGACGACACTGGTAAATGTCTTCCTATGGGGGCCCCATACTTTCGGGACACTCTGTATATATAAAGCATCTTTAATAACCAAGTCCCATCAATCCTGTTTTAGATACATTTCCTGATTATAAACCACCGTGACACTTTATGTAAACATTGTTAACATTATTAAATGTACAATATGTAGAAGTAATTTAGATGGTTTCAAATATTCCTTTCCTGTCAAATCGAAGACCATTTTGATCTATTGAATACCCATGATCAAATCAATAGAAAAACTAGAAATTGGCAACTCCACGGAGTAGCGAATCCCAAGGAACAATATATAAATCATGAACCTGTACAGTCACAATGTAATATTTACCATCTACTCTTCCCCTCAATAAATACTTGAGATCATTGTTGTATCATCTAACCATACTTTAAAAGTAATGGCGAATTCCTGCTCTAGGCAGCCATTTTGAATTTTCTGAGGCAAAAATCAGAAAACAATACAATATTTGTGATCTACTCTAAAGTTCCTTCAATTTGAGTATAATATAGCCATACTTCTAAGAGATCAGAAAATTATTGCAAAATCCCACACCAGGCGGCCATTTTGAATTTTACGAGGTCCGAATTCGAGAAACGATACAATATTTGTAATCTACTCTAAATTGCCTTTTTGAGTATGATAAAGCTACACTTCAAAAACTTCTCAAAATTAACGCAAATTTTTGTTTTCCCAACCCCAATTCACGAAGGTAAGGGTGAAAAACACGGAAATTTCAAATAATAATATTTTTTTACTTTGGTTCAAAATGAAAAACATAAGAAAAATTCGCGCCATTTCCAAAGGGTCGGCCATCTTGAAAAAAACTTTTGCGTAAAACTATTCACCAATATACATCTTTTCAACAAATATGAAGAAAATTCGTCGACTAGTATACGAGTTATCTTCCGGACGGACTGACTGACTGACTGACGGACGGACGGACAGAGGGCTTCACTATACCATACCTACCGTAGTTCCCTAACGAACTACGTATAATGATCTATCATTTCACATATAGAAACATCCCAGCAGGTTTCTGTATATGATAAAATGTATGTTAAAACAATTGAATTAAATTAAATATTTTACACTTTTTAAACATACCAAAGATATTTCTTGAAAACAAAAATGCAATGAAGACTCTTAAAAACTTTATCATCAAATGCAGGATTCAATCTCGTTGATAAAAATCGTATTAGTATTTTATAATAGTGTTCTTTAGAAATCATAATGAAAGTCCAAGATAATAGGCAATCTCACGAAGGATTAGCTACATCATCATTTCCCGGCCGGGCTGGTCAACATCAGGGGTTTATTTCCATTTAAACTTTCTACAGACATTCATCATCATTAATAAGATTTGTTATAAAGTGTGTCTTCATATTAATAAGAAAAATAGATTGTGTTATTCAAAGGTCATTCCCTATGGACCTTTATTTTGAGTCAGAATAATTCACTTTAATATTCCTCTAGATAGAACTAACTAAATTCTTTTTATTAATCTGTCAAGATCTTATATACGATATGACATTCATGAACCAAGCTAATATGGTAAGCATGACGTCACGTAGAACAAGATGTTTAAATCGGGTTTACATGTTATATTTTCCAACATATTTTTCATTGTATTGACAGTCTCAACCTGCATGACCAAATCATCTAAGTTTAAATGTGTATACGTATTATAAAATAAAAAAAACTTTGAGTGGAACCTCAGGAATATACCAGAAATGTGTTTTTTCTAAACAGGATGCTCCATAGAGCAAAACCAAGATGTTGCATGGCAACCTGGGATGACGAACGCAGAAATGCTTTTGAATATTTACTTTTTGCGGTATTTTGTAATCATTTTTGGCAGCTTTTCCAAAGTCACTTTCCCCAGGAGGAAAGTTTGTCAAAGTTTGTTGATATTTCAAAGTCAAAAATATTGATTGAATGAGGAAATATCTGTTTTGAATGTTATTCAACTGATGTTGTTACAGCATGCATTTGAAGGAAATTCATTCCTTTCGTCTTACTTTGATGTATCAAGATGTCTTAAGACACAATTCTCTTTGAAAATGAGTATTTATAGGTCCACGAACGTTCACTTGGTAAACATGACTTTTGAATTCGTATGTGAATAAATCATGAAGAAATAACAGATCACCACACCCGGGTTGCCGCCATTTTGTTTCAGAAAGGGATCCATTTATAATTCCCAGTCGATCACTTTCTTAATATAATAAGAAGGCAAGTCTACATAAAGCCATATGTACTTTGATAAGTTTTAAATGAATAATTACCATTTTGAGTTGCAAAAGTCAATACCAGACCGATTTGTATCCAGGTGTTGTGTAAAGCCATTGATTTCCTTATTATTGACACTACGGTTCCATTCCTCAGCATCAAATCCGGGCGTAATCCTGATGGAAATGACAGATTAGATGCTACTATGTCAGTAAATAAGAAATAAATCACCACATTAAATTTGAATTTAGTAGCCTTATTTCGTATGGGCTAGTTTTGATGCAGCTAGCGTCCTTTACTTTTGTAATTAGATTATCTTGATTTCAAGCAATTCCATATCACCCTCAATTTAACGGTTTTGAACAGCGTAGGCTAGAATCGGACCACTTTTAATTATGTACGTGTTGTTTTCGTGAAAATGTAACACTTTCTCCAGTTTGTCTTCATTTTTGAATCTTGATTTTCTTTTGAAGAAAAAGACGTCTAACAAGACAGTGATAATTAAAATACGAAATCGATCTCTCTTTCTTGTTTTCCAAGTTCCCAGAGGAACTAGAACTAAGAATTAGAACTTGTACAGAGTATGGTCATTTAAAATCGTGGATTGGCTAAAATGCTTCTTGCAACCTAATTAAACTAATTGATTTGGCTTGACCATTTGTTTAGTGATTCCATAGACGTCTTGATCAATTTATTTAGGTTCTTCTTCAGTCATGGAAAAATGGAATACAATGGAAAATGAATTATAATCTCTCCGCCATAACTAAAATGTATCTTTGTAGTGTTATCCTTGTCTCATCTTTACAGACATTAATCCAGTTCCCGTAAAGTCCAAATAATTCTTATTTATCACGAAGTAATCCTCCCGATCTTTCAAGGTATTTCATGCAACTGTATTCGCCGATAGAACAATGTGCTTTCAGAATAAAATTGCCAAGTAGTTTTAATTTGCTATTGATAGCATAGCAACATCGTAGAACATGGTTTCAAATGAACATCCGAGATAGGAGACACTGCATCCGAGAGAGGAGACACGGATGGAAACTTATCGCAACTAACATTATCTACAGCTTTTATTAAATGATAGTACTTCCCCTAAGCGACAAAAGATACTGGCCTATTCGATAGTGGGCATTTGAATTATTGCCCTTTCGCATCCTGAACCTTGAAGACATTATAGTCAAAATCACTTTGAACGGCGTCAAAAATATTTTCGTACGCACTTGAAAAATGATTTTGACTGCGTCAAAAACGATTTTGTACACTGTGTTACGCGAAATATGGCATATATTCATGGTTGTGCGCTATTTGTGATACGGGCAGGTGAGTATGGCATAGTCCGCAGTGAATATATGCGATACATTGATTTCAGTGAATACCCGATACTCACTGCGGAATATGTCATACTCTCCTGCAGAATATGGCATACTCACCTGCGTAATATGCCATATGCTGCAGGTGAAATGCGATATAGAAAGCCTCGATTTGATTGGCCATAAGAAACGGTTCTATTTATAAAACTACGCTGGATTACCAATGAATATTGTTAGCGCTTCGAGTATTACTAATGAATCCTGTACGTTTATTACGTGTTATTGCTGAATGGTACTCCTAAAAGCATCAGACACGTGTAAATCGTGATTGTCAATACAACAATATATAAATACTCGTGTTTTAGGTTTTTATCTGATCTTTTGTGAACTGTTGATAATTAGGTTATAAAAGTCACTCATAAAGTTCACGAACGTATGTTCGTTTATTTAACATGTAACACATCCATAAAGCAACATCAAATAATACAGGTATCGCTGGTGTATGGTATGTAATTGTATTAGTTGATATAGTCAATGCACTGACCTGTTGATTCAGTAATAATGATGATAATTCGGAGACACACAACTATTAGATCACGAATGGATGGCATTACAAAAACAAAAATATAGTCCAATTATTGTAATTACATCGAACTCCCGTGCAGTGATATATCACTGCGGCGGGCAGGTGTCTCACCGTAAACATGGTAACATCGTAATAAACAACTGACGTGATTGATACTATTTTCATGGTATGATATTGATGAATTTTGAAAGAATGAGGGACTAAAATGCTAATTTTCCAAAATAACATTATCAACTATTGAAGTTTGTGCTTAAAGTGTCTCACATATTCGATCAAAACTTGCCATGCAAACATGTTAGTCTACTTTACTGGCCCCCCTTGCTGTAACAAGGAACCCAAAACACATTAAAACGTAAACATAAACCAATTAGTCACTTCACTTTGAAAGTGGGGGTGTTAGCAAATGTGTATTAGGCCATAAGAAGTAGATTCTTTGTTTTGCGTCCTGGCAAAATCCAAATCATGCAAGGGTACAAGGAAAACAAACACAAACTCAAGAAAAAAACACAAACTTGTTTGCTGAGAAATGTATACATTTTATGGGCATAAAAAGGGATGACATACCAATTTGCAGTGATTACAAACACATATCTATACATTTTATACAATATATTTAAACTTCAAGGGTAAAAAAATAAGAAAATACACAATGTATGCCAAAATAATTATAACACTGTCAATTTTGACGCACATCAAATTATCCGCCATTTCGTCTGATTCTGATTGAACGAAATGTAATGGTACTTTCAGACCCTTGTGATTGCTATTTTGATGTGTTTGTTTTTTCTGATTTACTCAAAATCGTGCAAGCAAGGGGACGCAAAGCAAAGAATCTACTTCTTATGGCCTTAGCAGAATACGCTGTGTGCATGGACTAACACAATATCAGTGGTCATTTACTGTGTCAACTTAGTAACCCTTGCATATCGTGCTCAATCAAGTATTGAATAATTTTTTTATGATCTAAATGTTTGTAGTTTATAAAAAATGTGATATATTTTAGTTAGAAATACATTAATTAATATATTCATTCAAACAGCACTAGAATGCGGGAAGAAAGAGCAATGGTGACAAAATGCAGACAGAATTTTCCGTAAGGGTTTCAAACATTTCTGAACACAATCATACATGTACTTCATGTGTACTGTTATTTTTAGTGCTGTATTCATAGATATAATTTCACGTATTAAAATCATATTTTCCAGCAATGACTTCAAATTCGGAACCACACCCATATCACATTTTCTTCAATAACTCCAAACATGTGTAAACATTGACCATGTGCATATAAATTCAGATTTCACGAGCTCTTTCCTATTCGAGTACCTCATACACCCCTGCATGGATTTGAGTTGGATTCGCCTTTTATACGTGAGCCGACACACTCGCAAACGCTGATTGGATAAAGATTGCGAGAATCTTTAACGTATTTATAATTTTTATAAATAACAAAATAATATTTGATTAATCTTAATAGGACTATTCACGATGCTATACATATATTTCACCCCTTCATATTTGAGCTTGTTTAATCTCTCTGAAATAAAAAAATTATCTATACACTTTTCTGTTATACCGAAATTGTTGCAACAGTATTTTTGACAACAGGTAACTTATGCAACATGTGCATTGTGCCAACATCCATCCATTACTTTGTATTGAATGATTTTATATTTTGATAATAATAATAAACAATATGATCCGGAAATGTTTATTTTTTTGAAGTAAGATTTTAAAACAAGACTGAACAAACAATGGGATTTATGTTTTTCTATTTTCCATTATCTTACTCATATGTCAGGTGTCATAAACAATCAGATTGGGATTTTATGATCCAGTTTAAATCTTCGTTTTGATCTATAGGTGACAGAAATGTCTTTTTCTTTGAAGTTTGATTTCAAATCAAACTGCACAAACAATTGGATTATATTGTATTTTAATCTACTTAAAACAAGTAAAATCATTTGGGTCGACTTGACTAAGGGTTGAGTTGACCAAGAGTTGAGATGACTTGGGGTCGAGTTGACTAAGGGTCGAGATGACTTGGGGTCGACTTGACTAAGGGTCGACTTGACTTGGGGTCGACTTGACTAAGGGTTGAGTTGACTTGGTTTGAGTTGACTTGGGGTTGAGTTGACTTGGGGTTGAGTTGACCAGGAAGCTTCGTAATTACATTAGCATCACCAGTGGTTGGATTTTGGTAAGTACATGAATGAAAAAGTGTTTGTATGGACCAACTCTAAGACATGATTTGATGTGATTAAGGTGCATATTCTTTAAAAAAAATTGACCTTTTTGACCTGCCTCCATCTGTCAAAATCAGAATGACATTTTTTGACATTTTCTATAGATGGCGTATTCAACAGGTGAGATCGTTTGATTTTCGTGGGGAGTTTTGATTCAAACTTTTTTGACTGACAGAGGACATCCTGGGGTATGATGGAATGATAGCAAAACATGTCCACAAATCTTAGTTTTCTCTGGAAGACAGATCGTTTGTATGGGAATACGCATGTTATAACAATTAGTTGGGTTAACCCTTCATAGACTTTAGCCCGTTCGTTGAATCGATGTAATTGGCAATTGCGTACTTCCGTATCGCCTTCTCATTGGTTAGTGTGTATAGCAAATGCCGCAGGTGAATCTGTCATACATCGTTGAATTGTAAAGCTAGTTTCGATTGGCTGCCAGGTAACATAGGTGACAGATACTGTCACATGCATTTCTTGAGGCCGCTCAAACCCGGGCTCAAAATCATCTTTGACGTCGTTCGAAATCGTTTTTGAAGCCGTACAAAATCGTTTTTGACGCCGTTGAAAATAGTTTTTGACGGCGTTCAAAGCAATTCTTAATGGTGTATAAAACTGTTTTGATGTTAAAAGTAGATTTCAGACGTTAAAGTAGACGTTACGGCGATAAAATATGATGATGCATTGGTCAGTGGCAAGCCATATAGTTGGCACTACGAAATCGAATTCTAATTCCAATTTATTGCACACATTGCTGCTTAGTTTCCGAAAGATCAGTTTAGTCGTCGATAACGATCAGAGGAATGACTTCATGATTCCAATCTATCAGTATGTCTGGTCTACGAATCTCTTCGACAGTGTGTCAAGGAGTTGACTGCAAGCAATCCCTATAAATATACCTTTAAATGTTGAAAATAAAGATAAACGGATTTTTTCAACATCTTGATTTTCAAGGGTTTCAGTTACTCCAACTTCAAGATGTACAGAGTGGTCAAAAAAAGGAAACCCTTATACCATTTTCCTCATATATTTGTCATTTTATGAAATAACTCTCTGATATTTTGCACATTTGTACATCATTCAATTTCCTACCAGCTTACTTTATTTCATGACCATCAGATTGATAGTCACAATGTTACAGTACTTTACAGAACATGCCCTAGTGGCCACTATTGCGCTGTCGGGCCACCTGCACTCGTCGTCCAAAATGTCCCTACCTGTGGGGATATGGCAAGGAAAAAGTGTAAGAGAATGACCTCAGGACAATCAAAAACCTCAAAAGTGAGATCAACTGTATCATTCAGGCCATACCTGCTGATGAATGTATTCGGCCCATTGACAACTGTGAAGGTTTGCCTACAGCGCGATGATGGCCAAACTTGAAGCATGTTATTCGAAGTGCTGTAAAATTGTGACTATCAGGGCGGTAGAAAATTGAATGATTTACAAATGTGTGAAATATCAGGGAGTAATTCTTCAAAATGACAAAGATATTAGGAAAATGCAGGGATTCCATCTTTTGACCACCCTGTAGTTGGAATCAGAGGACCATACGTTCACTTAACATTATTATTTGAAATCAAAATGTTTATTTCACAAATTTAATGATACAGTAAGTACATACCGGGGTACATACCAGGTTAGGCCAAGTTGTCGTTTATTCAATTGTGAATCCCTTACTAAAATAAAATACAACACTAACAATTTTAATATCTTATTAATCAAGTTGAATTATTCAAAACTCCGGCCACCATTTTATTTGTTTACGTTTTGCTTCAAGAGATTTTACTCTGTCCTCCTGATAATCAATCATCATTTTCATCCTTCGATGATTCTTTGAGTTATTCTCAGATACCAATTTCTTCATTTCATCAGTCTGTTTCTGAAGTCGTTCTCGGGAACGTTCATACCGTTCCATAGTTTCATTCAGTTTGTCTTTCCAACTCTGTTGACAAGGTGAATAACCAAACGCTGCATTCCAAAGGTATGTATTGGTCCCAGCATCATGCCCTTTTGTATGGCTGTTCTCATTTTTGGTATATTTCGAGACGTAGAGATTTCTGAAAACGAAAAGGCACAAAGAAACATTATATTTGACTATTTTAATATATGTGGAATGGATCACAAGTTCAACTGTATCCAAACATTTTCAATCAGTGCTATAAACTGATAGATGGCCAAACCTGACAAATAAAACATCAGGCAAGTTAGTTGTTAACTCAGTCCTCTGAAGACAGAACATTTGCGTTGAGAAAACATTTATTCAGATGAAAAGATGGTGTTGAAGACCTACAAGCGCATTACGATTCATCCATCAAGATAGGGTTTTACCATGCTGATACCCCGTCTACTCATCACATCTTTCTAGTGCTTTCAGCTAATAGAAGGCCATGATTTCTCATGATGGGGCTTTACTGCTGTAGCAGCTATAGTAGAAAGAATTACTATTCCCTTGGACCAATGATGATTACGATTTATTAGATTCCCTATTTATCTACTGATTGAGTATCGTGAGATATCACAGCCTCCTATCAGTTGGCAGAGATGGTCTGAGTATCAAAATGCTAATTGAGAGGGTCTTGATTTATCATGAGACAAATCATGTTCCCAACAAGTGCATTCTCCACCGTACTCGGTGCGAATGGGGGAATAAATCATTTCCTATAGCTAGGAAGATGCCATTTTATTATCTCCTTTGTAAACTACATTTCATAGTTGCGTATTTTTATTTTCTTGGTGTCTTTTTTTATTTTGAACGATTATGGCCAAATTCCTGTTTGCAGCAATCCCCTCATTATTTCTAATTTTAATATTGGTTACTCAACCTTGTCACACTCATTAGATGATTTACGTCTCACCATGCTAATAGATCAACGAACAGTAATATCTGCGCGCCATTGATCAATTTACTTAAGCCAGGAAGAAACTTTTCTGCAGTTGCTATATCCAAGAACAATAATGAATCAGGCCACAGCAAAAGGGGTCTTATTACAGTTTTTTCAATATTGTTTTTTGTTTATCTTAAAAAGCACAACGAGACCTTTCAAATGATCCATGGCTTGTGCCTTAACAATTTTTCCTTGCATATAAAGACCAAAATGTCGGATTTGAATTTAGCACATTTTTTTTAATCTTGCTGAGATTGTGGGTCAAAATGCATCCAGCTTTTACCAAGGGGTTCACTTTTTAAGAAAAGACAGGGGGTGTAAAAGGGTAGGAGGTCCTATCAAATTATGGTCCTACTCTCCATTGATTTATATGGTGACCTAAATACAACGCTTTCCCTAATTACCTTATACGCAATCGGGGCCAGTAAGGGCCGTTAACAAAGGGGACCATAATCTCTGGGGGACCATCATTTCTTTCACAGGGGTACACTTTTGACCATTTTGTCCCAAAACCACTTGAAAAGTGCTCAGAATGGTGAAAAATTGCATGATTTTGAAAGAATTTCGACAGGGACGGTTCAATCGCATCCCCTGAACCCCCTTCAATAGTTCCCTGGTTTGGGCCTGGTTACAAACGACCTTTGTATCATGTAGTACTCGATAGGGTACGGACAATTCTAACATTACTCGAGCCATTATAATCTTAAAATACTTTCAAGTACACCCTATGTAGACATATCCTGAAGAAAACAGTCGCTTTGGAGTCCGGGCTTTGAACGATTTGGACTCCTGATAATTTTGAGCCAATATGTTAAATGTAAATTAAGAAAAATAATGACTAATAAAGACAAAAATCCAGAAGTTTTACGCCCATTTTTATATTCAGCATCTCTTTGTCACATCGTATAAAATGCAACTATGAACGTAGTAAACTATAAAACAAATCCAATTAAAGTTTGTATTCTTTTGTGAATGTTATGTACCCAAAAACCATACTTCTATACATTAAGCCACCTTACTACAATAAGGTGACTACGTGAGGACTTATAGTCTTGCTTAGAGGACTTATGGACATATTTTACACTCAGCAGGGAGGTCAAGAAACTTATAACACAATATTGAGATACGATTTCCATCTTTTATCAAAATAGAATAAAAATGATTTCACAGTATTATGATTCATTTTCCATCTTTTATTACAATGATAAGAAACTTGCATTGACATATTTTCATATATTTTATGTGCCAATTTATGTATAATTACATATTTCGTTAGATACTTCATTATTCATTCATGGGCTTTTCCAATCTACCAGAATAACCTTTTATGAAACTTCGATCTTGCCTCCTTTTTATTCATGAAAAATATTTTGAAATCAAAATGTATTTCACTTAATTAGCTCCTTGGTGATGAGATGGTTAATGAAGGATCAAATGCGTCATTTAATTTCAATGGGGCACTACTTCGAAGCTCTGTTTGCCATTTGCTCAACTTAACGATCAGTATTAGAGTACTTCTCAAATAAAGATGGTAGTTAAGCAGTTTTCTCGATAAATGAAATAGATATATCCAGAGATATTTCAAACATTTACATGGCTCTGTTTTATCTATCTTTCTTAAACTAACAATAAGATACTACTTAGTACAATAGATCTATACATCACTATAGCCTATTAACAACAAGTGTATGTATAAAAAGAAAAGGTGGACGTTAACATCACAAGTAAGTAGCTTTCAGAAATTACAAATGGTAAAATTGCACACATCAACTGTGAACTTAAACCTCTAAAGTAGTTTGTTTTGAGAAATGACAAATGGTAGAAAAGTGAGTATTTTTAAGAAATGACCAAAAATTGCATCGTCAATTGCGAACGTTAACCTCAAAAGTGAGTAGCTTTAAGGAATTACAAATGGTAAAATTGCATACATCAATGGTGAACTTTGACCTCCAAAGTAAGTAGTTTGTTTTAAGAAATGACAAATGGTAGAATAGTGAGTATCTTTAAGAAATGACAAAAATTGCATTGTCAATTGCGAACGTTAACCTCAAAAGTGAGTAGCTTTAAGGAATTACAAATGGTAAAATTGCATACAGCAATGGTGAACTTAGACCTCCAAAGTAAGTAGTTTGTTTAAGGAATGACAAATGGTAAAATTACATTGTCAATGGTGAAAGTTAACCTCCAAAGTAAGTAGTTTGTTTAAGGAATGGCAAATGGTAAAATTACATTGTCAATGGTGAAAGTTAACCTCACAAGTGAGTAACTTTAAGAAATGACAAATGGTAAAATTACATTGTCAATGGTGAAAGTTAACCTCACAAGTGAGTAAATTTAAGAAATTACAAATGGTGAAATTACATTGTCAATTGTGAAAGTTAAGCTCACAAGTGAGTAACTTTAAGAAATGACAAATGGTAAAATTACATTGTCAATGGTGAAAGTTAACCTCACAAGTGAGTAAATTTAAGAAATTACAAATGGTGAAATTACATTGTCAATTGTGAAAGTAAATCTCACAAGTGAGTAACTTTAAGAAATGACAAATGGTAAAATTACATTGTCAATGGTGAAAGTTAATCTCACAAGTGAGTAACTTTAAGAAATGACAAATGGTAAAATTACATTGTCAATGGTGAACGTTAATCTCACAAGTGAGTAACTTTAAGAAATAACAAATGGTAAAATTACATTGTCAATGGTGAAAGTTAACCTCACAAGTGAGTAACTTTAAGAAATGACAAATCATAAAATTACATTGTCAATAGTGAAAGTTAACCTCACAAGTGAGTAGCTTTAAGAAATGACATATGGTAAAATTATATTGTCAATTGTGAAAGTTAACCTCACAAGTGAGTAGCTTTAAGAAATGACAAATAGTGAAATTACATTGTCAATGGTGAAAGTTAATCTCACAAGTGAGTAACTTTAAGAAATGACAAATGGTAAAATTACATTGTCAATGGTGAAAGTTAATCTCACAAGTGAGTAACTTTAAGAAATGACAAATGGTAAAATTACATTGTCAATGGTGAAAGTTAACCTCACAAGTGAGTAACTTTAAGAAATGACAAATGGTAAAATTACATTGTCAATGGTGAAAGTTAATCTCACAAGTGAGTAACTTTAAGAAATGACAAATGGTAAAATTACATTGTCAGTGGTGAAAGTTAACCTCACAAGTGAGTAGCTTTAAGAAATGACAAATGGTAAAATTACATTGTCAATGGTGAAAGTTAACCCCACAAGTGAGTAGCTTTAAGAAATGACAAATGGTAAAATTACATTGTCAATGGTGAAAGTTAACCTCACAATCAAATGAGTAGCTTTAAGAAATGACAAATGGTAAAAGTGCATTGTCAATGGTGAAAGTTAACCTCACAAATGAGTAACTTTAAGAAATGACAAATGGTAAAATTACATTGTCAATGGTGAAAGTTAATCTCATATAAGTGAGTCGCTTTAAGAAATGACAAATGGTAAAATTGCATTGTCAATGCTGAACGTTAACCTCATAAGTGAGTAGCTTTAAGAAATGACAAATGGTAAAATTACATTGTCAATGGTGAAAGTTAACCTCATAAATGAGTAGCTTTAAGAAATGACAAATGGTAAAATTACATTGTCAATGGTGAAAGTTAACCTCATAAATGAGTAGCTTTAAGAAATGACAAATGATAAAATTACATTGTCAATGGTGAAAGTTATCCTCATAAGTGAGTAGCTTTAAGAAATGACAAATGGTAAAATTATATTGTCAATTGTGAACTTAAACCTCATAAGTGAGTAGTTTTAAGAAGAAATAACAAATGGTAAAATTGCATTGTCAAAGGAACCTCAATTTACATTGTCAATGGTGAATTATGTTAACAAAACCAGTGAGTAGCTGTAAGACATGAGTAGCATTATTCTAGACACATGATCCCATAGGACTAATAAGAAGTAGCACCTTTCTTTAATGAATCTTTCCGTTTGTCTGTTTAGATCATCTCGGTTAATTTGTCTACATCCTTTGTGTGTTCCTGGAATAATGTTACGTTTGATAGGAATGTAGGTAACCCCTGATTTCCTTACAATTTTCCTCTTGTCT
This sequence comes from Owenia fusiformis, assembly GCA_903813345.2. NCBI lineage: Eukaryota > Metazoa > Annelida > Polychaeta > Sabellida > Oweniidae > Owenia > Owenia fusiformis. The sequence goes on from CAIIXF020000010.1 coordinate 9,050,490, forward strand.
TTTGAACATAATGTACATGTATCTTCCTTGTGTGGATGGCTATTTATACTACAACAATGTCCCATGATTTTTCTTTGGAATGTTCCTGTAAATTAAAACTGAAATGAATTTCAAGCTCAGAGTAAGACGATCAGTTTGTTTTCATAAACATTGTTGTCAAGAGAAATTCACAATGATGCAATTTAATTGTTACAAAGATGTTTTAATAGTTTACGTCATAATAAGTGTATTTATTCCATAATACTACTGTACTACTGTTTTCCCAGGGAAATATGAAGGAATACAAATCGTATTGAATCGAAATCGTATTGTCCCCGGGAAAAATCGTATTGGAGCGTATTACATGAAAAAATCGTATTGTCCCCGGGAAAAATCGTATTGGAGCGTATTATTTAACCTATTTTTGGTTTCTCGGTTATTTTTAACCTTGGTCAATTGGTAAAAGCATTCCAAATGTAACATTTTAGAGGAATGTATTATGGAATAAATAGGTTATTTCTGGTCGGGATTGATATGGGTTTTATTCCTCAGAAAATATGATATTGACCTAGGGAAATATGATATTGACCTAGGGAAATATGATATTGACACAATATCATAGATATGAGTCACAGATCTAGATTTATTAACATAATAATAAATGATGTTCTTTATGGTCAACTTACCCTCCTTTAAGCAGCTTTTTGCGTCAAAATGACAAGAATATGGCCTCAGAAATATGTCAAAAAGTTAATCTTCTTCGCTTTCCACTTGTTACAAAAAGGTTTTCACCACTTTCCTTGCACATCCCTTTTCTACACATCCACCCCTTTCCAGAAATTGGTTAAATTCTGTAAATATTGAGCCCCGATTCAGTTACCAAACGCCAGATGGCGCTCTGATTGGGTAGGGGAAAAATGACTTTTTATACAGAAAACAAAATCACTATAACCACTAGCTAGTAACCATTAGTATCCTTACACAGGGCAGCATTCAATGAGATAATATACAAAGCAAAATTGAAAACGGAAGGCCTATTTCTACCACACACAATATTTTATAAAAACTGATGCTTAAACATATGAATGGTGACTGGGACACGCGTTTATTGTCAATATAATATAATATGTTATTATAAATAAATTCTGCTCTAATATCCTTATAAGTAAAACAATATTCGAAAAATAAGGAATCGTCCTCCTTGTCATAATTATGATGCTAACGAGGTGTCATTGTATTGTGATATTAAGACATATAGACGTAGGCTGGCATTCAATCGGATGTAGCCTACAATCATCATCATCTTAGCCACACAGTACCTTGAGGCTCATATCATACTTACTTTCTAAATAGGACAGAAAAATATGGATACTACAGCTGTTTTGATTGTTATTAAATCTTAATGACCTCAAATGTAACTATTGTGGACTTTGGAATGTGTGAGTGAAGGCTACTACCACCCCAGTCACATTTCCAACGGCCGCCGTGCGGCCTATCATTTCTGCGGCCAGTAGCTTTTCTACGCTCGCCGTAGAATTTCTGCGCTCTCATACTTTTGCAGTCACATTTCCCACGGCAGCCGCACGGTGAATTTTAAATTTCTATTGATAAATAATACTTTTTTCATTTTATTTACATCAGGACAATTTATAAATGTTATTTATAGTGCTAGGATGTAATATCAAATGAAAAGTGATCGTGAAACATTGACAAATAATGATTCAATCTTGTTGAGCCAGTTGATTTCTACGGGGACCTCAGAAGTGAACAAATATTATAACTCCGAGTTATAATTTCTACGGCAACCTCCATATAGATACCAATCCTTTGTAAATCGTTTGGTGAGTTATCGTAACCGGGTCAGGAAAAACTATTAAAAAGGGTTATATTCTTAATATGGCCATAATATTTATGAGTCTCTTTAGATAAGAAGAGAACAAATATGTAATCATCATTAGTATCGGTGCTAAGTGGCGCAATCACTCTCTTGATTAGAAAGAGCTGAGGCTTAGAGGCTTGGGGCAACATTCGGATAGTTAATGTATAGTAACCAAATATGTGGTAACGAGCGCATCATAAGAAATCAAAACCTTCTATTAGTTCCTTTTTAGTTCAAAAACAGAAAGATGTGATGAGTATCAGAATGGGTTATGAAGACATGGTTAGTGCCCGTCGAGGATATTTGGTATATTACAGGCTGAGTCTAAAAGGCCAACCCAAACACATGTTAATAATTCCGTCATCCAGTATATATGGGTCTAAATCATAGTTGTTCAATGGTATTTATTAGTCTCCCAAGTTTCATCGGTCTATTTCAAATAGTCAAGATTTGTGGCTGTTTTACAAAAAGTGCTCCAAATGCCGAAATATGCTACACTCAGCCACTCGACATTAACCCCTAGATTTTCATCTTCGAGGCTATCTGAAAGATATCAGGGAGTCTAAGCTTGCAATGTTTTTCACAACCTAAACGTGAACGGAAAATATTTAAACGATTGGTCATAGGTTGGCGTTTCTATTTTTATGCAAGCTTAAACTCTCTAATGTCTACACCAACAACCCTTGAAACACAAGAGAGTTGAATTATAAGATAGCGCAGTCAGATGTCCCTTTGGTAGTTCGACTTTTTCAGGAAAGCAACAAACTTGGCACAGTTGTAGAAACATATGATCTGAATGAAAAATGATTTCGGGGCAAGTGATTCGGGGTGGTCTTCATGGATTGTAAGCCTCTGACCCCCACCCCTATCAGGCGGGGAGGGGGTACATTATAATAAAATAAATAAAAATAGTTGTAAAGTATATTTCTTTAAATGACTTCATTTGGTGATTGCTTTGAGCCTTGAAATTGAGAAAAACCTATTTTAGAAGTGGTGTTTAGGAAGGAAAATACATTTTAACCCAATTATCTAGTGTGAATTCATCTTTCAAAGGGTCAAATATGGGACATCAAGTACTGTATTTCAAGAATGTGATGTCTGATCATCCTGAAAAAATTCATACTAATAGAGATATAGGTGTTAATCACTCAAATGATATATGGCTTGTGTAGCTCATGTAATTTTTGAGAAATAAATTATCGAAATATGGATATTTAAGCCCTTGCGGCCTAGGGGTGACCTTATTTTACCTTCATAATTTTTAAGATACGCAATGTTTGGGCCTCATATGAATTCTAAATGTTGCATTAAGTATTGTTTTGTCATATTATTCCTAATTAAATGTAAAAAAAATTATTTGAAATTAAAAAAAATCAAATTTTCATTTTCAGTTCTAAAGGGCCAGGGGTAACCATATTTTACCCTAATAATTTCCCAGATATGTAATTTATGCATCTCAAAGTAGCTCAAGATGTTGCATATAGTTCTGTTTAATCATAATACCTCCAATAAGATGTAGAAAATGATCGGATATATCTAAAAAATCAAAATTTTCACTTAAGCTCTTGATGGCCCTGGGGTAACCTTATTTTACCTTAATAATTTTCTAAATATGAGACATAGTAACCTCAAATGAGCTTAAGATGGTATATTTAGTCCTGTTTTATCATATCATTCCCAAGGAGTGAAAAAATGATTGGAAATTATAAGAAAATGACATTTTCATATTACACCCCCAATCTGCAACATCTTCTTGCAGCGCTGTAAACAGTACTGAACAGTGCAGTCAGAGTACTGCACTATATAGCAATGCACAATGCTATTCTAACACCATCTGTTTTGGACAGCATAGTACAGTACTGTTTTTACAGCTCAGTACTGTAGAAAACAGCTGTGTTCAGTACTGTTTTTACAGCACTGTTTATGAAACCATGCTGTTTGATGCAGTTTGAGATTGGTAGTGTAGTTTATGATAGGTCAGGAATGACCTAATTTTACCTTAAAAATTTAAACAAAGATATATCATATTGTCTACTCAAATGAGCTCAAAATAGTGAATATAGTCTAGTTTTGTCATATTATTGCTACTGAGATATACAATACAAAAAATGTACAATAATGATTAACAATTATAAAAAATGAACCTCAACAGCCATTTATTCCTTTTTAGTACCAATGGCAATACTATCTAGTTTTATAGAACATTTTCTAAGATATGAAAATGTTTGATAAGTCCAGTTCATACTCGCACGAGTAGTAGCATTGTTAAGATTCTGTATATTATCATTTGAGTATATAGTCCAAATCTATAAAACCTAATCAAACGAGTCACAATTTATGGATTCTGACAGTCTCTCCTACAGCTACATAGCTCAGAGCAAATCAGATCTGCTTTCAAACATTTGCATCTGTTCTCTTGACACAGGTATCTACCCCATGACCTACATTTTATGTTGTGGCCTCAGTATCAGCAGTGGGAGTAGTCCAGCCACATTCATGTGGTGATAGAAACTGTGGGTAAGAATGCATCAGAATGAATAAGGACTCTCGTCTTCTAATTTTAAGGTATCAAAACAGATTTAAAGCTTAAGAACACTTGCGTAACCTCTGGGTACACCTTCTATTCCTGCAAATCAGTTGACTAAGAGTAGTAGCAGAATGCATCTAGCGATTGTATGAAAAATGGTAAGGGCTAAACTTCGTTCATGGCCAAGTGGCCTTGAAATATCTAAGGCAGGTCGTACATACTGGAGGAATTTCCCCTCACCATAGGCCATATGCAATCCAAATTGACATTTTCAGCACAAGTTACTGCCAGTTTAAACCACATCAAAATCAACTGTATTGACTATGATTCTTATTAGGTCATGACAGAAGCAGTCTTTGGCATGCTTCTTCATATGAGCGAATGGTGATGGCAGATACTTCACTATCGGGCTAAGATATTGCATTACCTCATTGTGAGGTCACAATCTTCTTGCCATCTTCCTCCAGGGTTTCAGTTTTGATGCCTGGAAGGAAAACAGCTCCCTCTTGTTCCAACTATCTTAGGAAATCTTGCCAATTCCACAGAAGAAAATTAGTAGGATATACTTTCCTCACTGTTCCAGTTTTGTGCTGTTTGTATCTATGCTCATTAACATCAAAGTTGAATGACTAAGCTACATAGTAGATGCCAAAATAATAGACAGGGCATGTATAGTTAAACATGCTAACAGTGAAATATAAATAAATTTGGTGATTATGGAAATATGATATTACCCACATAAAAGTCTGCAAATAGTTCATTGCCTTGATGTCAGCTGGGATATTTACAAGGACACTAGCTTAAAGGGGCAACAAGGTCTGTAGAAGATTCAATTTTTTTACTTTTTCTGAGCTATCAGGGCAATATTTGGCTTTGACATACCAATTTTCTTAAAATGTATGGATAAACTATCAATTTCAGCATTAAGAAGTGTAAATTCAGTTCAAAGCTTCTATAAAGGGAGTCCCACTTATAGGTTTTTAAGATCCAAAACATTTCAAGAGGAATCAGCTGAAATAATGTTCATCCAGGGGGTTTCTTTGAAAAAAAATAAACATATATCATGTTAGTCTTGATGAAATATCAAAACTTGAATATATTTTGACACTGGTCCATGATCGTTGAATGGCCCCTTTGCACTAATTGTTGCACCTTTAAAACAGCACTAGAGAGACTTGTGAAACTGGAACAAGGATAGTCTAAGGAGGAAACTGAAACCCTTGAAATGGATGGAAAAAAGATAGTGACCACATAAATTAAGGAGGCAATGCAATGTTTTAGCCCAACAGTGAGGTTCTGCCATCACCCTTGCTCTTATAAGAAGAAGCAGATTCAAGGATATTTCTCAATATTTTCAGTTAGACTGCTTCAATCATGGCCTTCAAGAGAAAGAATAATACTCCTTACATTTAATTCTGATGTGGTTATCCTGGCATATATGTGATGTTAAAAACTGAAAAAGTCAATTTGGATAGCATATGGTAAGGGAGAAAACATATCAATATCTACCTGCCCATGACCAAAGTTTAATCCTCCCTCCCCATTTCTCATACAATCATTGGATGTGATGTTACATCTGTATTCTACTGCTATGGAAAAATGGAATAAATGGATTGAGATTTAAATGTGTCACTGAATTTTCTAATTGTTGTTAATCATTATCTCAGTAGGAATAAAGTGAAAAACAGACTATTTCCCCATTTTGAGATCATTTATCTTGAAAATTATTGTGATAACATTTGGCATTCTTGTGCCCAATCATTGACTGTCATTATTCACTGACAGAATCCTTGACAGAAGCAGCTCACCTTAACCCCCCATCAGGCTAAGGTTACTGGACTTACTACCCTTTGCATTCATTCGACTTTCCTTCTCAAAAGAGAGCTTCGTCTTCACTCTATCAGTTTTCAATGAATCTCTGAACTCACTGCGCTAATCAGAGTTTGTTGTCGAAATAAGGACGGCTTTCTTTATGGTCATTTTCTCTGACGAAATCGCATCATTGATGTGCACGCATTTACCACTTGTTCCTTCAAGCTCGCTGATTGGTTGAGAATAGGTCAGCATGGTTTATTGCAGGTTGGGTCATAAATGCTTTAAGACCCAAGCTGCCAATGGCATCGGTCATGGGGACTGCTAAACTCACTCCATCCTTTGCTTCTATATTATGGTAATATATGATAAAATCACCCCTGACCTGTCAAAAGCTAAAAATGTCATTTTTCAAATTTCCATTATATTTTACATCTCCTAAGGAATAATATGACAAAACAAGAGTATATGACACAATTCTAAACTCATTTGAGATGCATACGTCTCATAATTAAGAAAAGTTCAAGGTTAAATAAGCCCCCCCCCAGGCCATCATAAGCTAAAATGAAAATTTCAAATTTCAAGAAATGTCCAATCATTTTCTACATCTTATTGGAGGTATTATGATTAAACAGAACTATATGCATCATCTTGAGCTAATTTGGGATACATATATTACAAACCTTGAAAGTTATTAAGGTAAAATATGGTTACCCCTGGCCCTTCAGAAGCGATGATGAATTTTTTTTTTTTTTGGAAAAGTTCCAATCATTTTTCAATCCAATTAGGAATAATATGACAAAACAAGACTCAATGCACCATTTTGAGCTCATATGAGACCCATACATTGCATATCTTAAAAATTATTAAGGTAGAATAAGGTTACCCCTATGCCACAAGGGCTTAAAAATTCAAATTTCGATAATTTTTATTTAAAAAAATACATGAGCTACCCAAGCCATATTCTATATTTGTGATGAACACTTATACCCCTATTAGTATGCATTTTTCCAAGATGATCAGACATCACATTCTTGAAATACAGTACTTGATGTCCCATATTTGACCCTTTAAAAGATGAATTCACGCTAGATAATTGGGTCAAAATGCATTTTCCACACTTAACACCACATCTACAATCAGTTTGTCTCAATTTCAAGGCTCAGAGCAATCACCAAATGAAGTCATTTAAAAAAATTTACTTCACAACCATTTTTATTTATTTTTTATAATGTACCCCCTCCCCGCCTGATAGGGGTTGGGGTCAGAGACTAAAAAATCCATGAAGACCACTCCGGATCACTTGCCCCGAAATCATTTTCCACTCAGATCAAGTGTTTCTACAACTGTGCCAAGTTTGTTGCTTTCCTGAAAAAGTCGAACTATAAAGGGCTCATTTCTGGACATCTGACTGCGCTAAGAGAGTCGAAAAGGAAGATAAGAGCCATTACTCACGATGTCTATTAGCGTGTAGTCATCACGACTACGCGTTCAAGTTTGCCTTTAGAGCACTTCCTTTTTCATATATCATTGAAATGTGCTGTCTACATGCTTCCGAAACCAGTTTACTGTCTTCGTTTCTCAGAGAAACTGTCTTCGTTTCCTAAGCAAGGGAATTGTTTTGTAGTTATCCAAACAATTACTGTATGTGTTTCTAAGGTATAAGTCTATTCCGAAACCGGAATCTACGCACTTCATTCGGGCCAAATGTTTATATAATTAGTTGAAAGGATGAAGGTGATAAAATCGAAAAAACAACAAATATTATCAACCGGAAGTTCGGCCATGTTGAAACAAAGACATCATGTCTTCGTTGATCCTCGGTGTAAAGACGAGGCTGGCATTTGGAGCATGTTTTTTGAAAGGTCATAAAATCGTGACCATTTTGAACAGTCCAATGAAACGTTTAACAAGGTTTAATTGTATTAAATATGACTTAATATGACCTAATGTATTTAGAAAAATAACATTCAAACATTAACACATGGGGAGACTGTCCCTGTATATTAGAATGTAAGAAATGTCAAGAACGGCGCCTTGTGTGAATAGCAGCATTAACTATCCAGAATATTCATAAACAATATTAGTTTTCTTATTGATTGGTTGCATAATCGGATGGATGATTTACAAGCTACAGAAACAATATATTGGAGGTTGGGATTATCTTAAGAGCAGGGACTGGTTCCATTGCACAACGCGATTTAAATATCTGATTTGTATGTTTTATGTAATTAGGTAAGGTCATTCTAGTCTCACGTCAGTCATTGTCAACTAAAAACATAAAAGCGAATGGAAATTATTGGGCAAAGCAACCTCTCTCCATACAAGTCAGGGGCGGATCTGGGAACCAACAAGGGGAGGGGGCAAATTTCAGGTCAGGTCAGACAAAAAAAACGTTTTTGGGCCCCTAAAACCCAAAGCGGGCCCAAATTTTGAGGCCCATTTTCTTCAAAAGGCCTGAAATTATAAAATAAGGCCTCATAAGGCCCAGTAATGACCAAACAGGCCCACTTCTTGGGACCTTGAGGCCTTTTTTGGGCCCAATTTTTTTCTGGGCCCACCCAATGGGGGGGGGGCAGCTCCCCCAGATCCGCCAGTCAGTGCAAGTGAAACATTTTTTGCACTGTCAATCTTACCGACAGCATAAGTGAATAAGTATAAAGAAACCGAAGGATTCGAGATATAATAATAATCTAAGCCGCGCCATCGATTTGATTATAAAAGAGGGTGAAATCCATTTCATAATAGTTCTCAATAGTCTGCGATATAATTATATTAAGCGCAAAATTGATAGATTCTGAAATAATACAAAGTGAACGACTTCGTGGAGTCTTGAAGTGGGATGGATTGATTTATATTTCTAAAGGACATCTTGAAAGAAAACACGCAATGCAACTTGATTCGCACATTGAAACGATGTCAATCAGAAAAATAACCCAAAGAAATCTAATCTTGTTATAATAGAAATTGAATCTTGTGTTTCGAACTTCAACGCCAATTACACTTTGATTTATCGTTGGGTCACGAGTACTATAAAGAACACCGTATGGTATCGGTTGATTCAATCATATTCTGTTCACAGAAGTGAACAAATGCATATTGTGTTTTTGTTTATGTAATGTTATGTTGTTCTTACGTTACTCTACGTTATGACATGACATGACATATGTTATATTATTTTTTTTCCATAAAGAAGAGTAAGAAATATAACTGAATCTCAATCCGTCCGTTTGTCATCATATCATCCATATGCTAGCACCAAATAGTCCCAACGGGACAACAAAAATAGAACATTTAATTTGTTTCCTTTAATTCAAGATTCCCGCTGTAAATCGCCAACCTTGCGGGACATAAATAGATTATGCTTTTAAATTGTTTTTTTTATCAAGAGGCGCTAGTAGGCTTCATTGAACTATATATTAAGGTTATTTAATAAACCATCCAGGGTTTCAGTCATGATTTCTGCTTCTGGATTGAGCTTAAAGAAGTAAATTGAATTGTGTCGAACATGCCAACATCACCAAGGGAACGTACTCCACTGTGGTCACATTGAGCCAATGGGTCAACACTGACCAGTTCACATTTCGCGATTTTAGCATCACTTAAACAATATTCAATTAGATTATAACAAACTTATTTTGTATATGTTTTGAATTTTGTCCAAAAGCTAACAATGTTCACTAGAAGTCTTGAAGGGATACTGATCAGCATGCCTCTAATGTATAATAAAGTGTATTAGTATATGAAAACAGTGCCTTGAACAGCTTTGCAACACTTGTTCCATTTTGTTTAATTTATTCTATTCACGATTCCCTCATTATCGGGACTACATGCAATATAACTTAATATAAGTTCATTTTTTAAATTAAAAAATTCAACTGTTTTTTTTCGTTGAGGTCCAGTTATACGAATCAAACGTTAGATGTTCTTTGGTCGCAGTTTTTTCCCGTCCAGCCAGGTGGGCAGGTACACGAATAATCGTCTTCCAAATTGCGACACGCACCTCCATTCTGACACGGTCTATCGTTGCAGTAAAGCTTCTTACAACTGCATAGAAGACCATCCCAATGTTGGTTGCAGCAACATCGACCCTGAAATCGTTCAATCTATTAAGAATATCTCACAAGAGGATTCGCAATGTGACATTCAACATTTTGTCGATCTGTAAGACAAATGTTGGTACTTCGTAGTTTCAAACTACCCCCTGGGGCAAATATAATTATATGAAGCTCTCTAATTAACAGTAAATGTGTTCTTAAAGTTGTAAAGCATAGCAATCTCTAGATATCTATCGCATATACCTGGAAGCACGATCCCTGTTGGCAGAATCCTTGTATCGGACACTCTGGGTCATTTGGTTGAGGGATAGTTCTGACGGTGCAATCTCGGGATGGATCTGTCCATCCAGGTAAGCACACCTTATTGTTCCCTACACACGTGTAATGTCCGCTACAGTCATCTCGTGGGGTACAGGGTGGCTGGAGGGGCGTCTCGCAGTATCTTCCGGTCCACTGAGGAGTACAGAAACAATTGAATCTTTCCACCCCCGATGTATGACGACAGGTACCGCCATTCAAACAAGGACCGGGAGCTGGTTCACATCCGAGAATCTGAATGTGGCAGAATCGTCCTCTCCAACCAGGGTTGCATACACACGTTTTTGCCCGACAAAAGCCTACAAAATATCCAATAGTAAATACGATATTGTTAAAATAAAGGCATATCCTAAGCATAGCATAGCATAAATGAGGTGAATTATACTGTAACTTTATCAATATTGCACCAATCCTAATATTAAGAAAGTTACATCTTTCACTTTGTCTATTTGGTACCCTGTAATAATGCCACAACTGCAAATATACGTGTATGCGTTAACAATACATTACTCACCTTCATTCTTAAACACAAATTTCAATCCAGTCTCTCTTTTTAAGGCACATTTTCTGATGTGTATGTATGTATGTATATATTTATTGCCCTTTGTAAAAAGGAGATACATTCATGCAATTATAAAAATATGATGCAGGTTTTAAAACAAGGGAGATATTTGGCAAAATTATAAAAAACGCAGTAACTTATTTTCTCACCGTTGATACAGTCCCCGTCATCCGGGCACTCTGGGTTAGGCGTTGTATCGAGCATACAGTCTTGTTCTGGGGCTTGGAATCCATTCCTGCATATTTTGGTACCATTCACGGAACATATATACCTCTCGTTTTCTTTGCAATAAATATCACAATTCTCCCCATAGTAATTCTTTGCACAACCCTTGGTGGAGTTCGATCCATCTACACTCTCAATAACTACACCTGCTTGTACCTAAATAAAAAAAGTTGAAACTCAAATTAACAAATAGGGATTTTAGTGTTATCATTTATCTACTAGTGTAGTTATCGGGATATGTGTTATCCTATATGTAATAAAACTATAGATATATCCGAAATCTTTAGTGTGAATTTGTTGAAACCATAATGATTTTGTCTCGTTATCAAGAGTATACAAATATTTCGTTGCGGTTTTATCTTACATCGTAATTTCAATCACCGACACCATTTTTCACAAGTCACCGTGAAATATTGGGACGTCATGCTATTCTTATACTTGTAAAACTTAATGTGACTGTCATTTACCATTTATCACTGTTCCATAACTAGTTACGTTGACGGAACGTCAATGTAACAAAATGGTTGAACTTTCTAGATACGAGTTTTTTGTTTTCTCGATTTAAACTTACGTATAAGTCATGTTGCAAATTGTACTTTGGCACAAAGTTAGACAATACAGTCTAGCTTTTAGAAATACTCTCGGTTTGGAGTTTGATTTTTTTCATGCATTTAGACCATCGCTTTTGCTACATTGACGTAAGTCGTCAAAGTAACATACATTGGTAATATAACGGACTTTCGTCGATGTAACAAAAGCGAGGGGCTAAATATATGAATTGCAACTTCATTTACAAAACAAATTCCAAAGATAGAAACTTAAAGCAGATATGAAATGGTATTTTTAACCTAAAGGAATCAATATAATTTTTTGATAGATGTATTTGGACATGTTTTCTCATCAGTAGTGTGAAAACTATATCACTCTAACGATCGTTATAGCTGCTTAATAAGCAATATTCGAATTGGTTGTGACGTTATTGGCCCCCACGTGATCTCTAACTGGTCCCCACGTGGCCCGTTTTGGTCCATTAGATCATGACGTCATAATGCCAAAATGTTTTGTTATTTGTTTACATAACAATCCTATGGTTGCCGTGACGTTGTGATTACCAAGGAACTAATAAACCAAAGCTATATTTTGTATATGACGTTACTAATCACGTGGGGGCCAATTTGATTGATCAGTTAGTTTTATTTCGTTATCTATGACCGTTAGTAGTTATCTAACATTTATTTTATAATGGCTATCGCAAGAACTCTACGTTGGGCTTACAATGGAGAAAACCGCATTTTTATAGCTGCAAGTTGAGAAAGGGTTTTTCAGTTGTCCTTTAAAACAAGACTATATTTTCAAGCTTTGTTCCGTCAAAGTAACTAGTTGTGGAACAGTGATTTATTAAGCAGAGAAAATAATTTGCTACATTGATGACAAAATGTTTCTATTTTCCTGCTGAACATCGAGTCTCGCATCATACGAATGTAATTTTAGGCGATCTGTCTACATGGGGTGTTATGGTAAGCCAGAGACATATCTCTGGGTAAGTTTAATTCTGTAGGTTTATGGATAACAACAAAACAATATTCGTACATGTATTTTGATGAAATGGTTGTAAAATCTATCTTTACCTGAACATATTTGTGAACAGTTTTAAAATTGATTCAAATAAACACATTGATTATTTTTCGAGAGATATATAATTCTTCATGGTATTAAGTGGACATTGATTGTTAAGTTGTATGTCAGAATGAAAAGTTCAATAACTTTATACAGGGCACTTTAAATATCTCAATCATCAATGTGTGAAAAGTTAGTATTGGTTTGTAATCAGTACTTACGTTTTGTAAAATAGACACATTGTCATAATAACAATATTATGGCGTGAAAGAGATTCAATGATGTTCAACAATCTCTACTTTTCCATTCTTCAGTTTTGCAATATTCGATTTAATCTATAAGCGGGAGATATGGCGGGCGATGGAAACATCAAGATCAGGATACGTGATATAACTTATATCCCTAAGCTCTACTTGGCAATTTGATAAATCATTTTGTCAGATAACATAAAAACAACTACTTTTTTCATTGTTCAATGAAATTCAATAAAATGTGAAAAACATCACTCCACTTATGTACAAAATCTATGATTTTAGAAAGTTAAAGCCAAATGATAATCATTGTCAAAAGAAAATTATGATTATAAGATGATGACACGCATAACATTTTTGAACAGAATGCATATTAATTGCGACTTATACTTACGTGATAGGCAAAAGCTGCGAACAGCGAAACATACAGTAACGTCCACATACTGGCGTTTCGGGTCGATATCATGTAATGACGATATAACACATCAGCTATCCTTTGTCGATTAAGTTTTTACTATTTTAAAAACCTGTTTTTATCAATCCACTCGACAGATAGTAGACCCACCATTAATGTAAACAAAAAGCATAAGTGGACGCTTCAGATTATGGAAGTTACGTCCGCTTTTCGTTAGTATCAAAGGCAGATCTAGGACGGGGCAATTTTAAACATCAAACTCAAGTATGGGCTAGGTCATTTTAGATTGGTTTGAAAACATTCCGCCCTGTCAGGGTTGAATTCTATGAAAATCATTAGTTAATCAATAACCATCTTTCTATCATTCTTTTCTTCAACGTATATTGTTTTGAATGCCAAATATGATGGCCACGAAGTTATGTTAAGTCTAAATTTGATGCTTACATCATATGTGCACCTTTACTGTCGAATACGCGCTGACTCACAAATAAATATTTATCACGTTGTAAATATATCCACAGTTTACCTCAGATCATCAATGCTCCAAACGGTTTATCATCTAGCCTGGAGAGACTAAAGTTTCATTTTAATTTATAATTATGGTATCAGATTTGATTATGATTTTCGATGAGGCTTAATTAACCCTAGTGTGTACGACGTATTTTTCATAACCATGATAACACTAATGGCCAGTGTGACCCCCTGGCGTTTCAAAACTTGAAGTTACAGTAAAAAAGAAGGTTCCATATTATAGGTCATTCAAAACTCTCGAGGAAGGTAGTAGGTCAAAGTAGGTCAAATGGGGTTTTTCACCCCTTGACTTCTTCCTTTGGGGTTATCCTATAACGACTACGCAACATCACCAGGAAATTTAAATGATCTAAGGGCCAGGATTGTTGCAGCAGTGAAGGATCTAAGGGACAGAGAGACATCATCAGCGATGCAATACGTGCGATGAGATCTAGGGCAGACATTTGCATTGAAAGGAATGGGGGTCATGTTGAAGGACACTGGGGTTGAAACAACTTTGAATGGTCATTAGGAAAAGGGGTGTTAAATATGATATGTGTAATAAATGATTAAAAGAGTAATATCCTGATGTTTGTTGTTACTTATCACCATGTTATGATGGTGAAATTGACTTGGCTGAAAGTGTCACAAACCCATTTTGGACATGGTTACTTAAATCCCTCCTTGCTCAGTCATCTGTGGAGACACAATGAGACAAATCATCGTGCCTGCCAATTTTCCCTAGCATTATTCATATTTGAGCAATTTGCAATTTAATATCAGTTTCCTTTTTGAGACACTGTCATAAGCTAATAAAACATTGGCACGCTATTTAAAATATAGTTTCCGTAATTTTTCATTCTAAGAAATTTCAAATGACTTCTGTCAGCTCGCGCGTATGCACGTGAATGTTTAACGGTTGCCATCATAACCTGGGTATCATAACTTCTTGAATGAATCAATCAATTAAGCAAGCAAGCCATTAAGAGTCAAACCGAAACCACATCAGATTCAGTTTCTCATTTCCCTCCGAGATTAATAGCTGGATGACAAATTGAGGTTTTTTTTCATAATGCTACCCACCTAGTATAACAAGTCGTGTGTGGTATCATATTGAAGCTAAGAATATGGGCAATACAGAAATGTATGTTGTGAAATTTGGTTCCGCGACCGGAGGTGATTATTTTCACTAATTAATTAGTGAACAATAATATTGAAAAAAAAATTCGATTTTCATTGTTAATGGTAAAGTACTTTAAATAACATTTTCAAGTTCTTCATGTTTATAAATTATGATGATAATACTATAGTGAGGTTAAACAGTGCTTATTATGATCAATAATATGTAAATTAGATACACATGTTATGTAATACAAGTTGAAAATGCCTTTTTATGTATCATTTTATTTTATACTAAAACTAGTCTATACAAAATGAACAAACAGAAAAAAATCTCATTTAGCATCCAAATAAAAGAGAAGTGCTCACAAGACCTTTTTTATGAAAGTTTAAATTGATTAAAGGCTACTAATTAATTGTTTGAACCCTTACAAATATACTAATTAACTTAATATTTCATTTGATTTCTTAAACTGTTCTTATACAAAATGAACAAGACCGTTTGAGATTCTCAATTAGCATTCAAATGAAGAAGTGCTCTCAGAGGGCTTTTTCAAAGTTTGAAATAAATAAAGGAAATTAATTAATTTGTGTAACCCTTACAAATATACTAAACAACTTATTTTTAAATCTGTTAATTTATTTTTATAAACAGAACAAGCTTTTTTGAAATATTCATTTAACATTCAAATAAAAGTATAGCACTCACAAAGTAATTTTTATAAAATTTGACACAAATAATATGAACTAATTAGTGTAACCCTTACAAATGAACTTAATAGCATCTTTATGGATTTGCTTCAGTATCCGTTGAAGTAGCCATATAATTTGTTACCTCTATTTTACTGGTCAGTAGTCAATAAAGAGTTTCTAGGGGTAACTCCAGGTACAAACATAGGTTGATACAAAACCCTTATTATCAAACCCTATGTGAAGGAAACATAATAAGTACAGCCCTTACAAAATTAATCGTATAAATTTGTTGTATACACCACTGTTACTCATGTAAAGGTTCACAAGACATCAACACTTGAATCATCTTCATCAGGATCATTCCCAATTGCCTGGATGTTGGAACAATCGCCCTGATCATGACAGGCACATATTGGAATGCAAGTAAGTCCTGCAGCCAGACAGGGGCACTTTCGTGCAACATTACAGTTTGCGTCCTTGCAATAAAGATGTGTAACATCCCTCAATTCAATTGGAGCGGGGTCTTTGGTGATCATTACAGGCATCATTTTCCCATTGACTATTTTCCATCCATTTCCAACTGGGTCCCACAAATCTGGTTTGGCAATATGACTGGAAAGCCAAATCTGAAGTTGAATCTGACACCTTTGTACATGTTGCTTGAATGCATCTTCTGTTGGTGGAAGACTTGATGCTGGTTTATCTGTTGTAGAAGCCAACACAAAACGGAGGTCGTCTAATGTCATAGCTGCATTTGTTTTCTTTCCTGTCACACAATACATTGACAGAATGAACTGCCTAGCGAAACTTTGGAATTTAATTTGGTCTTCAAATGCAGAAAGGCCAACCAGTGATGTGTGATTTTTCTGCAGTTTGGCAAAGGCAGTTCTCTTGCCAATTCTATGCAATGCGCAGGTTGTGTCCGATCCTGTGACCACGTGAACTGCAGGAAGTAGTCGACAAATACCTTCACCAAGTCCATTTGCAATTGTATGAATAGGGATATATCGCTCCTTGTTTGCACGTCCAGTGTGCATAAAAACTTCAAGACTGTCTGTCAAATATGGAGTCTGAAAGTAATGCACTAGAAGGACAAATACATCTGTGTCATCACACTTGACAATAATACGCTGGTGCTGTTTTGCATTTTCAATAGTGTGTAGAATGAGCATTGTATCAGCCTCTTCATGACTACACGCAAGATGGGGGAGGTATTGATCACCGTTTTCTGTCAGCTTTAAAATTTTGTTTTTGTCTCGGAAACCACCGGCAAGAACTACACTCTGTCCCTTTTTGAGGTATTGAGGAGTTATGACCACTAGCATTTCACAAATGAAGTTAGCAAGATTTGCTTTATTCGCTGGATTCTTCAAGAATCTTCTAAAGTTAGGCACATTCCTTCCAGCAGCAATTATATGGGTAGTTGAGTCATCATTGTTGCCGCGTCTCTCACGTTCAGCAAATTTGATAGATTTGGTATTATCATATCTATCAAATACAACTGTTAGTGCATCAGTACTGCCTTTAAGAAACTTGAGGATTCTCCTTAAAACTGCATCCACCAGTTCCTCATAAGTCTTGAAAAGTTTTTCATTCATCGACTGCAGCAGAGCCATCCCATCAAAGATGTAACTACTACTTCCTTCTTTAAGGTCTTCCAAAACTTCTGTCACTCCGGCATATGATTCCAGTCTCTTTGCTAATTCACACTTAGCAGTTTTTCTCATTGTTCCATCATCATTGAACAATGAGGGTGGCACTGTGGTGAGCTCATGCTTCAGCACTTGTTGTAAATCTACATCACGATCCTTTGAAACCAAAAGCAATCTTCTAAATAAAACCTCAGATTCTATGGCAATCCTTTTTCCAGCAACAGTAATGGTAGTTTTCTTTGTGTCTGAAAAGGTTTTTATGCCAAGTCTTTTATCTGGATCCCAAAAGTGTGCTGTATCTTCCAAGAGCCGGTGTACTATGAACTTTTCTTGGTGTTTCTTGGCCCTGTCGAGACATTCAGTTAGATCCTTTTCAATCTCAAGGGGTGCTATTTGGCCCGTTCCTATGTTAATTAGATTTGGTGGAACAGTCTCCATGTCAAAGGGATTTTGAAAAATGTCAGTGATGGTTGACTTCATTTTTAGTAGGTCACTTTCATCTCTGGCCATTCTACTTTTTCCAATGTCACTGTGAATAGCCGTCGTGCTAACTGGTACTGTAAGATTTTTCACTCTCTCAGCATATTCAGCAGTTATATGCCTGGTGACAAGCCATCTGATAAGTGCACTCTTAGATCGTGTGAAACCTATGATTCCTCCTGAGCTTTTTGCTTCTTTGTTAATTGTTTGCTCGAGTGCCTGATCTGTTGGGACACAATTGAAACGGGTCGAGTCTGATCGTCTAACAACAAATCCACCTTCCCTCATATGTTTGTATGATTCAGGGTGAAGCTTTTCTAGTTGTTTCATTTCCAGGACATAAATAGGTGTATATCTTGCATAATTTATTTTTCCTGCTGCAAAAAACCAGGGAATTGCTTCAGCAATCGAATCAAGATGGAGTTGAAAATTTGCCGAACGGTCAGCTCTGAGGATTCTAAATAAGATTTCACACCCTTCGAGGAAAGTAGCCCAGTATTCAAATGTTTTTGATCTTTGTCTTCCTTCTCTTTTAAATAGTAAGAGCTTCTCATCAGTTGCTTTTATTTCCTGTTCCATATCTTCAATGAGCATTTTGACTCTGTCCAGTTGACTCTCATGAAAAGCTATCTCTAGACGTTGAAGAAGATCTTTCAGTTTTTCAGATAGCAGAGCTTCATCCTTTTCTGCATACCAGGCCTCTGCCGACTCTATATTTAGTCTAGAAAGTGCTTCGTAAGCTAGTTTGAGTCCCCTTATTCCTCTGTCTAAGTGTTTACCTTGTAGCATTTGTTTGGCACTTGCTGGTGCAAAAACATCTGATTCTGTTAAAATATGGAGTAGCCCACCATCAGCAAAAAGCTTTCCAATACTTGCAATAAGCGCCATTTGTAGGTGCATTACACCAAGTCTCATTGTAACCTTACCATTCAAAGCTTCTGGGTGACTCCACAATATTTGCTGGGCCTTACTGTAGATTGCCAGATCTGCAGTGACAAGTATCTGTTCTTGCTGAAGACTGAGAGCAATGTTGGCCAGTACTAAAAGTGCTGTATATATGGTTGATAAATCACTTGGTGATGCATTAATGAAAGGCAGGTACCTAATTATAGATGTTGGGATACTGTGCTCTTCTAAGGCTGCTATAAACCCAGCCCATGCTGGGATATTTTGTTCTTTGTCTTGGTTAATCATCCTTAGTAGTTTCCAAACTGAGTCAGATCTTTTTGCTTCCAATATTGCTGCTGTTGGTTTGTCTTGCATAATATCAGCAACATCTGAGATAGGGGCAGGGTTTGATCTTTTGGGGGGTTTGATATATTTTGACAGTGTTTGATCCTCATATTTGTTAATATCTTGAGTGCTCAACGACTTGCTAGATTGACATGGTATGCTTGTTCCCTCACCTTTCATTTGGCATTTCTTTTGATAAAGTACCATTGCCATTGAGTGTGTACTGTTTTTGCCATCCAACGTATCTTCATTCTGGTCAAAGTTATCAATTGATGCGTCCACATGTCCAACTGTATCCTTATCTGGTATTTGGATGCCACTTGGTACATAAATATCTGATCTTCCTATCTCTGTCTTTGCAGCTGATGTTGTAAAAGCTCTAATTTCATTGTAGGAAGTGCAAAACCCCAATGCATTCAGACAATCTATGAGTTGTTTACTACCATGGTCATGTTGAAGCTTTATTCCAAGCGCCATTGATAATGGAGTCCAAGCATTTCTTGACAAAGCTATTATGCAATGGCAGATACTGACAACCTTCATATCAAACTTCTTTGGATTTGTACCAGTACCCTCATTTATGCGACTTACATCTTTAAATGAACTTTCATTTGTACACCATGTCACAAAATCATAAAGCAACTCGGGAATAAATGTAGCACATGCTTCTTTATTGATACTCGTGCTAGAAGGATACACAGACTTTCCTTTTGGCAGCTCAATCTCGGCAATGGCCCCTCGCAGAATGCATGCAGCATAATGGAGCACATGATGTGGTTCCTCCATAGTTTGATCAAGAACTGGTTCTTCCTCAAGTAGGGCATCTTCATCCTTTATTGCATTAGCTTTGAAGAGTGCTTCTCCTACAGTTAAATTGCCAGGGCAAATAATACCTGGCTGATTTGGTCTTTCAATGAATTCAATCCTGTCACCAAACCAATTTTTCAATCGATTCTTCAGTTTCAAAGTCCTATATTCTTCAGCATTTTTAATGCCTTTGTCTTTTAAAGCCTTCGTGAACATGTTATGTAGGTGCTTTGAACTGAGAACTTCAGCCTTCTTGGACAACACCGTCTTCTCAACATATGCAATTATTTCCTCAAAGGCCAAGTCATAATCAGAACCTGAGGATGTTGACTGTTTATTGATTGCTGCTTTTATATTACGTATATTTACATAACGTGAGTAACAAGTCCTATGATATTGGGCATCACATGCAAATAAATCAGTATGGGCAGTCAACCGCCCGACCAACAGGTTATCATTTCTTTCATTGGCAGCTGTGAGTATTCTTTGCCTTGTGCTCTCCCCCTCATTAGTTGTAATTTTTGTAAGTGGGTATTTACGTGTTGATGTTTTGCTACACCCACTGATACATTGGTAAAACATACAACAATTTTCATTTATTTTGAAATTCTTATGAACCCTATCAGACTGACGAATTGAACTTGAGGTAGACGCCGTCTGATCTTCAGGCAAGGTATTTTGAAATACTGGGGGTATGTTACTTTTACTAGTATAGCGTGACCTGCACCCATAATGAAATGATACATATATTTTTTGACTTAAAATGTCATTTCTAAACGGAAGCAAATTGTCATATACTTCGTCTTTGTACAAAGTTGCATAGTTTATTATTGATGATAGGCCTTCTGTCTTAGGGGTTTTCACAAAGGGGCCCTTTATTTTATTTTTCAATGACTGCATGCATATAATACAGTTTTTAGGATTAGGTGGAGCTGGCTTCATCTTTTTTGGAACTGGCTCTGTCTCAGGGTCACTCATTGTGCTAGAGTTGCCACACCCAAGATCCATTGTCTTTATTCATCCATCAGATCTGTGATAATAAATAAAGGACAATGTCTCAGCTTTGAATTGATTGAATATCTGACATAAAGATCTTCATATTTGATACTTTCTATTAAAGGAAATGCTTATTCAGTTAAACGAATTAGTATTACTATGGAGGAGATATATCATTTAGCTATATGGATAATAAATATCTACCTGTTACTAGTACTTTGATTGCACACTTTGTCCATTGAAGTTCCCTATCAATCTTAATATGTATCACCCAATGGGTCGTTACCAAGTACCATCCTATTAAAAGAGAATTTAAATAGACTATATACCTGCATGATTGAT
This sequence comes from Owenia fusiformis, assembly GCA_903813345.2. Taxonomy (NCBI): domain Eukaryota; kingdom Metazoa; phylum Annelida; class Polychaeta; order Sabellida; family Oweniidae; genus Owenia; species Owenia fusiformis. The sequence continues at coordinate 9,071,965 of CAIIXF020000010.1, forward strand.
TATTAATGAGATTTTATCCACTTAATACAAAAACTGTTGATACATTAATTACTTAGTTTTAATGTCATATTAATATCTTTTCATGTATACAGGGTGTCCCGAAAGTATGGGGCCCCCCCTAGATGGACATATACCAGTGTCGTGATAGTATGTGTCATATATCATTTTAAAGCTTATCCAAAGTTACATTGATTCGCCAAGTATCATGGTTCAACTCTCAAATATTAAAAAATTACAGGCATTTAAAAAGTTAGTGTTTGGTCAAAATTAAGTTCAATTTTACACCAAATCACTAGTCAATGTGTCCTCCCGGGCCATCTTTACAGCAGCAATTTTTTTCGGGTCGGAGAGATATTGAGTTGGAAAAAGATAACGGTGAGGGTAGAAACTCTAAGGAAACTCTTCTAAAGTCCCTGAACATGTTTTAAGAGGGTTATAAAATTCCAAACCCCTTTTTGAAGGGCTTTTAAGGTCATATCTGAAAATAATTACTGCTGTTAACATGGCCAAAGGGGGACACATTGACTAGTAATGTGGTGTAAAATTGTAATTTATTTTGACAAAACATTAACTTTTAAAATGGCTGTAACTTTTTCCCATTCGGGAGTTAAACCATGATACTTGACAAATCAATGTAACTTTGGATAAGCTTTAAAATGATATATGACACATACTATCACGACACTGGTATATGTCCACCTAGGGGGGGCCCCATACTTTCGGGACACCCTGTACATTTGGATTTATATTAAATTTAGCCTGAGGTAACATAAACATAATTTATATCAATGAACATATTCACACTTACCTTTTCTTATGTTTTCATAAATCTTTTCACTGCTTTAGACAAATGAGCAACAACTCAGACATCATTTGGTCATTTGAAGATAAGGCAAGGTATTGCTTCCCAATTAGAATGTGATATACATAACAGGATGTACATATATGCTACAAAAGTTCCTATTCTTTGTTCTATGTCTAATCCAGGGGCACCATGCTTTTCCTAATAAATGTTCACTACCAAGAGGTAGTGAGATCATCTGAAAGGGCTTAGGATTAAGATTTCCCATAGCACAATTATGCAGTGACCACAATATAACAAAAGATTTGAATATCAAAGAGGTTCATCCTATTCAATGTAGATAGTAATCAGATCCGGGCTTTCATACAATGGGTTTCTAATGCTTTTGATCATTGAGTGTGTATTACAATAATCATTGTTATGTCACATACCTATAAAAGATGAATGAAACAATAAAAAAGTTATCTTAAATATATTTTATGAACATGTTAAAACATAGTTAATTGTTTCTAGATTGCTTCTATAAATAATCCGTATGACACCCTCAATTTAAACAGGTTCTGATAATTTGTATATGACCAGCAATTAAATTCTTAATCGTCTTTACAATAATATGAATATTAATTAATTCATTTATTGATCATCTTTATTGCCCTTGGCTACTTTCTAATTGGCAACTGAAACCAAGAATCTTAACCATATTTTAATGCTGTGTCTTAACTGTCTTAACATACCTTATTATTAGCATTATTATTATTATTATTATTATATAATCGTCATTATTATTACATAATATTTAATTGATATGCTGTAATTAGGGTATTAGCATAGTTGGCATGTAAAAATGTTACATAAAATCAAATCTGTTCTTCAGAATATGATTATTTGCTCTGTGTTGTATGTTATTTTGTCAAATGCTGCATCAGAAACAAGATTTGCCACACCCACGTTTATACTCTTTTTTGGGGTTAGGGCACTAATGAGTGATAAAAAAATTATTTTAAGATGTTCAATGAGGGAAATAATCATATCAAAATATTAAACAGTCCTGTTAGATAATTTTAAAATACTAATATGTGTTATATTATGGTGCAACTTATTTCTAACCCTAGCAATAAAAAAGGCATGGTAAAAAATAAAATATTTTTTTCCGTCATTCAGTATTCAGATGATAATTTCAAAAAAATACGAAGGATTTTTGTTCCCAGTTTGGTTTACAATTGTTAAACAAGCATTTCCTCATATAACATCAAAAGGGTAGGTATAGTCATGCAAACCATTTAATCTTATTAAGCCTCTGGTAGTGCTACTTCAATTAAAAGATAATTAATTACATGCTCATTAATTCGTTAATTTATTCATGTTCGGTCGCGGAACCAAATTTCACAACATATATTTTCAGTTAGCTGACATATTTTCCTACAATATGGTACCAAACACCACTTGTTATACCAGGTGGGTAGCAAACTTTTTTTTTAACCCCCTTATATTCAATTTGTCATCCGGCTATATATAATGTCCCGCATTAGTTTTCAATTCTCTAATTTCAGCATTCTGCGGCGAATAAGTGTGGTTAAGCTAATGATACAGAAACCGACTCAATACTCATCTAATATTCCCACAGGACGTCCATAAAGCAAAGTTACGAATGATTTACTAGTTTTGAGGTGAAATAATGAATATTGCATTAAAACTGTAAAGTTTTAAAAAGTTATAAAATGCAGGTAGAATTGTGGTTACTAAGTAATATGATTTCATAATACCCGGGGCAACGTTTCCATTAAAACATGATAATATTTTTGGATGCTAAATAAAGTATCCAATTCACTTATTACAAAACAACATTTTTTTAATTGCTATGTTGTAATAATGTTGCTATATAACTCCGATCAAAGTTTAAGTATTATATTTATTCAATTTCCTGGAATATCGCCATCTTTATCAATCTGTATAATTCAGCAGAGTTTTTACTTTGAAGCTGATCAGTCACCTTGATAATGGCCCTACCTCCAAGTCAGCAATAAGCAATAATTGCTGCAGCTATACAGTAGCTAGGTATTGAGGTCCTAGACCATGCATCATATTTTCCTGATCATGCAATATCTGATTTTTACTTGTATAGAGAATACCATATCCTCAAATGGGTTCAAACATATGTTTTGAGTTATGACTCCAGTGTCACTATACCTACACTGACCAAAGAGCTCGAGGAGGATAAAAATGATTTCAAAACACGGCAAGAAGAAGAAAACATTTAAGCAAAAAGATTTTCACTCATTTCTTCTTCGACATTATTTCAGGTTATTACCCGGGGGTTATTATCACATTTTCTGATGATAAGTCATGGTGGTTGTCTTATAAGCAACTAAGCGATATCTAACTACAGGCAAATATATTTAATCGTAGCCACAATTTAGTCTAGGGAAAGCAATCAGTCCTCCTTAAACGATTATTGACACTTCATCATTTGCCTTTTTTTATATTCCATTATAAGATAAACCGATGACAAATTATAAACACCTTCTCACAGCTATGAGCGATGATAAAACTGGTCAAGTGAACTTGTTTGCATTGAATTTTCTATTCGCCGCGAAAATGTAACCGAATGTGCGTGTTTATAGGCCAGTTCGCTGTTCAATTGCACTTGCTATATATAACTTGTTAGGTATCAAAAATATATGTATTAATGATAGGTCAAAGAAGTTGTACTTTGTATATAGTAAGTGCAATTCAAGGGTTTTATTGCCTTAACTGATTCTACTACTCCGTGGGAGAATAAAAGACACAATACAATATCAGCAATTTGGGAAATTGCAAATATCAAGTATTTCACGTAATCCTGAAAGAACATGTTAGATTGACCCTCTCTCTAATTATATAATGTCAGTTTCCTCAAAAACACCCATCATTTCTCTATTCCCTGGGTTGTACGACCTTAACGACAAAGAAAAATGCTCGAGCCGGTAATGAGATATTTAGAAGAAGTATGATTTGTCTCCATTAACCACAGTTTTCTTCTTAAGAAAGTAAGATAATGAGGTAAGAATTACATTTTTACAATTATTTTCAAAGGCATGTACATTACAATTGTTATTCCATATAGGAAGTGCAGTAGCAACAACAGGAGTGTAGCTTCCACCTCAAACAAAAGACGCCGTGGAAAATGTGTTGGATTGAGGGCTACATAGTCCTAGGCAGCCATTAGTAACATTACAACCAAATCTGTGAACTGCGGTAAACAGATCTCAATTGTAGTGGCATATTATACTGAAAGATATATCACAGGTAGGAATCAGACAGCACTCTCCCGCAAAATCCACACGATCCGGTAAAACTCGCGCTCTCGGGGTAAACATTAAATATACCGGTAGGTTATAAAATTGCATCTAACACCCCGGTCACATTTGTCGTAAGAAAACTACAGTCGCCTTGCGGTCTCCGTACGGCGTGAATTTTAGACCTACCCCATGTTTGAAAATCAAGGATTGTCTGATCCCGGGTGTCTGATACTGCACTGTTTTACATCAAACTTGTTCCATTCAAAGCCGAACGCCCATGCAGTGTCTCAGAATATGTTGAAGACAAGCACTAATATAACAGAGCTATATACCAACAGAAAGGCGTTTTTGTTTTGCTTTGAATGGACCAAGTTTGAAGAAAAACGGTGCAGTATGAGACTCACAATCCTTGATTCTCAAACATCTGGTAGGTCTAAATTAATAGTTTTTTGTGTATAGTTGGACCGTGTTTTTGTTATTGCGGTATTTTTCATGGCGGATGTCAAACAGGTATGAACTTAGGAAATGTGACTGGGGTGTTAATGACAAATTACTATAATTTACCTATCTGTTTATTGTCTATCAAGTCGAATTACATGTTTACCTGTAGACCCTATTCAGCCATGGCTGACGTCAGCTTTTACAAGTTACTTCATAAACAGTTGACACATAGGTTAGTACACACCTTGACAATACGGTAAGTACCCTAAGAAGACAGATAATGTGAAACTCATTCCGCTAGCTGAATATACTAACAAGAATAAGCAAGGCCGATGGCCTTAGAAGATGGAGCCTTCATATTGAAAAAATCAAAACAGCACCTTCTTTTAAAATCCGATCCGGGTAAAAATCGCAGTCTCGGAGTAAAAATCACATAATCAATGTCTATGATCTATTATAAGTCGAATCACATATTTGCATACCCTATTAATCCATGGCTGACGTCAGGTTACCTACAAATAAGTAAGTTTCTTCATAAACTGGCACACATTTGAGATTTCAACCCGGGGATTTCAAGTTGTGTTCAGTCTCACGAACAACCTAGACTTATTTAAGTATCCTAAAACACAGATGATGTGAAACACATTCCGCTGGCTGAATATACTAACAATTAAGCTAGGTCGATGAACTTACAAGAAAGAGCATTCGTATTAAAAAATCCAAAATCTTACTACTTTTTACCGGAATGTGCGGATTTTGCAGGAGAATGCTGTTTGATTACTACCTGTGATATAACATTACTCCGACATTGATTACTGTAATCTCAAATTTCTTAAACTAAACTGGGGCCTTAGATCTAAACAATAAAATATCAACGTCAGTTAATAATTAAAAGATGTTTTTCTGTAATGTGTACAACACATCATTATTCTATTTGTCTGGCATAATTTAGGGCTTATAACATTGGCTGTTATCACATTACAGAATTAGGGATAACGGAAATTATGTGTCACTTATTGACATGGTTAATTCGAAAAGAAGGGAGAATTTGTATTTAGATCACAGGATACATTCTAGTCAAACAACATGAACTAGTGTTGCAATTACTTGTTCAGAAAATAGATTTTCAGGAAATATTTTAAGTCACGCGTTGTCTTAAACCTCTTCCTGTACTTCAAAAGATATACTGTCATGCTAGACTGTCAGTGTCAATTAAGTCGGACATCATTAGGGTTAAATTTACTACAATGTGACAACAAATGAAGCACACAAGTCAGTTCGTATTTGTACTATCTTCTCTTGCCACTATAAGTGCTTTCTGGATTAAGTCTAATTCTTAACATAGATTATCAATGGAAATCATGAGAAAATACCGAGAATTATTCAAAAATTGGTGTCATTTTTGTGACACCTTGTCATGTATGTTACATGCTTTTGCATTGTGGATATTGCGTTCACATATTTGTTATGCAAAGTGTTGATTGATTCACTCACTTAACCAGTACCTGAGTACACCCTTTGCAAAATTGATAAACTATTGGTTGGTCATTTAAAGCTAGCCGTACACCAATGGGACATTGTCCAAACTTGTCCCGTCCCATGAAAATATTTTTATTCAATAACTCCCTTAATTGATGTCCCAACATGTCCCATTAGTGTACTAGGCTAGCTTGTGAAAAAGTTGTTCCGATGTTCAATTTTTCCACGAAACCAGGTACGCGCTGACTTTATATCCCGTGACACATGCATTAGGTAGCATGGATATAAGGACAACTTTACGATAATTGATATTTTCAAATATATTCAAATTCTGTCATTCTACCAAAGCATGTGCCATGTATCTTAATATAATCGATATTTAATGTGTCCTATTTTAATATCAACACAACTGGTTATCGCGACCATGTGATATATACTGAAAATATGCTTATTAATTCTTAAAAACAGCTTTAAGATGATTTTTAGACAAAAATAAAAGTTTGCTTCTGTAAACTCAGATAATATAACAAATAATTCGGAATCATGTGCTTTGATCATTTTCAACTTGTTAATGAAATTAATATTTCATACTAATAAAACAGAATACGCTTATGATTTGTATCCTCCAACACACTGGTTAAATTAACGTTGTTGATATGTTGTTGATGTATAATTTGCTGAAAGCTTCGCCAAAAAGTGTCCTTAGGGGTCACCTTTTAAATGACAGACAACGTAAACATCAGACGAAATATTACTTTTTGTGGTGAATTTAGGTTTTGCTGTCCAATATTTTGTATCCTCTAAATATTATTTCAGCTATGTATCAAAACGATTTCAAATAACTATTTTGAGACATGAAACTAAGCCAATGTTGTATTTAAATTATTATAATTCTCAATCATATACAGTTTCTTAAATTGAAAGTGTTAAGCATGTGTTGGAGAATACAAATCATATGGACCTAATAAAACGTGAGTATAAATATCAAAATATTCCATTTTGAGACCTAGTTGCAAACATGGTGGCTCGATTTTCATGAAATAAATTAAAACATATTGGAAAGGGAATTGCTGCTAAATGGTTATATATAATATATTCATCAAACAGAGCAATAATGATTACTTTGCATTTTCTACAGTATTAGAAACAAGATACTACCTAGTAACTATTTTATGAATTTCTTTTTTATTGGCACCAACTATCATAACTTTGTTCCTCTACCCCCAGTCACCTCCAATTACGCCAAAAACTGTGATTTATCTGTTTCTCAAGCTCAAAAATCACAGAAAATCGAAGGGAGGGGTCAAACTGACCCCCACCCCTGTAGACATAAGGGTTGATACGTGTAGGCAAAAGCAAAATACCAAGATGTACCCTCAGCCACATCCTATGCAGCTGCCAGACAACTCTAGGTGATGACCAGTTACCAGTACAGATGGTGGCATGACAGAGTCCTACAGTTCTTCCCCAGAACATAGCAGCAACAACACGTACTACGTCCCGACATGCTACTCTTATCTAAAGGCACTAATTATAAGACAATACTAGGAATAGAACTAACAGTTCCATGGGAGGAAATAATAGATATTTCCCACCAATTCAAGTACAACAAATACCAAGACCTGATCCACGAAGCAAAGAACAAAGGATGGCAAGCAAGACTTTACCCTGTAGAAGTAGGATGCAGGGGTTTCCCAGCTGTGTCTCTGCGATCAATGTTTAAAGACATTGGAGTACATCCTAGACAACTCAGACAAGCAATGCGTGAAATAGGAGCAGCTGCATAATCATGCTCCAAATGGCTCTGGATGCGAAGAGGCGACAAATGGACCCACCAATAGCATGGCTATTATAACCAATGAAGAGGCTTTCCATCAATTCTTCAAGAGATAATCAGTGTCTTATGGCTCTAGTCCAGTAGCAAGCCTGACGACAGAGACAGCCAAGTCAACACTACCCAAAGCTCCATCCCACATCAATCCCTGAACAGTCCTATAGCTGTAGCAAGGCACTAGATGTTTAGACAATGAATGAGACTGTACATGATGATAATAAGAAGCTTTCGTTTAATTATAACACTCATTTATGAAAAAAGAGTTTTAATGAAAAAACAATCATTCCGAGTGTAGGACGTTCGCGCTTCATTCAATAACCGCCTTCCGAATCCCCACGGCCATGTACATGAAATAGCAATCGAACGGTTCGTTCCTTTATAGAAAAGACGCAATTTGTCCTAAGGTTCCATTTCCTGGATTTGTTCGATCCATAGTTTATTAGTTACATAGCTGATAGAGTGCCAGTTCCTGAATGTGACAAAGAGATGCTGATTAGAAAAATAGGCTTTTATTCAAAGGTTATGTGTTTAAACATTTTGTCTTTATTTCACTATATATTTCTAACTATTTTATGTTCCATTGTACATTCCTGGGATCGTAGTGCTATAATTGACACAAAATAATTAAATACATGACGCATTTTTTCCTGAGGTCCCAATAAATCATAGAACATTTGAGGTTATCAGCTTTAAAGATCTGGCCTCCTTATTGAGGTTGATGGGGTATAAATGTGTCAAATCTTTCACATTATCACCAAAGTTAGTATAGTTAATTGCAAATCTATAATGAAATATTTATTTTTGAAGATTAAAAAGGTATATTTTAGATTTTATCAATAGTAATATTCTATTAAACATGCCGACTACATGCCTGGTATCTAAACCCTAAGACATTGTATATACCCCATGGAAAGTACATTAGGTCCTAGGGCATGATGGGCAGTTATTGTCGGCCCATCGCAACAGCTACGAGCAACGATGTTTGGTAAAGTCTAAATGATACAAACGATGTGAGTGACAATATTCGGTAGAATCGAAATTATATAAACGATACGAACATCATATTTTGGTAGAAACAACGTGATACTATGGCGAATTTAGTCTCCCTATCTCATCGCGAAACACGAAACCAAGTTTGTCCAAAATTCCATTTATTTGTAATAATCCAAAGTTTCGAAAATATGCTACTTACAGTTTTTGTTTGACTCCAGTCCATGTAACGAGGTTCTGAAGATTTACTGTAAAATTGCCTCTTTTATTCCCAAATTTTGAGATGGGCAGAGCCGAAATAAGAGGTCTTGTCCAATATTAAATATCTGAATATTAAACATTTATAGAAATGGGCCGAATATGGTCGAAATAATGCTCTAGAATTAAGAATAGATATTATAAATTTCTGCCCACATTGTTTAGAAAAGATGGAAAGTTCCCAATTAATCCCAATTCCGTTGATGTTTTCTGATTCCAAGAATTTTTACATGGACCAGAGTCTGTCTGACATCATCCAAGTGAACTATTCAAGCTATTAAGTCACTAACTCCATATAATAAACTTTTTACCATCATACAGACACTAAAAATTACAAAATAGTTTTCACAATTTCATTAAGGATTATATGATATAAATATGTAAAATGTATGTCCTCTAAATATTGATAATTGGGTTATAAGCACTAAAACACAGTATCAATAATTTCTTCGTCAATTTTGTTCTGTTAGAATTTAAAGTTGATTTCAGCTATCTTGCAATGTTGTTCTTAGAAATGCCTCAATGCTTACAAATCACCATGTTAATGTATTGCCAAGATGTCGATTGCAACCCAACTCACTGATATCATAACAAACCAAATGGTGCCAGAATCAACAACAATAAATCAAAACAATCCAATGTCAATGTTTCCTTACTTTTCAAAGCTGAACATAAAAATATATGATCATATACTCAGTATTAATTAATAATTAAATATTATGAAAGCCATTTGTAACTTTGTCACAATAAGAACGATACGAGCAACAAAAGGTCTATGTGCAGTATGGCAAGTGATTTTAGACTATAAGTTATTGAATGATTCGAAGTGCAATACAGGATATATTCTGCTAGAGTAAATTCCATATTGGCACGAGACGAAGTCGAGTGCCAATACAGAATATCGAGACAGAATTTATCCTGTATTGCACTTCAAATCATTCTATAACGTTTTTATCGTGTGCTCCTCTGTATTGCTACTGAGAATGTCCCCTCCGTACCAATATTTTCTGTATTCCGACGGAGATGACCAATGCGGACGACAATCTCAGTAGCAATACAGATTGGTACATCACAAGAACTGACCAATCAGAAGGCTTCATTTTACAGATCGTACGATAAAGTCATATCTTTCACCATGAGTACTTTCTGGCCATCAATACAGTGGTTCTTAACAACCGATGTTTTCTTTCAAGTAAAGTACCCATGGTGATAAAAATATCAATCAAACAAATCGAAAATGTATGAATAGAGACCGAGGTCAACCTTTTTTCAAAATGTTGAACCTATTTACTCAAAAGAGGATCTTCCTTTTCTGATTTTTATTGCATGAAAAGATTATTTAACAAGGGGTTTAAAACTTCTTCAAAGTAGATGGTATTGAAAGTCTAGTTTTCAAGTTTTCGATGACTAAAATCATGCTGAAAATAATGGATACCACCCTTTGGGAAAATAACATGGGTTGTGTGTTTTTAACTTTAACGCATTTCAATACCCATCCCCTTTTCAAAAATTGTTAATAAAGTATAGAAGAAACTTTCGATATGTTTAAATTGAGAAAAACAAGATCTTCTTTATAAAAAATGAGCTTAACATTTATAAAAAAGTGCCAAGGTGGGGTCCTAATCAAATTGATATTTTACTCTCATGATGACTTTACTTGAAAGAAAACATTGTTTTAATAAAAAAACATTGTATTGATGGACCTTTGATAGAAACGAAGTGATACAAGCATAAGAGCAACAAGAAACAAGGTGATTCAAACCACAGGGGCTTGGCTGGAGTGTCGGGCCCTCCAATATGTCGTCGCGTGAGAATAACTTTGTACTAACTGCCATTTTCAAAAAAATTGAGATAGACATGGAATTTTACTATTTGAAACACAGGCTTTCATCTCAGATACATGCCCCATCTCAATTCCTTCTCATTAAGCTAGAATTCAGTGTGAAATTGTAGACAAATCTCCAGACAAACAGCTTATTTCTAATTTCAAATTGTCATATCTGATATCAACTGTTTCAAACAATCAACTCTCTAAGAATTGGTCATGTGACTTGCAAAACTTGGAGTTATAACAATCTTATATTAAAACGAAGTATGCCAATATACATGTTATTGTATCTAGAATGAAATAATGTTTTGTAACACAATACCATGCCAGTTTGCATGCCTGGCCTTTCATGTTTTAGTTTTAGAACTATTACAAGTAGATCAAAAAAATAAAATGATACAGTATGTGTAATCCCATGTATATTCAAATTATATGCCCTCAATTACTCTTTGTATTATGGATGCTCATTGGATTATTCATGGCCACATGATATGAAATAGAATTACTAATTTCCTCGAAAACCCAAATCCTTGCTACCAGGGAAGATGAAAAGTACAAATGACCAGTTAATTAGATCATGTGAGCAGTCAAAAGTACCCTTTATCTTCCCTGCTACCAGGTCTTATAGGGGTTTGAATGGCCAAATGCAATAGAAATGCATATACGAAGCTGTCATCATTAGATGTTGAAACTGAAAGACTACTTATTTGTTTCTTCAAATAGAGTACATTTAGGTTATATACTAGATATAGTAATCAAAACAAATAGTAACTGTCATATTCTGCACTACATTGCTCAAAGGCAATTACTGTCTGTATACTATTGAAATCTCTTTCAAAATGATGTTTTATAGTTTGTGGAAAAAAGCTAAATCTATTTAAACTAGCTTTAACTTTTACTGACCATACACTATATCAATAAAGAGTTATCTTTATGTTAGTATAGTCCCTTAAAACACTTATTTTATTTTATTTTCATCTATGATTTACTTTGGGCTTTTCACTGAACATCTGGGATCTTTTTAGTTATTTTATTACTAGTATGTTTTTCAGATTTGTCCTTTCTTTTGCATTTTTGGGATCATTGTTTTTAGATCATCTACATTTTATTTTGGATAAGTAACAAATTGGTTCAATTTCTTTACAAAGAGCCACTCTAAGTCTCCACTTCTACAATTGCTTCAATTCCCAATTGTACTCCACAGAGTAGCAAACAACAGAAAATGAATGGATAATGATAACTGCATCCCAATGAACAAAATGTGATTACCTAAATCGAGGTTTCATCACTTTCATTAATCTAAAATGAATTAGAAATTATTTTTCTATTTTCAAATTTCTTCCATGTGCATGTAATAAAAATTGGTTTTGTCTTAGGCCCTAAGGATCTGAAACCTGCTGGTCAAAATGGAATTACGGACCAGTTGCATTGTTATTCTCCTATACCCAGTGAAAAAATCAACTGGTCTGTATCAAAAATAACCTGATAATGACCAGCGGACCGGCCCTTAGGGGCTACATTGTAATGTGCTGGGAGGTTTAGGCTACAGGGTTTATACTGAGGGAAATATGTGGGGGACCGTACTGGCATCATTGGTTTCAATGCATTGTATTTCTGCCTTAGTTTCAAAGGCAATAAATTCTTTTTGAAGGGTGTCCTGAGATTCCAAAATTAAGAAATAATTGTACTTATTTGAGAAATTGATTTTAAAGTTTTATAAATTGAATTTTCTTTATTTTATTAAATAATATTCTTTGGTTTTTGAAGATTTTTTTACAAAGCAAAACATTATTTTTCATTCTAGATACAATAACATGCATATTGGCATACTTCGTTTTAATCTAAGATTGTTATAACTCCAAGTTTTGCAAGTCACATGACCAATTCTTAGAGAGTTGATTGGTTGAAACAGTTGATATCAGATATGACAATTTGAAATTAGAAATAAGCTGTTATTCCGGTGGGAAATTGTATCAACTCCATTTCCATAGTTTTAAAAAAGGATCTTGTAAATTGTTTCAAGGTATGATATTTCATATAAGATATCTCTAGGGTGAGACCAGGTGACATACAAAAAATCAAGTTTCACATAGCAATACTAAGTAAGATACAGACCTCTAAACTTTCAACCCTTGATTTCTCAGTTCCGTAAAAATGTGAGATAGTACAAAGTTATTCTCATGCGACGATGTGTACTTTTATAAAGAGTTTAAGGGAGGTCGATGTTGATGCTTCCTGAAATTTGTAGAAAATGATTGTTAGATATATCCAGTAAAAATATATCGAATCCTATCAATAATCGACATGCTGATTCAAACAACACTACAGAGTAATGTTACCCAAAATGGTAGCAATCTATCCACTAGTTGCTGAGAAATCTGAAGAATATGTAAAGAAGTGATTAAAATAAAAAAAACTACAATTTTTACCTCAAAATTATTAGCTCCAGAGTCGATTTCTTCCTCAAGACACGACCCTCCAGACAAGCCCCTGTGATTCAAACAATATGAGAGATAATATTTGGAAGAAGGCAAGTGGATAAATGATACGAGCAATACAAACGAAATGACCAACAAAACTTGGTACAAATATTTGATAGAAACGAAGATATACAAGCGATACGAGCAACAATGTTCGGAACGAAGTGATACAAACGGTACGAACGACAAAGAAAGAGACGAAGTAATACAAAGTATAGGAACAACAAACGTTGGTAGAAACGAAATGATTCGAACGCAAGAAGCAAATATTTGAAAAAAACGAAATGATATGAACGATTCTAGCAGCAGAATTTGGTTGAAAGAACTGATTCAAACGATTCGAGCAACAATATAGAGTAAAGACGTCCATGTATTGCATGCTTTTAACAGTCAACCCTTGAGTACGAGCAAACTTCATGTTCAATTGTGAAAAACGAACTTTGTGTTGACTGCATTTGAAATGAATTTGAAGGAAGGATAGTGATCTTGGACCCGGATTCTGCTTTTGATAAAGTCAGACGACGTGTAAAATAATGGTACAATAATTGTACGCCATACAATAATGGGGTGGTAATAATTGCATAGATGCCGATTTATACGAACAATCTATTCTAATATTGTCAGCACGTCAATAGAATGATGACTCTTTGGTATCATTACAAAGTGATTGAGCACGAAGGTCGGGGGGTGCTAGAAATGATGATATGACACGATTTTATTTCACGATTATGTTGCATTCTATGCACGTGAATATTATGTGCTTCACAATTAGCGTATCATCTGATTTTGTGAATTGAATTGAAATAATGAACAGCTAATAATGTATATTGTACTCTTCAATATGCAAAGGAATGGATGTTTTAAAATAAATGCAATGCAATACATACGAATAATGCAAGCAAAACAATACAATATACTATTCGTAAAATACATTTACAATACGGTGCAATAATAAAATCGAATGTCACCTGATTTACTCAACTTACAATGGAATGAAAGTTATACAATACAATGTAATACTTGATCAAGTGAACACCATCTTATACAGTTAACATTAATAGCACCGGTACAGGTTATTTTTCAAGGGTTCCCTTAACGGCGACTCCATTTCCTTTTTTTCTACCTTGATTTCAGCGCGCTCATCTTTAATTCTGAAAAACGAGAGGGTACAGTGAACTAGTACAATGAATTTGGCATAATTGTGATCCTTATTTGTACATTGACATTTTTATGACGCGTAACGTTAATGCCCCGATCACATTTTATTGCAACCATATGGTTTGATATTGCTACGGCCAATAGCAATCCTACGGACGCCGTTTAATTTCTACGGTCCCTTGCTACAGCAGTCACACATGCTACCTTAGCCGCGTGGCGTTTTTAGTTCTGCATACATTTAACAGGCGAGTGTCGTCCGTTATATCTCAAAATAAAATAATTTCACCATTGAAGACATTTGGTATACGGTAATGGTATGGAAATATCTTTCAATGAAGATTGGAGAGCCATTGTGTATCGAATTCAATTAAGCCATCTTACGTTATTGAGTAGCTTGGTTCTCAATCAAAGTCAAGATCGAAATTTACGTATTCCAGGCCAAAAGTACGCTCAGAATTGAATTACAATTGCAGCTTTGCAAGTATCATAGAAATTAACAGAAATTGACATTTCTGCCCATCCTGCATAATTTGTCTTAAATGTTATGATACTCGCAAAACTGCAGTTCTTATTCATTCTCAGTCTTTCGTTTGAGAGGCTCTTTTACATAAACCTTACTTACCATAGTTGTATGTATACATGCGTGGCTTGTACCGTCATATTGTTTAAAAAATCATTTCGAGACAAAATGGAAATATTTAATTATTCATGATCAATTAAAATCAATGATCATGTTTTTTCTGAGTTACCAATAAATTTCTCAGAATAAGTTTTATTAATCAATTACCAATACCTCACTATCAACACGTAAACGGAATGGGTTAGCGTTAAGTGCAGATCCTTACCATTTTTTTGAATTTCCGTTTACGTAACAAAAGTGAGGTTGTCACAAATGAATATGCGCAGTACATGGCAAAATATGTTAGGTCATCTCGTATTTTTTTGAACTGATGAAATTAATTTATTTCGATTATTTTTTGTATAACGCATGGAAACTGACTTTAAAAAGTGAGCAATGTCATTAGTATTGTGATAATAACGTCCCTTATACCTATTTATTACAGGTCGTGTAGACCATTGTTGCCCGATTTATAGCAAAAACATTGACTTTTGCACGTTGGTGATGATGCTCCTTTTTTAATAGATCTCATATCTTAGAAGGGTATCAGTTCAAAAAAATACCAGATGACCTAACATATTTTGACATGCAGTGCGCCTATTTATTTGGCAATTCAGTTGTGAATTTTCTCTTGAAAAAATGAATCTTCCAAATTTGTTGAGTTTTCTTGCAGAAATCGCCTAATCCCCCCCCCTCCATCATTTTTGTACGATCACCGGGCGTGAAATAGGGGTATGGCATTTTGTAATGCTCATAAAATCTTTTTAAGGCATTTTAGAAGAATTTCCTTGGAGTATCTACCCTCACTAACCTCTTTTTCACCTCAATAGCCATCCTCTCTTTGACGTGTTTTTCTCCAATTCGCATTTCCCCAACTTTACACCAAGCTGATTGTATGCAAAAAAATGCATTCAACATGTTTAATATGATTGATATTTCGTTCATAACCACTGGACCAAATCTTATTGTTCTCTTGTCACATAAAACATTCCTTAATATCATTTCCCAATATCAGTATTATTCGGTTAATTTTTTGCCAATTCGCAATTAAGAGTAGATGTTAAAAGTGGTTCTCACTGAAAATGCAGATATCAGATTCTTGTACAACACGCATAAAGATACTCATCTTTCGGCAAAATTCTTTTGAGCACTTTAAGTTAAAAATACGAGTTATGGCTCAAAATTACCCACTTTATTCATTGTATCCATAAGATGCCAATCTCGATTATTGAGATCCATATTAAGTTCATCATTTGACATTAAATATAACTTTTATCAAAATTAATCTTTGCTCAATATATTATTCTCTAGATCTTTTCAATAGATTATTCCAAAATATTTCTCCCATGATATCATAGGCATATTTACTATTTTTGTGTATTGTTATTATCATAAAATGATATATAAATATTTTTGTAACTTATATCGAAAAGTAGCAAGTGTTCTTTTATTTTTATACTCGAGAAAAAGTACTATATCTAGTAATAGCAGTGGATACATGCAAGTCCGTTACCTTGCACATGTAGGTACTCATTATCTATTAATTTGTTAATTTCCTGTAAATTGCACTTTTGTCATCGATGTCTTGCTGAAGCCCGTCAGATATCGCCTCGTGCTTTGCGAAGTGGTATGATACAACTAGATTTCTTTGCAGAGGCGGAGCTCAACGATCCTGGAAGTTGCAGAAACGTATTTGAAAAGCACTTTCTAAATTCCCTATTCGTGCTTGCGTATAACAC
This sequence comes from Owenia fusiformis, assembly GCA_903813345.2. Classification (NCBI taxonomy): domain Eukaryota; kingdom Metazoa; phylum Annelida; class Polychaeta; order Sabellida; family Oweniidae; genus Owenia; species Owenia fusiformis. The sequence continues at coordinate 9,088,871 of CAIIXF020000010.1, forward strand.
AAAGTTAAGAGCAAAATTGAGCACCAAGCACGTGTCAATACTGATTCTCATGAGCTGAAACTTGTCGCAGTAAAGTTCGTCCCTGTCAATGGTCAACATGAAGAAGAACCAAACGGCAGATGGTGACTGCGACAAAATAAAGAAAAAGTTGATCGTGAGTAGAGTAATCGTTATTCGCTCGTTTCTAATTGCCCGGGAACTTCTTCGTCGGTTATAGCCTGGGCAATGATTCTCATATGTTTTCAATGCCTTTCTCCTGAGTGTAAGAATCAAAGAAATACTCAAGATGAAACACACAAGCCATGGAATGACGATGTTAAGAACAACCTTTGTCGGGTAATACGTTGTTTGAAAAACCCGACTGTAATATAGGTCTGTAGAGGATACATAGCTTATCGTTTTGTTTCCGTCGTTAAATGTCGCAATTCGTTTTTGAAGAAAATCTGGACTGTTTAGGAGAATAGCCCATATAAATATAATGCAAGACACCTTTCTAGCCTTCCGTCTTGTGCAAATCCTTAACGCCATTGTTGGTAACTGCACTGCAATAAACCTAAATACGGTCACTGACATGGCGTGGGTATTAGATGCAGTGATAAAAATGTTGGTCGGAATAGAATAAAGAGCAAAGAAAATCCTCCATGGAATAAATGGAATATCTAACCACTTTGGTGATTGTTTTTCCAACAGTTGGAACCTTTCCGAGCTGTAAAAATAAGTGTAGTAACAGAGAAGCGTCAGTAATGTTGCGGTATCAGCCACCACCATTCCGATGTAAAATATCGATGTAACATTTACCATAACTGGCCGAGTGAAAATCACTAGATTTACGATATTCAGACATATCCCGATACAGCATACTATTGGAAGTAATATTCCTCGTATATAAAACTCAACTGTCAGTCGAATATGATGCAGTTCATAAGTACATCCATCATGCAAATCAGAGGGCTGTATAGTTGTAATATTCGAGTATTCTGTTGTTCCATTTGTTAAAACCCCAACTATTGTCACGCTTGTGTTGAATTCTTGGCTCGGCCAGTCAGTGGTGTTTGTTTGGAAGTTCATACCCCTGTTGTCAATATTGCGATAGAATGTAGAATAGACCGCCCGTCTTCGTTGTGTCTCTAGGCGGCAGCTGCAAAGAATAATGCAAATATTATGGCAAAGAATACATTTAACTCAGACAAGCATTACTTATAGTTATAAGTAACAGCGCGCTATGCGGCAATAAACTATCAAACTACACTAAAATAATATTAAGCCGATAAATAATGTATGGCAGGCCAACTTGTATATTCATAGTTGCTGTTTCCATCGAAAACAAGGCATGATATATCACATTCCAGCCAATCAGAACACAGGTTACAAGGAGTGTCCGATTCCAGCCAATCCAAACACAGTATTTCATATAACTGTACTGCATTATATAACCAACAAACCACCCAAAGTCATTTGTTGAATGGTTGTCAAGGTGACAATTTGACCCTACATACAGATTGAAATTAATACTTTGCCAACTTGATCCTTCCAAAAAGTTTCATTGTAATCGTTTTTAGAATCACTGAATTTGACGACTTTATCAATTTTAGTTGGGATTTGAAAAAACTATAAATAGTATCATAATGAATATCAAGGTGTGTAACTTATACAGATCAAAAGTAGTGTAAAAAGGTCAAACCTTGCTAAACCCATGCAAAAAGGATTCTGGTTGAATTTCAATATTTTCTGTGAATACTGTAAACATTTTTTGAAAGGTGTGAGAGTTTAAGCACATGGTCCAAAAAACCGTGGGTGATTAAATGCATTCATGTTTTGTTTTTTGGCCATTGTATTCGGAACTTCCGCCCTCATTCAAACGCTGATACAAGACATTAATCGTGCTTAAAGCCATACATCTTATTTCAGACCCAAAAATAGACATGAAAAACTCAGAATAACCTCTTGCTTATCATCAATAGACTCTCATTTAGACATTCCTTTCGGTAAATAGTATCGCTTTAGAAAATAGCTCGATTAAATTATTAGAAGATATACTGAATTATGTTTAAGCTAAGATGATAAATAATAGAATATTGCAAATTTGTTCTGGACATGACGTTTACTACGAGGAACAAGTGGGATATAAAACTAGATAAAGCACTATTGATTTTATTTCAACTTATCTGTAGTTAATCAGAAGTATTTATCTTAGGATAGGACGTTGCTATATTCTGTATAGACTTTAGGAGAGCATTTGACTGCATTCATTTAGTATTCACACCGGAATAGCCTGACTACGGTAAAGTCAGATACAGTTGTCACAAATGGCGGACATAACCGTCGCTTCAATCAGATTTTCATGAATTGTATGTTTAATAGCACCTAGACTAAATTCCTTTAGAACAACAATCAATCAAAGTGTATTAATACTCATTGACCCCTGTTACACAGGCCAGTTGAAATGCTTCGTTACGAAGCAATTTGACAAAAAGCTTCGTAACAAAGGAATTTTGGGCCAGTGTAACACCTCCGCCTTCGTTGGAAAAGCTTAGTTGATAACGAAGCAATTGAGTAGAAAATTCAACGAAGGTAAGCTCCCAACGAAGCTTTTTTGGCCTGTGTAACAGGTAGCTTCGTTAGAAAATGCTTAGTTGGCGGTTTGCGGCATGCGCGTAATAAAGAGCACATTCATCATTTTGTATTAAATGAGAGGAATCGCGAGGAAAATACATGTTTTTAAGTACGTATTATTATAATGCTACGTTTTGATTAAAATAATTACCTATTTGCGTCACTGATTGACGCTAACTCAAGCCCTAAACGCCACGTACAAATGTGATTTACCGTCTTTCGTAGCATTTCATTCGATTCCCTGCCTTTCCTCGCATTGATATGACAAAAAGTATTAAATCTAAAAAACGCAGGTTTTACCGTATATGTATACGGTAGTTTTGAAACGTTTATCTGATCTATTAGAGAATAAACCTAGAATATTTAAATGTCCCTCTTTCGGCAAACTCCGTCTCAAGTGTGGAAGGGTAAACTTTTGAAATTACATAAGATATGCTTACTAAATAGAAAGTTGTGGCATACATGTTTAATATTAATTTTTTCTTGCGCCTCGAATAATTATACCTTGAATGTAATTCTAAAGCCCGTGTTCTAAAGGTGTTAATACCATGATACTGATACAATTGCTTCCCGGTGAATCACATCAGGGAATATAGCCGATTTGATTGATTCGAAAATGTCTCTCTTCAGAAATCGTATTCAACTGGCTATCGCCCCATTCTGCCATTGCAATACATGTACTTGTACTAGATAGTCGTTCCATTATTTTATTCTTCGACGATTTTAAATTGTAATTGAATTTAAACTTCATGTTTAAATATATTGAATTAATTACGTTTCAAAACTTCCGTAAAACTTCCGTAAAACCTGCTGACAAGGAACGGTGGCCAAAACTGTTTCTTGTCGACAGATATTTGCCACAGAGAGGCTGCATGTTTTAGGCCAGCCCCAAACACTATTGATGTGTCGTAAGACGATGCTTACAACTGATATTCAAGTTTCTTCCTATTTGCGCCATTTTCGAATTCAACGGACGGCTTATGGATTAACATACTAATTTATGTCAAACTCACTCAAATATGCATGGAGTATTGGCGAGACGGGTAATATTCATATTAAAATGAATTGGTCATGAAATAGTAGTTACACGCGGTCTTAACTTCGACCGTTAATTTGAATTTTTGACCTACCGGATGTTTGAAAATCAAGGATTACGAGTCTCATACTGCACCGTTTTTCTTCAAACTTGTTCCATTCAAAGCATAACAAAAATCCCTTTCTGATGGTTTTATAATATCGTATGTATTAACAATGGGTTAGGAGCATCATAAAACACGAATCAATTGATATTTTAGGTGAAATAAATATATGTGTTGCTGTGTTTGAAAATAGGTGAATGGCGTAAATTCGCCCTTTTTTAATGAATTTTGAAAACCTTTCGTCCTCCATTTTTCCACATACAACAGTAAACACATACGTTTGCGAACAAAATCAGCTATTTATTAATAAAAAACTAGAGTTTATGAGCAAAATAATCATGTATGATATATTAAAAATTGGTCTCGTATTTTTTGTTTAATGTACACTTAAAAAGTTGAAGGTAACAAAAAATGAGCAAAAAAGGTCGCTGTCGACAGATTCTATTTTTCAAACTATATGACGTCACAATATGGGACGCTTATTAGAATTCATCCTTTGAAAAAACACTTCCATTTACCTTTATCAAGACGAAAATAAAGTATAATAGTCAAATATTGTTCGAGTTATGTGCGTTTAAAGACGAAAAATTATTCAAAATGTAACGTGTCGACAGCGGATATTTGGCAGATTTTCGGGTAAAAAACTATTTTTTAAAAAAGAACGCGCAAGAATTATGAAAGAAGTGTACTTGATTTGAAAACTTCATTAAAGCAGCTTTAAAATGATATATAATTTTGATTCAAATATTATCTTATATTCCGAAGAATTAAAGTTACATTCATTTGATACCCTGAAAACACAAGTGCGCCAGCTTTTTGCGACGTGTCATTATATTATCCAAGCCAAGAGCTCCTAAAAGTATACGTTAACATGTCATGTAATGTAAATGTCAAATCTCAGGTTTCATCATTTATATTATTCTTTAGTAAATTCATTCTGAGAATGGTATTGGTGGCCATTGATCTCATATATTTCCCCTAATAATGTACTGTGCGTGCAGAGTCTGGTTCGAAACTACACCGAAGACCAGGCTCTCTTTTAAGAAGCGAACCCGAACGAATGCAAAGTGTACTAAATAATAATTTTATTTTATGAACCCATAAATCAATGAATTTATCAGCTCATTGAAAAGAATGAAGACTCAATGCATTGTTGCTGCTTCATTCCACTCAGGCGTTGTATTCTAAACTTTTGAAAACAACACCTTCATGGTATGATTCAGCAAACAATGCACCGAGTCCAGGACTTAAATCCTTAATCCACACATAGCTAGGCGAAGTGTGTCTTATTCCAGCCAATCCGAACACAGTATTTCACATATAGAACAATGTTTAAAATAATCAATAACATATTCAAGGTCACTAGTTAAACAGTTGTCATGGTGATAAATGGACTTTTCACATTGGATTTGATGACTTGCCAACTTGACTCTTGCAAACAATTTCATTGAAAATGTGTTCTTTTTGTGGTTTCGTTCATTGAAGATGATTTTGTAGAAAATATTTTGCAATGTGTGAAAAGAATTTAAGCCCGAGACTCAGTGCATTGTGGCTGCTTCATTTCATTCAGATGTTGGTTCCTAAACTTTACTTTTCCGCTGCGCGGTCATGCAAAGATTTGGAAACATCTTCATGGAATGGCTCAGCACCAATGTACCGAGTCCAAGGCTCAAATCCTTAAATATAGACCCTTGGGTCGTTCGGGGTAAAGAAAATGTTTGTGTCTCGCCCTAAGGTATGTATTCGTCGATATAACACCTTTCTCCTAGGTCTATTACGATTCGAACATAAAAACTCACCAAAATTTACTGTGCTGTGTCGACGAATACACACCGGGTGAAATACTTTGTTCACAGTCTATAGAAGGCGTGAATATAGAGATTATCCTATATGAGGTTCAGGATATTGGGATTATCCCGAGGCCAATATAATATATCTGCCCGAGGGCCGTAGGTCCGACTATAGGATGATCTGTTTATCCCATACCAATTACATTGTTCAATTGTTGCAACCAATCGTGGAATTATTTTAAAATATTTCATGCCCAGTCTTTTATTCTTGTCCGTAACCGGATTTTCCTGTTCAAATATTTGATTATTAACGGGGCATACTGCTCCTTCCCTTCTCTAAAGCATCAAACAGATTGCCGTTGTTTGCGTTTTTCTCCATTGTCGTTTACAGTACATATGCGAACGTTACAAAAAAGAACCAATACGGGAACAGCGATTATGACGTAGCGGGCAGGTATACTATATCTGCCCGCTCGGAGCGGGACGTAAAGCTATATCTGCCCGCTGATGAAAATATATAAGGGTTATGTACTGGGAGGTTTTGGATATGGGGTTTATCCAGAGGGAGATATGCATATCTACCTGAGGGACCGTACGGACCGAAGGTAGATGTGCATATCTCACGAGGGATGAACCCAATATCCAAACCGACCGTACATAACTGCTTTATCCTATACCAAGTAGAGATTTCTAATTTTCTTTCAATTTTTTCACATTTTTTTTTTATTTTTTTCGATTTTTTCAATTTTTTTTCAATTTTTTATTTTATTCACATTTTTTCACATTTCTTTTTTTTCAATTTTTTCTTATTTTTTCAATTTTTTTTCGAAGCGGGAAGATATGCCCTGGAGCGGGAGATATGGCGGGAGATATGGAGGTTCAGGATATGGAAACCTCAAAATCAGGATACGGGATATATCTTACTAACTTATCTCCCTAAAACTCTACTTGGCATAGGATAAATAAGGGTTATGTACTGGGAGGTTTTGGATACAGGTTTTATCCCAAGGGAAATATGTGTATATCCCGAGGGACCGCAGGGACCGAGAGATATATAAGGGTTATGTACTGGGAGGTTTTGGATATAGGGTATATCCTGGGGGATATGTTTATATCTCCCCGAGGGACCGAAGGGACCAAGGGGAGATATAAATATTTCCCGAGGGATATACCCTATATCCAAAACCGACCGTACATAACTGGTGTATCTCATACTTGAGTGGGTTTGGGGTAGATATAACCTTTACCATCTTTTTCAAATGACAAGATAGGCCTATACTGTAAAAGCACAATTTATATTTAACATTTTCATAATATTCCTTCAGCTCAATACAATAGAATTGTAACATTTAAACTTTTTGAAAAATTTTAAATTTCTGAAATTTAAATTTTTAATTTTTTTTTAACTTTTTTAAACTTTTGAAAAAATTCCCAGGAGCGGGATGGATATATTATATCTGCCCGCATTTGGCCTAGAGCGGGACATATACAATATATCCTGCCCGCTCCTCAGATATGATATATATTCCCGGGTGATATCTACCCCAAACCCACTCAAGTATGAAATACACACATATCTCCCGAGGGATAAACCCTGTATCCAAAACCGACCGTACATAACAGATGTATTTCATACCTACTGATGTTCTAGGTACGTCATATACCTTATAAAGTTCCAAAATTCAAAAATATACTTAAGATACGCATTTTCTTGGTGTTATAAAGTGTTTTTTTAAGTTTCTGAGATTTTCAAACTCATATAACTCATATTTTGAAAAATAAAATTTGAAAAAAAAATTTTGGGAAAAAGAATGTGAAAAAGTCTTTTGGAAAAAATGGGAAAAAACATTTTTGAAAAAAAGAATTTGAAAAAAATTCAAAATTGTGAAAAAAAATTCAGGAGCGGGACCGGGATGGATACAGCGTGTATCCATCCCGCCCCGGGCCTTGGCTAGATACAGTATATATTCCCGCTCGTTATGTACCTAGAACCTCAGTAGGTATGAAATACAAGTTTTTACAAACCGGCTTTATGTACCCGTAACACGTCCAAGTATGGGATAAACAGTCATATTCCAATGAATGATATATACGAACTGATCATATTAAACAAATATCGCATAAGCTGGCTGCATAATTATTTACCATTTAGGGAGATGAAATGTAGACTTTCGTGGGCACAATGTATCCTTTGCCATTAATAAGTTATAACATAAAGCTGACATGATCCTGAAATTAAATGGTTTTCCTTGAGTAAGGTCGAGTGCCTATGGATCAAATGAGGACATGTTTTAATGCCCGTCATAAAACTAAGTAATGAAATTGCTGTTACTCTTTAGATGTCCAACTCATTATTCGACTGTTAGTGTTAATCAGTGAGTAATGTGCTGATTTTTTAGTGTAAAAGTAGCAATTGTCTCAGTCTAAAAACACATCGCCATGATCATTGTTTGATTTCAGGATGATTAAGTATTTAAGAACCTCAACGCTTTGTTTGTAAGATAGATCAAACAAGTTAATTGTTGCTTGGCTTAATATAATGCACCGAAGGTCAAGGTTAAGGCTAGCACTCAAATTAAAGTGATTTATAGCACCCACAAAGTATTGAACCCGATGCTTAAATCTTTTCACAAATTTACAAAGCAGTTTTGTACAGGGCACCTACATGCAAAATGTCACCACATGGCATTTGTTACAGACGCCGAACACCAACCGCGGAAAAATGTAACGCATCCACTTTTTACCTCGAATTCCATGCATATCAATTTTTACTAACGCTTCAAGTAAAGTTCCTGACCGTTTTTAAAAAATGAAAAACATTTTAGAAATATCGTCCTCGAGATCTTCTTACTCCGTGAATTTTACAAGGTTTGAATAAGGATAGAGCTATTTATCTTTAGTTTGACTAAACTTGACAAAATGTAACGCTTGTCGTTTTTGACTTTATACGTCTATTTGCGCCATATAGGCATTGTTTTGTTTCGACATTTTGACGCCATAATATTACGCTAATTGTCCCCAGTTTCGTGCGACGTGTACTTATATTCTCTTTTGACATTACTGCTGGATGTCATCACATTTTTGGTCAAAATCAAAACAATTTTTCCTCAAAGCCTTAAGAATTTGACCAGGTCTTGGCGATTCTTTTATAAAACAACTGAACAACATTTAACTAAGGGCAAAATAATCCTAGCCGCAGCCAAAGTTAGTCAAGGAAGAGCAACAAGTCCTACTTTATTGATAGTTGACCCCTGACGATGACAGTCCATATCTCAAAACGTATTAAGACCCATTCTTAAAAACAGCCAAAATTTAAGCATATGTCATTCTTATATCAAAACGATTCATGGTTAGCATTCATATCACCAATATTGAAGAAACAAATCAAAAATGTTGATGGGCTGATTACGAAATTTGTTTGTATTTTTAAGAAAAATAACGTCTTTGTAGTAAAACAAACAAACAATTAGTGAGGTCTTAAACCGACGATTCTGAGTGAACCATTCGTTCGCAAACATGCACATTTTCTTAAACATATGATACTGATACACGTTGTGATAAAAAATGTCGTGGGAATTCTGCCTACAACGCTTGAAAAGGGAAGAAAGAAAAATCGTACCTTCGAGCTTCCGACATTTTGTTACCGAGGTTCGTTTCGGTAACCAGCCTAATGCCTAGGTCACATAGCCGCCGGGCGCCGGCCGATGAATAGTCATCACCGATGTCTCGATCTAATCGTGAGTATGGTCACACTAGTACAGGCATCGTACGGCGCCCGCAATCAATTGAATCTGAAAGACATCGCACGGGTATCGCTAGGCTATCTGCCGATGGTCGTACGGCATCCGCCAGGCAATCGGTCGATCTACAGGCCTCTAGATTTATACTAAATTTTTGTATGACCCAGTATGACTGTTCCACATGGCGTTAATGCAAGATTTGAAAACGAAATACTTCGATAGACAGGACTTCCAGGATAATAATGTTTTCATGCAATAAAAATCAGAAAAAGAAGATCCTCTTTTGAGTAAATAGGTTCAATATTTAGAAAAAATGCTGACATGGGGTTCCTATTCATAATAGTATAGTCAAACAATAGTATGTCAAAAGTAAAAATAGTCTTAGGGTCCTAAAATGCAATTTGATTCTCATGTTTTTCTCCGGATTGCTAATGTTGCTATATTCTAAATTGCCATCAGCTTGTAATGAATAATTAAGCCGATAAAGGTGAAATTTATATTGAACATCAATTTCATTCGATGCTAGAAAATGTTACTGTAACCTGATCTCAATAACTTCGTCCTTGAAACTTAGAATCGCACTTATCCCATACAAGATACAGTGGCACTTTACCAATTAAACTAACCATAAAAATGATTATGTCTCGAGGTAATAGATATTTATTCAGACGATTTATTTAATCAGAAAATGTTTCATCGATATCAAAACGATTACATTGATGATGACACAGCAGCGTTTCAATTTGAGTTATTCGGGAAAACGGGGTCTCATTGACATTATATTGCTAAGCAACATGCCAGTTGCATACGCAGCTGTTCTGTCACCAACATGCTTCTATTACATATAAATACGGGTTACTTTGAACAATATGATCGCATCATAAAAATAACAAGGCATTAATATGACAAAATGTCACCACCTACAGTTGCTCATTTTATCATTAGTTCAATCTTAAGTCTGTGATTTTGAAAAAATGGTCAATTTGAAGCAAGTTGGAAAGATACCTTTTTTTACCCTGAGAAGGTCATTGAAGGTAAAGTCTCATTGAAGGTCTAGACGATTTTGTAAAAAATTGGTAAATAGCAAGTTGAAAAAATACTTTTTGACCTTTTTTGACCTTGAGAAGGTCAATGAAGGTCAGATTTGAACTTCTGACAAATTGTAGCTGATTTTGAAAAACAATTGGTCAATTTGAAGCAAGTTAAAAAATACCTTTAGTCCTTTTTTTGACTTCGATAAGGTCACTGAAGGTCAAATCTTAAATATAAAGTCAAATTTGCACTTCTGAAAATTGGTATCTAATTTTGGAAAAAAACTGAAGTCAGTCTAAACAGTATTTTTTAAGTTATTGGAAGTATTAAGTATTTGTTAAAGACACAAACCGCAAACCGCCGATCGCTAAGCAAACCGCCGATCACCAACCGCCGATCGCCGTCACAAAAAACGGAGACCATTACAATATGTCACCACTTTTTGGTGGTGATATAAAAAAAAGATTGTCTTCCGTCAGCCGCACCCTAATCATTCGCATTTAGTTGAAAATTGACCATCGCTTATATTATCTTAAAATCAATACTAGGCTCAATTGCTGGTTTTGTTCCACGAAGTCCACTGATCCTTTGGCGAGGAACTTTAACTTGTAAGTGCTCGTGTGAGTGTAACGTTTGGACTTTTAGACAAGATGACAGTAGAAACAGTCTTGCTTTAAATTCTAAATTATAGTTTCTTCTTAATAAATCATAAAAATGAGCATAAAATTATAATTTAGCAACTACCATGGTCATTATATTTGATTTTACGTAGAGTTTTTTGAAACGCAGGGGTGAACTTTTTAGATCACCAAAATATCATTAACAAGCCGATGCCCATTTTCCACAGCAAGTAAAAATAAATATGTAGCATATACTAGTAAGTGTTTCTTTCAAGAAACAGTTTAATATTATACAAGTTGTATAATGCTATGAAGTATATATTTCGAATGTGCATAGCTATACACTTTATACTGTAACAGTTTCTAAAGTTGAGTGATCCGCTAGTATCTCAGACAACCTATCGAAAAATTCCGCTCAAAGCTCTGTGTACTTAAAGGAATATTCCTTGCCAAACCATCTCTCTCCTCATATGGTAGCTATAACTATATATATGCTTGCCATGTTTAGCAAAACACGCAAAAATGTTTTGATATGGTCAAATTTGATCACTTAGAAATGTGATGCTCAATTCCAGTAAGCTGCCATCTTTTAAAATTTCACACAGGAAGTGATGTCATCGACTCTCAACTTTGCATATAGCATTAGGTGAGGAGCTATTAAGAATTACAAAACCAGCTAATATTCTTTTTCAACTTTGTATCTTATTTAATCCTTCTGAAAATCTCTTCTTTTATTCTAAGTTGACAAGCCCTGAAAATATTTTTGCACAGAAAGTAATGATCACTTGTCTAGAAGTGATTTTGTGCTACTTTCCTATACTGTTATGGGCAAGGTTATAGAAGTTGAGAGTTGATGACACCACTTCCTGCAAGATATCTTAAAAGATGGCAGCTCACTGGAAATAAGCACTAGATTTTTAAATGATCAATATTGACCATATTAAAACATTTTCCCATGTTTTGCTAAATATGGAAACTATATATATGATTATAGCTACCATATCAAGAGAGAAAGAGTCTGGCAAGGAATATTCCTTTAAGCAAACATTGGATGGAAATGCTGACCTTAATATCAATGAAACAGGTCTGACCTTGTGGTCTTGTTCAAGTGCAAATGTTAGCAAGAAAAATCATCGGAAAGCTTAAGCTCGATTTACCTTGATTTCCTTCCGGAAAATAACCTGTCACCCCAATGATTGATACTGATCATTATTTTAATATCGGTAAAACACAAGTTATTATCAAGGGAACACAACTACGCTATTCTACATTATATATAATTAATGAATCGTATATCTTTACCCCATATTTACCTCAGTCTTGTCTGCTTTGCTTTGACTACACTTAATCATCCAAATGATCCGTATCGAAAAATAGTGTGCATGTAATAATGACAATAGAGTAAGCATTTTACAATTACTATTTTCGTAAGCAATTGCCCTTTAAAGACAATTTTTAGTTAGAAACATGAACATTAAAATTTTAGTCTTATTAATGTTAACTCGAGATCATATGTAACGTAATTTAAACTATAAATAAATGATTACACATTAACTTAATCAATCAATCATCTTTATGCTGACCCACGTGCCACCCTAGTGTAGTGGGTGACATCGGGAACACTGGGAATTACCGGAACTTAGCAAACCATTCAAAAATCCAAATACTTATACATGGCAGTGATGCCATATCCTTCAATGATAATTTAACTATTTTCACTCACATGCAGAAATTTCATCGAACACACTCACAGATTCATCTGGCATATTAAGTTTATATGCTTTTTGTAATGTATATATTGTAGAACCCTAGAGGGTTATAATGGTACTTATTTACTTTTACCTTCTAGGTTAAATAAAATGATTAAAAACAACTTCATACCTTTGTAATCCAAGATGTAAGAGAGTATTGAATCGAGATTAACCAATAATTGCATGTTTTGTCTTCAGATATTTGAAAATCGCAAGTCTCTTTATCATCTGTTTGCATACCTAGACAATTCTAATCTGAGAATCGAGTGTATTTGTTGCATCCATTCTCTTACCAAGTTGTCATACTGTGTCCGAAATCCAATGATACCCTACTGTATCTATGTTAACACGAGAAATACAATTACAAGTAAGGTTTCACTTAACCATGTTCACAATTTCGTCATAATAGCCAAAGGCCAGTACCACAGGCGGGTATCGAAAAAAATGTCCGCTGTGACGGAGCATGCTATTTTTCATATAAACACAAAGTAAACTCACAATTTATATTTTAACTCATATGTTTCGTTATAAGAAAATTACTTACTCCATGCATTGGACATACCATTTGCGGGTAACCTACACTTCTGTTTGAAGTCCAGTAACGCTCGGAGTAAATGCTATTGAAAACGGCGTCAGAGTATGATACGCTAAAATGTACCATTTCTTTCTTAACTTTCTTAAAGTGTCATGGAAATATTTACACATGTTTTCAGCATAACTCTGACGGTACTAATGAGATCTGGATGTATTTGGTCTTTTTAATTTTTTTCAAAAAAATAATGTTTACATTTTTTGTCCGCTGTGACGGAGCAGTTTCAAATGTGAGATACATCGATTTATAAAATAAATTTTACAACATCACTTTAGAGGAATACTTGTCATAATTGGGAAAGCGGTTTGACACGTTCTCCCATCTAATGTGTAGTAAAAGATATATATAATGAAACTTAAATTCTGAATTTTTATCGTAGTTCACATTTGAAACTGCTCCATCACAGCGGACAAAAAAATTAAACATTAATCTTTATTAAAAAGACCCAGTACATCCTGATCTTATTAATACCTTCGAATTTATACTGAAAACATATGTAATATTATTGTCACTTTATCGTGCCATTAAAAAGTTAAAAAGGAAATGAAACATTTTAGAGCATGGTGTTCTGGCGTCGTCTTCAATAGCTCTTACACCGAGTATTATTGGACTTCATACAGAAGTGAAGGTTGCCCGCAAATGTTATACCCATTGCGTGGAGTAGGTAATCGTTTTTGGTATAACGAAATATAAGAAGAAATACATTGCGAAGTTTTCTTAGTGTTTTTATGAAAAATAGCATACTCCGTCACAGCGGACAACTCGTTCGATACCTGCCTGTGAGTACTGAACGTGAATAATAATATGATTTCCCTCCTTATTATAGGTCAATTTATTTTACACAGAACCAAATTCACAACGATAATATTTAATCGTCCATTCATCGTGTCTTTGACGTAATCTGTGGGCACACTGGAAATGATATAGACGATTAGACGTGATTGTTACTCAGTCATAATTACAAAGTAGTGATGCGTTCTGTGAACGTCAGTGCCTAATTTGGGGTTATTAGGAGACGTATATATATAGGGATTAACCTTTTGATAAGTGCATTAAACAACGTTCTTATGACGACAAAATGGTAATAATAAACTCTTTTAATAAGAAACTAGGATAATATTGGACATAGGAGGGGAGGGGACACCCCTTTTCTAAAAATCGTAATCAATTGCCATGACAAGAAAGGCTGACTCTCTCTAAAGAAGGCAAACGTTTTTAGCTTTTAGTTAGTGATAGGTTACATAGGTTACATAGGAACTGAAAAATAGTATTTCTTTAAATCTGCTTTATAAATTTCAAGCTTGGCTTAAACTTCTCAGAATCTTGCTCTAATCTTGACATAAAAATGCAATTATCTTGTTTGATATCGATGAGTCTCATGTTTTAGTCATGAATTCACCGAAGCGCTCATGGAGAAATTTTCCATTTTTATTAGGAAGGTCAACCTACACATTTTAAGAGAATATTATGACACGCAGGTATTACCCGCCACTCTCAATTAGGTTTTCACCGTCCTAATTCCAACTTTTCCTCTAATACCTTTATACTCCAGTCTCGCTATGAGCCTTTGTGACCCCCCCCTCTACTTTACGACTATTATACTCAATCGGGCAAGCAAATGCTACAAAATGGAGAAGTAATCTTCAGACGACCATAAGTCACGTGAATTATCTATAAAAACGTATATAGCTAACCTCCCTAAGGATCGGGGATTATGTACGTATTCGGCAGAAGCAACGTTGTTTTTAAAGATATCATAGCTATCCTATCGCATTCTGATACTCATAGCATTTTTCTGTTCCACCTGAAACATCTCAGAGCTGAGAACAAATCAGATGTCATGGTTTATGTACACTCCCCTCCATAAGTTTGGCAACCTTTTTTCCCCATTGAACTACGTATTACAGCCTCTTTACGTCTGAGTTTTTATTTACTTAACCGGCGATGAAATAACTTGTAATATTGATGGAAACGTAACTTGACTTTATTTCCAATACCTTCAAATTTTCTCAATTTTTTTCCTCAATTACAATAGGTCGACAATTGATGATAAATTTGATGAATTTTTGAAAATCGTCATTCCCATGTAATCGAATGGGAAATGAAGGGTTCGGGGCAAATCAGAAATCAGGATATCTTTTCAGTAAAAGATTCAGCAAAAAAAATGTTTATATAGAAAATTGAATTGTCTAACTTTTTTTAACACTAAGTGTTTAGTTTATTTGATGAGTATTAAAGTTACAGCGCTTCAAACTCATGTTTGCAAATAATTTTTCGCCTCCTTTGTTATTTCAATGGGAGAGGTTTTTTGGAAAACAATTTCGACTTTAAAGCCCTATAACTTTGTTGAACCTGAATAAACAATTATCAATTTTTTGTTAAATAAAGTTAGCAAATTCAATTGCCTGCCTAACTCGTATTTTTTGCAAGGACTCGGATGGATGGATATTCTGTCATACTCATGACTTGCGGTAAACCTACCATTTCCCATTGGTTAACATGGGAATGTCGATTTTCAAAAGTTCATCAAATTCATCATCAATGTTCGACCTATTGTAATTGAGGAAGAAAATTGAGAAAATTTGGAGGTATTGGAATTAAAGTCAAATTACGTTTCCATCAATAGTATAAGTATTTTCATCGCAGGTTAAGTAAATAAAAATTCAAAGGTAAAGAGGCTTTAACACGTAGTTCAATGGGGGAAAAAAGGTTGCCAAACTTATGGAGGGAAGTGTAGCTATCGAGGATTTGCAACTATTTTGATAGTGGCTGATAGTTCAAAAATCTCCAAATACCTTCCGTAAAGGTTTGATGCCCTGTTTTATTAATACTTTGAAACAGAAATATAGAAAGTCATTGATTTCTCATTCAAAAGCAGAATCCCTTGACGGTTTATTAACACCCCAGTCACATTTCCTACGGCGACCTTGCGGTCTATCATTTCTACGCTCGCCGCAGAATTTCTGCGCTCTCATACTTTTGCAGTCACATTTCCCACGGCAGCCGCACGGTGAATTTTAAATTTATATTGATAAATAATAGTTTTTTTCATTTTATTTACATCAGGACAATTTATAAATGTTATTCAAAGTGCTAGGATGTAATATCAAATGAAAAGTGATCGTGAAACATTGACAAATAATGATTCAATCTTGTTGAGCCAGTTGATTTCTACGGGGACCTCAGAAATGAACAAATATTATAACTCCGAGTTATAATTTCTACGCCTTCCCTGCGGCCTGTAAAAATCTGCATACGCCGTACGGAGGCCGCAAGGCGAGCGTAGTTTTTCTACGCTCGCCGCAGAAATTCACCGATTTAATTGTGCTGCGGTCGACTTGCGACCGCCGTGCGACAAATGTGACTGGGGTGTTAGTTATACTCATATATAGTCATATCTAATATATTCTAGATGAAATTTTTTTTTTTTAACCACCAAAAAGGTCATATTAACCGGTCGGAAGATCATAGAAAAGGAAAACAGGAAAAACTAAAATATAGAGCTTATCATCTTATCTGATAATAACAACATTTGACAATTGATGATATTTTGTCTGCCATTGTTAGGTTCTGAATGAATGATAAGGGAAAATTTGGTTCTTCTGGACTTATTCGAAACTTCGACAATACATATTTCTGGATTTTCTCACTTTCTGGGGTTTTGATTACGACTATAGAAGATAACAATTATAAACTACATGCATGTATCCATCTAAACCCAACCTTATGAATTATCTTTTACATTTTCTATTATATCACTCACCAAGATGATGTTATTTAAAACATTGAAAATAATACACTTCGAACAAAAAGTGTAGTTTCTGTCTAAATTAAGCAATATTATGATTTGTTATTAAAGAGAGAGATGCGTAGTATTGAAATAATAGATAGAAGAATAGAAGCTAGATGAAGATTGTGCACGAAATGAAAGATTGAAGAGGTAATTATATATTCATTTATAAACTATGACTTATCTCAAAACAAGATAAATGTTGCACTCTCGTGAAAACTCAATTAACACCGAGTGCGCCCTCTTTTGAGAGCCTCAAAATATTCTACTTAACATAGTTCTTTTTCAGAACATATTCAACAAGAATCTAAACTTGTCTGAATATCTCATTCCTCGACCTCTTGGACTCAAATGTGTGTCATACCTACAAACTTCACAAGTGTCCCTTTTTGCCCAAGTAATGTTTGTGTGAAACAAATAAACACCCACCTAACGTTGCATAATTTTTTTGTCTATTAACAGACTTGTCCTTTCGCACATCTAAAGTAAACAGGTGACAGGTCATCTCAACCCCAAGGCAACTCAACCCCAATTCAAGTCAACCCCAGTAAAACTCAACCCAAGGTCAACTCAACCCAGTGAAGGTGTCATGGAAGTTAACTGGAAATGACGAAACAGGAAGTGATAAAACTTTTTGCATTTTTAGACATTTCTTGTACAAAGATAACAGAGTTTTGGTTTGACCTCCAGTCAATTTAACTATATTTCCATGTATTACATACCTAGCGAAGCATTTGTATGGAAGTCAATGGGAAAGTTAGCGAGCTATATCCACCGATATTGCCCGATTACCCCGATATAGCCCGCTTACCTCGTTTTGATATTAGATTTCTTTAATAACCATGATAATATCATGACGTCACGTCATTGATACAAAGTAACCATGGGAACAAAGGCATGTAATACATCAGTTATGTCACTATGACGTGAAATATGCCTTCGTTCTTGCCCAAATATAGAGCCTCCCAAGGTCGGCCTATATTGGGAGAACTCAGGCATATTTCACGTCATAGTGACATAACCTCTAAATATATCATTTACATGACCAGGATCACAATGTGCATGGTCTGAATGACCCTAAAAAATGATGAAATAACCTTTTTAGCCCTTTGAAAGTGTGACTGAAAAAAAACTAAAAGTAGGAGCTAGGGAAGGTCACCGAACAGGACCTTTTGAATTTTTCAGAGAGTGTGCCCAATATAATGCTCTAAGTGATACAATCTTTGAAATTTTAGAAAATTGTCTTTAACAAAAATGGCGGTCATAAAAAGGAAAATAGATCACTTTTCAAATCATTTTTTTTCATTTTTTTCTTTGTCTATAAATGATATCAAATTTTCAAACATTGTATCATTTAGAGCAATATGTTGGGCACATTTTCTGAAAAACTCAAAAGATTCTGTTCAGTGACCTTTCCTACCTTCTACTTTTAGCTATTTTTCAGTCACATTTTCAGAGGGCTGAAAAGGTTATTTTGTGATCCTGGACCTGATAATGGTATTTGGAACTAGTTGAATTGACTGGAGGTCAAAACAGAACTCGGTTATCTTTGTTCGAAAAATGTCTAAAAATGCAAAAAATTTTGTCACTTCCTGTTTTGTCATTTCCTGTTAACTTCCATGGCACCTTAAACTCAACCCTAGTGAAACCCAACCCTATTAACATTTCTTGGATGTCAAATTAAATTTTGCGATGAATAATTTAAGTCATTTATTTCTGAAAATCTAGCATTTTGCATAATACTTTGAATCGAATGTTGTTAAAATATTTAAAAAAAACAGTTTATAGCTCAAGGATAATTCAACAAGTTGTCACTATTCTCTAATTTTTAATCAAATTTTAGATAATTTAGAAATAATTAATAACACCGTAATTTAACTTTTTACTTACTTTTAACTTATGCATTATTAAAATCATTAAAATTTACTTATTAATGGACTGAAAGCGATGCTTCTTATCCAGTATTTCAAATGATCACAGGTGTCAACCTCAGGGGGATTACAACAGAACAAATGATTAGAAAGGTTAATAAAATGACCCATATTCTAATCGCATTAGAACCATGCTGATATTTTAGAGATAAACTCATTATTAACTATGAAAGGCAGGCCAGGCAGGGAATGAAAATGACAAACTGACTCAGAATTATAAAAAGCTTTTTTGATGAAATAAATTTTCATATCACGTGGAATATAAGTCTATCAATAAAAAGGGTTGATTTTACTGGGGTTGAGTTTCACAGGGTTGAGATGACTTTGGGTTGAGTTTTACTACGGTTGAGTTGACTTGGGGTTGAGTGTCACTGGGTTGAATTGAGCTGGGTTGGGCAAGTAAACATAATTGCGAAAGCACTTCAAAAAATGTTAGATGTATAGCTCAAGGGTTTTTTAAGAGCGTTGCAACAGTTACTCTAAATGTCGTCCATTCCTTTGCATACACAAATGGATTCTACACAAAAATGCCACCCAGCTTTGGTAACATAACTTTGTAAATACTAATGATTTTGGCTTGTTCTTTCAGGGAAATGAAGTCCATTCAATTAATTACCAAATAATATAATTGTTGTTGATAAAATCATTATAACTCATTTCGAAAATTATGTTACAAAATGTGGGTGTCATTTTTTGTGTAAGATCCGGTTGTGCAAGCAAAGGAATAGACGACACAATTTCTAATGCTCTTAAATGTGCATTTAGGTGAGCTGGGTCATTTGAAACTTCTTGTGGAAATGCAAAATGGAGTGTAGTTTTAATATATGATAAAACAAGTCAGACAAAAAGGTCATGAAACATTTTGTGGGTGGGTATCATTGTTTGTGTCACGCGGTATCTTTACATGAGAAAGTCTGTCAAGAGAGAGTTTGCTAAAATAGAAAATTGAAAAAAATATGATAATAAGCATTTCTCTGGCGTCTTTATTCGATTTTTTTATTTAAACTTTCAAATTGTTGTTAATTTTTTTTCAATTCTATGTTTGATATTATATATTTCTTGTTTGATATCGCACTTTTAAATTCAAACTTTCAAAGACTTTAGTAACGATTTAGATTTTGATATATTTTGTCTTGTTTGATGTTTCAAACATAATTTCGAATATTTAGAACTATATCAAATGTAATATTAACATTGGATTTTGAGCAACTTCTGACACTATAATTCTAAAACACTTAATTATAAAATGTTTACTAATTGTAAGTGATTTAACCACTTTGCTGGTTTGAACTGCATCCTGAGAAATACATATTTTCAATCAGACCATACATGTACAGTCCCCTCCATAAGTTTGGCAACCTTTTTCCCCCATTGAACTACGTGTTAAAGCCTCTTTACGTTTGAATTTTTATTTCCTTAACCGGCGATGAAATAACTTATACTATTGATCGAAACGTAACTTGACTTTATTTCCAATACCTCAATATTTTCTCAATTTTTTTCCTCAATTTCAATAGGTCGAAAATTGAGGATAAATTTGATGAATTTTTGAAAATCGTCATTCCCATGTAATCCAATGGGAAATGGAGGGTTCGGGGCAAATAAGAAATCAGGATATATTTTCAGTAAAAGATTTAGCAAAAAATATTTTTATGTAATAGAAAATTGAATTGTCTACCTTTTTTGAACACTAAGTGTTTAGTTTATTTGATGAATATTAAAGTTACAGCGCTTCAAAGTCATTTTTGAAAATAATTTTTCGCCTCCTTTGTTATTTCAATGGGAGAGGTTTTTTGAAAAACAATTCTGACTTTAAAGCCCTATAACTTTGTTGAACCTGAAGAAACATATAAATTTTTGTTAAATAAAGCTAGCAAATTCAATTGCCTGCCTCACTCGTATTTTTGCAAGGACTCGGATGGATGGATATTCTGTCATATGACATGCGGCAAACCTACCATTTCTCATTGGTTAACATGGGAATGTCGATTTTCAAAGATTCATCAAAATCATCAATTTTCGACCCAATAAAATTGAGGAAAAAAATTGAGAAAATTTGGAGGTATTGGAATTAAAGTCAAATTACGTTTTCATCAATAGTTTAAGTATTTTCATCGCAGGTTAAGTAAACAAAAATTCAAAGGTAAAGAGGCTTTAACACGTAGTTCAATGGGGAAAAAAGGTTGCCAAACTTATGGAGGGGAGTGTATGTCAACCTTTCTTATTTCGAAACCGGCAACGATTTATTGATCTTATTTAAAGAATAATTGCAAAAGTGATTAGTTTGAAATATTTTTAAAACACATTCATTATTAGATAAAAGAAATGGACGATTTTGGCCCTATCTGTTTCAAAGTCCTGTTGACTGAAAATGTGATAGCGTGCTTTTTTCACTTAAAGTTAAGGTTAAAATGTAACTTATTTTTTTAAATATCAAACATAGATCCTGATATATGAAACTAAATTAATCATTTTTTCTTAGTCACCGCACCTCTTGTCACATAATACTGATAGATAGTGCTGACCGTGACGAAATTCTATTAAAGTATAAAAATACCTATGCCTCTAGTGCTTTGTATACCTGAAATAGCGTGGTTCATGACTAAACAACATAAAATAAGAGGAACAAGAAGAACTTGATTACAATAAACAATTAAGACAGTACTTCCTGAAAAATTCATGAAAACATGCGATTAAATGAAATACATTACCATTTTATCCCATTCCAGTTTCGTGTGAATTGTTTTTTACGCAAAGTATGTCAGTAATGAACCTGCTTTGAGTAGTTATCCTTCAGACCAATGGACCCATTCCTTATGGGTAAATAGTTTTAGTCGAATTAAAGCATCGCATCAGTCATATTCGACAAACGTAGGAACTGGGTGACGATGGCATCAATTTTCCTCAAGCCGTAATAAAAGTAATCCCTCGTATTGCCCTAAGAGGTCAATACGTATAATTCAAAACTAATGTCTGTATGTACCAAATCCCTGGATTTATTCATAATTCTTTCCTACGGCTATCTATTGTATTTTCGGATTTCCCAGAAGGGTTATATATATTTCAATACTACTCAGCCATGTCGTTTAAAGCTCTAAGTGATAAGTACTGAATATACGAGTGTTACAGCAATTCCTCTCATCATTCAATATAATATGGTCCTTACATTAGCCGAGCTTATCCAATCCCTAGCGTCGTGGGATATTGGCCGCCTGATTATACTTCTTAAAATTCCAATATATCTGGATCAATGTCCCTAAAGGTCCAAATACGAAACTGACATCACTACTTTCGGCATATTATTCAAGTGTTCACCAAGCTCAAAATGCTATAGAACGTTTTAGTAGAATTGATGGCCTTATCCTATGGGATTGAGCAAACAAGGTTAGGGGACAAGAGTTCGAAGTACATGTTCGGAGGGGGGGGGATTCATGGACCTCTCAACTACTTTTAAAAGACAACGAAAAAGTCAGCCTTCTAACCGATACAGGTGAATATGCCATACTCTCCTGCGGAATATGTCATATTCATGTGCGGAATATGACATATATTATATTGCGTTTACCGCATATCATCTATCGTCCGTAATTAATATCCGTAAACATCAAAACACGTGTGATATATACAGGGTGTCAAATAAGTATGTTCTCCCCATTATCTTTAACATCTTTATGATGTTGCATAACTTTTTTTCTCTACATGATAGCTGAATTGTTCATTAGCACATCAAAACTACACTTTATGGAGCAACTCCACAAAAAGTTTCAGGTGACTAGCTCAACTCAGATGCACTTTTATGCACAAAAGTACATACGTTTGAGATTAAGGGGGACATTTGACACCCTGTACAGTCGATAACTGTACAAATTACAGAAAACATTTGTAATTGTATAACTGCTTAATGTTATGGCCAGTGTCTCTTTAGGATTTAGACCATTGTCCACTTAAATTGATACACAGAGGCTTATACCTCGTTCATTGATACTGATGAATCCCAAATTGCCGCATTGAGTAATTTACACCGTAATCTAGATTGTGGTCCATTGAGTCTTCTTTGATTCTACGTTGATGATCCAATTCATTTGGACCGGATTTATGTGATTGAAAACACTGTGTAAACGTTTTCAGTTATTTCCCTTTGTATAGTCATCATGCTGAGGTTGTGGTAACACTAATGATATTTTCATGTGACTTATTATCACGTTTCTCGTGTACAGTCGAATTATAGTCATTATTGAGCTTAAATAATTCGTCTTGGCGATCGAAGAGTTTGTGTTAGAAGTGATCGTGGTATTGAATGGCGTACCGTTTGACTTGTTGTTTGGATCGTTGGGCTTTATTTAGTTCTATTCCTCGGATTCTTTCAATATCTACTGGAGTTAATTTTACAAAACAATAAGCCGTGGCAAAACTATGCCAAATATTTCTTGCGAAATTCATTGAGCACCCCTTGTAGCAAAAGTAGTCATGTGATATTTCGAAATGTCAAACTGTTATACGTTTATGAGATCTGCTATGTACACTGTTGTTGAATAACTATAAGATATATGTCTCACTCGAGTCTCTAGCTTACAGCTAGACGAAACTTGATTGATTTCGTATGTACTGTGCTACACGCACCTACACGCACCTAGAACTCATTTTTAATAAATTTTATAAATATTTTTAAGAATATTAATCATATTTAGGATGTAGCGTTGCTTGTCTGGATTTAGATATTTCAAAATTTCATTTCGGAGTTTGACACATGGTGAAATTTTCTCGCTGTAGCTAAAAATGGCTTCCGGTTCTGGACGTGAATAACATTTGAAATTATTCTCGCTTAAAGAAATCAAATATAACAATAGATTCAGACGGGGATGTGAGCTGATGTTCTTCAAATCTATACATAAAGGTATATTTCATATTATTATGCCATATTTACTCTGCGTGTGACACAATGATTTACAATATTTATAATACTAAGGCAGCTCAATCTTCCTCCTCAAAGCCGGAATATAGAGAAGGCTTTGGACCGAAGTAATATATGTCAATCTATCAATGATATTAATACATTTCAATATGCTCCAAAATTGTAATAAATGGAACATTTCCAAATATTCCATCACACAACTCTCAGCATCTAGAAGCCGAACAATTCAACAATTATATTAATTTAGTTTCCCAGATAAGAATTAATCAGCGAATTCCAATAAACGTTACAATAGATGCCACATTCTTTAGGTTACAAAAAGCTAGTCGCATTGCTTAAACTACTGTCATTTGCTTTTTATACTCAAAATAAAACATATTATAAGCGTTTATTTCGTGAAATATATTGATCAAATACAATTTGCTTCCATGTTGATATATGGGAATACGTACAATGTGAATATTATTGAATTTAACATTTCGCCAAGGTCGTCCTTTATACTTTTTTATTAAAATAGTAAACCGCCGTGACATATATGTTCTGGATATTATTAAGAGGCGAATTCGCAGTCGGGTAAAGGCTTTTCACAAATAAACTAAATTACCTTCTTCGATTACCATTCTGAACTAATTTACAAAATTAGTTCAAATAGAAATATGATGGTTAAGTTTAGAAATTATGTACCTTGAGCAGGGACATAGATCTTAAAATACAAGGAAAGCATTCGACATGATTTTAGAAAGTTTTGGCTCTTAACCAATTTTTCCAAAAAGCTTATTTTAAAATAGTGTCAAAACTTTCTAGGTCATTATTGAATGACCTTGGTTGAGGGACCCAATCGAGATTAGCATTTTTGGTGCCCCTCGTGGCGGTTTTACCGGCTCTGATCCCCCGATCCGCAAGTGCACTCCCATTTCTACGGTCACCATGGAAACTATAAGGTATTGGTAACCATTGCAACTCATGCAATTCGGGAAGGATATCCACCAAATGATAGTTAGACAAGTTTTTTAATAGCTATATTAATAGTAAGCTTGATAGCGGCAAGTAGTAAACAAGTAGTAAATCGGCAAATCAATATTAGCGGAGTAATACCACGTTATCTATCTTTATCGTACATCTTAAATCTAATAGGTCAGTTACATCCTTCATTTAGCCTTCATTACCTTTATGATAGAAAGAATGAAACACGGAAAAGGCGAAGAAAGGTCTCCGTAAATATATTGGCTAAAGGTCCTAGATCGAAAACATGATATTAATCTATTTTATCAACAAACCACATAGATGTCTAGTAGTATGTGCTAAAGATATTATTTCATACAGGTAAGACGTTCACTATCAACACGTTATTCAATCAATTGTGAGAACGATTGAAGATTTAAGATGAAGAATTATCCAGAAATCAAGAAAACACCTTGCTTGAATTATACGAACTGATTACAGCAAAATTTATTGCAATATTGTTGATATCGTATTCACACATAGGCGAGATGTGTCCAATTCAGCCAACCAGATCGCGCTATTTCATATATCTGCATTGCATATTTTTCTAATGCACTCAAGGTCACTTTTAGATTCTAAAGAAACTGATAAAACCGATAAGCTGATCAATTTTATACTTGTGTTAAAATCTATTAATAGTGTCATAAGCCAAGTGCTTACGCAAGTTATTTGGTGTTTATGTCTGTACTCCATATTCAATGGTTTTAAGAGATACATCTTAAAAAGTTATCGGAAAATTGTAAACTTGGAGATAAGCAAATCCACCCTTACCTACAGTATGGTAAATTATTAGCAACGAGAGTGCATCATCTAGACAGTCATCAATTTGCAGGAAATGAACATCATCAGGAAATTCCGAAGTTCATTGTGGCTTTGTGTCGCAACCATAGCAACAATAAAAAGGGAGTCATTGTGTTAAGTGATGAGTACCATCCATCCTTATTGCTTAAATAATGTTTCAAAAAATTAACCCTTGGTTAATAAAGTTGAAAAGCTGCTTCGGCAAGACATTTATTCCGAAGTCTACCAAATGAGACAAGCATCAAGCTTGTGAAACTAGAATTAATTCTTCACAAATTGACGACATCTATATTTTGTTTATACATATTTTTGTTCCTTCATTTGGATTAGTCCGTTAATCACCAGTTTTGAATTTACCTCTCTCTTCCAATAGATACTAAAGATCATGTCGCGTTGTTGGAAGTCTAGGAGGCCTGATTATTGAGTGAATGGTGTGTGTAATAAGTGAATGAAGTCACTTCGGCTCAAAGCGGCGAGATAAACCAAGCAGATTTCTGTCAAATTATAAGAAAAAATTTCGAACAAATCTTTTCCCTTTAACCTCAATTGTTGGGGATTTCAAAAATTCTTAGATATGTTTTTACTTCATTATCGAGTAAACTAATTGTTCCACTTTTTGTGATTTTTTAATAGATACGTTCTCACTTGTCATTTATGGTGTTAAAACTGTATCAAAATTGGACATCTTATATTTATTGATATCTCAAACACATAGAATAGCGTTTAGCAGAATACATACACAATCCGTGTGATTTCATACACGGTTTGTTCGAGTTTGTACACTTTATATTTGTAAAATCACACTTGTACATGCGTACTTGTATATGCATTGTTTAAGAATGACATCGAACAGGGTACACAAGTCGAACAAACTCTTGTGCGGCTCGCCAAAGCGGGAGGCATCCTATGCGAGTTTGAACTCAATGCGTGTGTAAAATTGACACGTTCGTTCGAAATTTACTTTGATCCATGTGTAATTCTTTCAGTATTCTATGCAACTTATAACACAATCCGTGTGACATTTCAACATTGCTTTTGGATTTTTGGAAAGTGATTTGAGTTAGTGCTAACTCTTTGTGTGACACTTGATACAACCAGTGCGTGTGTGAATGAAAATAAGTTATGTAAGAAAATTAACTGTTGGTATAACATGGATTGAAAATGGCACACGATGATGCGAGTTTCGCATATAATGATGCGTATTTCGCATAATATGATGCGAGTTTCGAATCATATGGTTCGAGTATCGCATCATATAGTTCAATTTTCCCATACATCATGTAATGTCCAATTTTGATACAAAATAAATTCCATAGTCATTGACGTTGTAGATGTGAAATGTTTTTTTTGTGTTTTTGTTATTGTCTTTTAGATGTGTTTTTGTGTTGTTGTTTTTGGTTAATTTTCGCTGTTGTGTTAAATGTTTAATATTTTTGTACTCCATGCAAAATGGGAAATAAAGATATATCTTGCCGGATATCCAATCATGTACTTGCTTTCACTTTCAGTTATACACGTGTGTCTCGAGTTACACCCTTGGGTCTATCTGCTACTTCCTAGCCAGACAGCATCCTTCATTCAGTTTCATGTTTCGAAACAGACAACATAAATAAGCATTGATTTGTTAAAAGATTATTGTTTCAACTTTACAAGCTATTCAAGAATTGTTATATGAACAAAATATTATATAACATAAGAAAGAACACTATTTATAACCCTCCTCCTTTCCCCGATTCTACCTCCAATAACACCAATGTATTATTGTTGAAATCCACGTTGTATTGGTTTACAGACTGTAATAATTAACTATGTCATGTTTTTCGCAAACCTATTTGAGAAAGAGACTTTCACATAGATGTCACCATGTGTTAGTAAGCTTGTACAGTCCTAACTTACCCTTTTTAAAATCTTTAATTTACAGTAGGTTACGGCTTTTTAGCGTCCATTTCAAACATTATGTAAGGTTATGTAATACTTTATACAATTAAGTAAGACAATGTAAACGAATTTATACTATTGTTAATTTGTGTAATATTATGTAATGTTAGAAAATATTATGTAATGTTTTCATGTAAAAATAATAAATCAAAAATAGATGGCCACAGGATGGCTCTTGACACACCAAATTATACTTGTCAGTTTATTATTTCACCGATAGAGCGGGCGGGAAGTATAAAGATATATATTATACAACACCCAGGTATTTTCATTTTTCAAACTTTGAGGACCGAGAATCATTGATCATATTCGCTTCTGAATAATATAATAGTACAATAACGTCATTTCTAAGGGCAATATAGTGAAATATTGGACCGAGGGCCAAAGGCCCAAGGTCCAATATTTCACTATATTGCTCGCAGAAATGACGTTATTAGTATTTATTTATTTATTTAGCCTCCAATACTGAAGAATAGTTTGACAATTAAAACAATCTTACACTATACCTTATGCTAATTAGACAATTACAATATCATGAATTATACATGTATACATCGGCAAAATTTAGACCCAAAATAACAATGGATACATTGGTAAATCAGCTAAAAAATCTTCTTTGGTACATAATTGAGACACTCTTACATGAAATAATCAAAACATTATCCCAATTTTTCATTGGAAACTCCATGCCTAAAATAATGTTATATAATACCTCACATGAAAGTTTCTTAAATGTAGGATTTTCCTTAATCAAATTTTCAATCATAATCTTTCTGATATCAACATAATTATCACAACCCATAATAAAATGATAAAGACCCTCTAATGAGTTATTATTGCATTTCTTACATTCCCTATTTTCTCTAGGTAAACCATGGTTGTTAATTTCTAAATTATGTATACCACATAGCAACTTAATCATCATATTACATTTTTGCTTAAGTTCAGGATGTTTAAGTCTTAAGTAATACCAGATAGAAGGAATGTCAACATGCAACTGTACAGTTCTAAAATCTTGAAGTTGAATACTCATTGATAAAGATTGTCTCCAACTATTAAATTCAAAATCCCTAACATTGTTCTTACATATTTTTTTTCCAAAGAAACTCTGACATATTTATACAACCATTGTACATGAAGCTCACACCATTGTCCAACAATTTATATTTATTTGAAATAGTAATATACTCTTTAGTAATACCACCTGCTTGATGATTCACTAAACATTCAAACACTCTAAATATAAAAATGTTTCTATAAATATTACTGGCACCCAAGGAGAATATGTTGAAACAGAACATTAGCTTACATGGCTCAATATTATAAAATATTATTACCACCTTGCCGGGCCAGTTCTAAGGGTTTTAGTGCTAGTTTAGAAGGCATTCATTTTACTATATCGACCTGAGAAATGTGTGACGTCGTAGTGGTGGTCCATATGGACCGGTCTAGAATATATTCTGGACCGGCAATTTTTTAGATATCGTTCAATGCGTAAGATTTTCTTGCGGTACTAATAACTAATAACTAATACTAATACTAATAACGTCATTTCTGCGAGCAATATAGTGAAATATTGGACCTTGGGCCTTTGGCCCTCGGTCCAATATTTCACTATATCGCCCTTAGAAATGACGTTATTGTACTATTCCTCTCCACCCCAATAATGCCAAGCATGCATCAGTATTATTACCACCGTTAACGACCAGGACTGAAACAGCAAGAAAAGCTTACGCACTGAACGATATCTAATTTCCCGGGGAAAATTGCCGGTCCAGAATATATTCTAGACCGGTCCATATGGACCACCACTATGACGTCACATATTTCTCAGGTCGATAAAGTAAAATTAATGCCTTCTAAACTAGCACTAAAACCCCTAGAACTGGCCGGCAAGGTGGTAATAATGCTGTTTCATGAATGGCAACAATTCCTCAAATTGTGTAAACGGTACATATTCCTTAATCCCTAGAATTTCCCCTTTAGGGATTTCTTAGAGTAATCCAATGGTACAGTTCCAAGCAGATTTTGGGATAACGGGAAAGTAAATCTTTTATACACATGTCAAATCCAAATCCAATTTTTTTTCTGTAACGGCCTAAATATTGTCCTTACCAATAAGGCTCTTAGGTAATGCGATTTATTCAGCGATCATTGTACACATATATTGACCTGCTCATTTTTCATATTGTTACAAATAAAAGACATCGATGGCTTTCGATACATAACAACTTATCCGGATTATCAGTTGAATTACGCCAAATAATACTACTATATTACATTACATTCAATAGAATATACAAGGTGGCCCAAGAAAAATGTCAATTTTGTAAGCCTAATATTTTATCTAGATATTGCTAAATACGTATATGCATAAAGGCATGTATAAATTACAGTTTATTCTTAGGTATGTTGTCATATGAAACATTATTATCTTCTCAATAAAAAAAACATTAATTGTAAACGTATCAGTTGAGAAAACGTGATACTTTGCGGACGTAACCAATATTCCAATGGCGTGTCACCATAGTCGACTTTGAGTGGCATAAGATACCACAAACTCATGTCGAAACAACGATCAACAGTTTGTCTTTCAAGAAAAATAGTGCTTAATTTATGACACTGACCACTCATTTTGATATCCACTTAAATCCCACTTATGTAGGAACACAATAGAATCAAATGAACTGTAGTTTATTGTTTTTAATATAAAGAATTGATACTAGGCAAGCTATCTAACCCAATACTCATAACATTCTTAAATCTTTGTGTTTTCTATACACACTTTGCATTCTCTGAAAAATTGACAACGTTAAGGTAAACTGCCGGGCCTATAAACAGTGTTCATTTACTTGGCCTACCCTGTATAATCCCATTTTTCGTACAAAACCTAGTTTAGAATATCCAAAGCAAATAAAGAGATTTTTCAAAACAACACTGACTCTTAAATAATCATGAGAACCATGTTCAAGGACAGCATTATCTAAACTATGAAGAATATACATATTATGTTGTCGTTAATTAAATTGTTTATTCTTGGAAAAGGGAATTGTGTTGAGTAATAGTAAATTAAATTGCGACATCTTATGAGGAATTAAAAGTTATTATGATTTTGTATGTCGTAAGGCCTTTATCCCATTAATCTCACTGTTTTGATCGTAGCAATAGCAAGCAATAACAGTGATTAAAAAGGGAACAAAATCTGGGTATACGATTATTATACCGACCAACAGAAAGACAAAATGGGTTTTAAAAAGGACAATACATTTAAGGATATAGTATCGGAGTTTGCTAATGACACAGCCACCAATGGCGTACCTAATATTGCAAGAGCTGGTTCTATACCCAGGAGGATAATATGGACTATTATAGTCTTAGTGGCTGCAGGTAAGATATCTTATACATGAATATATGGGCAAAGGATTGGTATCGATATGGATAACTGAATTAAACATTGTTTTTTCTTAAACCAAGTATTGAAAACATTCTGTAAAAACACGGTCCTTTATGTGATGGTCACTGATTGACAACAATTTAATGCGAAAATTATTTATATATATTTTTATAACTGTTTTTATTGTTAACATTTTAGATTTTTAGTGCAATTGTTTTTTCTTCCTTTCTACCAATTCTTGAGAATGAAATGAAATATCTTTCCGAACCTGAATGGAACAAAATAGCATATATAACATATTTTCCTAGACCTCTGAATATTATAGTTATACAAAGAAAAATGTGGTTGATTTAACAAATTAAAAAACGTATTCAAAAATCAAAACAAGAACCCCAAAAATAGATAAAAATTAAAGTAAAACTTTTATTTCATTTAAATCAACTAAACTTTCTTTTGTACAAATATGATATTAAGAGACCTAAACACGTTGTGTATATTTCGTTTTGTTCCAATGAGGTTCGGAAAGATGTTTCGTTTCATTCCGAACATTTGATACCAAGAACAAAAGAAGTGCCTGGTGTGTTTTCTAAAACAATATATATTATATATTTCAAATTAGACAGTTACCATTCAAAAGATTATCACTAGATTGACAATGTGTATAATTCAAAATTTTTCGATGACTGGTTTAAGAGAAACATGTGTTCGATTCAGTTCGCCATATCGATACCAAGCCTTTAATTTTCGATAATTGATATTTTCTAAGTCAAATTCTGTTATTCCTCCAAAGCCTAGCTACCCCATGTGTGTTAATATCAACGGCATTAATTAAGTGTGTGTATCACGTGCTTCGATAATTCGCAACTTGTTAATAAAGGATGTTTGCAACCAGCTCTAAAAAGGGTATTGTTTGACATTTTATGCTGATAAAACAGAATACATTTTAATATGTCCATTTGATTTGTATCCTCCAACACTCGGCTTGAATTAACATGATAGCCAGTTGTGTTGACATTAAAATAGACACTTAACTTTTATTATAAACATTATAACTGAATGCTTGTTTTATCTTTTAGGTTGGATGTTCACGCAGCTTGCTCAATCCTTTATAACATATTATAAACGCCCACATTCAACATTGCTGACAGAAACATTCTCAAGTAAAATTTACTTTCCTGCAGTGACGATATGCAATATTAATCCAGTAAGGTAAGAGACCATGAACTTGGAGATATTATATCGGGTATAATGCATACTAATGAATGATACCATAAATTTCGTCATTTTTAAGTTTTGAGTCGTAGAAATTGTTTCGTAACTAAAAGGTAAGAACGCATGCGCAATCTGTATATCATGCCTTCAACACATGAACAGTTCAAGTCTTTCATATAAAACTTAATTTCCTTGTTATGGCCTCTGTAAAATATAATTCCATTTGATCACCACAGATCGACGATTCATCCCCATTGATTTATTTCAATTATTTGCATTTGGTATCGGTAGTGCGCTGAAACTGAAAATTTATGTTGTACAAAACGTTTTAAAAAGTATATTATAAATAAGATTTAGTAAAGCATGTGCTACCTGAGCGTCGGGGACATAAAGGGCTTCATGTAATATTATAATGATATAATTAATTCTTGGCTATCTGAACATATTAATTTTTTTTGATGTAATTTTGAAAGTGAAAATCATTTTGGTGATTATCTTTACAAATGTCTCAGGTAGATGAAAACACAATATTACTTCGAGAATCTTCTGGCTACTCAAATATAAAATCAAAAAAATAAGTATGTTTCATGTACATGTAATATGTTCAGTTGTATTGCCATTTTATACAAGAACATGTTTATTTTAACTATTTTACGTTACTTTGTAGGGAATCCCAGATCTATCTATCTAACAGTACAGAGATTGAAGCCCTCCTTCGTCCAACGTCCCAGGTAAGTTAAAAATAATACGGGAATTCTCTAAAAATATAATAAGTTCCTTGCCTTAAAGTATATCGACCAGCCTATTACAAGAGTCTTAATTCGAAAAGTAAACGTTTTTGAAAACTCGGCCGTAATGTTTTGCTATTTTGTCGTTTAGAAAGAGGGATCAGAAAGGTTCTCTCAACTTACAGAACTCCAACGGAGTATGCAAACGCTCCCAACATCGTCATTGCAAGCTATGGGACATCTTCCAGAAACTATGATAATGTCATGTACTTATGCCGGGGAAGACTGTAGTTATTCGTGAGTATATTGAATGTATCCATGTAGATCTTATATTGACTGCAAATGATAAATTCCAAAGTATTATAGCATCATTCCAGTGACATAGTCTTTAACGTGACATGGATTACGTGACAGTATACCTGTTGTAGGCGAATATATTTTAAAAATGTAGCATAACATGCTATAAAATAATGAAAACTGAAAGATCATTTATCATTTGACAGATCATGATTTATTAACTAAACACAATTTAATCAATAAGATTATCGAGCTCCAAAAGTGGGAATACATTTGATCCAATAAATTCGTTTACATTTCTTGAGAGGAAACTTTTGAATGATGTTGGAACGGGTAACTGCATATTGATATAAGTTCACATGAACAGTAATAACACAGTTTGTTTATTAAAACAACACTCAGACAAAAATGCAAAAAACAACAAATCATTTGGACCTGCTGTTGGTGTAAAGAAAGCGTAAATATATTTTTCAAAGGGGCGGGTACGTTATTGCAAGCTTTTTAGACAGCTCTTACTTAAGTTCTAATAATTGTTTGACCACAAAAATAAATGAGTTTAAATTTGTTTGAAAAGAAAAAATAACAAAATAAGAAAGGGATTATCTCATAATCCATTTGTTACAATCCATTATATCTCATAATCCATGTCATTTTGTAGTTTTTCTCTTTTTGGAGGTCAATTATGTAATATCTCCAAATCTTTTTGTACATTAACCATATCAAAAATGGTTGTTTTTGTGGTCAAATAATTATTAAAACTTAAGGAAGAGCTGTCTAAAAAAGCTCGCAATAACGTACCTGCCCCTTTCAAATAGTAATACACCCCTTCAGAAAGCCAATCCAGAGATTTGCATAACGGCTTAAAGCCTACTCATGCTTCAATATTGATTAACAGAACCGTTTCCGTGGCTTTTGAAATCTCACAGAATCTCGTTTTTCGTGAGATTTTAAGAGATTTGCATATTAGACCTCTAATGACTTACTTTGCCTTCTTTTAGATGGCACATTTGAATTTTGTGAACGGTTTCCTACAAGAATACCTTTGATTTATAAAATAGTATTATTTAAATCATTTCCTATGACATTTTAAAAATCTTGGGCCAAATCTCCATTGATGCAATGTTTAAATTTTCTAATATCCTTGGTTTATTAGTTAAACAACCCAAATTTTGATGATAAATCAAAATACATATATAAAAGGGTCATCAAATGATATATCAATCAAGTTTTAAACAGACTCAAGCAACACCTTTTTTAGTAATAGTATATTTCATCTCGTATATTCAGTGGATTTTATGAACTACTTTTAGTGACTTCACAATGTTTACCAACTATAAATATGGAAACTGCATCACGTACAATGCCGGGCCAGATATAGTGACATCTTCTCAAGCTGGCGCTCAACATGGTGAGTTAATTATACAAAATCTAGCCTAGATTCAAAAGTTTTCAATAATGTAGACTTTCTCTATCCGAAAAACGTCATCTTTAGAAAAACACCATCTTTAGAAATTGATGCCGACTTCCGATTACGAAGTATGGTTTGCCAACTGTCTGACATTTGGAAACTACCTGGTCCCTCTACATGTTTTCTTGGTAATGAAAGGGGCAACTTCTAAATTGTTTATTACGAGATATGCTATGGTTGGGATTTAGAGATCAAGAGTAAAAAACAGAGTTGATGAAAATTGTGTAGATATCTTTATCAGCAAATTTAGATGAATTCTAATGATTCTATTTAATAGGATTATCCTTGGAATTATTCGTTGAAGAAAACGAATACCTGACACTTACTGATACTGTCGGTTTCAAAGTGAGCATCGAGAGACAAAATAAAGCTTTGTTTCCAGAGGAAACTGGAATATTTGTGCCAGTTGGTGCAAGAACAGCGCTATCACTAAAAAGGGTATGACAATGCAGTTGCAGGTATCATAATAAAACGATAATCCCATTCATAGATCATAATAGCTTATGTAGACATTTTGGATCTAGGATTAGTCTAGAGCTCACATACTTATTTGGTTATGGATTAATTAGTCTCATGATCACTTTCGGCATATATTCAGTGGCTAATTCCCACTTGCCTCGTACTCATGTACTCATCACATATTTCTGTTTTTCAATTAAAAGGGAACTAACAGAAACGATGATTTTCTCATGATGCTTGACTGGGTATGTTATATTCCAATTATTCGAAGATAATATATTTGAAATGAACTTGCAGCAAGAAATAATACGGCTACCAGACCCATACTCCAGTGATTGTTGGAATCTGACAGCAAATCAATCAATCTACGACAATGCCTATTCAGATGAGACGGAGCCTAGCCCAAAAAACTACACACGATTAGTGAGTGAATTAGTAATTAGTCTCTAATTAGTCGTGTATGAGTAAGGGAAAACCTGGACCATGATGGAATTGTATGCACATGTTATATAATATATATCTGTATAGATAGCCAGTTTACGTTTGTTTCTTGTTTATTTGTATTACAGGCTTGCCTCAAGACATGCTACCAACTAAACTTGATAACTCAATGTGCTTGCCTCAGCCACAAAATAAAGACCAGAGGTACTGCTTATGACAAAGCCAATGTGAACCTTGAGGAATTGGATTTCTGCAATTTGACAGGTGAATAGTTATTCCGGTGTGAAAGAAATTATGGTCCCCCAGGGATTATGGTCCCCTCTTTTAACGGCTCTTACTGGCCCCGATTGTGTATAAGATAATAAGGGAAAGGGGTCACCATATAAATCAATGGAGAGTAGGGCCATAAATTGATAGGACCCTTTTACACCGGTTTTTCTCGAAGTCCATCCAAATATACACGATCTAGTACATTGGGCATAATATAATGGTTTGAATCTTGCTCAAAAGGCTGGTCAACATCAGTCGAAGTGTTGACATACATGTATTGCTTTTCTTAAAACCGATTGTTTACTTTTTTTCTAGATTCTTGTTATTTAAAAGTAAAGGATGATTATGAGGATGGGTCTCTGGATTGCAACTGTAACTCCGAATGCTGGTATGTCTATTTTGTTATGCATTTGTTTCAATAAGACGCTTGAGTTGTCTGGAAGTGTCATTGATGTATGTGCCACTTAAAAATTTGACTCTAAATAAATATGTGTAAACACTCTTGGAATAGTTGACTTAAATGACAGCAAAGACTATAAAGTGCACAATTTTGAGAGCAATCATATGGAAAAGTATACCAATGTTTCTACGTATTGCTGAAGAAATAACTGAAATTTCTGAACAAATACTGAAGTTACCCTACTATCACACCAAACTAGTTCTCACTGCGTTCTCGAAAACGGGCTTCAACTGTATACGAACGGACTGGACCTACTAAGAACCGTTTGTGGTCTATTTACAAACTTCATCGAACGTACTCGAACGGGTAGGTCCTCTAGAACTTAGACAATGCTCAAAATGTTCTCGTGGTCGTCACGTTCTACAATTAGAACGAGTGACAACGTACTAACGACGAGCTGGACGTACTACGAACGGAACCGTCGTACTTCAATCCTACTAGGGACGTTTTAACAACAAGTTGAACTGTCTGCGGACGTGTTGAGAACGAGGTAGAACTAATTGCAAACGGGTTTAAACTGATTAAGAACGTATTTAACACTGCTTATGAACGAGTTAGCAAAAATATAGCTATCACACCAAACAAGTTGCCACTGCGTTCTTCAAAACTTGTTTTAAACTGTGTGCGAACGGAATGAACGTAGCTGCAACTTTCTAAGGTCTATTTACGAACTTTATGAACGTTCTCAGACGGGAATGTGATTTTAGAATTTTGAATCGATTCAAAATTCGATGACACCATACCGTTCTTTAATCAGGTCATGTTGACCTTCTAGACTAAGGGACGCGTTCTACGACGTTGCACTCCGACGTGGTGCGACCTGAACGAACTGCGAACGAGATGGACGTATTGAAGACTGTTTAAGAACGAAGAAGCTAATTATTTCAGACATATTTCCCGACGACAGCCAGATTGAGCCCGTTTGACGACGTTTTCGTAGGACTGTCAAGAACGGATAAGAACTAGTTTGGTGTGATATGGGGGTTATTGAAGGTGTAGAAAAAAGAGAAATCTACTTTTTCATGAATATATCAATCATTTGTCGGATAACCTTAACGATCAAAGGATCATTCTAAAATAAAGTCAGAGTTTTAGAAAGTAGTATGCATGACATGGAATAAAATGAACAAAATATTATTTTATAGAAACACTAATTCGTTTATGTCTACTTCAGGGAACTGGCATACAGTGCGACGATTTCACAAACATCTTGGCCTGCTCCAAAGTATTTGGTATGTGACTGTTATGTTTTTTCCATTTAGAACCACATAAAAATGCATTGTTATATCATTTAGACCAAATACCAGTATTCGTTATTAACAAATAGATGGCCGGAGAAACATACATCTCAATAAAATGAACAAAATCTTGGCTGGGCAAAAGTTGTCATTCATGTAACATAATATTGTAGAAGTTAACAAATTTTGAACATCGACATGAATGCGAGGAGCAAAGGAGGTGCGGATGCTTTGAAAAATAATCACCTCGTTTTTTCTTATTTTGATATGAATTAGATTACAATTCAGTGTACATGAGATTGTCATTTGGGTTGTAGCTTGGTTTAGAACTTACTAAATAATAAATAATTGTACATACAAGGGTCGATCAAAAAAGATGCTTACCGTTTGCTCTCGATTTCATATAAGAGGAGTTGGATGCCAAAACTTTTACACAGACTAGACAGGGAAGTTAGTTTTCTTGAAACTGTTTTAGTTCCATATAAATTGGTTTATTTGTAGTGACACCAAAAAAGTCCAAATTCTGATTCATTCCCAGATTCATCCTTTAAGTCAGATAGTGAATATAAATGTGTTTATAGAGCAAAAAGGGTAAAATTGTTTAAAAATCATGTTTTAGATGGGTTTTGGCACTACCATAACTTTCTGTTAATCTGTTAATGTTTATTTCAAACCTGTCAGTCGTGAACAGTCGTGTGAGATGGGCTTTACAATGGCATGAAGAATTTAACATAGAAAATAATATCCTAGCCATAGAGGAAAATGTATTACAGTGTATAATTGTAAATTGTAATTTATGACGTAATTTAATGGAAAGGGTCACATTAGTGACTTTGTGAGACAGTGTTTTAATCATTGATTATTTTCTAAAAATGTTAACTAATTTCTTGTCTTAAGATTTTCGCTGGTTATTCATGATATTTAAACCATATGCCTCAAAGAATTTAGTAAAATTATACAAAATATTGAAAAATTATAATCATAGATAAAAGACCGTTCACATTTTTTCTTTACAGAGGGTATGTATATGTTATTTTATCGGTACAACATTCTGTAAGTAGGGTAATTCAGTATTTGTATTTCTGACCAGGATGATCTATTGAGAACTTATGCAGCGAAAAACGACGTTATAAGAGGATTGTTAGAGAGCCCATCAAGCAGGAAAAAACGCGACGTCGGAAATGGAACTGAGACCCAAAATGGAAATGGAACTGTAAATGGAAATGTGACAAACAATGGAAATGAAACAGTTAATGAAAATATTGGTGTTGAAGAAGCGCCAATAGAAATTGAACCAGGCACTGAGTAAGAAAAATGTTTTCAAATACTCTTTAGTTGATTCGTTTATTTCTGTTTTAATTAGACAGAAAATATAATGTTTTTAGTTATTGTATATATTCTGTAAAGTTGTATATATCAAAGTTACTCTGCGGTAAAGAGTCTTGGAATTTTTTTATTTCGAAATTAATTATATATTATTGAAACTCACTATACTTTATATTATTATTTCGCATATTCAAACATTGATTAATACATTCATATTAGCTAAACTTTTGTTTAGCTACCATGGTTGTTATCTTGATATACACGAACAGTGATAAAGCAGAATGACCCTAAACATGATGAAATAGCCCTCTGAAAATGTGACTGGAAAATAGCTAAAAGTAGGAGCTTAGGAAAGGTCACTGAACAGAATCTTTTGTTTTGAAAGACAATTTTCTAAAATTTTGAAGATTGTATCAGTTAGAACAATATAAAGCTATTGTCCAGTCACATTTTCAGAGGGTTGAAAAAGTTATTTTATCATGTTTAGGGTCATTCTGACCATGTACATTTTGATCCTGGTCCTGTAAATGATATGTGGAACAATTTGAATTGACTGGAGGTCAAAACAGAAGTCTGTTATCCTTGTTCAAAAAATGTTTATAATGCCACATGTCTTGTCACTTCCTGTTTTGTCATTTCCTGTTAAGTACCTCGGCACCTTAATATAAATATATTCATGTATCTTTAAATATGTTTTTTTTTCACAGTCGATACTTCGCAAAACTTGATGTGTACTTTGATGAATTGAACTTTATTCGAATAGAAGAGACTATCGCATATACTGTGAGTATGAATGAAAACATAAACAGAAAATCTTAAATTAGAATCGTATTAAATCTGGCACCTCTTTCCTTGACTCGAGTAATGATGATTCTTTGAGTTTTCCAAAATCCATAGTTTAAATTTGCATTCAAATTATGCAAATATTGTTTGTATTTTTCAGGAGTGGAACCTATTTTCTGACTTGGGAGGACAATTTGGGTTTTGGTTAGGGTTCTCTATCGTATCCATATTTGAGATTATAGAATTCCTCATAGACGTTTCCATATTTCTCGTCTATAAATCCTTAAACAGAGAAAAACTTAAGGCTAAAGTCGGAGATTCAGCTACCGAGTTAGAGGGGAGACCAGTTTCTTCTGGACCACAAGTATTTGTAACTCATGGCGGAGAGACAAAATTTGGATTAGATGAGAATGTAAAGGCAGGTGTAATTTAACAACAAACTGACTATAATTTACTAATGCCTTTAGTTATATCTGGGAATAGGATTTTGATTCAATTCTATCTTAAGGTTATATGAAGAATCAGACAAAGAGTCCTCTTTTATGCGAAGACTTACACCTTTCTTTATAAATATGTATTTAATATATCTGGTGTCCCAAGTATTTTCTCACCAGTAGATAGGCCAAATTTTTTGTGCAAGTTATCATCTGTGATTGCATTTTTCAATCATGATTGACAGATGCAACCACGTGATAGCTAGCACAAACACTATGAAGGTCTCATTGCGCAACTCGGATATAGAATTGTTTGACATATGATTTTGAATTTGTTGATATACTTACATAATATGTAACTGTTTCCTTTCATATTTGTACCACTTACTAATGATATACCCTTAGGCTACTTTATTGAAATTTGCAATGAATTTTATTCTGCTACTTTTTGGGACACCCGATATATGCAGTGCCAATAGTACTTAATTAAAATTGGTAATTATTTATATTTATCACTCGCCAATGCAGTCATTTTAGAAAACCAAAAAATTTTGCATTTCCTGGTTCTTCTAATGAAAAGCAAAGCTTTCTCACTTACTTTTACTTACAACACATGAACAATGCAACTACTCTGCGAATTTGAAGGATTTTACATGACTTCAGTATAAACGTACTGACTTACGTATGTAATTTTGAATACACAGAGTGGCCAAAAACTTTACATTTCTCGACATTTTACATATATTTAAGATCTGTCATTTATTCATACTCACAAAAATTGTCATAAGTATGATTTTGTTAATAAGTAGAGAGATTTCGCACGGCGTGAAAGTACAACTTATAACGTATACTTATACTTATAAGCAAACGTACAAGGTGTTTCATAATGTGGGCTTTTCGTCAGGAAAGATCTTCTCGGACTGTAATAAATACAGATCAAAGGGATGTCATTTGTACTTTCTTGAATTGTAGCATGTTTAGTTGATCCAAATGTGTTTGTCTAGAATAAAATAGGCTCATATATAGTACGTATGTTATAGACCTATCTCTTCTCAAATTGACTTTTTTGAGATGCTCGTTATGAAACACCCTGTATGTCATTTGTTGCGCTACTGAATGGGTCGTTTCCAGGAATTGATAGAACTTACTGGTTTGATTGGTGTTTCAAATTGATGATTAAAGTATTTGATTGGATACTGTTCCTACTCAGCCAATTATTTTTAAAAAATGCTTGCGGTCAGTTGTTCCACACACATGCAGGTAAAGCTTTATACGGAGATCCAACTGTATACGTTTATCATGTCGTATATATACCGTTTTGTAAGTCCATTGAACTTATACTGATCATGAAAACTTTGAAATAATCAACTTGTTTATGTAATGACTCGCTTTAAAGGATCATGACTCACTTTAAAGGATCGTGTTTATAATACACTACAACTAGTAGGACACGGAAGCAAGCATTTAATTATAATGTGCATAATCTACACGTGCAGAAGACAGTGCATTCACAGTCTCTAGTTGATGGAGCTTTTCTATATCGGGAATAGTTATGTTCCATTAAGTACAATTTGAAATTGATTTTAGTAAATATAATAGTTCGACATGACCCTTTAAAGTATACGTATACGTATAAGTTGTACTTTCACTTATGTGCGAAATCTCTCTATTATTGTACATAATACATATACCTATTTTGAAATAAAACTGATAAAAATATACTTCAAGTAATAACTTGAACCCCTGAGAATGACATTGATTGTTGTAAAGCCGAGCCATTTAATTTTACTGCGTTAATAGGCTTATCATGATTCGACAATTACGAATTTGATAATGTCAATATACTTGCTCATTTCATTCTATTCTACAAACCAAAGTGTACGTTTAACCATTCTTGTAATTCTACTAAGTTAGCAAAACAGGCAAGTTCGTAAAATATGTAATTAATATAAGGTAACTTGGATTTAGTGGCCAAAAATACTTATCCAACGGTTAGTGTACTAAATGTATAAAAACATTAAAAAATAGATTTGATATCTCTATTGGCAAAATGAATAACCAGAGGATATCGCCACGATATACTCCGGAAAACCAATATGCGGCTATTGCCACGATATACTCCGCTTGTTGATTTTATACATTTCTTATATACATCTATAGTACACTAAAATGTAGGATAATAAGAACATCTTATGCTTTTTTCAGAATATCACTGTAGTCGTCTACTCAGTGATCGATATTAATATCTGCACTCGTTCATTTCGCTCTCTCGTGCAGATATCAGTATCACCTCGAAGATAAAAATGATATTTCTCAAAATCATAGGATATCCTATAATTGACTATTGACCAAAACTTGACTTTATTTTTGCACCACAATTCGACTATTTTTACACAATTGTGTACGGTAACTCAAACAATATCGACGTACAGTACCGTGATTTCAGAATGAGAATTTATGGTCGAGAAAATGTTCGAGTATAGTCTTGTATTAGTAGTACGATAAAGATATATAGTGAGGTAGAATAAAACTTATTTCGATAGCTATATAGCACTGGTAATCCACTCGATTACGCTGGTTGCCGAAACGGTTCGTTTTGGTAACAAAATGTCGGAACACCCTGGAAGGTACGATTTTTCTCTTTTCCTTATTTCACACATTGTAGGCAGAATTCCCACGATATTTTTTTATCAGTATCATATGTTTAAGAAAATGCACATATTTGCGAACAAATAGTTCAGAAGACAACAGAATCGTCGATTTGATTCCTTACTTAAGTTACACAAACGGTATTTCGAAAAACATGGGGATTCTTCCTACAACGCATGAAATAAGGAAAAAAGAAAAATCGTACCTTCGACGTTCCGACATTTTGTAACCAAAACGATCCGTTTCGGTAACCAGCGTAATCGAGCGGATCACCAGTGTATAGACTATTCATGAGAGTTGAATATATATAGCAGTTAGATTTTGCCAGAAACTATCAGAGTACGGGGGCAGTAAAGAATTGAATCTGGAATATTGCATTTTGTAAAAGATCTTTGCACAAACAGTGATAGAAGTATACGTCATGGAATTAGACATATAAGATATTTGCAATTAGCCAATGGTATGGCTCCTTCACTAGCACACATCTTTGACCTTATTATCACTCAAGATTTTTACAGATAGCAATCATTAAAAAATTCATGTGCGACATCTATAAGCATTCCGAAGCAACATTTACACATTTTATATGTACTTTTTATCGTTATTTTGAATTATACCCATTTAGAAACGTCATTTATAATTGGCAGACACAGACTTCCGTTCATTCACGAGAGAACAATATTCCCTAATATTACTATTGGATACAAAGCTATGTTTCAATAACAATTATAAACTTGAAAGAAGGCAACATAAGAAAGATTCACGTTCAGATTCATATTTATTATTTATAACGAGAATTGTTATAAAATTGGAGCAGTATACACAAGCGATTGTCACAAGTAAATGATATTTTTGGTTTGAACTGGTATAAAACGTCTACTACCAGAGGCTTGTATGTGTTGATTGTCACAAGTAGATGATATTTTTGGTATGAACTGGTATAAAACGTCTACTACCAGAGGCTTGTATGTGTTGATTGTCACAAGTAAATGATATTTTTGGTATGAACTGGTATAAAACGTCTACTACCAGAGGCTTGTATGTGTTGATTGTCACAAGTAAATGATATTTTTGGTATGAA
This sequence comes from Owenia fusiformis, assembly GCA_903813345.2. Taxonomy (NCBI): domain Eukaryota; kingdom Metazoa; phylum Annelida; class Polychaeta; order Sabellida; family Oweniidae; genus Owenia; species Owenia fusiformis. The sequence continues at coordinate 9,132,762 of CAIIXF020000010.1, forward strand.
CTGGTATAAAACTTCTACTACCAGAGGCTTGTATTTGTTGATTGTCTCAGCTTTAAGAATTGAGAAATGAAAAACAATTCAGTCCACTTGGATACACGTAACAATTTTTATTTTTCGAACACTGATGCTGAAAATTCTTAAGAAGCTCTGATCTCATTGTTTTGTTTTAATTGTTTATTCGTTTTGGCAAAATTTAATCATCCGCTCTAAAAGAAACAAAATATCAATAACCATATACGGAGATTTTCTCATTTTAAGACATCTTCGACGGATGGTTGGACACATGTTTAAATTGTACTATTATTAATAAATGCTTTATCGGTTTCCATAACATTTTGAAAATACTGTTTAGACGTTATACTTGTAAAAGTGTTTATATTGACAGACGTCTAGCCAAGCCTCCCCTTGTATTTGAAATCGGTGCCTTTAATGTGGTTCACCAGCCTGGAAGAAAAACAGGAACGTTAGCCATAATACACAATTATAAAAAGGAATTTTTTTTTTATTTATTCATTTGTTGTCATGACAGCAGGTTGAAATAATCTAAATGCAGTGCTCGATGGAAAAATAATCCATCAACATAGTTTAATAAAAAACTATCGCATACGAGGGTTGTCCCAGAAGTAGTAGTTACAGTCAGAATCGTTTACATTTCTAATAAATCAAAGTCAAATCTATGGTTTAAGCCCATCAAACACGATTCCAATTTCTTCTACTTTGTTTAAACGTTATACTACCTAATTTTCACGACATTTGGTTTATGTATGCTCTTTTAAAAATTTATGAGTGTCCCATTTTTATATGCTCACCCTGTAGATGTTTTAATACTATGTACTGTCAAGCGCAAATTTCACTTACCATTTCTTGGCAAAATCTATCGAGTCTTTGTTTACTGGAGCCGCAAGGCCTTTAAGGTCCGACACAAAATCTCTGTGGGCTTTTTGGTGAGGTGTTAGTAGTTTCTCATCGTATTTCTTTGCTATCATCATTTCCTGAAAGCAAACGTGCATAACAGTATAATCATGCATAGCAAGAAATGCATTGTCACCAATCAAAACGCATTCATAGTAACGTGAGTAGCGTGGTCTATGTAGGTCTAAAATGCATGCTATTTAATTTCTAGCTAGTACTAATTTTGTCTCTTAAATATTTTCCCAGTGTTTTGAATGTTCATATTTTTGCTCTTACTTCAACCAAATCTCCCATACAATTAACTTGATAGAAAGATATTGCAAAAACTTTATACACGCACCTCTTCATCAGCAAAGTGTTTCTCAACAAGGGAGATCAAGGAACCAAGCACAGCGGCGTCAGTTGGTTTTGCGGCAAGGTCGAAGATTCCCTTAAAAAGCCCTTTGTGTTCATCGTCTAAGAGTGCATACTGAAATAAAATAAAGCTGTGTATTTGGTTGCTGCTGTTGACAATTCTCACTACGACAAAATATTTTCAATATTGTACGGCACCCTCTTGCACACATTCCAACGAAAAGCGATGCCAATTCTGAGAATTTGGCTTTTTATATTCACAAGAACGAGATTAGGGCTATAACTTTCCCAAATGAAAAGAAGTAGGCACATTGTTCACACTGGCACTGCTTGCCCAATCAACAAAATTTGATACTAATCTTTAGAAAATACCATGTCTTGGAAAAATCTTTAGTTTGCGTCAGATTATACAAAAGTAATAATTATAGTTTGAAAAGGGGCAATAAATTCATCAACAATGTGAGGAGTTTTTAACAATGGGAGGAGTTTTTAACAATGTGATGAGTTTTTAACAATGTGAGGAGCTTTAAACAATGTGAGGAGTTTTTAACAATGTGAGGAGCTTTAAACAATGTGAGGAGCTTTAAACAATGTGAGGAGTTTTTAACAATGTGAGGAGCTTTAAACAATGTGAGGAGCTTTAAACAATGTGAGGAGCTTTAAACAATGTGATGAGTTTTTAACAATGTGAGGAATTTTTAACAATGGGAGGAGTTTTTAACAATGTGAGGAGTTTTTAACAATGTGAGGAGTTTTTAACAATGTGAGGAGCTTTAAACAATGTGAGGAGTTTTCAAGCTGTATTTAGAGAAACAAAACAAGTAAGTAATTCTTATTTTTAAGTAATGGTATATTTTAGGATCAAAAGCCAGAGTTACTGATCATGAATATTTACAATTACTACAAGAATATTTAAGGCGATTTACATTGCTATATGTTACGATTGTACAATACTAAACGAATGTATTTACAAATTGCATAAGTTACAATTCAAGTCAGTTTTAATCATGAAAAGGATTCAAATTCTTAATTACATGAACAACACATTAATGGTCTGGAAAGTGGTACAATAATTGATTGGCGAAAAAAATCCTATAGCTCATGTTGATGTGCTGTATGAGGGTGAACTGTGTTTTCTCCACCAGAACTTTTAAACAAGTTTTGACTTAAAGAATCAACGAAAGAATAAAGAAAGATTCACAAATGCTAGGTAGGGTGTGCCCGATTCCAGCCAATCCGAACACAGTATTTCATATAATTGCAAATTGCGTTATATCACCAATTACTGCGTCCAAGGTCACTTGTTAAATAGTTGTCATGGTGACAACTTGACTCTCCAGATTGAAATTGATATTTTGCCAACTTGCAAAAAGCTTCATTGAAAACATGTTCTTTGAGCGATTTTGTATATTTTAGGTGATTTCGTAGAAAATATTATGCAAAGTGTGAAAATAATTTAACCCCAAGACTCAATGTATTGTGGCTGCTTCATTCCACTCAGGCGTTGTTTCCTAAACTTTGCATTCCCGCTGCGCAGTCATGCAAAGATTTGGAAACAGCACCTTCAATGGAATGATTCAGCACACAATGCTCTGAGTCCAGGGCTGAAATCCTTAGACACTAATAGAATTACTCTAAAAAAATTTATTGCAACTATTTTGTGAATTTCAAATGATGCCCATTGTGAATTTTTATTACTATGTGTGCCGCAAGAACCCAGGAAAGTAATGATATAAAATATTATAACACTTACAAAGACACAGAAGCTATCGTCCCAGACGTAAGGTTCGGGAATCTCGAAAGACATTGTGTTGTTGAATGAATAAACGACAGCTAAACGAGTTCCAATTTGTCTCTTGACTTGCGCTCGAAGATCCTATTCGCGTGCCTCGGTCAGATAACTCGAAGTGTACGTGCGATACAACGGGACTTTTCTCACTTTTATACCACCCCGCGGAAGGTTGATGGTTGCGATCGTTCTAATTAAATTCCCCTCCATTTATGGCTGTACCAATTGGTCCATTTTTGAGTATCGATAGTCTGTTAGTTACGTTGTCTATATCGAAGATAAGATTTGTATTTCATAATTGAACGTCATCCAAGTCTTTGAATTGGTTTAATTCCACCGTATTTCATCGAATCTAACCATGGTATCTCAGTGAACGGTTTAAACTATCGAAATATGTAATGGTTCGCCCCTCAAATGGAGTTCGTGCCCAACATCACTTTTATATAGGGATGCTGTACAAACTATTTCTCCTTGATGGTACACCACTCCTCTTTTATAGTTTTTAGTGTTTATCGTCATATGGAGTTTCAAAAAGACCAGACGGGAAATTTCCACTGGTCGCAGATTTCGCAAACTGGAACGCACAAGCGGCAAAAGTTTTGAAACAAAGTCAGTTACGTGACAAATGGCCTATGTCTCACCTACGCCTCCCGGTGCCTCCAGATGTTGTGTTTATTAGTCTGAGGGATGTTTATATTGACTTTGATGTGCATGGAAATCGATGGAAGTTGATCATTCCAATTGGTATTTTATGTTCTTTAAATAAACTATGATTATACGTCAAGTTAATTAGAGTTCAATCTCACATCAATGCGGTTTTGTTTATGAACGATATAAAAAGAAATCGTTTGGATTTTTAGTTCTGATGAAGTAATCCACTAACAGTTACGTACTAGTATTGGTTACATACATGTACTACTCGGTGCATAGTATTTCGTAATTTGAACTTGAGAGTAAGTTGATCTCATTTGTTATTGTTGTCTAGTCGCCTCGGGTTAAATATTATATAGTTTTTACTGTTTACATGTCTTAATTGCATTAACTATGACAACAACAAACAACAACAAATAGTTAACACTTGAACTCATTAATAAATTCCGGATTATTTCGAGATTATTCCTTGTTAACAAATGCACCGTGCATCATTGCCTCGTCCAATAGATAGTGTTGCACAATGAGCCAAAAAACATGTTACAGCACAGAATACAAACGCTGTGGTACTTGAAGAGAGAATCAGACCTAGCGAGCAGGCCAACAAAAAATTGTCTCAATTTTAGAATATTTCTGGGTCATGTCATTCCTTGTCACGTCTAATTTCTAAAAATCCCCAAAGTGAACACTTTACTCAAGGAAAACTAAAGATTTTTACAATAATGTATTATTTATTTCTATAGGAAATTAAATTCCCCTCCATTTATTTTTATTTTGGGAGAATTTAAACATTTCTTACCCATTTTTGCACTTTGAACCCATAATAAATTCACCAAATTGTAACATATCGTGAAACTTTTGGGAGATATTGTATTTGAGATTATAAAGAATAGATTGATTGGTAAATCCCACATGTTGCTTGTAATTTTTCACCCCTATAGATCTGATTCTGCCTTTTATTTGAAAACTGACAAATGGAGCGCATATTTCAAAATGGCAGGCGTGGACGAAATAGCTCCTGAAAAGATATGGGAAATAATGGGAACACAAGGTCAGTTTCGTTTATTAAACGGTACCATTATGGTTTATAGAACTTTACAAGTTGCACTCAATTTTTCCGCGATGTAGGCCTAAACCTAGTTATCTAAATAAAGTGTTGCGTCACATTTATGTCTTGTCTTTCTATTCACCATTTGCCGTTTATTCAGCCATTGATTGTGTTTGTACATATTCGATAAACGATTGTAGCATCTGGTTAAATTGATATAATTTTTAGAAATGATTACAAGCCATCAACTCGATTTTAAAAAAATCTATCAAACGGCGCGCATACATTCACGTGAATCTCCCAAACTGCCTGCCTAATATTTGCAAACTGCATGCATATCTGATTTATATTTCCAGAAAACGTATGCGCAATTCTCTTACCCTTTCCCTTATTACCAAAAAACGAAACTTTCTAGAATTACCACGCAAGAAAATCTTAATACAAGACTTTAACAAAGATCTGTCTATGAAAAAGACAAATAAAGAAACACAAGAGGCAATTATTTAAATGTACAAGAGACTCTTTCGAGACTCATTTGGAGAGTCACATACGGTATTTGTGATTTCTGGCTAAAATAGGCAAGCCGTTTGATGTTGTATTATTTTTTATCTCATGATTTTCTGATTTGATACGAAGATTTTTGTATTATCATGTATATAAGAATTGGGTAAAGATTTACCAATCAAGTATTTTCCATATCTGTTAAAAATGTGAAATCGATTTAGGTGTTTTTTGGTGTGCTATTAACAATGTATCATAATTGTATATGTATTTCACAAATAAAACTATTATGACACCCCTCGTCCGTTGTTTCCCGTCCGGTAATTCACTAATTAGGATTTGCATAGGGCATGCATAATGAAGATTTCAACAAAATCAATGGTATAGCGTCAAATACAAGTACGCATAAAAGGCCATGGCGTACTCTCAAAATTTAGAGAAAAGTTGTTTTTAGATTGAATTGCCTCACAGTTTAAAAATGGATATTTTATTAGACTATATTTAGTCGGGTTTTCGAATTTTAAAACGCCCCAGAACGCTTCAACTGCAATCAACTTTACTTGGGGGTGGAGCCACCCCAAACCCCCCTCAAAGATCGTTCGCTTCACTCACTCGCGGCGTACACTCACAAAATACCCACGCTACGCCACTGAAATGTTTAAATGTAATAGTAATGTAATGTAATACAATGTAATATTCTAATATCGAAAAGATCAATGATTGATGTCCGTAAAAACTTGCGTGTATTTTCGAATGGAAAATTGAGGGGGTAGAAAGACAAGACTGCTCTGTGCTAGGAAATACAATTGTTAAAATAATTTATTACAGCAACTTGTTATAAATCAAAGGTGATCAGTCAGTACATCTCATCTTCGAGGCGGTTGCTAGTGGCATAGGTTGTTTGGAACTCAACAAATGTATATGGATCTGTTTTTGTAATTGAATGAATAATTTCTTCTATTTCCTGTGTCAGCGGGTGAATTAGACAACTGATTTTTATTACATTACATATTTTTAAAGTCTCCGTGTTTTTGTGGACGGTGTTCGGTGTTCACTTGGCGCCGATCGGCGTTTGTGCCTACTTGCCTACATTTTGCATGTAAATGCATTGTGATGTATTGGCTTGCAGCATAATTTGTAATTAAAGGCCATGCTAAATGTCCTTTCCCTGTGTTTGTGATTTTGGACATGTGCTTTGTTTATATCGTAAAACAACGTATTTTGAGATTGAATGTTGTTCTCAAATGTTGAATACTGTGCTCTTTGGAGGACTTACAGTTATAGGAGCTCATGCAACTTCTGATTTTTTTCAGAAAGTGGGTAATCTTTTTGATTTTATCGAGCTGTATATGTAGCTTGATTCGTTAATTAATGAATCAGACTTTATACACGTAGACCAAAGACCGGCACTTATGGCATTGGTAATTGGTGTAATTACGAAATTTTTACCGTTCGTTTGTTTTCTCACGTTCGCATTTGTAGCATCCTGAAGTTCTGGATTCGCACCTTAGACCACTGAACTCCTATAGCGAAGCATTCCTCCCTATAGTAAATCATGCTAGCGTGATAGCTCGTTATATCTCAGTACGTTCTGTCCCAGACGAAACCCCGCATGATTAAAATATTACACAGGCGGGGTTGTCGCAACTGAGGAAAGGTTAATAAGCCAGACACTCCTGAAAACGATTAAAAAAAGTAAAATCCTATCTTGCTTCAAAAATGCAAATGTAAACATATAAAAATGGCGATGTTATCAATTGTTAGGCTTGTTTTTAAACCTTAGTATCCATTTGAGACTCTTTTATTTAGAATAATGCAAAACCTCTATATTCCAGCATCTAGAGACATGTAAACGTTTTAAGGCTGACATATCCATGTTCAAGAATTTGAAATGCAAGACTATCTGGGTAAACATTGTTGCATAAATATCAACTGCTCAAAAATAGAGTCGATTACATATTAATGAAGAAGCATTGCGTTGTTGATGTTTACACGAAAGACCAGAGTGACTGACTCTATGATCACAAGCTAACTACTGTTAAGAGAGGTTCATCTAGTACTCATTTTAGCATTATTTTATGATTATTTTGTTATATTTACAGAAATTTTCATTGCAACTGGGTCTTGGATAAATGTCAAATTGGTGGAAGGTGTTTGACGTTTTTTAGGTTAATCCATCAAATGGGTGTAAAATTGTACTTAAGAAAGTTTAATCCGAGTCAGTCTGCTGACAAAATACACATAAAAGTTCATGTATTTTAGTTGTGGAAATATTTCAAGAATTATGGATATATAATATGTTAACCTGTCTTCTGCTTCCAGATTAATTGCATAGGTATAATGTCAAGAGTTGATGAACATATACATTTATGCCAACAATATAAATAAACACATTTAAGTAAACACAAAGTCTATGCTAACTCGACTAATTTTTAAGTTTCTTTTAAAAATTGCTAAAAATGAGCACAATGACGCGCGAAGAGTGGTCCACGAGCCAAACACTTTTTATCTATTTTTTTTATTTAACGTTTATTTTATTTTACAAAATCAATGGTATAACAGTCAAAGACTGGTCTTGAAAATGAATTCTTAGTGTACCACCCTATGCAGACAGAGCCTGTGGGAAATATTGGGTGCGGCGCAAATGAGCGGAGGGTGCGGAGCTAACGGTCATTTTTGAATTTAAAATTGGGGTATTTCTGAAACTAAGCCGTTTTGGGACTTCAAATATACCAAGATATGTGTATTTGACACCAAATATCAATAAAATTGTGAAAATAGTAGTGCAATTCATTTTATAGCGACGCAGTATGCCTTGAACATTTCCCAGACCTATATATTTTGAGACTATCCTTTTAATACTGCGTCCCCAGCATTCATAAAAAATGGTGTTCAAGATACACTACCCATGCAAATTATTTTTGCATCTTGGAAGCCAGGCAGTATCTGTGTGATTTTATAAAAATTCGGAAATGTTCTTCAGATATGAGCCCCCTCTAAATATTGGGTGCGGAGCTACGTTTATGGAGCTGCTCCGCACCCAATATTTAGAGGGGGCTCATATCTGAAAAACATTTCCGAATTTTTATAAAATCACACTGATACTGCCTGGCTTCCAAGATGCAAAAATAATTTGTATAGATAGTGTACCTGAACACCATTTTTTATGAATGCTGGGGACTCAGTATTAAAAGGATAATTTCAAAATATATAGGTCTGGGAAAGGTTTAAGGCACACTGCGTCGCTATAGAATGAATTGCGCTACTATTTTCACAATTGTATTGATATTTGGTGTCAAATACACATATCTTGGTATATTTGAAGTCCCAAAACGGCTTAGTTTCAGAAATATCCCAAATTTAAATTCAAAAATGACCGTTAGCTCCGCACCCTCCGCTCATTTGCTCCCCACCCAATATTTCCCACAGGCTCTGTCTGCATAGGGTGTGTACGTGCGAAATGCTTGAATATTTATTTCCCAAAAAATCGTAATTATTAAGCTGATATTTATTTTCTGATAACACCAGCAAATGTAAAAAAACAAAACAAAAGTTATGTGCACTTGTTAAAAAGAATGCAGACTTCAAAAAATTGCTCGTCAGCTATAAAGTCACCTCCACCGGCACAAACCCGTTGATCAAAAGTCACGAGAACAACAGCCGGTGTATATTACAATTAGGCTCACATTTGCAGACGAAGTTGGCAAACGGTGATGTAAAATATTACATTTTAAGCATCGACATTTATTGCATGTATCCATAACAACAAAATTGCTTTCAACACGTTTTTCACAATATGGCCTGTTTGTGTAAAGTGATATATGAGTTTTATTTTCAGTTTTTGGTGAATATTCTTATTATTTGTTCGCAATATAGGAACTATATTACAAGGGCGATAGAACATTAAAAATACTCAAGTTTATTACCGTCGATAATTGAAGCCCTATTTTTAATTGTGATTTATTATGACTCCCTGTAAAATGTATAAATTTGAAAGTACATTTCACCACGTGATGGTTGATGAATCACTCGGAAGAATTTCTATCTTTGGAAGCAAGTTTTAAACATAGATATGTAACTTCTCATAGTGAAGCATGAAATTAATTTGTTTTTGATAATAATAGTAGCCTAATGTTTAAAGCTACAAATATAAGTTCATTTGCATGTAATTGCAAAATTGTAAATTGACATGATTGTGCTCGAGAGGGAGCCCTTGATATGCTACGTGTCATTTATAAAAACGTCCAATTATGTGCATGCTATGGGGGATGAGATCTGGGATTCAGATGAGATATGGAAATTCGGGTGAGACATTATGGAAATTCATAGAAGTTAGAATGGGAGAAACGCATTTACAGAATGAAATACATTTTGATTCATATTTGCAAGAAATATGAAATGTTTAAGTAGGCGTCTAAATGCCAAAGTGTCTAGGACTTATTCTTGCTTAAAATTGCATCGCTGTTTGTAAATTAATGATCACGAGGGAGAGTTCTGGAGGCGTTCGCCCCCTCCCCCTGGACAAAAAGTATTTCAAAAGAATGCGATTTTCACGATTCTTTAGCATTTTTCCTGTGATTTTGTGCCTTTGTCAAAGTGAATCCCCTGGAATATTTCTGAAAAGTAGTGACCCCCTTGACAAAAGTTGGCTACGGGTCTGACGAGAATGATATATATATATATTTTATATAATAAAAGCGCTTGCTGGCAACTGAACATGGGGCAACTCCGCGTAAAATAATCACGAGCTCGTCGACATGTACGACCCGCAAATATTTTATGAGACAATTGCAATGTGTGCTATTTTTAAAATAGGAACGAGTTTACAATTGTTGTTATTTTAGTTAATAAGATGACGTTTAACATTGATTTATTGCTTATTATATATGACGACTACGTACATTCACTATGAGCAGCTGTAGATGTCCTTCATTTACGAACTGTTTATGGGTTTATGGGCATTTTTATTTTAATTGAATATGTTATGGGGTACTTCCATGTACCGTTTTATTATAACCGTACTTAGCATTGGACGTTTACAGCAAAAAGGCATTATAGATCATACTAACTAAAGACTTATTATATGCATGGCGTTGTTTTGGTTGCATCAGTACCTGTACCACCGTACATCATCTCACATAACGTTGTAATTAAGCCTCGTGGGAACATTTGACCATTTCAACCCATAATTGATAAGTCAGTGATACCTTGTACGAGTTGCATAACATTGTAATGTAGCTCTATACCCGAGACTGAAAGTTAAAATGGATATGACTTATTTGAACTTATCTAGATGGTTATATATGTGAGATAAAAATCGCACATGAAAAGTATCAGTTATCTTGATTGTGCAAAAATACCTAGATTTGTAATCGAATGATCTGGTTTGTGTTTGTAAATGTTGCCTGTTGCGTTTTCTCAAAAATAATGAAAAATGTGAAAACCAAGCAGGTTGAGTACTTTTTGTTCTGGTTCACATGAAACGTTTTAACAGTAGTTACCATTTTTGACTTCGCAGGTCATATTTTTGGTAATATGAAAGTGAAGATCATCTTGACCACATTTAGGCTTTCAGCGACACGCTTGGTATCTGACGATGATAATCAATCTACTGTTAGACGTTTACGAATGATAGCACGTATAGCTCTGCTGACGAATATACCGGAGAAATGCGTACCATAAATCACTTACATCATCCTTAAGTAAATGTGCCAAATTAGGCAAACAAATGCCGGACCCAAGGTACATGTAGTATATTTGTTACTTAGATAAGCATGAATCTTGGAACATACATGGGTGGCATGGGATTTTTGAAATTTCAAGATCCTGACGTTTTTGACTTTCCAAAACTTAGTTAACCTAGAGGCATGTGTGAGGGTATTCTTCATTATAAAGGAAGAGCAGTGGGCGGGGGATTTTATCGTCAGCATTACAGGCACAAATGGCAACCATTGAATAACATTGACGCAAAGAGGAAGGGGGATGCTATGCTTTGGGCGACCGGCTCCCGCCCTTGTCCTCATTTTTCTAAAGATTGTGTTTTTATGCCCAAATATGGCTCTCAAGGGGGACCAAAGATCCAGGGACTTTTCGAAATGTTTCTGAGGGTGCAGGGTACCCCACTACCCCTTAGACTACCTAGTATAACTCTAAAAGCATGCCCAATAAAATGAAGTATTCAAGTATCATCGTCATTATTACCCCATAAAACAGTGAAAAAAGTCCTTGAGCACCTCATGAAGTGCTCTTCGGCTTACAGGCTGTTTTTCTCAATCCCTTTCGTTACATGTTGTTTTATCGTTTATAGTTATATCAAGAGGATAACATAATCTTAGGAACTAGAGAGTTTTCGAGTAACATTTAGAACTGCCTTATTAATACAACAAAACCTGATCAATTTGAACGTTACTTGAGAGTTGCAAAAATTTTACAACAAATTGCAAGCAAGGATTCAAATTATGGGTGTAGCACGTTAATTACGAGCTATGCCGATCGAGATTGTTATAGTGAAATTGGTCTCGCGACAGGTCGTTCAAATATATGGCGGGGGGACTAAACAGCAACAAAAAAAGAGAAAAGTTTCAAACAACCCACTATAAAGTCATGGTTAATTCTGATATGTGATAAAAATTTGAAATTTTTAAATAATTAAGAATGGACTTTTAAGGAAAATGGGTTCAACTCGAAACATAAACAGTAATTAAGTAGGCCAATAGTAATTCAACAGTTACAATCGAAAACATGTTTGACGTGCTTTAGCAGTAGGACTCCTTTGAACGTGTGTCCAAACATACATGTTTTACTGTACCTAGTACAACCAATATAGCAGATATTGCGACTATAAATACAAACTGGAGCAGCAGTGTAACAGTATCTAGGTCATTTAGATAATCCCTTTTTGTAAAGTAATCTTAACTCTCATATAACAACCTTTTTAATTGATACGAAGAAAAGTTATCGCAACTGTGTTCCATATGTTAAACTAATAAAAGGAAGTTTAACAGTAAAACAAAACTTGAAAGAACCCTATAAACGCGCAAATTAAGGTAAACGATACCATATCTGCAGTTAACGTAACATTGAATGGCGGAAAGCGAAGGCCTATGTTTTTTCAATTTTGTCTCATAGATAGCTTCCATTATTTAATGTCATATCTTGGAAAATATGAAAAGTATGTGAAATATTTAAGATGAACAAATAAAGACCAAATATTCTAGAGAGGAGGGACTATAGAGAAGCCGACCGTCCGTCTAGAACTAGAAATTTTCAAAATGGTTGCTGATTTAAATATGTGTGCCATTTTCAAGAGAAATATAATTTTTTGATCATGAAGTACCACTCCAAATTATATAGGACCTCTACTCGAGGATACATGTACTATAATATTGTGTCACGTCACGTCTGTCTAGTCATTTCTTTCATGCTTTGTAATTTGAAGTGATTCGATAAAATGTCTTTGTTCTGTGGGATTTACTTCTCTGTAGTTGTTCCAGTTTGACACAGGGAGACTCAAAATAACTTTCTCAATAATTCAAGGAACTTCTTGCTTTCAATGTCTAGATAGAGCGTTCAGTGTGGAAGATTGTTATGCTTGCAAAGCACCAAAACTTTAAAGTTTTAGAGAATCTCGTTTTTCGTGGAGACATGCCATGAAACCAAATCACTCAAAACTGTAAATTAGAAATAAAAAAGCGAGTAGAGTCATTCATCAAATTTGACAAAAAATATTTTAGAAAAATGAGTAGATATGACATATTATTGATAATATATGGGAAAGAAATCCAGGACTGGACTCAAATAATGTTTAAGACAGAAATCCCAATTTCAGAATATAGGAATTTTGAACATTTTTGACGATTTCATAGAGAGCATAGAAAAGGATGGAAAACGTGATATCTCTAAATCTCAAAGTTGTTGTCGTACGACAATCTATTATAGATCAAACACTCTCATCTACTGAAAAATTCATGAAGATTGACAAATCATTAGGGAAGTCATTCCAAAATTGAAGGATGGCGTTTTTGTTTCACCCTGAAAAGAAGGTCAGCTAGGCGGTATACATGTACTCCCCCTCCATAAATTTGGCAACCTTAACTTCCCCATTGAACTAAGTGTTAAAGCCTCTTTACCTTTGAACTTTTATTTCCTTAACCTGCGGTGAAAATATTTATACTATTGATGGAAACGTAATTTGTCTTTATTTCCAATACTTCGAAATTTTCTCAATTTTTTCCTCAATTATAGTACGTCGAAAGTTGATGATAAATTTGATGAATTTTTGTAAATCGACATTCCCATGTTAACCAATGGGAAATGGTAGGTTTGCCGCAAGTTATATGACAGAATATCCATCCATCCGAGTCCTTGACACGTTTCTTCAGGTTTAACAAAGTTACAGGTTTTTAAAGTCAAAATTGTTTTTCAAAAATCCTCCCCATTGATATAACACAGGAGGCGAAAAATGATTTTCAAAAATAACTTTGAAGCTCTGTAACTTTAGTATTCATCAAGTAAGCTAAACACTTAGTGTACAAAAAAGTTAGACAATTCAATTTTCTATATAAAAATATTTTTTCCTGAATCTTTTACTGAATAGATATCCTGATTTCTGATTTACCCCGAACCCTCCGTTTCCTATTGGTTTACATGGGAATGACGATTTTCAAAAAGTTATTATTAATTTTCGACCTATTGTAATTGAGGAAAAAATTGGGACATAAAGTCAAATTACGTTTCCATCAATATTATAAGTTATTTCATTGCAGGCTAAGTAAATAAAAATCCAAACGCAAAGAGGCTTCAACACGCAGTTCAATGGGGGAGCTAAGGTTGCCAAATTTTGTAAAACTATACAGGGTGGTCCAAAAAAAGTGAACCCCTGCAACAAGCTACATTTTTCTTAATACATGCATGAATTGGCTCATATTATCACATGTTGTAGAGAAAGGTCTAAAATTTTGGTTGATGCCATAATTTATTCACAGTCCTAAATTTTGAAGAAATTACAAGAGTTGAACAAACATGCCTGAAAATTAGATATTGTACAAAATTTTACAAATGTGATTCATGGAAATTGTTGAAACACATTGGATAATCTTAAACAGCTTTCAGTTAGAGATACAAGTTTAAAACCCTACCATATGACAAAAGGGACACTATTCAAGCAGAAAACACATTTCACGCTTTCATTGATCATTTTGAAGCATTTTTAACTCTTCAACAGTTCAGGGGTATGTTACCTACACCAACAGTTAGAGGGGGCCTCTTATGGAAGGAACTTGCCCCCTGTGACCAGGAAGCTGATAACCCCTTCATCAAATATCTTTAAAAAATCAAAAGAAAATCCAATATTCAATGTTTTGAGCCATATTTCATTAGAATTGGTCAATGATTTATGAAGATATTGACATTTCAAGATCATATAGGGGTATGTTCGCGATTTCACTGGAAAATGTTTTCGTCTGTGGAAGCTTAGCACATTTCTTTGGATCACAATAACTTTGCAACTAACAAATGTAGGATGCTAGTTTTAAGCCATAATGTGCAGGATTTAAAATTGAACAAAGTCAGAAAATAATAGTTCTTTAAGACTGCAGCTTAAAAAATTCTCAGGGGAAAGGTGTTGAAGGGTTGAAGAATCGCGGATATTGAAAATCACATTTTATCCATTTTCAGTAATGTTTGGTTAGGGCTTATAATTTCTGCAAATTTCAAGACTAAGAAAATGTATGGTACCAACATAAATTTTTAGACCTTCCTCTACAACATGTCAAAATAAAAAAGAATTCCTGCAAGTAATAAGGGAAATATGGCCAATTGCAGGGGTTCACTTTTTTTTGGACCACCCTGTATATGCTTCCGTCTTAGATAAGTACTACAGTGTATGGACTCCATTTGAAACGTCAATCAACAAAAGAACTTCTATATTAATCGGATTGTTTTATTAAAAACATACATAATCTGACTGTTTTTTTCTGACTGCTTTTGTAACCTATACGGTAATTTTTACATAACTACAGTAAGGCCATGCAACCTCGAAGAATCTTGAGCAAATCGTGAATACACAATACCGTTTGTATGAATGAGTACATGCGTTTACAAGATCCTACATTTCTGACGAGCTTTGGCAATTCTTTGAGAGTAACAGTGAAATAAAGCGAATGAAGAATGGACGATTTTGCAGAATTACTCATGCAAGAAACAAAATATGACTTCGAGTCATGCGCCCCTTGTGTGAGTCATTAATTTCAACTTTAACAAAATTGAGCAAAACAGCTTCAAATTAATGGAATTCATTTTTTCCATTGTTACGACATCATGACATTTGTTGAAGTATTATACATACCTGTATATGTATATTATATGTATATAATGTATCTGGCATATCTGATTGTCCTACTAAAACATGCAGCATATGAGCGCATATATCTAAAGCCCGGTATACACCAATGGGTCAAGTTGGGACCTCCATAGACTTAACATTGCGTGGGACCTTGTGGGACCTTTTGGGATTTTGCCCCATGAAGTCCGTGGGACTCCGACCATGGGACTCCGTGGGATTTTGCCCCATCTTGCCTCATCGAGTCCCACGAGGTCCCATGAGGTCCCATGAAGTCCCATGTGGGACTCGGTGAGACTCGATGGGGCAAGATGGGGCAAAATCCCACGGAGTCCAATCGAGAATGAACATGTTCATTCTTTCCATGTAATGGGGCATCGTGGGATTTTCGATCATATGACGTGTTGTGTGAAGCCCGACATACACCAATGGGGCACGGTGGGATTTGATGGGACTCCATGGGGCTTGATGGGACTCCATGGGGCAAAGTCATCAAGGTCCCATGGGACTTCGTGGGATTCGATGGGGCAAATTTGGATTCGATGGGGCAAAATGGGACTCGATGGGGCAAGTGGGATTTTGCCCTATTGGTGTATACCGGGCTTAAGATGTCATATATTACACTCAAGAGACCAACCTATGAAGTTGGTAATTTGTACATATAGTTTAGTTCGATTTAGTAGCCAAGCCATTTATCTCGTTTATACTGATCGTTTTCATGCACCTACAGCTAGGTTTGAGTCGTACTTAGCACATCTTCATCCCTTTCATCAATACGATGATATCCTCCACGTGATATTTTTCGAGATTTCCAAAGTCGATATGTCTGATACATTGCACAACACATCAGGATGAGAGATGTGACTCCTAAAGCAATAATAATTGCTTCATACTTTTCAAGTATTTCTTCCACTGCAGGCTCTGGAATCGTTTGATGCTTACCTGGAAGTAAAATGTATCACAACTGTTTCAAGCCAACCAATTCAAGTTCCATCGAGTATTAATTGACGTTCAACCCCAATACAAATCAAACTGTCATTTAAATGTATTTCGTTTTTTCAGCATCATATCTTAATGCACCCGAAATGACGTCACGACGTGCCTAGAATCTAATCTTTACTTTCCGATAGGTGGCGGCAGTTTTTCCCAAAATTGAACGCAAAAGCACATTTTCTTCATATTCTTATATTCTATTTATCAAATATAGATCTATTTTTCAAATCAATCAAAAGCATTACGATAGTAATAATTATAGCATGACAAATCTTATCCTGCGAACTTACTTTAACCAAATCCTTGTTTGGGTTATTAAAAATGATCATTGCGAAACTTACTTGTTGTTTTGGGCCCACCTTTGGCCCGATTGTTGATCAGAGATTGAAATTCTTCTCCAGAAAACTCAAAATTTCCACATGTTTTCATATTACTAGGCGCTGTGTTCATATCTGATACGTCCCCGGCTTTAAAGATCAGTGCCATGCCTTCCTCATTGTGGAACTCTATGTGACAGTGGGAATACCAGAACCCTACAAGTGTGACGGTGAAGATACGAGACCATTACAAAATAGTGTGGGCTTATACAACAACATGTAAAAGTACATGTGATAATAATGGGAATCGTGACAAGAGAACTGCAACATGCAATTAAACTCAGTACATACTTTATAATGATGCACATGTACAAGCCATTTCCTAACAGTTTTACGATTACGCAATCAACAAGTGAGATAAAAATAGGACCCACGGTCCTGTGCTCACACAGTTTGGTACCTTCAGAGGAATGTATATCCTGACTTTAAAACAAAAATATTGATTTGGATTTGTAGTCTTGAACTTTGAGAAATCAACTCTGATCGCACAGTTGTGTGACCTAGTTTGATGACCTTTGACTTTGAAAATTTGACTTATTCAGAGCTCAGTAAGGTCTTTTGTGATTAAGCTGACCAAAATTTACATCCAAAAATCAATTTGAAAAATCAACTTTTTTGACCTTTCGAAGGTAACTGAAGGTCAAATCCTAAAACTTATGTCAGATTTGAGCTCCTGGCAACTTGTAGATGATTTTCAAAAAAATTTGGTCAAATTGAAGCAAGTTGAAAAATAACTTATTTTTACTGTTTTTTGACGTCAAATATCTCAAAAAAAAAAATTTGATGCTGACATATATTGAGCAATATGTAGGGAATGCTTAAATATAGTAATGATGTAATTCATTGCAAGAAATGATCTAGTATAAGGCAAACTTTGAGAAACTTGTCAATCACAAAACCTGCCATTGACTTTATACATGAGAAAGTTTCCTGAAAATGACTACTTTTTGCCAATTTTTAAAGAGTAAACACCAAAAACTGTAATTCCAAGAGCTTTGAAATCTTCAGAGGACATAAGTTGCATATACAGCAACTATTAAAAGTTATTTGAAAGTTCTACTTCAACAAAGTGTCTAGTATTTACAGAAAATTTGACTTTTTGACGTCAAAATCCGCAATTTCTCGGAAACTGGGCGAACTTGGGAAATGGCGATGATAGGTCAAATAGGCATTACGGATATGCATAAAATGAATGTAGGTACGACTCAATCCGAATAGCAGTTTTGATTTGTGCGGCCAATGTTGACGGACGGACGGACGGACGGACGGACCGACGGACGGACGGACCAACGGACGGACGCCTGGTCGATCCCATAGGCTCACTGTGTGAGCCAAAAAAAGATGAAAATCTCAAAAATAGATGGAGAGATAATCAGTGTATATTTTGAATATCTCCTTTTTCCTGATATAGATGTCATCCATACTATAATTTGATAAAACAAAATACAAATTTTGTAAAATGACAAATATGTAGCTTAGCATACCTGGGTTATCAGCCCTGAATCGTATTACAACGTATCCACCTACAGGGACCAAAACGGTATCCTTTAGTGGTGGTCCTTCTTTGGTCATACCAGGTATATCTCCGCTGTTCCAACTGGGATCTGCCCAAACGATGCCATCATTGCAATTATCATCTACAGTGCAATTGAACTCCTTGTTCATCTCAAGTTGCCTACCAGTGATAGGGTCATACCTTGGGAAGCCCATCTTGACTACTTGGAAGTTGTGCCCGTGGATGTGAATGGGGTGGACATTGCCATTTAATACTCCATCTGGAAGAGCTTTGAGAATGTTCATGTAATAGACAAATCTTAACTAATATAAAACTGGGTTAACTTCTAAACAGCTTATCATACGGGGGTTATGGATTCATGATCAGTTGTAAAGAAAATGTTAAAGATGGTTTGATATGTTTATGGCGGCTGCAATGAACCTACTCGAGATATACATTTTCGGTAACTTGATAAATATTTCTTGAAGAGTAATAAATAAGAAGAAATAGAAGGGATGGAAAATGATAAAGGTTGAGAGCGGCTAGCTATATAGCTATATATCATAGCATATCTTCCGTTAAACAGAACATGGCAATTTGGGCGTTTCATTACATGCAATGTGCCATTCAAAGGATGAATGGGAAATGTCAGACTTAGTATAGTAAAACATTTGTACATTGAACATTTTTGCCAAGAAAAAAACGTTCAGCGTTGGTAGACGTTCACTACAAAGAGGGTAATTCATATAGGACTCAGTAGAGTATATGCGGTAGAAGGGTGTCTATACTGGGGACATGTACTCACTAGAGAGAGGTGTTCACTAAGACAGGTTTTACTGTACATGTATATTTTGGATTTAAATGTCCGGCTATCGGAACAGCCAATCTGATCAAAAACCAAAGTTCCATTCTCTGGTGAATCATTCAGTCGATTGGTTAGCTTTGAATTTTATTCTTCCTCAGAAGCGACACCAATTTTAAAATTATCTCTCTAATTTTTACCTTGAATATGCAATATTGCAATGGATCATGAAGATTCTTATAACATAGCGTTTCGTAAAAGCGGAAAATATCGTACTTACTCAGTGGAGGAGAGACGGTTGTTAAAAGGGTGATCTGTATAATGTGTCCGAGTGGCAGGTCTATAATATGTGTGCATGAAATACCATCCTCTCCATGTTTCAGTGTAGCAGGGCACATTTTCTGGCTAGCTTTTGCCATGATCTCAGGTTGGATCTAAAATAAGAATGTTCTCTCAGCTCGATAAGAAGATCAGTTTTTAAATAGACATTTTCCTTGGAAAGGCTATAGTATGGAGTTATAATTATCAATCTGTATGTAGTATTTATGTATTTCATCACACTGCAATATGCAAAATATATTTGATATTTACAAGGAAAATTAGTTTACCATAACAGGCGAAGAAAATTGTTGGTGTTGCCTCCCATTGATAGTTGATAGCCACCTTCCAGTCGAGTGAAACCCAGAGAAATGAAAGTTCAAGAATTTCTGGGTGAACTTTTCTGTCTCTGGGGACAGTGTAGGAGTCGGAAACGAGTCCCTCAAGTCCGCAACAGGTATACATGTTGTATACTCTCCTTTCGGATAATATCTGAAGAAAATAGACTGAAAACTATAATTTGCAACAAAATTTCAATGATTAATTATTACATATCATTATCGTACATGCAATACATTGTCTATAATATTAAAAAGGCCATTTTAGTGAATCGTGTATTACCTGGCAATTCATCTTGGTGTAAAAGATAAACTAAATATTCTCACAAGATTCCATGTTGTTTAAAGGAGTCGAAATGCGTCAATCACTAACAGTGAAACGCAATGAAGTATACTGTAATGTACAGTAACGGGCCAAATTACAACTCACGATGTAAAACCTAGTTTTGCTAGAAACGTGAAGCCAACGCAGAACGCCTACAGCTGGTCTATGAACAATATGTAGCCTATGTCACTCTTCTTGGTGGCGACGTCTTTAAACCGAACTAAATGATTACTATGACAATTACTGATGACAAATACAATACTTACTTATATGGACAATTCAATACTTTGCATCCATTTGTCCTTCTGCAAGGTCGCCTATCTGTTTGTGGAATCCTCTTATTAGCACCCTTATATCTTAATATTGCATATGTTCGCCCAGGTAAAATAGTCTGAAAGCAAAGACCAGACCTCTTTATAAGGAGTAGCAAATCTAATGTATTTAGGGTTACTCGGAGCGAGCGTAGTACGATGTAGCGAATGAATCTGATCAAATAGCAATTTAAAACTCTAAAATTCTATCACTAAAAAAGTTATAACTGCGACTAAACTAAAATCAAAAAAGAAGCATGGTATCTGATTGTGCATAAACTGATAAACTCAGATGGTCCATGGTCACTAGACACAACTTGCAGAATGTGAGGCGGATATTTTGTTTTGTATTATTATGACTAAAAATGGAGCCACGGATTACCAAATCATTGCGACGCCAATCAGACATATCTGTCCCTATCAAGAGGAGATCTGAAGATCAGACTTATAAAAATAGGACTTACTTTGTTTTGAACATATCTTTCCAGTGTTTCAAACCGCACCCAATAGTTTCCTACTCCCAGAGGATCCGTTGCATTTATCCAGAAATCATACCTCTCTCCTCCATAGACGATCACTGATTGGACAGTCGTCGTGATCACGTGATTTCCGTCAGTTGATATCACGTGAAGTTGATGATAATCAATGGAGACACGGAAAGCATAATACATTGCTGCGTTTATCAGCCGGAATCTCACTGCCCCTCCTTTATCAGTTGACGGTGGGTTTACATGAAATACTTCAATGGGCAGTCCACGTTTTTCTATCTTTTGACTGTCGTAAGGGGATATATGATGATAACCTAAATCAACATTCAAAGATAAAGGGTGTTTAAGCTTTCATATAAAATCGAAACGTCAACCTATACGTATGACCAATGCAATCGCCCATACAAATGAATCGCTCAAATATTTTCCGTTCACGTTTAGGTTCTGAAAAACATTGCAAGCTTCAACTCCCTATTGATTACTACTTGATAATTACAAATAAGTTTAAAAGAGTACAATTACTACTAGTGCTCGGTGATCCCGGATTCACATGGCCAACCCTTTTTTGGTTTAATTAAGTGATAAAACAATGACTTCGGTGTTTAAGTGTATCATTTATTTACCCTTTCCATTTACTAAAGCTGATATGAATGGTATTATTCCTGCGTCTACTCCGTCAACTTGCTTTGTGGAGGAGAAGCGGTTTTTATCGAATCCATAGGCAAAGCTAAAGCACAAGAAACAGGATTAGGGAAAACATATTTGGACACACAATAAACGAAACGAAACGGTCGATATAATTATCAGTAAAATTTGTCAAATCCGAACGCCTCTGAGACCAGCCTAAAGTGTTCAGATTAGCAGGCCACGTTTCAAGAGGTTTTGAATATGGGTCAATGAGAGATTATGGGACCAAGGTGAAAATCACATCGAGAGTTGTTCTGATTAGAGAAGTGTTCAGTTATACAAGTTTCACCCAACGATCTAAATTGCTTAGAATTTGCTCATATAAATTTCTACTCTGGTAATAGCAAAACGATCTTACACTCCCCCGGGCAACCCCCCCCCCCCTCCGTCTATTTGGCAACCAAAAGTTTTTATTGGCCAGCATATCAAAGATTGTCAATATTTTCATCTTAGTTTTTTCCTTAATTACAATTGTTTGAAAGATAAAAAAGATAATTTCTTTAATTGTCAAACATTAAACAGGATTTGATATCGATTGATCCAAAAGGTGGCTCTGGTTGACAAACTTATGCAAGGGAGTGTACAAGCAGTGATCTCTGGAACCATTCATTTTACTTATTCAAAAGTATTATCAATTACTTCGCGGCGTCTATGCTGATGAGCTCTGACACATACAACGAGTCTCTCCTCGTCCAGTCTTGTACGATCATGTGGTGGTCACTAAGAAACTCGGGGAGTTGATCAGCACCCTAAATATATAAATAGAAAAAATTGCAAGCGCTTAATAGCTTGTCACCGTTCATTTTCACTGTAGTATATAGCAGTGTAACACCACCGTAACGGTTTTTGAAATATTACAGACATCTTGACAAAAAAGGTGGCAAGGAGTGGTAGCATTTCAGACAAATCTATAATCATTATTACAAGGTAGGGGAGGGGCGTCAGTGTTCTTTAAAATTTGACAATCATTTCAACACTTGGATCAGCAGGGCACTCCGTGTCCTATCATATTCTCATTCTTCCTTCTAAGTAAAATCATTCATAATCTCAAAAATATATAGCGTGTATGAACTTTATCCTATAACATACCCTCCTCCTAATCTGGTCTTTAGGTCTCTCCAAGACAACCAAAGAACCAAAGATCCCAGCGCTTCGTTGAGTCCCCAGATGGGCATGGTACCAGTTGGTTCCGATATTTGATGCAATGAATCTGGAAGCACAGTAATACGGGGCATGGTTATGAAGGGCTTCAAAAGCACGATGTCCGTATATTGGAATTTATTTTGGCCGTGATTATGGACAAAGTTCCATTTTATATTTTGTTTCTTAAAGAGCACCGCCATGTATGATGTCGTGATGAGTTATAGGACGTTTCTCATGTCACGTATGCTTCGAC
The DNA here is from genome assembly GCA_903813345.2 of Owenia fusiformis. Lineage (NCBI taxonomy): Eukaryota > Metazoa > Annelida > Polychaeta > Sabellida > Oweniidae > Owenia > Owenia fusiformis. The sequence goes on from CAIIXF020000010.1 coordinate 9,155,886, forward strand.
AACTAACCTTTCTAAGATCATAACTTAAATTGGCTATGAAGAATACATTTTTTCAATATACAACCCTACAATCAATTTCTTTTCAAACTGACATTTTTGATTATCGAATGTGAAGCATGTCAAAATACAAGTTTTTGCATTTCGTAACGTTTTCATCAGGCTTATGAAACATCTTGACAGCATTCATCGGTGATTATTATTACCCTTTGCATTCGTTTGACTTCACTTCTTAAAAGAGAAGCTTCGTAGTTTAACTAGACTATGCACGGAGGGTAGTGATTATAGAAGAATGCTCCATATAATTATGATGACACGCATGTGGATTGTAACATTTTGACCTTGAGAGGTGCCATTGAAATTCTTCAAAAAAGACATTTGAAAATACGATTTTTTCGAGAATCCATATCATATTGATCCTCGGAAAATCCATATTCCTCTTCTCTTTAAAACAGCGTGTATGAATTGGCAGAAGAATATTATACAAGTAAACAGATGTGTTAACATCGAAATATGAAAATATGGTGTATTACGTACCTATATGTGAATGTTTCGTATGGGTTAATCGGGCACTGCGACACCGAACCCACTCCATCCATCCACGGGGTATTCCGCTGCTCAAGACCGTGCCAATGTATCGTCGTTGCTTCGTTTGTTAATAAATTAGTAACGTGGACAACCACCTAAAATAAAATTGTTTAGATATAGCTACACATGGGTATGAATATAAATAGGATAAATTAGGCTTCTAATTTGGCCTTTCTTAGGCCAAATTACCAAAAAGGGGCCTTAAATGTTAAGGATATGGGCCGGTTTTAGGGGCCCAAACTTTTTTCCGAGCAAGCGCGAACATTCTTTCACGACTCAAAATTTGCCTACCCCCTCTTGTTAGCTTCTGGATGTTGTAAAGTAGATAGGGTGGGGGAGGGCTCAGGGTCATGATGCTAGTCTCGACTAGTAGGGATCAAAAGCGAAAGATGTAAAAAAATCGAATCAACCACATCTTTCAAACTCGTGACCATGACTGAATAGGTCGTATATACCCTTTTTCCCAGAGTTATTCCAGTATACATGTATGTATATCGTTTTGATACGTCATGTGTCTATGGTGTCAAATTCAACAATGCTATTGATTATTGGTGTCTACCTCTTGGCCCTCGTACACCACCATAGGGGGTCCTGGCATTGACTTGTTTACCATCATTATAAGCTGGTAACTCCCATCCGCATACACGATGGAATCCGTATCTGCAGTTAGAGTAAAATAAAATTTAAAAAAGGCTTCGCCTAACTCAAACAGGGATGAAACTTACTGTAGAAAAAATGTAAATCTACCTTAACTAATTAAAAGTCTCATCAATGGTGAAGATTACTACCATCCTGAGCGAAGCAATTTTCTTCGATTTCGCATTTCTTTGCAGAAGTTTACAATTGGAACTTTATTAGCTAACAATTTCATGGCAAAATATTTAGAATCAAGATTTTCTTTGGCTTCGCTGAAATCGAAGGTTTGTCGATATCGAATTCATTTTTCGGATTCTGTTCTATTTTTGAACATAAACAGGGTGAGCCAAACAAGGTAAATCATGTGGTAATTTATTTTGTTAAAAATTATTTAATGATAACTCAAATATGTTTGCTTTGGTCTGGTTATCTAATTCTTGGCTTATAAATAAATTATACAAAACTTATATTTTTCATTATTTGGGGTTGCCCAGTTTTATACTGTAGCTGTACTATTTGACCTTTGCAAAATATATTTTACTAACTATCCTCATTTACTGTCTCATTATCTATTTTCTTTTCAAAGTGGCCTCTATTGCCTTGCTTATTGGCTTTAGTTGTTATGACGTGCATGAAACTTCATAGTTGATTTTGCAAAGTTCTTACGGATACATTTACATATAGTCAAGGGAAGGTAATTGTATGAGGCATAAAATTGATGCAATTGCCATTGACCAAAACACAACACATGTTCATCTAATAAGCACTGCATAAACACGGTGTTATAGCATGACGGTTACGACACGTCTGAAAACGAGATTAGACGACTACGATCACTGATTTATCCAATAAAATGGCCGCGATGGAACAGGAAACTAAGGTTGGTGCATTATTTTCTTCTACAGTGTATCAATGAAAGGATGAACGATTTTTGTAGGTATCGCATTCTGTGGTGCATTTAGTAATGTATATTTTGAACGTATTCTTTGCAAATTGATGCCCGGGGATAACATGAAATAAGCGAAAAACTGTTGAGTTTGAAATTCAAAACTACACAAAATTTAGTAATTTTGTTTATTTTTGTCGTTAGGGCATGGTCTACATTGCCTAACGACCTTGGGGTATATAGATGTAACCTACATACGATCATAAAAAGCCAATTGAGCATTTGAAACCACCTAATATGTTCTACTTAAGCCATAATATTGTATTTTTAATTTACGGTACGCAAAAAATTGATTGACGGTTACGCGATCTCGTTCAAACATGTATCCCAGATTCATTGTTATAAATTTTGTCGTATTCATCAGTACTTGATGCTAATTCTTCTTTTGCCTCTTCATTGCTATCTTTTTGACTTAAATTGGTTGCATAAATAAAGCAAGATTCAATTTTTTCCTTGCCCTATAGAGGCTCATCAAGAGCGTCTCTAGAGTTACGCGGTATATGGCATACATTCATGGTTGCGCGGTATTCGTGATACGGGTGAATATGCCATACTCACCTGCGGTATATGGCATATTCTGCAGGTGAGTATGCGATATTCCGCAGTGAATATGCGATACATTGATTTCAGTGAATACCCGATACTCACCTGCAGAATATGTCATACTCACTTGCGGAATATGCCATATACCGCAGGTGAATATGACATATACCGCAGGTGAAAACGTGATACAGAAAGCCTTGATTTGATTGGTTGCGAAAATCGACTCTAAATGTAAAACTACGCTGGATTACCAATATAGTCAGTGCGTCGAGTACTAATATATGAATCCTGGTTTGATTGAGAAAGTTTATTACGCGAGATTGGTGACTGCTACTTCTGCTAAGTTAATATATTCGATACACAGTACTGTTGATTCAGTAATCATTATAATAATTTATAACGTTTTACTTGTTCGTTCAATCGATGTAATTGACAATTGCGTACTTCCGTATCGCGTTCTCATTGGTTAGTATGTATGCCATATACCGCAGGTGAATCTGTCATACACCGCAAGTGAATATGCCATATTCGTTGCGGAATATGACATATTTTTGTATCGTGTTTACCGCGTAACATCTAGCGAGTCCTGAAAACAAAAATATAATCAATTCAATATTACATTTCTTACCCATTATAACAATTACATGGAAAAAGGCTATCAGAACTAGCAACCTTAACTTGAAAGATGTACATGCACGTAACCGTCCGCTAAATATCTAATGTACATCTAATACAATACGTTACCGTCCATAGAATTCATACGTAGTCGTCTAACGACATTGCGTTTGAAACTTTATTATTTACAATATGACCACTGGCGTTCCTGTTCTGGATTTGTCATTTTATGGCTTGTTTATACACAGTTTACTTACTGTTAATAGTTTGAGATTGAGTGGCTCTGAGGCACATATACTGAGAAAACACGAAAATGGACTAACAATTATGAACTTGGATATCTCAGTCGGTAGGTTTACAGCTTATATTCTGCTTCTTGTAGACCACCTGGCAGATTTGACCCAGTCTTTATAACCATCCATATATACGTCACCGAATGGAACTAGTTTAAAAGGAAATCTTATCTGTTAATCTTGCCTACAGGCGAGAAAGAGGACATGCTGCCTTTCCAATTCGCCATTTTTTGTTATCGTTACCGCAAAATTTTGCAAATCGCCTTGTCGTAACCGTCATGCTATAACACCGTGATAAAGCAATTCTCTGCAACGATTGTACTCAGTTACTTATTCATTGTTAGTGCGTTCCTATACTGGCCTATATTGTGTGGAAGAGAGTGTACGAACTTTCATAGTTTCAACCAGGTTTTAGTGCTTTCTGACCAATTGTATCATCAGACTTATTCATTTCATGATTTTGTAATACTACTTATTAGTTACACAAGTCTTAATAGAAAGTTTTGTTAAGACTTTTCAAGAAACAGTTAAGCTCCGGGGATTATACATCCATTTAAAGTTTTGTATTACTGCCTCATACCAAAGTTCGTAAGCCAAAATAGAAAAATAAAAAAGATTACAAAACGCAACATTAAAAAGAATCATGAAAAAATATTTTCACTCATTTCGTCGTCGTTGACATTATTGAGGGTATCATCACATTTCACATGTCAAGTATAGTGTCATTAGCTCAATTTTCTATTCATACTGATTAGGCCTAACATCTACTTTAGATTAGTTCAATTTTTTCTTGTTATTAGACCCCAGGCTTCTATTTAATGTAAGTTACTGCTTGTTCGCTTGGAAATACTTGAAAGGTGTATTCAAGAATGAAAATATCTGATATACCGCTTGGCAACACATATATATCACATGATACAATGGTCACACCGGAATAGCCGGACTACGGTAAAGTCAGATACCGTTGTCACAAATGGCGGACATTCCAGGCTATTCCGGGGTGATGGTAAAACCAATGGGCCAAAGGAGCATGTCAAATTTCCTGAATGGTTAACTCCGGGGTCCAGTTTCTATTTTTGTTTATCTGGATGAAAGAAAGTTTACGCTGGACATATTCAGGGATCCAAATATATCAAATATCATGACCTCAGGAAAAGACCCGGGGTCACTTTGACTTACGGTGCAAACTATCCACATTTAATGGGACTTACCATTATCTGCAATAGGTACCAACTTATCACCAGAAGAGCTACGATGGTAGATGGATCCATTTTGTTGAATAATGACAGGTAGCATCTTCGACCCAACTTGTTTGGTCATTGTAAAGCCATGTTCCAATTCCAGCCAGAATTCACATACTGGCTCGCCCTCATCACAGTTGGACACGACATTGTTTTGTTTGTCGGTTAATGCAATTGTCGTAGGCGACATCCATAAAAGTACAATTAAACATGCAGTCCAGCTGCATATATTCCACCCATGTCCCGGTTGTTTTCTGTTAATATACATGTTATATTTCGTATCCTAAAATGTTAATGGCATCTTCATTTGGAATCGCAGATTATTATTTTCAACTACTTTCATGATCGTTCCTCACACATGTCACATGGTCTACATCTTTCTATTTTGCCTAAACGGTTTAAAATAACATGAATGTAAGCATTACACTAAGCTTCATTTATTCGTTTTACAAACTCCTTTCCAGTACACTTTCCATTCCACTGATCAGCTATAGGACTTAAGGGTATATTTGCTCACACACAACAACGTCCAATATAAATATATTTACTGACCCTTTTCCTATAGTACATAGAGGTAATGCTAAAGGTCCCGGGATATTACATGGCATGTAAAAATGTTTTAGATGCAGAATATCAGTATTAATTAAATTACCCTCAACGTACACCCTGAGCGTAGAGTTTAGTTCACAACAAACGAAGACGATGAAGCTCTCTTTTAAGAAACGAAGTCAAACGAATGCAGAGTATTTAAAGTGTGAAGACTTTGTTCATTAATCTCGTATCCTTGTTAATGACAGTGTATTTCTTCAGTCGCAATATTATTTATATGAATCAAGATGTACAAATCTGCAAATCCTTTTTAGAGTGATAGGCCAGTTTCCATTGTCACGTGGTCGATGATGAACAACGTATGATGATGAATGAACGTATAAAAATCCGTTTTCAAAGTAGAGTCTATTCATCGGGCTTAGTTCAAATAGTTCAGGGACCTGGATAAAGGGTCAAATAGTTTCTTGCACTTAAATTGTTTTCTCGCATGTTCGTCAAGGTATTCCAGACTAAGCCATTGTATGCTTACTTAAGTAATTATATGTCTATGACTAACATACTCTCAGATGACTGCAATGAGCTTCCCGAGCAGCAATTTGAGTGAAAGTATAAAAGATGCCCATGGTTAGGTTTAATTCATTACAGGTACTTAATCCCAAGTTCATTATATGTTTACAGTAAGTATATATCTGATAATCACCGAGTTATCCGCCGACCACCAGAGTCCACAGTCCAAGCCAAGAGCTACTTAAAGGTAGTTACTTACGACAACAAATCATCGAAAAAAATAATGAAATCTGATTTCGTATTTGAGCATGAAAATATCCCCATGTTGAGGTTCAAGAGAGTAGGGGGACGTAATTTATACAAAAGCTAAAAGACGGGATTGTTTTCATTTTTGCTCACATGAGAGGTTAATGAAGTATAAAACTCAAGAATATGAAATAAGAGGCCTCGATTTTTCGATTTTTCGATTTCTCTCTAACACGCGTGTCTAAGCTGGCAACGTGATAAACAATACGATATTTGTTGGCCGAACTTTCAAACTTTTGATTTCAAAGAGATACTCCTGTAATAATTAGGACAAGTGACCTTTACCCAAAACAAGAAAATGCGCTCATAGATTTTCTCTTCCGAGGTAAAATGCGAAAACATGCGACTCTTCCATTCATTTTGTCAATGTATGAAAATCAAAACGGTGAATTGATATTTTAGAAGCAAAACGTTGGTATATTATTATAAGATAATGTGTTATGCGCAGAACACACGCGTGGTCTCTTGTAATTTAACAAGTTTTCGAGTTTCAGCCATAGCTTTTTGAAAAAAGGTCAGGGAAACATCAGAAAACAAGACGCCAGACATTTTGGTGAATGAAAACCCAAAACCAATTCAAAGTATACAAATTATTTTGCAATATTCGCACGGTTGTCCTTTGATTACCTTTGCATGAAGTTCGATAGACTTAAAATGAATTCATAGTCTCAGACTGAGCTTGCGTGTTTGTATGCAAAAATCAGACCCCCATACTTAAATTACGCACGTATTGCCCGTATTTACACGTGGGGTTGAACATGAATGAATGATACAAATAACCCATCCAGTTTCCAAAAGTCTGATTTCGTCTACAAAAAGAGAGCTTCATCTACACTTAATTTACTAGGCTCTTACATTCAATGTTGGCAAAAAAACTCCAAAAATAGTGTTACAGTTCAAGGAATTACAAACATGTTCTTTGGAATCGTGCCCTAAAGTGTTTATATGGCTGTAAATGGTGAATCAGGAAAATTGAAAAGGGGGTTATTATAAACATAATTCTCTATCAAAAAATGCGTTGAAGCCATCCTCTATGTTATTGTACTAAATGACTGTTATCTTGAGATTGGAATAAATTTTATATTGGAGACTAAGCAATGCGTATAAAATCGAAACGGAAACCTGTACTTACAAATCGCCCTATACAAATGCATGTAGTTTTATATAAAACAATCGTTCGGTTAGTTTTTACTTAGTCAGTTACTTAGACTACATTCATCGTGTAGTATGCCATTGAGGGTTATAAAGCTGATTTTCTATGATACATATTTTAAACAAGCTCGTTTAGTAAGATATTTGGAGCTAAAACATGTATGAAATACATCATTTTCTTCATTACACTGTGCATCGAAATCAAAATTGTCAGCATAGTATTCAAAATACATGAGTATAATGATTCCCGTTGCCACCAACGTGAAATTGCAACTCCCGTTGTAAACACAGCTCTAAAGCTGGTGATGTGGTATCTGATGTAGACTTATAAGCGCTTGTTTTGATTCATGGACTTTTTGGTTCGCGGTTACGTTGTGAAAAACAACTTTATCTTAATGTCTCCATTCTTAACATTGATGACGTCAAATATATTGTTTTATGGGTAGATCTATAGTTTAGTAATTTTGACAATTTTAGAGGTATTTGGAATAATTGAAAAAAGAAATATGATAGTTGAAATCAATGAATTTTCTTGAAACAAAGTGTGCGCTTTTTGATGTATGCCAACTTGATTCACATAGGTTTCAGTTGCTACAGCTGCTATAACAGTTGCTATAACAACCTTGGAATTCAAAGATGGATCAAGGGAAAGATCAATACCCGGTGATTTCAGCGGGAAGTGGCGTTTCGTTCATTGGATGAGCTGCGCGCGCACGCATAAATGTGATTATCCAATATAATTAGGGGAGGGCTCAGGGGGGGGGGGAGATTTCCCAAAGATGCCCTATCATATTAGCACGTTCGAAAACAAATTTTATAAACAGGCCTCAATTTTCCGTTGAAATGGATCTCCAAATGTTCACTGTAGTTTTATGAGTATTCTCTACAAGTATGGATCGAGTAACTTCAATGGTATTGCCGTAGGTTTGAAATGACGATGTTGAACTGATGTAAACGCCATTCTCACGATTTAAAATTTAACTCTGCGCATGCGCAGCACTGAGAGAGCATGTGCCCATGATTGTTCACGTGATCGAATCCTGCAATTTGATTGGAGATGATGCAAGAGATGATGTAATGGGGAATCCCCGAATACGATAGAATATGAAAGAATTATGGGAGCTACTCACTCCTCCTGGGGAGGGCTATTTGAAGTAGTTTTTGGTCTCAGGCGCGACCCAGGGCTGTTGTCTTAAGGACATTTCGTTGAAAATGAGCCATTCGGCTGATAATTGGTAAGAGTTTGCGATCTTATAATGTATAACTGTTACTCAGACACATATTTTGACACGATTCTGTTGGAAATAAGCTTTGAACCGAGAGATATTCACGATTGATATGCACATTTTTGATTGTGCCATTGCTTTTCTATTGCACAATCCATGTATTGATAGAAGAAACATTAATAATACAGATTGGTTTACCTTCAATACATGGCAGACACTACATATCGGTCTATTAATACCAGTTTGTGCCTTAAATAGTTTTATATTTCCATCCACGACCAGGAGCCTGGGTGTGTTTGTCTCTTATGTGTATGCTTGTGCATGGACTTCTAATCACTAGCAGAATTTAACATGATGCAAACTCGACATTATAACTCATGCTGTAACATTTTGACTTCGCTGGAAAACAATAGGAATTATTTTTCTTGCCAATCAATCATGAATCACAATCAAAATTTCAGAATGATCAATCGGGCAATAGTCCAAATCAAGTTATAACATTATATGATATTCAGCAAGAAGTCCGGTAGAAATACAGAATATTTAAACATCAAAGCTGAAAGTTAAAAGCTGATCTGTCAATTTTCTGTCTGCAAAAGAGCGTCCCAAGAGCGTTTACATTTGACACAATAACAGACTGAGGCTTTGAAATCTAGGATTCCCCAGGAAAATATGACGTCATACTAATTAGCATAAGGATTTCCCTATTGGTGTGGGTCGAGCCTTGTTCGAAAACACAATCCATAAATACATGCTAATTTCTAAGGAGATTGGAAGTGTTTAACGTGTTTATCGATTTTGTTTAAAGATTTGATCAATTATCAAATTGTTTAAGTGGATAAAGTGGTCACACTTGCTTCAATTCATAGCGAAATCGACGGATAGAAACTGACCGAATTCCCGGTATCCTACCCCGTATTACTGTAGGCTATAAGCACAGTGACCTACAGAGGGCGCTATCACAAACAAGTACTGGACGAACCGATAAATTCCCGGGTATTGTAACGCCCTTGGATGGATGTATGCATGAACTTAATAAAAACACATGGGACTGTATCGAGTTTTGAAATATTGTGAAATACATTGCACACGTTTTGAAATATTGTGAAATACATTGCACACGTTTTGAAATATTGTGAAATACATTGCACACGGATTGAAATATTGTGAAATACATTGCACACGTTTTGAAATATTGTGAAATACATTGAACACGTTTTGAAATATTGTGAAATACATTGCACACGGATTGAAATATTGTGAAATACATTGAACACGTTTTGAAATATTGTGAAATACATTACACACGTTTTGAAATATTGTGAAATACATTGCACACGTTTTGAAATATTGTGAAATACATTGCACACGGATTGTACATAACATCTGATGGATACAGCACAACATCAGGATGAAGTTCAACTATAAGTAAAAAAAAATGTTTAACTTATTTTTATATTTCTATATGTTTAAAACACAACAATTCTCAATAAGTAAAACCTTGCATAAAGATTCGAATAGTATTTTTAGATATTGCTCAGAAAATATCTACAATGTTACATAAACATTGCTAGACTTCACTACAATATTACACTTACGTGAATTACTCATCAATAGATTATCATGCCTTTAAATTACAAAGGCTTATTGAGTCTTTTTAATCTCATTATTCTTATGACTAACTTTAACTAATTATTGTCTTTCTGACACCTTAAGATTCTTAACTTTAGCGTAATAGTTGTCCTACTCGTACCTCTGTGCGTTAAGTCTTAGTCACATTTGCTCTATGGTGGCTGTACGGAGGCCGTAGCTTCACAAAATCACTATGGGAAATTTACATCATACTGCTTATCCTCATATTTCATTCTGTATATTTCTCTCGATTTTTAGAAGCTATGTGCGCAGTACGGGTGCCGTAGATCAAACGTGACTTAGGCATTTGTGTCACACCAAGATTCCTTCATCTAACTTCAAGATTCCCCGATGTCACCTCAAGATTCCTCAATGCCACATCATATTGGCAAAAAAAGATTCCTAATGTTACATCAAGATTCTTCAGTGTCACGATTGAGTCCTAAATGTCACTTCAATATTACCCAAATAAAAGCTAAAGATTCCTCAATATCACATCAAAATTCCCAAATGCCGCATCATAGAGGTTCCTATACATTGTATTGTATTTCAAATAAAGTTTCCCAATGTCACATCAAGATTTCTCAATAAGATTCCCACTGCTACAATAGCCAATGTTGTATCAAGATTCCCCACTGCTACAAACATAATGTTGTATCAAGATTCCCCACTGCTACAAAAATAATGTTGTATCAAGATTCCCCACTGCTACAATAGCCAATGTTGTATCAAGATTCCCCACTACTACAATAGCCAATGTTGTATCAAGATTCCCCACTGCTACAATAGTCAATGTTGTATCAAGATTCCCCACTGCTACAACAGTCAATGTTGTATCAAGATTCCCCACTGCTACAATTGTCAATGTTGTATCAAGATTCCCCACTGCTACAATAGTCAATGTTGTATCAAGATTCCCCACTGCTACAATTGTCAATGTTGTATCATCAAGATTCCCCACTGCTACAATCGTCAATGTTGTCTGTACATACTGAAGTCATCTTTGCTCTCGGGAGCCTGTTTGTGGGCAATATAGAGGAATCCTATACTGGATAAGGCACTGATTAGAAATATCACATCAAACCATCTGTGGTAAAAGTTGAACTGTAAATCACCCAGGACCTCAGTTATAATCATCCTGAAATAAAAAGTAGTTCACCGCATAAAAAAGTTTGCCGCATAGAAAACACAAATGGTGTGTAAGGGGTGGCCAGAAGAAAAACATGATATCTGTAACTATGCTAATCTAACTGCAAAATCACCAAAAGGCCAGATAACTGTCAGGCCCGTAGCCAGAATTTTCCAAGGGGGGGTCACTTTTCCCAAAAATTCTAGGGGGGGTTCACTTTGGCAAATTTGGCCAAAAATCACTCAAGAAATAGTCAGAATGGTGAAAAACTGCATGATTTTGAAAGAAATTTTGGCCAGGGGGGGGTTCACCCGAACCCCCCTCCCTGGCTACGGGCCTGACTGTTTTTACCTGGCGAACCTTCATTAATACATATATTATGCTTATTTACCTGTATTCTGATGGCATGTTCATCCTCATTAAAAGCACCGAAGACAAGAAATACATCCCCTGCAAGCAAAAAATATAAACTAATTAGAATAAAACTGTATGTGAATAGCTTTCTAAAGTTAACGGATTGAAATGTTTCACACATTCAGTCATATAATCGTTTGTATCTGCATTGATTCCATTTTAGTAAATTAATTCTTTGTGTAGAGATGAGAGGCCAAAGGAGTTTTGGGAATATATTGAAGCTGGATTTTAGAGTGTTTGTTTATACATTGTACCATTAGATTGTGGGGATCCTTGAATGGACATTAAGAAGTCATGAGTTTCTTATAAACATGAACAGATATAATTGTTATTAAGACTGTATACAGACATGTATTTTTGCCTCTTCAGAGATTTCACTAGGTTTTAATTAAAAAGTTTAAAATTATAATTTTACCCAATTAATGCATGCATGTCCTCATACTGTACTTACCATAATCTGGGCAATGGCTAGAACTATCACATTGGAGGATTTACTACTCGCTATAGCATAGAAGAACTGAAATAAACACACCATAAATAAGTCTGTTCTTCATGTAACACCAACTTTTGAGGGTACAAAATCAGAAACTTCAGAATCTTCAGATTATAAACAAAAGAAAAATGCTTTAATGTTTTTAAGTAAACTCTAAGGTCTTCAAGGATATATGAAAACAATGAGTGAATAAAACAACTCAAAGGTTCTCAATAATGAATACAATAACAAATTCTCAAATCTGTAGGAAATTACACTGCAAGTGACTTAGAAGTATTTGTGAAATAAATTAATCAAATAAATGAAGCAGAGTTTGGTACCTTTGTGAGTGTGATGAGCAGGCCTCGTATAGATGTCACTACTATTATACCAACAGCCCAGAAAGATATATGCTGTGACCAGAACTTCACCTGAAAAGATTTAGATTTGGATAGAACTGCATATGAAGCCATGGAAAGTAAATATATTCATCAGTTTAAACTGTACAGGAGTCAATTGTTGAATAGAATATATTATGCATAAAAAACTGTCCAAGAAGTGTTGGTGTTAGTCCCCCTTACCTTTCCAAAACATTTATTTGGATTTAATGATATGATATGATGTATAACATCTTCATGCATTTGAATTCTGATATTGCAACTATAGATAATTAGGCTCTTGTATTCTTACATCAAACTGTATTCCTAGGTAGTCCACTGAGATCATGATTCCTCGAGTGATCGGATCAATCTTCCCCACTCTGTCAAACACAATATTAATTGTCGACTGGAACAAAATACAATATATTGTAAGAGTACTTGAAATTTGGAATGCTAATAATTGTAAACTGAAATTACAAAACTGGATTTCCCTTTTAAGTAATCTTGCTTTTTTGCTCTAAGGAAAAATTACATGGGAAAATTTCATTTTCATTACAGTTTTTGTACATGACACATGTTCATGTGAATAAATACAAAAATAAGCAAAAATTTGAAAAGTATATTTAAATTTTCAATATGATATTGCACAGTTGTATATCTGTTGTATATGTCTGTGACCTTTGAATTAACTCTTAGCAGTCTAAACTAAATCCCAGTATTTCCTGCCCTGGTCTGAGCAAAATGGACAATGTGACCAAAGTAACCATTAGATTTTAAATTTTAGGCTACAGTTGGGGACAAAAATAAATGGCAGGTCGATTTTCGATCACCATTTCCTAATTATGGTGGTCTGAAAGCCCATAATTTCCAATATTGTCTAGATACATATCCCTTAAAATTTGTATATTTTACATTTTGTATAATCTCATCCACTGATTTATGGCCTCTTGTAAATTCTCTTATTTTTAACATGGGAAATCCTCACTTCAGCAAATCCACCTGTCATTTATTTATGTCCCCAACTGTACAAAACAATATATGGGCATCAAGTGTTGGGTATGTATTATCAACACAATGCATATTTTTTGTTTCTAAATGAACTTTAGCATAACCCCAAGTACCCAAAGTGCGACTTATCTCATTGGCAGACCCCAGGGAATGTCTGATTTTGCGAAGTAACTCATCGTCAGACTGCTAAGAGTTAATATAATAGCTCATCGACAGATTTTACATAACAACTTACAATAAATATTTTCCATATGCAGTAAACAGAGAAGAAATATCCAAGAATATTGAAGTATTTTCCTTTGAATGTTTTTCCTAACTCTATCCTCTCCTGGAAGAAAATACACAAAATATATAAGAGATGACATCTATACTGGCTCCTACACATTAATCTCTATAGCAAAAGACATATTTACATGAGACTTCGAGTGATAAATACAGTAAAACCTTAAGTGAAACACCTTTGGTACATCTGAAAAGTGTTCAACTTGGGAGGTGTCCCACTTATAGAGGTTCATTTAACATTAATCAGTGGTTCTTTGAACTCTGAGAAGTGTTCCACTAACAGAGTTGTTCCACTTGGGAGGTGTTCCACTTTACAGGTTTCACAGTACTGCATTATATACATCATTCTTAAAAACTTACTATTTGTTAAAATCTTCATAATTTGAAACTTGCTTAGTTTCACTCAATGAAAAATAAAATGTTGAACTAGATGCTGGATTTATGTTCACTTATAATGGATGGCCAATATGATTTTGAATATGGAAACCCCTGCCCACTACAAGAGAAACATCACAGTGGAATCTCAATAACATACTCTTGTGTTCTGGGAATCCACAACTTCTAGAAAGAGTTGTCTACTGAGTTCCTCCAAAGCCCCACATTCTTGCTTCAGTGCTGAGATATCTGAAAGTATACAAATGTATTTTAGATAAAGATCTTACGTAAAGATTCTTAACAACAAAATTTCCTCACATTTCTCCCTGATTTTTCCCAGATGCAGAAGAATAGAAAAGCAATTTAATCTTTGCACAATGTCTTACATTTGAGGTTCCTCCATAGTCGGAAAAGCCCACCTTTTGTCTTTTGTATTAATTTGCTCTCCAAATTGGAGGAAATAAAGAACCATACCATACCATACCAATCAGAAAACAGAATTACATCACGAAAATATATTTTCTGACAAAACCTTAACAACAATTTAAATCCTTTAAAATTCTAGCATCTTCAGTTTTTCACAATTCGTATGTCTTCCTTTTTCCTATTTCTTATATTTCCTATATTGGCATTTAATCTAAAGAGTCATACTAAGCTCTTACTCTCTCCACTATTGCTTGTAGTAACTGTTTTAATCATGCCCCATATTCCACCATGTTCCTTATTAAGGCCTGGTCGCTTCATAGAGTCACGTTTTGCAAGGGCAATTCTCTTCTTTTTGGCTAGAATCATGTCCTGAGTTTGCATTAGCCGCTTGATCTGAGCATTCACCTCTTCATCTGTGATGTGCCTGCAACATTTAAGATTAAGTTCCAAGCGTTCACTAAAAATTCATAAGTTTCAGATGTTACATATGAAAATCAATTTGAATGTTTGTTGTAAGAAAAGGGAGGGGTGTTCAAGAAAGAATGAAATTAACAATTCTGATTTGTTTTTTGGTTGAATTCCACCGTAAACAGTTTTTCATTTCACTTTGTACAGATCTGCAAATTGTCTTGTAAAATAAACCGAAACAAGGCAATAACATGCAAAATGTCACCACCTGCCATTTGTGACAGACACCAAACACTCACCAACAAATACCATCAACAAAAGGACTGACACAATAACAATATGTCATCACTTCTAATGGTGATATAAAAACTGTGTATGAAAGGGTTTCCCCGAAAAATATTCACCTGACAAAGTAAAACATGGAAGTATATGGATAGTTGACAGCACCAAATCCAGAGAGAAATGCCATCACAGTGACACCTATAACTCCAACACGCCCGATACATTGCTCTATGGAAAATATACCTACAAATACAAAAGTTGAAACAAAGTGAATGTTATAGCAATTACAATTACTAGGGGGGAAGGGGGGTTGTAACAGTACAATGCAATACAATACAATACAATACAGTACGTATCCAATACCTGACGTTTCAGGGACATTTTAACTGGGAATATATTCCATATCTGGGCAAATATATTTCATATGTCCCACTCCAATGAGGATCCTGGATATACACAATGCAGTACACTGTCCTCATACAAAAAACAACAAAATAATGCACTTTATTTCAAAACATCATTTGAAAGTACAGCTGTATAAAAAAGAGATTCATGATTAAAGATGTCACTTACATCAATAATGAATGTTGTACTTTGCTGTATGGAGGAAAACTAAAACCAATTAATTAACAATATCTTTATTACAGTATGTATCAAGAGAAACTGTATTGTACTATCCCTCATATTCCAATCAAACAAGACACACAGTGCCTGATGAATATTACCCTTTTAGAGTAAATTCAAATGGTCACCAAGTAATTTACACAGCATGCAAAAACCTAATCAGATCTATAAGCACAAGTGGTTTTCTTGGAATAATGATGTCAACATATTTGTGGCACCCACCTATACAGACACACACAGATGCAAGCCCACCAGCAAAAGACAACTTAGCATATTAGAATTGTACAATAAAAATACTTTGTACAAATCTTATATTAGAAATATTTAATTTATTTCTTGCTATATTTGTATCATATACTGCAGGGTTACCTTTTGGTAAACATGATAACATTTCACTACCTATCTAAAACATATTCAAAGTAATTGAACTCTGACATGTAAAATGCAAGTTTGAGACTTGTATATGGATGTGACTCATTAAGAAGTTAATGCTGTATCAGGCAATTAATCACATAAACTCAACAAACTGTAATTATAAAATATTTTATCACAACTACTCATATTATATGATATCAAAGTAGACCTAAAAGCTGTATATTATTTGCTATACCAGGCAAGTAAATAAAAGAATATGTTTCAGTCTCTTAATATGATCCCAGTGTATTTTGGGTAGAATGAACCCTTTTCAATTTAATTTTATTTTCCTTCTTTAGAAGAGCTTTATCTCCTTACTATCAATATCTGAAGAGTGTAGAAAATAGATAGGTCCAAAGTTAATTTCAATTGAAAATATTATTTTGCAGTGGCCTTAACATAAAAAATTATCACAAAATACCAAAGATACATATACACATGTAAACGAGACAGGACAACAAAACTTAAAACTTCAAAACTTTCAAAATGACATTTTTCAATGCGTTGGATATATTGGAGAGTAGTGGGAAAAATGACATGGCTTATGTGACGGACTTTGCAGCACACAAGATTGTCTACCTGCTGACTGTCTATCTACCTCTGCTAATGGGAAGCTTCCTCTACTCGCAGGAGTATCTAGGTATGTAAACTAAGGGGAAGGAGTAGGGGAAGTAAAGAAGAGGGGTGTGAATGAGGGGAGAATCTGTGGAGATGAAAAGAAAAAGGGGGTAAAAAGGTATGGGGTACAGGGTGAAGGCAGCTGTGGGGGCGGGAAGTGAAAAAGTGGACAAGAGGGTAAAAGGAGAAGCTTTGGGAAGGGGAGGCTGAAATGAATTAGGTGTGAAGCTGTGGGGAGGGATAGAAATCAAAAAGAGGTGAAGAATGCTCAATCTCCCCGTGCAAGGCCACAGCAGCTACTTTTGGGGATGATATGATATTACCAGCATCAAACCGGTGTATTTATTTTCTCTATCTATAGAAAAGAGGGGATATGATAAGTCTCTCAGCCTTGGGTTATGTGCTTTCCCAAACTGCAGTTAATATCTGTTTGGTTTCAGGCAGCAAGATTGCCTGTTTCCCAACACCTGGGATGTCCAAGGATACACTAGAGGCTGTAAATGTACACTGCTGGGTTAAGGGTTACTACACAAGCCTGGACCTGAACAATACAACAATGACATCACAATTACAGCAAGTTCTCAGCCAACCACAGCGCTTCTTTGCAATCTATCTTGGCATGCAGGCTGTTCTATGCACACTCCCCCTGCTGTTCTGGAATGCTACAATGAAATCTTCCCTGTTGGGCATAGTGGAATCAACTGACCATTTTCTGCGAGACCTCACAAAACTCTTAACTGATGAGTCCCAAAAGCTTGCAGCAATAAAGGACAAGTGTTCCGACAGAATCAAAATGTATTATGAGGTCGCAATGGACTTTGCAAAGAACTCAAGTATAACTTCACGATTTTTCATACGAATGTTGCTTGAATTCATCATATTTGGTGCTTTGATTCTCCTACAGTTTTACATCTATGATTACAAGCCCGGCAAAAATTACTATTGTATTATGCCAGATGGTCAAGTTTCTGATGCACATTGCACAGTTGCAATGTTGGATCTCCTCGATAAAATCTGGTATGCAAATATTGGAGCATTGGGTCTTGCAGGGTTAATTGATTGTCTTTACTTAATAGGGGCAGCTATCAATATGTGCAGTGATTCAGCACGGGAATTTTTCAGTGAGTTACCGTTTGAGCCCTCTCTTCCCCAGCTCACACGGTGGAACACGTGCACCCAAATGTTCTCATTTAAGATGTTAGTGTTGCTATTTCGCGAAAATAATGCAGTTATGAGTCAGTTGTATGTCCTGAAATCGGCTGTGGTTGGAGACAATGAAGCAGGAGTTCCACCAGTAAATAATGGGGATCAGAGAGAGGCTACTGGGACATTTAATCGCTTCAGTGACCCAGCTAAACATGTGACTCTTGAAACTGACACATGGCAGAGGAGGAGCCAGGTGATGCAACAGCAGCAGTAAAACAGCATCTTATTTTACATAATACAGTGTCTTTATCATAATTCATTTTGAATCAAAAGCTTTTGAAAGTACTGTGATATTGGTATTTTATATTTGACAAATTAAATAATAAATTAATCATTCTGATTCAAATGTGTATAACTTGTACTAGATAGTATAATAAAATGCATGACTTCAAAATGTTCATAGGTTTCCTATGCTGCCCTTTGTGCTTTGACTTTTGCTTAAAGTCCGATCTATAGATCATATATTCTTCACTGAACCTGTAAAGTGGATCACCTCCATTTAGTGAAACGTTTAAAGTTACATGCAATAAACCTTCCTCTGTAAATAGAACACCTCCAAAGTTGAACACTATAAAGCTCCCAAAGGTATTCAATTTAGAGAGGTTTAACAGGGAAAGCTCAGAACAAATCAATAATAGGTCTGGATAAGTGATTTCAATGTCCTCATGGATGTGTTGTTTTTCCAAATTGAATCCATGCCACATTTTCAAGTTCAAGTAAATTAGTTCAAGAATATTATATATAGCCTCTTATGGATATTAAGAATATCCCTGAGAGGACATACTTTTATTGGCAGATATATTGAATCCAATTTGAAACTTGATGAACTATTTTTGTCCAGTGGTATGATTTTGGAAAAAATGTATATTTCAAGAAGAGCCAATATATGCCTTTTTTTTATGACATTTAACCCAAGTACAACAAGCTCCCTTTAAAATGATATTTGGCTCATCATTTGGGATTGGCATATCAATGTAAATACACCATGGTGTCTTGAAATGAAAGGCACAATCCAGAGGATGAAATATGGTAATTGTAAAAAGATAAACCATTAAAAGTATAAATAAACATGGACTGATTAGAAATGATTTTTATATTAATGATTGACTTATCAAAATGATAAATATATTTTTTAATTGAGTAGAGTGTACATTTGTTAAGTGTATTCTTACAAATATTTCTAAATTCAAATATAAAACATAAGTCATTTTCACAATTAAACACAGACAAAGAAATACATAAACTTTGAACTAGAGTAAAATCAAAAAGGCATAATGGTATTCATCTGAAGAAATCCATAAGGAGCCTGGATATAGTGAAGAAGTGGATCTGAGCTAGAAAAGACAGTGAACCACTAGTCACAAAAGACAATTGAAAATACCAGAATCCGAGAAGCCGGACAACCAGCAAGATGTTTCTAGAGGCATTAGAGATCCTAAAGACAACTAGTGAGGTTGATATGAGCTATGTGACAGATTTCTCTGCCCATAGTGTGGTGTACATGTTGACAGTTTACATTCCTATCATAATGGGGGCCTTTCTCTTCTCACAGGAACATATAGGTGAGTTAAAACACTAGGTTGTTTGTTACAAAGAAAAATGAGTTAAGACTAGGGATATTTACAGTTCACCAGTAAGCACAATTGATTGTAAAGGCCTCAAATCGAACCCTATGTAAGATTAATATCATACATGCAGAATATTGCCACTTGATTACATACAGGTAAATATAAAAAAAATATTTGGGTCCTTATGTCACATATGCCTCTGAATGATATTATTGCAACGAGTCACACAGAAAATCTTTTCTCTCTTTAACCAATGATTTCTGAATTTCCCTTCCAGGTGACAAGATCTCGTGTTTCCCGCCACCCGAGATGTCAGAGGGGACCTGGCTTGCTGTCAATTCTCACTGCTGGGTGAAGGGGTACTGGACCAGTAGATCCCTTCATAATCTGACCAATGTAGACCAACCACTAGAGCAAATCCTAACCCAGCCACAACGCTTCTATTCCATCCTCCTGGGGGCACAGGCAATGTTTTTCATTCTTCCTTTAGTACTATGGAACAGTCTCACAAAGTCTACATTACTTGGGATTCTTGAAGCGACAAATCATTTCCTTGAAGATTTGGCCAAAGGAATGAAAAGCAAGAAGAAATGGGTGAAAATCGAGAAGGAGTCTCACGATAAGATTTTACAGTTTCATGAGATCACTATGGACATGGCTCACAGTTCTAAATTAGCGTTCAGTTTTTGTATTCGGATCGTTTTTGAACTGGTTTTGATTGGTGTTTTTACATTTATTCAGTTCATGGTTTATGATTACAACCCAGGGAAAAAGTTCTTCTGCTTGCTCCCTGAAGGTGTTCCCAGTGACATCTATTGTTCAGTTTCAATGTTAGATCTATTAGACAAGGTCTGGAATGCGAATGTGATTTGTCTCTTTATAGCAGGTGGAGTTGACATTGCTTACTTAATCATGGCAATTTTGCGGATCAAAATGTCACAATCAGATTTGTTTCAGTCGCTTCCGTTTGATGTTGGAATTCCGCAGCGTTGGAAGGAAACTTGGCAAAGTTGCTGGACTAAGTTTTCTTACAAACTGTTGATGCTGCTGTATAAAGAGAATAATGCTATCATGACACAGCTGTATGTCCTCAAGTCTATGCCAAAACAACAGCTGTGGAATGATCACAAAGACTAAATGAATTGCAGAGTAATACTTATAAAAATAGTGATAAGGATGGTATCCAAATATTGACCATTGTGGAATCATTTAGCTATTTTCATTATATATCATGACTTAAATCTCACCCCTCCCAATATACCAAACTTTCAACATACTGATTTATGATATATGAATGAATTTTATGTATTTTTTATTATGTGGCCGAAAGTAAACATTTATATATCCCAAAACTATTGACATTTAATGCCATCTTTATTCGGAAAATACTATGGATTTACTTCAGACGGACCAAACACTAATACTTTTATAAAAAAATTGTCTGAATTGGACCAACTGATATAAAAACTTACAAAAATTGCATTGAACTGTTTTCATATTTAAAATAAACATCAATGACTTTTACCTTCCAAAACAAGTCTCTTGTAGTTATATATTAATTAGAACAATTAAATATACACTTATTAAGAGGCATGGGGGCATGTGGTACCAGTCTAAATGAGATTAGACCTTTCACTAAGAGTTACAAGTTCAAATATCGATCACTAATCCAAAGAATATTATCTTGAAATTCATTTTTGATTAAAATAATGACCAACGAATATATTTCAGATATCAAGTGTTATTGGTATTTTTCTATATGAGGTATGGTGTTTGGGATGGTCCCAGATGACGCAATTTGAATAAATGTTGTTCAGTAATATTGTTTCCCATGCATTCTCCTATTTTTGTGAACAGGGTGCAGTGGAACATGAAGATCAATGTGAATGAGGCATAATTTAATAAATTATGGGCATTATTTCATTCAATGTCATTAAAAGATGTACAGTATAAAGTTATTAAAAATTTATTATTTTCTGTTGATAATGGAATTTTCATATTTGGAACCCCCAAAATTGTTCACATTTAGAAATGTTCATTCCTCTTTCCCCTTATCCATATAAACTGGTTTTAGTGTACTATGAGAACTGTCCACATGTATTGAATTAAAATCATTAAATTAAAATCAAACCATTTATATTTGATATTGGTAAAGGTCTTGATGATATACATTAATTAAATGATAGTATGAAGGTTTTTTATGACTCTATGAACTTAAAAAATTAATATTTAATCAAAATCTTTAGTTTTAAACACACAGTGTTATGAGACATGCTAAACAAATATATTCTCACAAGTACATGTATATAGCTGGACAGTAAATTGAGAGAGGAGTACTTCAAGGTAAAGCCATATTTATTTATTTTTAATTTAAAGAATACAAAATGCAGCATGAAAAAAGGAGTTATGATTATTGGTAAAATTTAGAATTCAAGTGGTATCAAATATCAACATCCTGCTTCCTGATACTCATCAAATCATTTTAATTGGTAAATAACAACATTCAATTCCATTCAAATTGATTCAATTTCAATGATTTCAAGTCTGAGAATGAAGGAAATGACACACCATCATGGTGCAACAGACACACCATCATGGTGCAACTGACACACCATCATGGTGCAACTGACACAAATAGGCACAAATGGGGTTATATTTAAAGGATTTCTTGTGTTAAACTTCACTTTTCAGAACATCAATAGAACAAGAGTAACAACAGAAGGGTAATGAGTTTTTTCGGTGCCCTAGATATCCTCAGTAGTGGAGGGGATGGGGAGACATTTGTGACAGACTTCTCATCATTTAAGATTGTCTACCTGCTGACAGTTTATCTACCTGTATTAATGGGGGCTTTTCTATGGTCCCAGGAGCATCTAGGTAGGTGGAGGGGGAGCTGATTTAAATATATTGATTTGAGTACAAAGAGTGACCTTAATAGGACAAACCTCAAATATGTTTAAAGAACATTTTGAATTCTTAAATTGTAATTTGTAATTCAAAAATATTCTATACTCTTTGTTAATCACGGTATGAGTTTTGTGACTTAAAGAATAGTGACATATTTCTCACAATGTCAAACCTTTTATATGTTTAAAGAAAATTCTGAATTCTTATATGGCATTAGCAACCTATATTTTAAAATATTCTATACTTATTACTTTTAAACATGATGGCTAAAACAATAGTGACATCTTTCTTACGAAGCAAACTTCAAATATATTGAACAACATATTGATTTCTTATAGAGCAACTCCTAAAGTATTATTCTGCACTTTTTGTACTTTGACTTCCAGGAGCCAAGATAGCATGTTTCCCGAATATAGCTCTTGGGGATAACCAGAACAAAGCTTTAAACTCTCACTGTTGGTCTGAGGGGTTCTACGTCACGGACCCGACTGACATTACAAAATCATTGAAAACTCAACCACACAGGTTTTTCGCTATTTACCTGGGAGTTCAGGCAGTCGTGTTTATTGTACCAGTCTTGGTGTGGAACACTCTTACCAAGGCAACATTATTAGGAATACTGGCAGCTACAAAGACATTCCTCAGCGACCTGGCTGATTTGTTAATAGATGGCTCTGATGCCGAAGATGTAAGGGAGGCTGGGATCGCTATGGTGAAGATTCGAATGCGTATAGCACAATATTATGAATCAACCATGGAGTTTGCGTACAATTCTAAAATAGCAATTAAATTCATCGGGCGGTTATTACTTGAAATGGCACTACTGGTCACATTCATTGTTATACAGCTTTTTGTTTATGACTCAAGTTCTGAAAAGAGGTTTTACTGTGTCCTCCCGGGAAACTACACGAATCAAGTTCACTGTACGCTCCCAATGCTAGATATGCTGGACAATGTCTGGTATGCCAACGTAATCGCTCTTGGTATAGCACTTCTTATAAACATTGTGTTTATTTGCGGTGCTATCAAAAAACTGTGTCAACGTTCTACTCCAGATATTTTCATGGAGCTCCCATTTGATGTTGATTACCCGAGTAATTCAGTTTGGAAGACATCTCAAGCGAATTTGTCGTATAAACTTATGTCATCATTGTTTTGGGAAAATAACCCAATCACAACGCAGCTTTTTATGGTGCAATCGCTCTCAGCCAATGAACAGCTCAGTGAGAATTTAATGAAGATGAACATTCAAGAAAGTAGTGCTTAGATAAAGCAGGCTTTATATATAGTAATATAAACATTCGAAACTTGAATAGATTTTCACCTTCATGATTTAATGTACATCGAAAATCCTCAGATTCAAAGGAAGAAAAGAGAAAATGGATAGAGGCTATATCACCTTAAAAATGAAAGGTTTATCCAGAAATAACAATCATGAATAGAGAAATAGCAATTTACTCTGCAACATATCCCTTCTTCTTCACCAAGTAAAAAATGAAAAAATACAATTCAATAAAAATGACATTATTATTAAGCAATCATATGTAACATGATCAAAATATACAAATACAATATTCTTAACAGATGCAAATAATATGTAAATTATAATAAGTAAGGTTACTGACATGACTCGATCTCTGTTGTAAATTATACATCAAGATTAGATTATTTTATTAATAAAAGCATAAGGTTTTGTTTGCAATGATCTTGAATGTAGTTATTATACTTTACTAAAAAGATAACACATAAATTACTGCTATAGTAAAGTAATATATTATTTTGTTTTCATGTAGGGGGTCATCTCACTATTTTGCTAAATGTTTACATGCCAGTAGCCAGTGGTGGGGGGGGGTTTCTCTCCCCTGGCCAAAAATTCTTTCAGAATCATGCAGTACAATATTTTACCATTCTGAGCACTTTTCAACCGTTTTGGGGCCAAAGTAGTAAAAAGTGAACCCCCTGGAATATTCTAAAAAGTCATACCCCCTTGGCTAATCCTGGCTACAGGGCTGCATTACTAAACAAGCATTTGGTAAAGAGCCCTAAAACCATTACCAAGAATATATACTTCTGGTAGCCTGACTCAAAATTGCCCTTTAATCAAGCAGCATTCTCCAAAGGTTAAAAATATGTTATTCATTCACTAACCCTAGCCTTATTTTCAACTATTGCTAATCTAAACCCCCTCAAGTAAACTTTGCCCACTCTACTAAAGGTTCAGTCAAACTTGCAACCCCAGAAAAAAACATTTTCACGAGTTTGATTTTTTATAGACTTGTCTGTCTCAGTCAGAATACTTATTACTACCAAAACCAAAAGAGGTAAACCATACAAATGTTGTTAATTCAGTCCAGCATGGGTTTATGGTCATATTTTGTATGATTGAACCTTGTTCAGTGTTCTTTCATTCTACAAAGTTTCATTTGTCTATATCCAATGGTCCTTCTTTTATTGCCATTTTAAAATGTGCTCCAAATGCCAAAATATCTACAGTATACAGGCCTAAATTAAGGTTTCCCCACAAGAGTTATCCATATTATTAGAAGATAAAATTAATATTGTATTAGATAGATATGACTAATATGTTTAAGAGGGGTTTTCTTCAAGCAGGTGCAAATTTTAATTTTTGCATTTCCGACCTGTGCTATCATGTCAAAATATGGCAATTTTTCATGATTTTCTTAGTAGGTGCAAATGGTTTTTAAGTCGGTGCAAATTGGATTTAAAATGGGTGCAAATTGGTCTTCAAATATGTGCAGATCATTGGGTTTCAAGTGGGTGCAAATGGGTCTTCAAATATGTACAGATCATTGGGTTTCAAGTGGGTGCAAATGGGTCTTCCAATGTGTGCAGATCATTTGGTTTCATGTGGGTGCAAATGGGTCTTCAAATGTGTGCAGATCATTGGGTTTCAAGTGGGTGCAAATGGCTCTTCAAATGTGGGCAGATCATTGGGTTTCAAGTGGATGCAATTGGGTCTTCAAATGTGTGCAGATCATTGGGTTTCAAGTGGGTGCAAATGGGTCTTCAAATGTGTGCAGATCATTGGGTTTCAAGTGGGTGCAAATGGGTCTTCAAATGTGTGCAGATCATTGGGTTTCAAGTGGGTGCAAATGGGTCCTCAAATTTGTGCAGATCATTGGGTTTCAAGTGGGTGGAAATTGGGTCTTCATATGTGGGCGGATCATTCGGTTTCATGTTGGTGCAAATGGGTCTTCCAATGTGTGCAGATCATTGGGTTTCAAGTGGGTGCAAGCATATGTCTCTTGTGTTACTTGCTTCAGTGCTGGGGAGATCACTGATGTACCCTGCTACATTTGTAAATACAATGTGATAATCATTAAACATATAAAGGATCATTAATCATAATAATTATAAAGGAAATCACTGTAGCTTTCAGCTTTTTTCCCTGTTGCGACTATGGTTGTTTAAAAGAAATGTTACTCGTATGTTCTGTATATAGCATACACGGATGGACAAAGTAGGTATGGAATTCTTTAACTTTTATATCAATTTTATTTCAATCTTGAAACTTTCCCCAGACAGACCTTGTACTTCATCATAGGTGGCATATTAGCTTAGACTCTCAACCAGTGGCCAAGTATTGCAAGGCTCGGTAATATGTTATCACAATCAAACATTTAAGAGCAATAGTATTATAGTGATATCTACCGGAAGGAAAAACAGACATTTAAGGTATATAAAAAATATTTGACACATGCATACAACAGTACACGTACATAAAAAATGAGTTCCATCGTCACAACCAGAGAAGAATCATTAAATGGGAAACTACTACAATAGCAAGATATTTTGAAGCTGAATTTTTGAAAGATGTTTTGAGGTGCATCAAAGAAAAAAATTGTTTGTAGGTTAGGAGAGGTGGGGTGGTAGATTTATTAAGTACTTTCTCAGATAATCATTTATATTATGTTATAGTGTATAATGGGTTCAAATGAAAAACATTATTTTTTTGAGTATCAAGCAGGTTTGAAAATCTATGAAGTACTTAATAAACATGTTTTCTTGTTGAGAAGATTCTGCAAAGACTTTACAGCTACAGTATATAAGGACTCGGGTAAGGATTCATAGGACCAGGTCATGGGAATCTTCTGAATGAAAAGGCAATATTTGAATAAGCTAGCTTATCCAATTTATTAAAGATAAATGGATGGCTATGAAAATGTTATAACAAAACAAGGCATTAACATGTAGAATGTCAACTGCCATTTGTTACAGATGCCAACCCCAAAATACCAACCACCAACACTGATCACTGGACACTTTAACAAAAAAGTTGGAGACTATAACAATATACCATTTCTGGTGGTGACATTAAAAGCAACAGTTTCAAATGTTGACATACACTGTATATTTATAATTATAATGTTAAAAAATCAATGCACGGCACTGATAAATATATGATGGCACTATTATCATATATATGTCCAAAACTTGAGGATAAAAAGTACTACACACAAGGTTTCATATGATAAATATAATCTTAGGATTTATCTATATACATGTATTCCATATGGTTCATACAGATGTCATTCTGTGGGTTATTTCAAATCTTAAACACACAAAAGTAATTACTCAATCATAAGACTTTGATAAGATTTTGATAGCAAGACAGTGTATGAATTTATAGTATCTCCAGTATACATGTATGTCATAAACAGGGAGAGACTTAAATACATTTTTCATTGAAGGGACAATTACAATGCTACTGGAAGCCTTAGAAATCCTCAAGAGCACAGATGATGATGTCACAGCTCACGTCACAGATTTTTCCGTCTACAAGGTCGTCTATATTCTCACAGTATATGTTCCTGTTGTCATGGCAACTCTGATGCTCTCTCAAGAATATCTCGGTCAGTATTACTTTGATTCAAACTTGTAATTTTAACTAATGAAATTATGTCATCTATTTTACTAGTTGGTGGATAAAATGTCTGTTTAGGGAAGTATATACTCATCTGGTAATTTAACAAAATGAAACTTTTGGATTTTTGACATTATAGAGGAAACAACAATTATTATAATTCCAATATGCAATGTAATTGAATTATTTCAGGTTCTAAGATAGCATGCTTTGCACCAGAATCATTTTCTGATAGCCAATCAGAAGCCTTGAATGAGTACTGCTGGACCAATGGCTACTGGATTGCAAATGACACTGCGATGGAAAGGTCATTGTATACCCAACCTCACAGGTTCTATCCCTACTACCTTCCCCTACAAGCCATCCTTTTCGTCATACCAATACTAGTATGGAACGTCATGACAAAATCACGACTTTTAGCAATTATTAAAGCAACAGAGCAATTTTTGGAAGATTTGTTGGAATTATTAAACCCGAAACAAGAAGAGAAGGAAACTGATGAAGAAGTTGAGAAAATGCACATTAAGGTGAAAGAAATGATCGGACACTATCACCAGATAACTTTGGAATTTGCCAGGGATTCAAAGCTGTCTGTCATATTGTGTGTACGTCTCTGTATAGAGCTGGGTTTCCTTTTGTTATGCATAGGAGGTCAGTTTTTTATATATGATCACCGCAACAAGGTGTATCATTGTTCTTTGCCTTCAATGGGTCAAGATGAGGTACTCTGCGTCGTACCAGTTCTCGACCTACTGGATATTATTTGGACAATTAATTTTGGTGCGTTATGCATCGCTTTAGGATTAAACTTTCTATTCATAGCCATGACGTATTACTCAATACATCAGGAAACTGTAGTGGACTTATATGAAGGTCTACCATTCACTTTTGATATGCCAAAAGTTCAATGGGAGGATATATTCATGAAGCACTCGTATGAGTTAATGTGTGTAATCTTTGAAGAGAATAACAACATCACGATGCAAGCGTATATATTACGGACAATAAAGCCCCCTGATGCCATGATGTTTAAATCTCCAGCAAACTCTGAAACTACAGGATCAACCCTAAATCTTACATTTGAAACATCAGATTTCAAACCGGATGCTGCCGGCTTCAAAACTAATCAAGATTCAGAACACATAAATACTACATCTGATGTTTACAATGTTGACAATTGTCAAAAGAACCCTGATACTGAGTTAATACGATACGAATCAGACAATGTTAAACTGATTGATTTTCAAAATAACAATGAAAGTAATCAATTAAAACAGTTTGATGACAGGGATGAGGATGACCAATCTATTTGTTCCAAATCTTCAAATAATTCTGAGTTGGTACTTACTGAGAAAATTACTGTATTTCCTAAAGTGAACAGTGAGCCTAACTCACCTACTGAGAATGGACCTGTTAGGAAGCGAACCATTCAAGAGAGTGATGTCTGAGTACCTAGATTTGAATACTGAACATGGATTTGTCTAGCTACAAGGTCTTGTAACCACCCCCCCCCCCCCCCTCTCAAATGCATATCCCAACCTGTATGAGAAGGTGTGAAGTCAATTAGAGGGAGGGGGTCACAAAGGCTTGTAGCTATACTAAACATGGATTGCAAATACTTGTAACTAAAAGTTAACTAAAAATTCTTTCAAAATCATTTTGAGCACTTTTCATGTGATTTCGGCCGGGAAACCCCCTGGAAATTTTTAAAAAGTGAACTGGCAAATCCTGGCTATGGGCCTGAGAGATATTCTGATCATTTTTAGAATATTACATTAATGGAATGCCAGATGAAGAGAAACTGCAGCCAGAATAAAAGTTTTAGAAGTGATCTTCTGTTAGAGGAGCTGTTGTTTGTGTCAATGGTCATTTGAACCTTATTTTAACTTTAAAATCAAGTTCAATGCTTAACATTCTTTGCAATGTATATAAATATTGCATGGATGTATAAATACAACTATTTTCTTCTCTGTTGTTAAGTTTTGTAAGAAAATGTTCAAACTGCAAAGTGTAAATATAAAAATATACATGCAATAAATAAAAATTGAATAAAATCATTACATACATCCTTCGAGATCGGTCCAATCACTATTTTCATAGCAGATCATGTAATGCAATGAATTACTCTTGGGCCAAGGATGCATTACATATATCATGGGCTTCTCTTGAAAGCCCATGCATATATTAAAAGGACATCATCAAAAACTATAAAATGTGATATTGGCCAATTTTTGACCAGCAAGTGGCATTTTTATCATTCCCTACCTCCGGCAGAAGGAAACTTAAATGCCATCATGCCAGCTGTGAATAGAACAATCTAAAGGTGAGTCACTTACCATGTTTAGGACTGAGTATGGGGAATGGGTCTCCGATCTTCCAGAAGAAGAAAACAAAGATTGCCCACGATGTGATTGCCAGAGTGAGACGAACATGCATCTTCTTAGAAACTGAAATATAAACAATTTCACAGTCCATAAGTATTGTTAATAATTGTGACACTGCTGTACTTGTACACTCTCATATAAGAAACAATTTGTACTTCTTAACATAAACCTTTACTCTGAGAGATGCACAAATATTAAAGATTACTAAGAATCAATAACATAAAAATTACTTTGAAGTTTCTCACATTTGATCAGTACGTACGAATGTGCACACATCCCTGGTATTTACCATTATATAAGTCAGATATGTGACTTAGATAAAAGTTTGTAGTTTTCCCAAAAGAGGACTCATAAAACTATCAATTTCAAAGTAAAATACATTTGCATCGCTCACAATTATGTTAGATATTTCAAAAACTTTATATAAAATGGGTACAGAAAATACACATATGGAAGAGTAATTGATATACAGTGCAATATTTGAAGCTGTCCTTACTGAAGCTGACATTGCTGCAGATGTAGTACCCGATATAGAAAGGGACGATGACAATAACCATAAACAGCATGCAGTATATTCCCATCATCCAGTGGAACTTACGAGAGCTGAAAAAATATATAAACTATACTGAATCAAAGTGGCTTGTACAAAATATACATTTATATGTATATATGGTAACTTACAGGATGTCAGAGATCAAAAAGCGATGAAATCCCTGATTATAAAATATTTCTCATAAAAATATCAAGTTGGATTCAACAAGGCTATAACTTTAGTTTTTTCCACAACTAATAATTCCAAGGTACATGTAATACCATTTCATGTATACTACATAGTTTTCTATTCTTAATGCCTCCAGCTTTCAATTTTGACCTAAACTTTATTTTCATATCAAGAAATGCTGAGCTTCGTTTGGGGAGGTATTTGGAGGGTAGAGTGCTGCTAAAGTCCATAAAATTCCAATGGCAATGGTTCTGATTAACTGGTAAATTGCAGAGGATTCTACATCAATACACAAAATGTTATGTATGTTATCTTACCTTGCTTCTAGGGCCCCCAGGATTTCAAAAATGATTAACTCAAACATGGTACAAGAGAGAGAAAAACATGCTGAGAAACTGAGCAACACTGTCAGGTCATGCACCTGGAACAATAAATACATGTAACTATGTCACAAAGTTTTTATTCCCTCCAAATTTGGAGATCAATAATAATAGAGTAGGTCCTGTCTAATCCGAACACCATTGGGACTGGCTTAAAGCCTTCAGATTAGGAGGTGCTCACATTTTAAGGTTTTTGCATTGGTAAGATTCTGGATTTTTAGGAAATGTGAACACATTCTAAATAAATATTTTTAGTTCTATTTACACATAGCATGTATATGGCATTGGAATAATTTGAAAATTAATTAGTTATGGTAGAAAGACAGATTATGATTGAAGCCATTCAATATTTTTACAAAAGTTTGGATATTATAATAAAAAAGTGATTAGTAGAAAATGTTTGAATGATTTTGGTAGAAAGCATGCTATAGATTAGACAGGTTAATTTTACAAATATGATTGTTCTTTGTTCAAATTGGGAGGTGTTCATATTTAAGTGTTTTTATCATGGGAGTCAATGGGAGGAAAAATGGGACCGAAAAAAAGCGTTTAGATTGGGAGGTGTTCGGTTGTTCGGATATACAGGTTTACTGTAGTTTGAATGAATAGTGATTTAATGTATAACAAGTGCATATATTGATCTATAAAGACCACAATTGTAAAGTTAAATCACAATCTCATGTTAATGTCAACAAGATCAACTAGTTGCATGCTAATGGAGTTTTAATCGATAGAAAATATTTGAAAAATTACTTTTGTAAGTTTTCACCCTTCGACATATAAAGTAATGGCATTTTAGTCTGATCTTAGCAAAACTATTACTGTCATCTATTTTTCCATAGCGATAAATTAACCATAATATTATTTTTACTGAAAGTAGTCTTTGTAGAATTATACTCGCTATTACAATAAAACAAACCTCATAATCTTTAAACAGTTTCTTCAAGAAAAATACCCATCCTCCACAGAAGAAAAGAACCTGCAATATGAAATATATTTTCTGAAATAAAACATTATCCAAAGCTGGAATAGCGTAATATAAAATGAGTTTTAAAACAAGGGCTGATCAAAAGGTTTCTTACTGTTGGCTCTAGATTTTGTAATAAGAGAACTTGGATGCTCAAACCTTTACATGAGACAGCAGGCGTTTCATTAGCAGGAGGTAACAGGCGATTTTCACCGGTTGTTTTCACAAAATTGCCTGTTGTTTTTAGGGACTTTTCAATTTTTCCATGTTAAAGGACGTTATACACCCGCCATTGGGATCTCCCCATGGGAAAAAAATAATTCATCTGATTTTTCAAAATGAGTATTCTGCTTCAATTATTACATTTATATGCACACTAGTATCTTGTTGACCTATATTCAGCACTGTATTGATGTATAGGCCACTTATTAGGGTCATAATTCAATCATGAAGTGTAGAGGTATAGATTTCAAACCAGGAAGTATTTTTGTGTCTGTCAAAATCCATTTACATCCTACGCATCCCTGCATCTTATCCAAATATGTTACTACATAATTAAATATAATAGTATAATCTTTGGTTTTACAAACTTGTATGATATTTGATAAGTGTAAAAGTTGTTTTTGGAGCATTTTTCTATAGCCATTTTGTAGGGAAAAAAATGATGAAAAAATGTACAATCTTTTAATTTTAAGTATGACCTGAATCGATTGCAAACTTCATATTTGCACATTTGATGAGATAAACCATTTGTGTCGTATTGTGAAATTATTAAGTTTGCAATCGATTCAGGTCATAGTGTATTTTTGGCATTTCTGTGATAATCAATTGAAACCAATGGCCTCTATTGGGATCTGCTGATATCCTCATGTTAAGTCAATGGTGCACATCCCCATGTAAGTCAATACAACCTTACTGAACGAAATGATCCATATCTCAGCTTATGTGTGTCCGAGCACTTTAATATTTTCCAAAGTATTATATGACATTTTATTCTTCATGTTACACCTACGAATGATTCATTTTGACCATAGGGATATTTGTCAATAATTGCACATCGTCCTTTATGATTTCCATTAATTTTGCCTGTTATTTTCATTTAATTAGCCTGTAGTGAGAAATTATTGTGAAACCCCTGAGACATGGTAATACGTTCGCTTTAAACACTTGGAGTTTTAAATAAATTGGTCCATTGGTAGTGACACAGAGTCAATACACATTTTCAATGATAAAGTTAGGTCATGGGCTTTCAACTTTCTAATTGAAAGCCCATGGTTAGGTGGAGCAGTTTTTTTATAAAAAATTGTACTAAGCAGCAGTTTTAAAAATTTCTAACACTAAGTAGTGGCATTTGTCAACAGACTGTAGTAGAAATCATGTTTAAGTAGGTTTTATGAACCAATTTAAATGAAACTCGTACAGTTTCAAGCAAACTGTCCTGTCTCATGTTAAAATTTGAGCATCTAACTCTTTGATCGGCCCTTGTACATACCCAAGTGAATACAGTGTATATCTTTGATAGGTTCAATAAATGAGTGACTACTTACATGGGCTTTCAACTTTCTCTTGAAAGCCATGCTGCTGACATTCAAGTTGCACCACTACATCACACTGCACATGATTTAAAATCTAAATTCAATTCTTTTGATCTCACTCCGATTGTAAATCAGTTACAAAATCAAAATTATCCTGATAACTTGGTGCACATGCTATCTATTGCAAGACCTACGCCTGCCACAACCGTCACCATGTTAATCAGTGTTTTTTAAGTAGCGCAAGGATCCTGCCATGACCGTGGTAGTGTTATCGTGTAAGCCTGGTATAACCGTGACAGGCTGGTATAACTGTGACAATGCTGTATTCTATTGCAAGGCCTGTCATGACCCTGGAAATGTTATCTTGGAAGCCTGGCGCGACCGTAGCCTTTATTGTGGTTTATAAGCGAATGTGAATATTAATGTATAGTAGTAATTTTGATTTTGACATGATTAGGTAGTTAAACACCATGATCATAGTATTAAACTGTTCAATTGTAATGAGGATCACTTAAAATTGTTAAGGATATTCCTGGCATTAATGTCATACATATTTACTAATCATTGCAATACATTATAACGGTCATAGTAGAACTAAGCCTAAATCTCTACATTACCACCCTCATACCTGGCATTGCAATACTATATTACATTGTCACGTTCATACCAGGCTTTGCGATCCCATAATACATTGTCATGGTCATGCCAGGTTTTCAAATACACATTGTCACGGTCAATTATAGCAATCATAAATTTCTACATTACCACTCTCATACCCGAACTTGGAATACTATATCACATTGCCATGGCGGTCATACCAAGCCTTGCAATACTATATTACATTGCCATGGTCATGCCAGGCTTTGCAATACACATTGTCACGGTTATAGCAGTCCTAATCGTAAATTTCTACATTACCACTCTCATACCTGAACTTGCAATACTATATTACATTGTCACGGTCATGCCAGTCCTTGCAGTACTATATTACATTGTTACGGTCATACCAAGCCTTGCAGAACTATATTACATTGTCACGGTCATGGCAGGCATTGCAATATAATACAGCATTGTCGCGGTTATACCAGGCTTTCACGATAACATTACCACGGTCACGGCAGGATCCTTGCGCTACTTAAAAAACACTGAATAACATGGTGACGGTTACGCCAGGCGTTAGTCTTGCAACAGATAGGGTCTCACTTGGTGTTGGGCGATAATAGATGATTTTTAACTATTATAGAATTTACTATTATTTCAAGCATAAAATGAACATATCGGGCTTACCTGAGAAAAGAACATAACACAAGAATCGACGATGAATGACATCTTGCTTGTTACAGTTTGTATGGAAGCGCTAATGAAGCAAAATTGACGAAAGGTTCCACATCATAACAAATCAAAAAGTTTGCCAGAAACTTATTTGATAAATCAAATTTGATTGGTCAGAAATTATTTAATGCTTTCATAGTTCTTCCCTAAATTTAAACACAGCTAATATATTTATGTAATTTGATATATTGTAATAGAATACATGTTAAACATAGGTTTGAAAGATACGATGCATTTTTATTTAAATCACTAAATCAATTGTAATTGAGGAAATTCCATGTAATGTCAAAATCTCATCAGCCAATCAAATGAAGGATAACAAGTACTTGAAGGTCGGCAGGGGAATCCCTTGCTGTTCTGATCAATAGATTTTCTCCCGAAAAACTACGAATAATTATTACGATTATCGCAAAATTGAACACGAAAATCATTACAAAATCTTTTATTATTAACAATAGTGATAATAATAAAATTGTTGTTTCATCCAAATGTATTTTGATACCAGTGTACTATCGTACATTTGAGACGTTCCTTTTACCGGGAAGGTGAGGCTGTTATTCCAAATTCGCCATGTTTTTTCGACCATGACAGTCGAACAGTCGGCTCTTCCACCAGATACACAGGTATTTACCCATCTTATAGTTAATTACCGAGGATGAATCTTCAACATTGTATCATGGACAAAACAGAGTATCTAATGCAAGTAAATTTAGAGTAATCGGTGCAATAATTACAGACATTTTCATTGTCAAAGATTTATGGGTGCATTTTCCTGGATATTTTTCCATCTTTCATTTGCAGTAACTTCAGGTTGTTGATCTAATTACACTTTGGAGGTTATAGCCAACCATAAGGTCGAGTTCTATCGCGATGAATCAGCTGTCATTTATTCTAAAAAAACAGAAAGATAAGGGTAGGTGCTGTTACTAGCATTGGACTTACTCGAGTCTCTAGCTTACAGCTAGACGAAACTTCCTTGATTTCGTATGTACTGTGCTATACGCACCTACACGCACCTAGAACTCATTTTTAATAAATTTTATAAATATTTTTAAGAATATTAATCATATTTAGGATGAAGCGTTGCTTGTCTGGATTTAGATATTTCAAAATTTCATTTCGGAGTTTGACACATGGTGAAATTTTCTCGCTGTAGCTAAAAATGGCTTCCGGTTCTGGACGTGAATAACATTTGAAATTATTCTCGCTTAAAGAAATCAAATATAACTATAGATTCAGACGGGCATGTGAGCTGATGTTCTTCAAATCTGTACATAAAGGTATATTTCATATTATTATGCCATATTTACTGTGCGTGTGACACAATGATTTACAATATTTATAATACTAAGGCAGCTCAATCTTCCTCCTCAAAGCCGGAATATAGAGAAGGCTTTGGACCGAAGTAACATTGGACAACCATTTTTTTAAATTAACCCAACCCCATTAAACTATATATTTTCTGAAAGCTTGGAGTTTCAATAAATATAAAATCTATAACCTAAATTTTTAGAAAATGCATACTGGCCGTGGCACCCATTTAAAGTAGGTCACCCTCAGGGGGTCCAAAAATCGTTTTTGCTAAAAACTGACCCCAACTTTGAAATTTAATTAAAAATTAACAATAAGGTTTATCTTATCATACCTTATATTTTCTTGTAACTCTAACTTTTATTTAACCAAACAAAAAAAATGAAGGTCTAATATAAGTTCATATTATCTAGTTGTAAATTGCAAATTCTGCCCAGACATCTGGAAAGAAGGCACTGTCATCCCAATATTTAAGAAAGGGGACAGAGGCACAATAAGTAATTATAGACCAGTGACCCTCTTATGTACTTTTTCTAAAATATTGGAAAGGATCATCCATAAGAGATTACTTCTCCACTTGCTTGAAAATAATTTATTATACAAACTCCAAAGTGGCTTTTTACCCAAACATAATACAGTGAACCAACTTATTCATATTGTTCATGACCTCCATACTAACATCGATAATGGTAAAAATGTGCGTTCCATATTTCTTGATCTCACGTCAGCGTTTGACTTAGTTCCACACCATCTTCTTTTAAAAAAACTAAAAGCCTATGGATGTAATGACAATTTTATCTCCTTAATGACATCTTATCTTTCAAATAGGAGAATACAAGTACGGGTAAACAATAGTTTATCCAAATGGTCAAAAGATCGGGAACAGCGTAATGCCAATTTTGATCCTAGCCATAATGGTAGTCATAATTTTACCATAAATGCGGGTGTGCCGCAGGGGTCTGTTTTGGGACCCCTATTATTTCTAATTTATATTAACGACTTACCCGACAATCTCAACTCAAAAACTTTTATTTTTGCTGACGACACTTCACTGTATGATGCGTATGATAAAAATGAAGTCTTTTTAAACATTAATCAGCCATTACAAGATGACCTTGACACTTTACACCAATGGTCATTACTATGGAGAATGAAATTTAAAGCTCAAAAGAGTGCTGACATAACTTTCTCGGGACAACGCACCCAGAATATTAACCAATCTCCCCTAACTTTGGGAGGTGAAGAGATACCCATTTGCACAACGCATAAACATCTTGGACTAGTCCTGGATTGTAAACTTAATTTCAATGCCCATATAGATCAATTAATTGGTAAAATAACCTCCCTAATTAGACCCTTGAAAGCTCTCTGTAAAAATTTACCAGGTAAGCACCTTGAAAAAATCTATAATGCCTATTTTTTACCACACTTTGACTATTGTGACATAATCTATAATAAAGCCTCCTTAGCAAAACTACAAGCTCTCGACAGACTGCATTACAAAGCAGCATGCCTGGTGTCTGGTGCTATCCATGGATCAAGTACAGACAAAGTTCTTTCCTCTATTAATTGGAAAACCCTCTCCTCGAGAAGAGATGAACACTTAAAAATTTTCTTATTCAAAGCTCGCTTCAACTGTTTCCCACCCTTTATTTGTGACCTAGTTCGTACATATGAAATCACTCATACCAGAGACCTCAGATTCCAGCATGACTATAGAATTCCGAATCATTTGAGTTCATCTTGTGGTAAATCCACTATTTTTAATTCCATGAAGGTTTGGAATAAACTGCCAGCAGCGATTAGAGTTGGTCAACCCATTTCAAGGTTTAAAAGGTCAGTGAGAGAGTACACGAGCCCTGTCTCTGTATCAACTACTAAAATGACTAGGTGCATGCCAAGGCAAATAGAAATCAAATTCAATAGACTAAGAGCTGGTCTACTTTTGAACAGTCACTTTTATTCTCATAATTTCCTGTCGGTAACAGATCCCAAATGTCAATGTGGTGAAAAATTTCAAACCACTGAACACTTTTTAATCAAGTGTCCACTGCTCCTTAATGAACGTGAAGTTCTTCTTGCAGGACTATCAGACTTGGACTGTTTACGAGATTTTGAAGCATACTCAATTCAAAGGAAAACACATTTTCTATTAAATGGAGATGAAAATTTGGACTTTGAAACAAATGAAAAACTGATTGAAATCACTGCTCACTATACATTTCAAGCTATACTAAGTCTGGGACAGGGTAATTTTTAACATTTGAGCTTGATACCACAACTTGGTACTGGGGAACAAGCAAACCAAACATCAACAAAAAAGAAAAAGCTTCTCTGAACATTTTGTGTATTTCTGAATATCAATTTTTATTTATCAAAATGTTTCAATTGCCGATAATGTTGTCCTGTCAACAATGGCAATTTGTAAAAATGTAACCGATTGATTTTTAGAAATAAATATGAAGTATGTAAAAAAAAAAAAAAAGTTCATATTTTCGTAAATTAGAGTCACAGAGTATCACCCATGGGCGATTTTTGTATTTTTTTTAAAATAAACATTTGCAATGTACAATTTCCTATGTCTCTTTCATTTGGATCAATGGAGAACATAGTACAAATATTTTTTTATTACTTGAGTAATATTCTTTCCATGTATACAAATAGTGTATCTATAAGCTGACACTACATGTATATCACTAAATTGTTTACCATAATATATAATATACATATGTTCATATGTACATGTATTATAGTTTTCAAAAGTCTTGAGAGAGACCAAAATAAAACTTTCCAAGTCGTTAAAACAAGCATGCTGCATTTAGAAATCAATGGTATGAGACATCAAGTGATTAGTGGTATGGGACATCAACTAACCAATAGTATGGGGCATCAAGTGATTAACGGTATGGGACATCAAGTGATCAACAGTATGGAACATCAAGTGATCAACAGTACTGGATATCAAGTAATCAACAGTCTTGGACAATCAATAATCAATAGTAATTAATAAGTATTAGGGAATAAAATAATTAACAGTATGGGAAATCAAGTGATCAATGGTATGGGGTAGTAAGTGTTAAATAGTATGGGACATCAAATGATCAATAGTATGGGACATCAAGTGATCAACAGTATGGGACATCAAGTGATCAATAGTATATCAAAGGAATCAACAGTGTGGGACATCAAGTGATCAATAGTGTGGGACATCAAGTGGTCAATAGTATGGTATACATGTATCAAATGGTCAATAGTATGGGACATCAAGTGATCATTAGTATGGGTCATCAATGATAAACTTTTACAGTATGGGGCATCAAGGGAGGTGAGACTGCAAGTAGTCAAAGTGATTATCCGATGATAATAGATTGGGGCACCTGTAATTACTGAATTATGCATTGGTAATTGTCAAATAATCATACCAACCTATCCACATCGATCCACGTGCTTGATCGCGAGAACAACAACAAACTAATCACGTGACAATAACAATCTTTTAATCTGTGTCTAATAAGTCCAAATTCAACGGACATCGTATGAAGAAGTTTTCAATAGCATATTTGATTTCATAAATATACATTTATTTGAAGTAACAACCATAATTGAACACAGATTAACCAAAATTAACGATTTTATTTTTGCGCAAGACACGCGACCCCGGAAGATAAATATGGCCGCCATCTTGCATGAGAATCGGAAGATTACACCAGCCACTTTAAAAGTTGAATTTCTACATTTGCGCATATATATATCAGTGTAAGTTTTAATTTTTTACGATCTCAAGACTTTAAACTTTACAAATAACTGCTTAATCAAAGCGACCAAAAATTATTGAGGGTATAATTAAATGATTTAAACTTTACCTCGTGAAGTTCGTCCTCGCCAAAAACGATTTTCTTCTATTCTTAAGAATGCGCGAAGACTTCATTCAATTATTAAACAGATTTTATAAAGAAATAACAGCAATTCGACTTTTAACATAGTTAAAATGAGCGACCAAAATTGCATATAAAAGCGGGGTCAATTTTTTAGTGAATAAAATTTCCCGCGAAAACGCGCCATCTATTCGTTGTCCATTGCTACTGTTACTGTGAAATAAATCGCTCATTGATTTCCAGTTTCACAAATTTTTGGCTCCTGACAGAGTCATTATTATGTGTAATTCAGTGGCAGTTCAACAAGCTAAATTGTTTGTATGAATTTTATTGGAGTCATATTGGTTTAACTTCCGGCTATGCATGCACTGCAAATTCTGGATCGATTGAAACCAATTTTCTTCAATAATGTGGGACAGATACTAGAGACAATAATATAGGAACACCTACCATCAAATGATTCGTAACATTTTTGCATTAATGTTCTATTGAAAGCCCATGATTACAGTTAAATGTGGATAAAATTGGTAATGTATTCCTGAGGATGATAAATAAATCCACTTGGAGAATAACATGCAGCTTGTTTAGTAAATACTTGCCAACAGTGTCATATACTGTCGGTTTCATGTTAAAAAAGCAAGAACTTAACTTTGACATATAAGTGTTACCTGATGAATGGAACACTCACATGCCTTCCAAATGGTAGTAAACGGACTCCAGTGTAACTACATCAGCTTATCTTTCCGTCTGATCAACAATAAGTACAGTTATACAAGAAATGTAAATGAACTGAAAATATTCCCAAAAATTTTCCGAATGGCTTGTCATTTCCGGAAGTTATGATACCTTATATTACAGAACATGTGTGAAAATGTTCGTTGTTCATTTTCAAGAGCTTAATAAAATGCGAACATCCGAGCATCGAACAAACATTTCATTTTCACACATGTTCGGTAATATAACGTATCATAACTACAAAAAATAATCAAAATAAATTCATATTGGATGGAGGGGGGAGTGGATGGAGAGGGGGAGTTATATGTCTTTACGATGGAACAAATTCAAAAGAACTCGTGTATTTGAAAAAACTAAACTCAGTACCCAAATAAGAAACTGGATATTATATCTCTGGAGAATGAAAAATGGGAAAATTTGGGGTTATAAGAATTCAAGTAGCATGTCTTATCATGTCTTATATACATGGTCCTCCCCCCTCCATCCACTCCCTCTCCATCCAATATTAATTTATTTCGATTATTTTTTGTATAATGCATGGAAACTAACTTTAAAAAGTGAGCAATGTCATTAGTGTTATGATAATACTGTCCCTTATACCTATTCATTACAGGTCGTGTAGACCATTGTTGCCTGATTTATAGCAAAAACATTGACTTTTGCACGTTGGTGATTATGCACCTTTTTTAATAGATCTCATATCTTAGAAGTGTATCAGTTCAAAAAAAATCAGTTACATGACTGCCAGGAGAAAGAGGAACTTTATCATTTTTATCTTTAATGGAATATTTTATGTATGGCTGAATTATGGTTCCATTTTGTTTACAGAATACAGAATATTTAATCATGAAAATACTTCACCTTCAATTGATTTTTATTGTTTTTCAGAAGGTGCGAGAGCGACTTGAACAAGATTTTGCCCAAATAAGGGAGTTTACAGGGGTAGGAGATCCCAAAATAATCAACAAGGCTATCCAGACATGCACGTCCTCTGCTGGACAATACAATGTAGAGGACGTCATTAATATGCTTTTACCAGATAGTAACAAACAACAAATGGCAGTAAGTATATATATTTTAATCTCATTTTTTCCATACAATCATATTCTGTGTCCAAAAGATAGAGAATGGGGAGGCATTGTCATCCATCTAGGTAATTATCGGACACTCGATATATCCATTTGTCCGACAATTATCTACATAGACAATATTGCGAGTAGAAACAATCTTGATTTACGTCATTAAAAATTTGGTCAAAGTGATGTCCTATTTGAAATCTACATGTAAAAGTACATATAGAAATATGGTTTTGAAAATTGTTTATCAACTTTGAAAATTAAATTTTTGGGGAAAATGTGACTTCTTGTTTGTTGAGATTTTCAAAGTGATTTGACAAAGTTGTCCAGGCAAAACAATTGCTTATTTCCCATACTGCATAGCTAACCCCTCCCTTTATTATTTGTAGGTGATACCGAGTACCGTGACTGCTCTAGCGGAGGGTGGGGAGCAGACTGCAGGTAACAAACCACCTCCTCAAACTGAGACCAGCGCAACTCAAGGTAAGCATGATTTTCATAACCTTCATTCAATTTTGATGAAATTAAAGTTTATTAATGGTGTAATATTTATCCCAATGCAATATTTATCCCAATGAATTAAGTTTGGAAGGGATAAATAAATAAAAGCTGTCTGTCATCCAGTCAGGCCATCTGTTTGAAATAAGTCAAATACTTGTGAACATGATTATTATTTCATATTTTGTTGAAAGATAGCACTATATAATGCATGGTAAATTTTTCATTTGTAACCAAAAGTCATGAGCATTGTTATTATCCCTGTTAATTTGATATATTAATTTTTATTCAGTTTGATTTGCTGTTTCTGTAGTTGTTTTCTAGTTTCTAGTGTGTTGGGATTTTCTACTACATGGTCAATTTTGTTGTCTAGTTGATTGTTTAAAAATTCAGTTTAAAGCAGAACATATATTATTGACAGATACATAGAGTCTCTCCAGGATATTGACTAGACTATAAATACTAGACAGTGTTCAACTTTCGCCTCAATACATTTTCAAAATCGATAGGAAGGTGTGGTAGAGTTACTTGTCGTTAATAAGTTTCCTACATGTCAAAGAAAGAGGTTTTATAAAAAATCCGTTCAATGTTTTTTTTAGGTTCTGAGGCTGCAGCTGGGAATGACAGCATTGAAAATGATGATATTCAAAAAGCCATTGAAGCAAGCTTGCAAGAATCGCAGGGAATTCTGGGAGGTCAGATCCTCTCTCGGGAAGAACAGGACATAAGCAGGTAAGGATTTAATATTAAAGTAAACGTCCCATGATTTTGAAGATAAGGTAACGTGATATTTATCCCGCGAAACAATCTTGTATAAGGAAATTTTCAAGATGACTTGTGAATATAATATGACTTTGTAATAAAATCAGATATTTTCAAAATATTTAGTGCTTTATTGATTCGAGAAACTACAAATATATTATGAGGAGAAAAACACACCAGGCTGTAATTTGATATGCTTTAAAGGTACAGTGTCT
Source organism: Owenia fusiformis (assembly GCA_903813345.2). Lineage (NCBI taxonomy): Eukaryota > Metazoa > Annelida > Polychaeta > Sabellida > Oweniidae > Owenia > Owenia fusiformis. The sequence goes on from CAIIXF020000010.1 coordinate 9,199,306, forward strand.
GATAAAAGCACAATCAGAGTAACCCCCTGATATTTTGGCTCTAAAAGATGTATAAGGAGTTGTTCTCTATATTTACCAACTATGATGCCTCAACTCATTCGCAACACGATCAATTTGATGATTGTTCACGGATATTACTTTTCTACTGGCTAGTTATAAAGTCTAAATGAAATTGAAATTTCGTTTTTACTATTTTTGAACCACAACACATTTCTGATTATCTTCCCACATAACACTAACCTTGTATTCGCGAATGCAAATAACGGCTATCGGCTACCAGGTTGATTGCAGTAAGATGGCAAACTCATTTAAATATGAATAGTACATGCTGTGCATCCCACTAGTTGCCAGCTCTCGCCTCAAAAGCAATAGCTGACCTAAATAACGATTAAATAATTAATTTTAATGGTATAAAGCAGCAACTAACACCAACTATCGAGGTGTTCGGTATTAGTAAATAGCGGAAGTACATCTGGCGGATGTGCATATAGATGCAAAACACATTTTAAGTTTGTTTGATCATGTGACATTTGTATAAAATTTACATGATCACTGTTAGTTGACAAGCGGGTTGTTCGTAAACTACAAGTTCAAACTGACAGGTTAATTTATGCAAATTAATAGGTTATTCCGGTAGCAGGTAACCATTAGTTGTATTTGCGAATACAAGCTTAGTTATATTTATTACTTTCAAGGGTTTCATAATATAGATTAGATGGTTGTATGTTGATTTGGACTTTTGTGTTTTATCCAACAGTTGGTTGTTCTGTTGATTTTCTCAATATATCTGTGAGTGCCCTCAGTATATTCTCAAGATATACCTTAGGTATGTAAGATATTATATGAGCAATTATCATGAGACTTCAGTGGTTTTCTCTTGGACAGATCTAGGCGACAATGTTCCTTTAAAGAAGGTATTTCAATTTAGATATTAGTTTCGAGCAGTCCAAGGCTTGTGGTTTACTGAAATATTACAAGGGGACAGGCTGCCCTTTTCGGTAAAAAAATTTAATCTTTGATAACTCAAATACTAGTCGACAGATTTGATTTTATATGCTGTTGATGCCAAAGGACAAAGGAGCTTTGCTGAAGAAGAGATTTTCAATTTGGCCCGAATTTCAAAATGGCGGCCATTTTTCATAAAAAATGTAACCTTTGAAAACTTAAGTACCAGTAGATGGATTTGGTTCAAATCTTATGTGCTGATACCTAGGGACATGGGAGCTCTGGTCTAGAATGAATTTTCAAGATAGCGGTTGAATTTCAAAATGGCAGCCATTCTTTGTAACAGAACACTCAAATACCAGTTGATAGATTTAGTTCAAAATTTGTATGCTTATGTCTAGAGACGTAGGAGCTCCACTCAAGAAGACATTTTTATGATGTCTACCAAATTTTAAAATGGCCACCATGTTTTGTAAAAAACATAATCTTTGATAACTCAAATACCAGTTGACAGATTTGGTTCAAATTTTATATGCTAATACCTAGAGACAGTGAAGGAGCTCTGTTTAAGAGGATATTTTCAAAATGACAGCTGGATTTCAAAATGGCTGCCATTTTCATAAAAAACATTATTAATACCAGTATATTATTAATACCAGTATCATTAATACCAGTAGACGGCGTTGGTTAAAATATATGCTGATGCCTAGAGATAAAAGAGCTCTGCTCGAGAAGAAATTTTCAAAATGGCCGCCATTTTTCATTAAGAATGTAATTTTTGATAACCCAAATACCAGTTGATGGATTTGATTCAAATCTTATATGCTGATGCCTAGGGACAAAGATGGCACCTGAATTTCTAAATGGCTGCCATTTTTTCGTAAAAAACATCATCTTTGATAACTCAATTTTCAAGATAATTATCAAAACAATTTTTGTTCGTTAGGATTTGCTTCTCTGTGGAGTTGCTGTTTTCTAGTTACTCTCTCATGTACAATGAAATTTTGATATTTGAGCCTAGTAATGTCTCTATTTCTACTAAACAGACTTTCTAAACCCTAGGCCATTATATGATAATAAAGATAAAGCTCTATACATGTCTGAAAATGACGTTTGGAATATTAATACATTAAAACCTGGACTTGAGCAGTATTTGCACAGAAATTTGTTTACAATTAAAGCAATTTTGATCATAATTCTCATTTCTGTCGTCTAAATATGAAATGCCACACTTTTATCACATTGGCATTTCATGGCATTTAACAAATGAAACTCCCTTATATTTCAGCACAGTTACAAACCTTTATAAAAATAAAAAAAACAATATTTTTTCTAAATTTCCATCGCAGGATTCTTGAACAGAGTATGCTAGAAACAAAGGCTGGGATCAAGAGGAAAAGAGGGGATATTTGGTTTGTTGACCCATTGAACCCTCACGAGCGTAAACGAGATGATAATTGCCCCGTTGGTTTGAAGAATGTTGGAAATACATGCTGGTTTAGTGCAGTTGTCCAGGTTAGTAACCATAGTTACAGTCTCCATCACATTTGCTCTACTGGGGTCCTACGGCCCCTGTAGGTTCACAAAAGCGATATAGAAAATTAACAGATATTGCTTATCCCCATGTATTATGCTGCTTATTTCTATCGATTTTGGGAAGCTATGGTCGCCGTATGGGTGCTGTAGATCAAATGTGACTGAGGCATTGGACGATGTAGTCTTTACCATCTCATTGTGCTTATCCCCCATCTTGAACCATCAAGGTTACATATGACTAAAGGGATATACTTGTTAAACAGCGTGTCACTGGCTTCATCCATTCTAATATCTAAAGTCTGCATCATGACATCGTGTTCAGACATTGTGAGTGATTGTCTGAGCCTGTTAATGATGCACATATTACCTCATGATTATTCAACCTTCTGGCTACAGAGTCTTGTGACAGGATGCAATAAGTCATGTACATTATGTAATAACTTGCTATTAACATAGATGCATTGCTTGGCTGTTCTTCTGCTTGTGTAATACTGATTTACCCGATCTTCTCTCATTTCTATTCATGATTAGAGTTCTATAATTATTTACATCTTTGATAGCTTTATATCAATCATGTTGCATCACAGTTGGGATCCCAGTTATATTTTGGTAGATTAATTCTCCTATACTATATCAAAAAACACAATGCTTTATGTATATAGTAAAACCTGTGTATATTGAACATTTTGTGCCGAGTGTTGATAGGTCTTCACTCCAGAGAGGGTAATTTATACAGAAGTCAGTAGAGTATGTGTGGAGTAAGGGTGTCCATTAGAGACAGATGTTCACTAGAGATAGGTGTTCACTAAGACAGGTTTTACTGTACATGAAAAAAGAATTGAACTTGTATCCATGGGATAAATCAGTCGCTACATTAAGAGGGATAAATCTGCCAGATAAATTAATCACCATGTCTCATATGTCTTTTTTGTTCCAGTGCTTGTTCCAAATACCAAAATTCCGACACTTGGTTTTAAATTTTGTGGCTCCTACAGACCTTTCTCAGGGTAGCACCCAGGTAAGTTTATACAACAGTTGCCGCTATAAATGAATAGTGAACACATTAAAATGATACAATTGGCATACCACGTCACTAAATAAATATTGTTCACTATTTAATTAATACTCTTTCTAAACTCTTAAATGTTATAGACTAGTTGATATACAGGTGGTAGACTATATAATGGGCTTTCAAGAGATAATCATGCAGATAATCATGATTTTTATTTTTGAGTTATTTCTTTAAATCATATATGAAAAGTACAAAATAAGATATTTCTTTGAATATGTACAGGAAGCATTTTTCCAATTTTGAAAAGCCAAGACAATGTTTATGTATGAAATATGGGAAATTGCACACCCTTCTCTTGAAAGCCTATGACTATATTATATGATATATAATTGACGTTTTCATCATGACATGAAATAAATATGTGCCCTATTTACTTAGTACTCTTTCAAAAGTTTATAATGTTTCGAACAAATCAGCACTTGCATAATAGCACTTTGCAATGATTAAGCCTTTACATTTTTACAAATGTCACTTAACGATCAATACAACCAACCTTAATTCTTTAATGTTATTTTGAAGGGAACTGTCAGAACAATTGTTTTTATTATTTTCTAGGAAAGACGCAACCTTTTGTTCATGCAGGAGTTGCGTCAGTTGTTTGCTTTGATGATTGGCTCTAAGAGGAAGTACGTGGATCCATCTAAAGCTGTGGAGATTCTCAAAGAAGCCTTCACTTCTACCAGCTCAGCAGGGGCTTCTGACTGTCAACAGGTATACTCCTATTACAGATTTTTGATTATGAAAGACTTATGCATATTCTCCCTTCTGTGTCAAACTACATAAAACAATTTCCATGTAGTATTTTTATCCCATCGAACGACTTTGTTCGGAGGGGATATAGGGATGTCAGTATTGAAGAAACTCATGGCAGCCATCTTGAAATATGACGACTTTTACAATCTATTTTATTTTACTTTGCTGTAACTTACAAACTAGTGGAGCGATTTTGTTCACATTTCATATGGGAATACGCATAAGCATGACAAACTGTTTTATGACACATTTTGAAAATGGCCACCATTTTTTATGTGTTATTTTTGTGAATTGTTCTGTAATTTGAAAAGAAGTGGAGGAATTTTGTTTATATTTGATATTTGAATACTCATAGGTATACTGTCTCATGACACCTTGGCTAGAAGGTGGCCATTTTGAAAATGACTGCCATTTTTACGTGTATTGATTTTTTACAATTTTTGCTGTTACTTGAAAAGTAGTGGAGGGATTTTGTTCATATTTGATATTTGAATACTCATAAGCATGGCACACTGTTGTATAATATTGATACTTTGGCTAGAAGGATGTCCATTTTTATGTGTGTTATTTTACGTTTTTTAGTGAAACTCAAAGAATAATAGAGCGATTTTGTTCTTATTTGATATGTGAATAGTCAAAAGCATGGCACACTGTCCTATGACACTTTGGCTAGTATGTATGTATGTATGTGTGTGCAGTTTTGTTTAAATTTTATATGTGCCCACTTAGAAGCATATTACACTTTCTTATGACACTTTGGCTACTGAGCAACCATATTAAAAATGGTGGCCATTTTTGTGTTTGTTATTGTATGATTTTTGCTATAACTGAAAAAGTAGTAGAGAGATTTTGTAAAAATGGCAGCCATAGCTGTTCAATGGGATTTGCTATGCTATGGCGTTGCTGTTATCTAGTTTTGAATTATATTTACCATAGTTTTAGCATATTTCATATTTCATCTATTTTTACAGAGCTCTCAGTTTTCACTATTCAATGTGGCTGAAATTTCATGGGAAAGTGGTTAAATTTAATCAATTAGAAGCAGTAAATGTATCCTGATCCATCTATGGGTTCTATTGTCTAGTGCATGTTGACCCAAAAATGAAAACAAGAATAGAATAATAATTTACAATTTGTCATACTCCATTTAACATTTGAGAGCCTTTTCAAAAAATAAAAATTGAACATTTTCAAAAATGTGATAATTCTATTTTCTCTAGGATGTTAGTGAGTTCCAACATAAACTCTTAGAGTGGTTAGAAGATGCGTTCAAGTCAGATCGTTCCCGACCCTCTTCCCCAGCAGAGAGCCCCAGCACTGCTGGAGAGACATCTAATCCCACCAGCCACAACCCCATGGTGGATCTCTTCTATGGTCAATTCAGGTGTGAGGGAATGTACGAAGGTAAGAAAGTCACAATATCCAGTAGGGGTTAGACAGTTAATCAAAACCGCTGAGCTCTGGCCATCAATTGGCCTCAACTGTTCATTCTGTTCGGAATTAATGTGCTTAATCACATGAACATTTTGAAACTATCTGACCTCTAATATCCAGTGATCTTATTGGCATAGGAGCAACTGGATACTACACTTAGTTGGAATTTCAAAATAACATTGCACCATTGAAAATCTGTTTGCATCCAATCAAAATTAATTTTGACACATTTTGAGCAAAGCATGTAAAACTCAGTTTCAGCTTCCTGTTGAGAAAATACCTGTGGAGATCACTGGTGTTAGTTCAAGAGCATTTATTATCACATCTTGTATACAGACTAAATACATCGTTGAAGCCGGAGACATTTTGTCAGTGCTCAGTGAAATCTTTACTATTTAATGTATTGCACTGTATCTTTAATAAAGGTTAACTTATTATGTCACTACCAGAACTGATATCTCCAACTTTTTTTGCATGGTTGTCAGCTTTTGCAGGTGTGTTCAGCATCCGTAACAAATGGTAGGTTGTGACATTTTGCATGATAATGTTTTGTATGCTTTAGCATCCCTTATTGATTTTCTAGGAAATGACTTCTCGAAGCAAGAGACATTTGGACAATACCCATTAAGTGTGAATGGCTTTAAGGATGTACATGAGAGTCTAGAAGCTGCAACTGCACAACTTGAAATTGAGACTGTCAATGGTGGCATTGGAGACAATAAAAAGAACACATATCAAGAGGTAATTCAAAAATTCTCTATTATATTATTACTCAGTAGTATTCCCTTGATTTAATTGACGTGCAGTCTGACAACATGGCTAATGAACAAGGTGCATGTATTACAACACATTTGGTATATTGAAATATTTTTCAGAGGCCTGAAAATCCATTATGTGTAAAAAATGAATTATTACAACTAGTTTGCTTTACTAATTTGTAAAATATACAATATACACAGATGGTGTCACTGGTCTTCATTTAATTATAAGCAGAGCTGATATGAGGAATCATTGTAAATATTTGAATGTAATTCAACCTTGACGGGGGTTGTTAATGAAATGAATGAACAAAACTGATACGCAATACTAAATCCAATCATAGTGTTACATTAGATAGTCCTTTTGAAAAGTATAAGATAGTTTGAATGGTGGATGTTGTACTGTATTTAACATTTGTTTTTTTATGTTGTAGCAATGGTTTACCAGGCTGCCCCCTGTTCTCACATTTGAGCTTTCACGTTTCAAATTTAACACAGCTTTAGGCAGACCAGAGAAGATCCACAACAAACTCTCTTTCCCTGAGACCATATACATGGATAGGTGAGCTGTGGATTATTTTAGTATTAAGTTTTATTTATACAAGATATAGATTGCCAGGATGGATTCCCAGTTCATTGATTGAGAGACAGAACAGGAAATGGTTAGAAAAATAGATGTCATAGAAATAAACCAGCCAATCCTCTTGTGAAGCATGGATTAATGCAATTAGTGTGTTTGAATATTTTGAACCCACTAATCAAAGTTAGGGTAGTTCTTTATGTTCAGAAATTTCAGTTGAGGGTTCGTAATTTTCTATAATTATATGTATGATAATAATGAAACTTCAGCGACCTACTTTTTAAAAGTACAAAATGTAAGTCAGTGAATTTCACCCTTTCTATTAATTCAGTATTTTTACAAATGCTTTACTCGAATTTGAGGAATATATAATGCGCTCTTTCAAAAATCTTGAGGCCAGCTTAGTTCTTCTGAAAATTTTGATAGGTATATGGAGGGAAATAAAGGAATCACTAGGCAGAGAAGGGAGGAAGTGAAAAGCCTTAAAGAGCAACTACTTCAGCTACAAACCAAATTAGACAAGTAAGCTGTTACTCTTCCTTGGTTATTTTCTTGAAATGTTGCAAAAATGTCTCACTCGCAAATTGTATTTGACATTTGATTTGTTTCAAGAAATATTTTTCCATGGTGACAACAAACTCTCTTGTTATATTGCAACTGAATTGTAATTTACAACAGGTATCAGCATGTAATGATTAATAATTTTACGACAAAACATCTTTTGGCTATTTTAAACTAAATATATAAAAAATCAAGACAGAGATAGCATAACTTGTTAAACGCTAAATGCACAATACAACAGATAATCCATTTTAATTCCAAATATCTCACTATTTTAGGTTTACTAATTATGGCTCTGGACCCAAAAGGTTCCCACTCCAAGATGTGTTGCAGTATGCTTTAGAGTTTGCACAGTCAAATAAAGAAGGAGAATCATCGCCGTCAAAGTCTGAAGCTTTGCCATCGACACCCCCTAATGTAGATAAAGACCAGGATGTTGATATGGATTCTCCGCAGTCATCATCAAGGTAAATGATCATTTTTGTGTTAAAATCTTCAAGTATCGTACTTGCACACCTCCGTTGTTCACTCAAAAGATGGATTCGTCTGGTGTGTTATGAAGAAGTGGTCACATATTGTTATTGCAACTACTTTTTGTCAGCATTGGTTGTAGTCCGTGTTTTAAAGATAGACATAAATGACCTTTTATTGCACAGAATCCACTTATACTATTCTGTATCAGTTATTTATTTCTCTCTCATCCATTCCAGTATGCAGACAGATTCTCCTGGTGTTACACCTACAAAACAACCAGCCCCTCATCCTGATGTTGTCATGACAACTCCCACCCCCAAGTCGCCACCATTTAGTAGAAATATGCCCCTTGTGTTCCATCCTGCCCCTCGGCATGTCTCAGCTCAGGAGCTGCGGGTGCTTGAGACTTGTTTACATAGGTGGCGCACTGAGGTCGAAGCTGATGTTAAAGGTCAGAGAACACTCTGTATTTTATGTGTGTATTGGTGAACAAGAATTTTCATAATTTGCAAATATAAGTCTCAAAAATGCAAATAAGCTAATAATTTTTTATCACTAGAAAAAGCTACTCAACTTCTTCAATAAAAGACTACCATATAAAATATGTGTGTGATGTAATGAATTGTAATGAATTGTATTGGATTGTATTGAATTTTAGAGTTACAAGACAGTATAAACAGCCTTGATGACAGTGTCAGCAGTATGTACAGTGATATTGAAATGAAGAAGGTAATCTGCCATTAAAATGTAACTATACAGTAATATATAAATATGTAACAATTCAGAATTTAAGATTGTGTGTTTACAAAACAGTAAGTTATTTTTTAAAAGTTGAATTGATGTATTAACTTTTCTATATACAAATAGAATCTAGCTTTTTCATTTGAAGAATTTTGAAAAGCAGAAATATGTCAAAGATCTATCTCCTATATTATCTACTTCTTGTTGAATTTTCACACTGATTCCTGTCATAAACACTAACATTTATTATCTTTTTCAGTTTGCTTATCGTCTCCATGCAGTTCTAGTTCACGAAGGTCAGGCCACCCTGGGTCATTACTGGGCGTATATATATGACAAACATAAAAAGGTCTGGTGTAAATACAATGATATTGCAGTCATTGAGACTACGTGGGAGGACATATTACGTGAGAGCATGGGAGGATACCATAATGCAAGTGCTTACTGCTTGATGTACCTGGATTGCAGTAAGGAGGCATATATTGAAGGTGAATTTCATCTTCTTGGCCTTTACTTTATAAAAAAGGGCTTCATTGCACGTCTACACTTTTGAACATTAACTAATCCTTTTGTGTATACTTACAGAGATATGGCAGTTCAAACTGCCTCAGGTCATCTCAACCCCAAGTTAACTCAACTCAATAAATTCATGTACTGGGTTGAGTTTGCCTGGGATGAGCATTACTGGGGTTGGGATTCACTATGTTTAGTTGACTTGGTGTTGAGATGACCTGTCACCATCCAAAACAGCTTCCAAATCAGATTGAATTGACATGGTGATTGTCACTATGTTTACGAGCCATGGTTCAAAGTGATTGTTCTGGGTATTATATTATATGTAAGTAATTGCAGCAATGCTGTATATGCAATGTCGATGTGGATAAGTCAGTTGGTCTTGTAGCTCAGTGGTAGAGTAATCCCCCAGATAGCAGGGGATTTTGGGTATGCACTGCGCTTGACTGACTTATTCACCAGCCTCTATAAGCACAGGATTTCATTCTATGTTATCATTAACTTCAAATTGATCGTTGTTATTTTTCATTCCAGATGGTGAGAAAAGTGCTAGCTTGCTCTCACTGGATTCTCTGCCAGCAGATCTCATGGAGTTTGTGAAAGAAGACAACTGCAAGTTTGGAGCAGAGATTCAAGAGTGGGATAAAAAGTTATTAGAAAAGCAAAATGTTGATAATGACTGTACTATAGTGGCTGAGAAAAAAGGTAGGTATATTAAAGAAAACATAAATCAACCCTCATTGTCTGGTGTATTGTAGGTAATTATTATGTTGCTAAACCAAGAAGTAGTGAAACATCTTTTATTATGTCACTACCACAATAATGGTGATATTGTTATGGTGTCCAACTTTTTTGTGGATGGTGTTCGGCATTCAGCGATTGGTTTTCTATAAATCTGTAACAAATGACAGGTGGTGACATTTTGCTTGTTGATGCCTTGTGTTAGTTTTGTTGTCCTCATGTTTCGTTAACAAGCAATATATTGGAAAATTAAGATTCCAAAAGTCACATTTTTCAAAAAATTCCAAAACAACTTTTTTAAGTCTTTACAAATTATGTTTAAGGTAGTTAAACAATATTTTCAAACTTTGGCCCATGCCTTTAAATCATTTTGTGTAAAATGTGTCCAGTCTACGCAAATGCCAGGTTCTGAGTATTTGTAATCTTCTTCCTAACTCAACTTTCCCGACTCATAATTGGAAAGAAGAAAGAGTTGAGGCTAACAATAAGATTTTATGAAGGTCTAAATAACTTTTAAACTGTTTCCAGCGAGCACTATATCAACCCAGACTTTACCAAAACCTGTCCCAAAGCAACCACCCTTAGCCATGATACACGCACAATTAGCCCTCACTGATACAATGAATGTAGTTGAGGGGGTCGTCGATGAACTCACCAAACGAGAACAAATGTCAGATGCAGACCCTAAGTTGGATGAACTGTTTGTTCAAGTAAGTGTGGAACTGTTTGTTCAAGTAAGTGTGGAACAAATATGTACAAGTGTTAAATAGAAAAAAATATATAAGTCATTTGGACTAGTTGTCCCATCCTTATTTTTATAACATTTGTGTTTGTTTGTTTGTAGGCGTGCAATGAAGAACTAAAAAGATTACAGGGCCTGTCTACAAGGGCGAAGAATGAAGTCCCTAAAGATGACCAGAGACTTGCGCATCTGATCGTTTACCTTTTGGCTAATGGGGTGGGCAATCCAATCATCACCAGAGTCATCTATGAACATTTTACCTATCTGCAGATCCTTGCCAATGATGAAAAGTAAGTGCGACATTCCTATGTTGTTTTTAGTCTATTTTGGGCCGTAACTTGAATTTGGGAATTCCATTTTCCGTAGGACATTTAGACACCATCTATGACGATATTGTCATCGCTAAATTGACAACCTGGAGACCGAATATGAATTTTAAAACCCATCCTCTGATCCTTGTCTGTGTTATATATCTGGTCGTCTCCTTTTATTAGGAGGCCCTCCTGAAAGGGCCTCCTATAGCTTTTGTAGCTTTTCTTTATTCTTTATTCTTTATTCTTTATTCTTTAATCTTTATTTATTATTCTTCCAAAGCATTTTTCTCCTACTTCCAACTACCTTTCAACTACCTACTATATGATCCTACTAGTAACCTTGGCTGGAATAGGGGGGAAAATATTTTTTATCTAGGTCAAGGTCAAAGGTCAAAATCAAGGTCAAATCTAAGTTTTTTTTCAAGTTTCTCAAGTTTGTCATCATACTTCATTATTTCTTGCGATGAATTAAACTGAAACTACATTTAAGTATTCTCTACAAATTGTTCACTATATGTCAGCATTAAATTTTTACCGTTTTTGAGATATTTGACGTCAAAAAAAGGTCAAAAAAGGTCATTTTTCAACTTGCTTCAATCTGACCAATTTTTTTTTCAAAATCATCTACAAGTTCCAAGGAGTCCAAATCTGACCTCAGATTTGACCTTTGACCTTTAGTTGACCTTCAGTGACCTTCGAAAGGTCAGAAAAGTTGATTTTTCAAATTGAGTCTTTGGATTCAAATTTAGGTCAGTCTAATTACAAAAAGCCTACTGAGGTCTAAAAAAGTAAAAATTTCAAGGTCAAAGGTCAAGGTCATCAAATTAGGTCACAAACTGTGCTATCTAAGTTTCTCATAGTTCAAGACTACAAATCAATATTTTTAATAGAAAGTCAAGATATACATTTCTCTAAGGGTTCTACACATATAAGTCATTGACTATTTATTAAAATTTTGTCCCAGTTTTGAGATATAAGAGCTCAAAAACTGAAAAAGGTCAATTTTTAAAAGTTTATAAGGTCAAATTTTAACTTGCTTCAAATTCACCCAACTTTTTTTTAAAAATCATCTACAACTCCTCAGGAGTTCATATTTAACCTCAGATTTGACATTTGACCTTTAGTTGACCTTCAGTGACCTTCGAAAGGTCAGAAAAGTTGATTTTTCAAATTAAGTCTTTGGATTCAAGTTTAGGTCAGTCTAATTACAAAAAGCCTACTGAGGTCTTAAAAAGTAAAAATTTTAAGGTCAAAGGTCAAGGTCATCAAATTAGGTCACAAACTGTGCTATCTAAGTTTCTCATAATTTGAGACTACAAATCAATATTTCCAATTGAAAGCCAAGATATACATTCCTCTTAGGGTTTTACACATATTAGTCCGTGACTATTTATTAAAATTTTGTCCCAGTTTTTAGATATAAGAGCTCAAAAACTGAAAAAGGTCAATTTTTCAAAGTTTATAAGGTCAAATTTTAACTTGCTTCAAATTCACCCAATTTTTTTAAAAAAATCATCTACAACTTCTCAGGAGTTCATATTTAACCTCAGATTTGACAATTGACCTTTAGTTGACCTTCAGTGACCTTCGAAAGGTCAGAAAAGTTGATTTTTCAAATTGAGTTTTTGGATTCAAATTTAGGGTAAGCCTAATCATTAAAGACCCATTGAGCTCTAAAACAGTAAAAATTTCAAGGTCAAGGGTCACGGTTATCAAATTAGGTCAAAGGTCAAAATCTAGGTCAAATCTAAATTTTTTTTTAAGTTTCTCAAATTTGTCCTTATACTTCATTATTTCTTGCGATGAATTAAACTGAAACTACATTTTAGTTTTTTCGCTATATGTCAGCATTAAATTTTTACCGTTTTTGAGATATTTGACGTCAAAAAACGGTCAAAAAAGGTCATTTTCAACTTGCTTCAATCTGACCACATTTTTTGAAAAAATAATCTTCAAGTTCCCAGGAGTCCAAATCTGACCTCAGATTTGACATTTGACCTTTAATTAACCTTCAATGACCTTCGAAAGGTAAGAAAAGTTGATTTTTCAAATTGAGTCTTGATTCAAATTTAGGTCGGCCTAATTACAAAAGACCTACTGACGTCTAAAAAAGTAAAACGTTTCAAGGTCAAAGGTCAACATCATGAAATAAGGTCACACACTGTGCTATCTAAGTTTCGCAAAGTTCGAGAAGTCCTAGTTCAAAAGTTGAAAAAAGGTCAATTTCGAAATTTTTCAAGGTCAAATTTAAACTCGCTTCAAATTGACAAAATCTTTTTTTTTAAATCATCTACAAGTTCTCAGGAGTTCACATCTGACCTCAGATTTGATATTTGTCCTTTAGTTGACCTTCAAATTGTCAAAAATGCCTAAGAGGGCCTCCGTGAGATTGCTTGCAATCTTCAAAAGTCTAGTTCTTTATTCTTCTTCTTATTATTATTCTATCAAAGCAGTTTTCTCCTACTTTCAACTAGCTTTCAACTTTCTACTATATGCTCCTACTAGATACCTGGTTTGATCTTGATGGGAAAATATTTCATATCTAGGTCAAGGTCAAAGGTCAAAATCTAGGTCAAATCTAAGTTTTTTTTCAAGTTTCTCAAGTTTGTCCTTATACTTCATTATTTCTTGCGATGAATTAAACTGAAACTACATTTAAGTATTCTCTACAAATTGTTCACTATATGTCAGCATTACATTTTTACCGTTTTTGAGATATTTGACGTCAAAAAACGGTAAAAAAAGGTCATTTTTCAACTTGCTTCAATCTGACCAAATTTTTTTTTAAAAATCATCTACAAATTCCCAGGAGTCCAAATCTGACCTCAGATTTGACCTTTGACCCTTAGTTGACCTTCAGTGACCTTCGAAAGGTCAGAAAAGTTGATTTTTCAAATTGAGTCTTTGGATTCAAATTTAAGTCAGTCTAATTACAAAAAGCCTACTGAGGTCTAAAAAAGTAAAAATTTCAAGGTCAAAGGTCAAGGTCATCAAATTAGGTCACAAACTGTGCTATCTAAGTTTCTCATAGTTCAAGACTACTAATCAATATTTTTAATTGAAAGTCAAGATATACATTCCTCTAAGGGTTCTACACATATTAGCAATTGACTATTTATTAAAATTTTGTCCCAGTTTTGAGATATAAGAGTTCAAAAACTGAAAAAAGGTCAATTTTTCAGAGTTTATAAGGTCAAATTTTAACTTGCTTCAAATTCACCCAATTTTTTTTTGAAAATCATCTACAACTTCTCAGGAGTTCATATTTAACCACAGATTTGACATTTGACCTTTAGTTGACCTTCAGTGACCTTCGAAAGGTCAGAATTGTTGATTTTTCAAATCGAGTTTTTGGATTCAAATTTAGGGTTAGCCTAAGCATAAAAGACCTACTGAGCTCTAAAACAGTAATAATTTCAAGGTCACAGGTCACGGTTATCAAATTAGGTCAAAGGTCAAAATCTAGGTCAAATCTAATTTTTTTTTAAGTTTCTCAACTTTGTCCTTATACTTCATTATTTCTTGCAATGAATTAAACTGAAACTACATTTTAGTATTTTCTACAAATTGTTCACTAGATGTCAGCATTAAATTTTACCGTTTTTGAGATATTTGACGTCAAAAAACGGTCGAAAAATGCCATTTTTCAACTTGCTTCAATCTGACCAATTTTTTTTTTAAAAATCATCTACAAGTTCCCATGAGTCCAAAACTGACCTCAGATTTGAGCTTTGACCTTTAGTTGACCTTCAATGACCTTCGAAAGGTAAGAAAAGTTGATTTTTCAAATTGAGTCTTCAGATTCAAATTTAGGTCAGCCTAATTTCAAAAGACCTACTGAGGTCTAAAAAAGTAAAACTTTTCAAGGTCAAAGGTCAAGATCATGAAATTAGGTCACAAACTGTGCTATCTAAGTTTTGCAAAGTTCGAGACTACAAACCAATATTTTTAATCCGAAGTTGAAATATACACATTCCTCTAAGGGTTCTACACATATTAGCAATTGACTATCTAATAGAATTTTGTCCCAGTTTGAGATATAAGAGTTCAAAAGTTGAAAAAAGGTCAATTTCGAAATTTTTCAAGGTCAAATTTAAACTTGCTTCAAATTGACAAAATCTTTTTTTGAAAATCATCTACAAGTTCTCAGGAGTTCTCATCTGACCTCAGATTTGATATTAGTCCTTTAGTTGACCTTCAAATTGTCAAAAATGCCTAAGAGGGCCTCCGTGAGATTGCTTGCAATCTTCCAAAGTCTAGTTTATACTTGTATTTTTGAGAAAATGAGGATGGTTGCAAGTGTAATGCAGTAGTCTCATGCAAAACTATCCTCATTCATATTTCTATTTTCTTCCCTTAGGTGTGCTAGAGTGAAAAGGAAGGCACAGTGCAGCTTAGACACTCAAATTAAATCAAAGTTCCAGCCAGATTCTAAGCATGAACAGATGTATAAGGTATGTGTAGATATAACAGGTTCATTCATAAGGAGTCAGATATATTAGATCTTTGCTTGAAAGCAGCACAAAATAATGACTTATTTAGTAACTTTGACAATAATAAACATTATATTATGTTATGTTTTAAGAAAATTGAATATCTGAACAGCCGTATCGTTACCTTTTAAAAAGCTAATGCCCTATGTTGTATAAAAAATAAAAATTATGAAATCTATTTAATATCCAATTATACTGTACTTTACAGAACTATATGTTCTGTCCATTTGGAAGCCTCCCAAATCTTTTTAGTGTTAACCACTCTATCTTTCTAAAATGTTGATTTATATTATATTTAGAAACTCCAGGATGACTATAATTTCTTCAGACGCACAGTGCAGTACTTTATCTTAGGTTTAGACCACTTTCATAATGAAAAGTAAGTAGCTCATGTAGTATTTGTATTAAGGATAAAACATTTACAAAATTTCCGTGTGATTAAAATAAATGCTTTGCAAATGATATATTTTTCAAACTCTAATATCAATGACAATAGGTGTTATATTTTTTATGAAATGTTTGAACTCATTAAGGATATTAATTGATATTGCGGTGTCTGTTTCATTCCTCAAAAATCTACAATATAGAGTCATATAGAAGTTTCTCATTATTTGTAAATCATTACCTGAATTCTAATTTCGCATGATAATCTCAAACATTTTTGTGGATGGTGTTCAGTGGTTGGTATTTGATGGTATGCATCTGTAACAAATGGTAGGTTGTGACATTTTGCATGTTAACACCTATTTCTTCCTTGTTGAAGTACAAATTGTAAATGTAGCATAGAGTGACAATGATGTAAATGTTATAGGTATGAAGAATCTCTCAGATATTTGCTCAGTGCAATCCACCTGAACAAGCAGTTGATGGCCAATTCAGATAGGATGAAAGGCCTTGACTGGAAGCTATTATATTATTATAGGAGGCAGAGTCTGCTGGTAAGAATTCACTGGACCTTTTTCATTTTAAATTTTATTACAGATGTGGATTTACATTTTATGGTCTACGTAGTTCTAGTATACACTTACCTTTTATTTTCATTTATATTGGGGAAAGGTCTATTTTGTAGAAAGAGCAATTGCATTAATGCAAACTATAATACTAGAAACTGTAACATGTAACAAACATCAAATATGTCAAAATTTAAATGAAATGGCTTTGTAAAAATTAGAATTGCACAGTTCTTGGTACACAACATTGCTTTTTGCAGTTCAGAGAAATCTGGGAATTTTAAGTGATCAGAATTATCAAACGATAAAAATCAAACCTCTGACTGAAAAAGTACATGGAATGAAAAATATAAAAATATATAAGATCATGCAGCCAGTGTATAAAATCTTGACCATTTATGTGACTTTTAGACTATATGTTAAATGAATCTAATTCCAGCATATTCACGAGATAGCATCACAACAGTTTGAATCTGATGAGAATATTGATGTTTTGACGGTGATGTGTGACTTGGTGATCCCTTGCCTATACCATCTCAACAATACACCATTCAAAGATGATGAACAAGCTCTGGAAGAAATCAGGGAGAAATGGTGCCAGTTCTTAGGTCTAAGCTTCTCTAGTAAGGAATGATTTTTATTTTGTCAGTCTCCAAGAAATGGTGACACCAGTTTTTGTCGTCATCATCCAAAATGGTGACTTATCTCCAACCTTTTTGTGGATGGCTGTACTTGTGTTTGGCGGTCAGCCTCTTAAATATGGCTTCTGTAACAAATGGCGTCTGTACAAATGGCGTCTGTAACAAATGGTGCCTGTAACAAATGATGCCTGTAACAAATGGTATGTGTAACAAATGGTATCTGTAAATGGAAATAGAGAGTAGGTTGTTTTTGACTGATATTCAGCATTCAGCTTTACCTTCTAACAATGCCAATGCACTTTATCAGGTTTAAATTCAGAGCATAAAATGTTCAAGAAAAGACACTCAATTTGACCAATGAGTAAGCAATAACTTCAAAATCTTACTTTCCAGGTAAGGAAAAGACAGAAAAGCTTCAAGATTTTCTACAAAAACTTTTAGATGCATCAGAAAAACATACTGTTGTTAAACTAGCCCCTGTAAACAGACCTCAAGATAGTAGTGACCTTATAAACCAATACAGAAGAGTTATTAGTGTTTCAATCAAAAATGGTGACTACGAAGCTGCCATGAACAGTAAATGATCGCAGAAGTCTGTAGTCTGTTTATGGGGATACTGAAACCATGCATGATTTCCCTTTGGGAATGTAATACAAATGGGGATCTAGAAATCTGGATGTGGATTTTGTATGCAGTCAACAGTTGTGGTTGTGAAATGTTCACCTGCAAAGCCCGATTGAAGCAGCTAGGAAAACACTTTTGCAAATCCAGGAGAGTTTTGATTCAGGAAAACTATGTGCAAAAAGGAGCTGAAAAATCAGAAACTAGATTATTGAGTACAGATGGTCTCGAAAAAACATCATGGAGAATTCATGTTGTTATATGGCAAAATCAAGGTCACAAAGAGCATGAAAGTAAATTGTGATATTTATGATCAATAATAGTTAAACCATAGTTCGAAAATTGCATGTGCAACTGGAATCACAGTTCATTTTAAATGATTTTATCCATACGTTTGGAATATAAGTTGGTAAGATACCAAAATCTTGCATGTAAGAAATATTTTTAGTTTTTTGTTGATCAGGGTGCCTCATTAAGATTTCAGACCTACTGTTGTTGAAGATGAAGCAGTTGTATTGTATTGTTATTGTCCTAGGCAGTACAAATGCTTAAACAATCAATTGGACTACATTTATACTATCTAGCTTTGGTGGGGTTCAAGACTAAGGTTGACACCATGATTGCTTCAAATTAACAGTTTGCCAATATCACAACTGGTTTTCCCATCACAAATGATTTTCATTGGCAATGAGGCAACTGCTTATTTTGGGGCTGTTAGAGGCTAGTGCTTATGTCACACCCTGACGTAATGCTCATATATGCAAAGCATATTCCAGTATGTAAATGTATGTTTGTTCAAGTGCCTTTTCACTCAGATGTTGTTTGAAAAATCCTCCGCCCTCCCCCTTTTAGTTTACTTGCCCAATGATCCTGAGAATTGTGGTTTGTAGGAATATAGGGAGAGGAGTTTACTGTAAAATGTTGATATTCTTTGGAATAGATCTTTCCGATAAATCTTGTCACCTTTTGAAATTTTGATATATTGGCTAGCTTGATGATGTCATAGGTTGTAATTTTTGAAATTAGCAATGAGTTAATCTTGTTTTTGCATGGTCAGATTTCTACCTACAACCAATGATGACATCATCAATTTAGCCAATATAGTTTTTCTAATGTATCAAAATGTGATGATCAAAATACTGTAGAACTATGGCCCATAATGTCTGATCTAAAGCAACAGCACTCCATGTGGGAGCACATGCAACTAAATAATTTTAGTGAGGATTGAAGTTCTCAGTGGATCTCATAACTAACATATTGAATTTGAAGACAGTCATCATAAGTTCTCACTGTTTATAGAGTGAGCCACATGTACCATATACTGATCCATTTTCCTATATCCATAATTTTTTTTTAAGTTCAACCAAAAAAGTGTTTGAGATCACATGATGTGGAAGGTTAAAGTGACTTTCACAGACTTTAGAGGCTGAAATTGGGGATTTCAAGAAATACTTTTCAAAAAAAATAGTCTTACCTTTCTATTAAGGTGGGTTCAGGTGCCAAAAATAGCTGATCCATGGATATATATCATTTTGTTTGAAAATAGGAAGCAAGAATTTTTTCTGGAGGCCATGTTTTTTTGACAGTCATGACAGTAAATAGATTCTCAAAACATTAACAGCATCAATTCAATTTTGGCTTACAATATCTATTCAGATATGTATTCTAATAATATTACTTTGATTATTGACTATGTTTTAATAATTGTGGTGTAGTGGAAAAACTTTTTTCTAAAATTAACATTGCATATTAAAAAATACACCTTGGGAGTCAAGCTGAGGCTATGGCAGAGTGGTTAGAGCACTGGGCCTGTAACCAAACTTTTGTAGGTTTGATCCCGGCCATGGAAAATCATTTTCTTTATCTCATTTCTTATAGCACAGTGTCATATTTATTACTTTTTGTGGTTCTAAAATATAGGTAGGATGTCTGTATGTGGCTTTAACATGCATTTGAAAGGTGCTACTATTCTGTACATAGTTGTAAATGTTAAATGTATCATAAATTATGATGAACTCTATAGCTTGTAATTTTATACTAAAGCATTGAATCTATGAGTGACCCCTCTATGTTAAAATTGACAATGTGTCTGCTAACTAAGAAGTAATTTTCTTAATTTCTGTGTTTGGAATTTGGCATAATTGCATCAGTGAGAATTGAAACTAATTGCCTTGAAGCATGTCTGCAATGCATTGAAACAAGACTTTCAGGTCTGCAATGCATTGAAACAAGACTTTCAAGACTATTGAATCAACCCTTGAAACTTTTAAAGCAAATCTGCAGTGTATTGAATCAATACATGTACTTCCAAGTCTGCAAAGCTATTGAAACTTTTAAAGCAAATCTGCAATGTATTGAATCAATACATGTACTTCCAAGTCTGCAAAGCTATTGAAACTTTTAAAGCAAATCTGCAATGTATTGAATCAATACATGTACTTCCAAGTCTGCAATGTATTGAAACTTTTAAAGCAAATCTGCAATGTATTGAATCAATACATGTACTTCCAAGTCTGCAATGTATTGAAACTTTTAAAGCAAGTCTGCAATGTATTGAATCAATACATGTACTTCCAAGTCTGCAATGTATTGAAACTTTTAAAGCAAATCTGCAATGTATTGAATCAATACATGTACTTCCAAGTCTGCAATGTATTGAAACTTGAAGCAAGTCTGCAATGTATTGAATCAATACATGTACTTCCAAGTCTGCAATGTACGTAAATTATTTCAAGGGTTCTTCAGCGTGAAAATTTTGGTCAGCGAATATTTGGGCTTTTACAGTATAGTAGGTTGAAACTTTTGAAGCAAGTCTACAATGTATTGAATCGATACCTCCATGTCTGTAATGTATTGCATGAATACTTTCAAGTTTTAAACTCTGTAATGTATTGAAGCAAGTCTGCAATGTACTGAAGTAAGCCTTGAACATTTTGAATAAGGTCTGCAATGATTGAATCAATACTTGAAAGTCGAAGCAAGACTGCAATGTACTGAAGTAAGCCTTGAACATTTTGAAGTAAGTCTGTAATGTATTAAAACAAGCCTTAAAGCAAATCTGGAATGTTGCAATATTTATGTTGTTAATGTGGTTGAATTTATCCAGTCTGTATTTTAGATTTAATGGGTAAACGTAAATATTATGCTATCAGATCATGTCTCATACATTTCAGGTGAATGCCTTAAAGCCATTCATATGCTTCATATTCTTTGAAAATACATGATATACTATAAAATTTGATCTGAAGAAGCAGTTAGTATGCTTGTATTATGCAAGCAGTGTTTAGTCCTGACTTTAAATTTTAGTATATTATTTTTCACATGTGTTTTTGAGATGCTTTATTAACTAAATGTATGAGTATCAGATTTGTAGGTTTCTTTTTAAGATTCATACTTGGATGGATTACATTATTGAATACAGAAGTTTTGTGACACTCCTTTAGCCTATATATTCCGTATGGTCCAGTATTCAAAAGCTGATATCTGTCATTGTATTGATATTTTAACTGTATCACTTACGACAATAGTTGACATACTTAGTTTTAGGCTAAAATGCAGTTCCTACTAGTGCACTGTTAAGGAATTTTAACTTTGTAAAATAACTGTAGTTTTGGTTGCTTCAATATGATTCATATAGGAAAATGTATGTGGCAACCGGTATTTGATTCAACTTAGACAAGTAATATGACATCGTCTATAGGGTGTATCCTTTTGTATACGCTTCTCTATTTTATTAGTATGTAGGGAAATGACTATGAAATCACTAGCGAATATCTATACAGTGCTCTATGTTTCAGAGCTTTCCATAATGAATGTAATCTAGTTTTGCTCTGATAAAAAGTTGAAATTAGAAAGTAGAAATGTTTTTTTTTCAAGAAGATATGATTCAAAGTGCCATCTCTCACAGGACATAAACAATTAATCTGTCAGTCTGAAGCCTATAAGCAGATCATGAGCAAGCAAAGCAATCCATGGACAAGTAAAGCAATCCATGGACAAGTAAAGCAATCCATGGACAAGTAAAGCAATCCATGGACAAGTAAAGCAATCCAGTTGTTTTTGTTGTTAATTGCAATACATTGTAAAATATGTTTGTAAATATAATTTGTAAATGAGGTGTAAATAAGCTGTATCATATTAATAGGAATAAATAATTGTGCGTACTGTATGCAGTTGCGCTCTTGTACGACATATTATTATTTTTTAAAACCAAACACAGAGTAAATCCTCTAAAAAATGTAACATGCGTTTGCAGTGTCTAAAGATAAGTAATTTTTACTAATTTTAATTGGGGTCCAAAGGTCTTTGAACTACGGGATTTAAAGTAGGATTATGATTACTAGATATGAATTAGTCACGGCATATTCTATAAACAAACATACTTTCCTGAAACAATTTTTGATTGGGTACAATGAAAACCATGTATAATTCAGAGAATATCCGTCTAATCATCTTCAAACAAGGTGAGCCAGAAAAGGTAAACCAAACAAATGTTTGTAGTGGAATTTTTTGAAATTTCCACGTGTTGTGGACTGTCTTACATACTGAAATGAATGTCTTTATAAAGTACACTGGTGAAACTGGGGTCAACCATGCATTCATATAAATTGAAATGATGCCAATTACACTACCCGCAAAAGGATTAGAAAACCTGGAAACTATCCAAAAGATAAATGGACAAACAATTACATGATAAATATATGGCATTCAGATTCATTAAAAACATTATTCCAAATGGAATAAACTTCAGAGCCAGAAAAGGTAAACCAAACAAATGTTAACTCGAAGTCATTTAGTACTCGCAAAATGCTGGTGTCGTGACTGGAGATTAACTTGAACATTTCGGGCGAAGATGTTCACTATATGAGCATAGGCATCTTGTGTAATGGCTCACATTTCCTTCTTTTCTCACGTTCCAATATTGTAAGCGTTGTTCATGCAAGTGTTAGCCTCAAAGATGAAAATCGGTTTTCATGTCGAGTGTGTGTTGCATATTTCGGCATTTTGAGTACGTTTTGTAAATGGCCATAACACTGTGACTTACATGTATAGACCAATGAAATTTGGAAGAATGAAAAACATTAAAAGGTATAATTGTGCCAAATATGATATGAAACTCATGCTATATAATTGAATTATCAACAAACATGTATATGTGTGTGTAGTAACCTTTCTGGCTCACCCTATACGTACAGGCAGAAATCTACTGGATATATCAAGCTGGTTAGTATGGCAAGTTTCTTTCAATTTGGTTGCTATGGCAACAACCTTTATTTGTAAAAATGTTATATTTCGCCAAATATGAATGACCCATTCCGAGACAAATCAAAACAGTGTTTCAAAAATATATAGGTTGAAGTAGCACTGTGTCAGCCTAACCCATTTGCTCAAGTGTAATTTTCAAAAATTACATTTGTAAAAAGTTGTTTTGAAATCAGATTTATCAAACCCTGTTCGTTTTTCATATGGTAAACAATATAAGAATGATATAACAACGATTACCTAGGTTAATTTATCTTAAAGTCATGGCGGTGAGTCGAGTCGGGGTGGTTGCCTCAAAAGTGGCACTAGCGGCGTTTCTAGTATGTACTGGGATTATAGTTGGATATTTCAGTGCTGGTAATGGTGAACCCACACACACACAGGTGACCCTACGAGATGAAACTCGAGAGATATGTGAAGGTGACCAAGATAATAACCGGTTATCAATAGGAATCGATGGCAAATCTTTTAAAACATAGAACTGGAAAAAAATGTTCTTATTGAGAGTGTTTAGATATACACGTTTTACTTTATGTACCCACCCTATACGAAGATCATTGAAAAATAATATTGACAAGCTTTCATATGCTATATGAAATGCCAATATAGTTCCAATAATGCCGAATTACGAATTTATAAAATATAATGTGTTTCCTCTACAATTCAAGAAAAAACCATCGTCATATAAATATTTTAATTTTCGAATTTTGTATTTTTTGAAATATCAATTATCCTCAATTAGTCCGAAGATCATTTTCGGCTTATAACTTTGTTGATTCAAAAAGTCATCAAGTTTGTCATGGACCGAACTATTGTAACTTTAAAAACAATTTTGGGACAAATAACACTGACAGGCTTTGATAATGCTATCCAATGAAAACTTCTTGTTGCTAAATTTATGGGGAAAGTGTATATCAAGTTTATGCCTCGCTTTGATCTAAACATGTCCTGGGCCTTACTGCAACAGTGTCACTACTTTCTCATCGATCTGCATGTTAACCCCCGATCCCCCTTCTATATTATCTATATTAAGATTACAAAACAAGTGTCACATACATCATGATTAATGTACCCAGACTTGAAAGATCGTGAATAAAAGAGTTGCCAACGTCAATTGAATGCAAAAATCAGAATTTTTCGACTTACGAGATCATATTCGGATATGAAGCATTCGGGATCTACTTTGCGTAACCTGTAAAATCGATAAATCATGTTATTATTACAAAATATATACTGTTATAATTTTTAAATGAATTGACATTGACCCCAGGTCACCTAATACTTGGTCGCCGAGGGTCATAACAGCAGAACAGAAGAACTTAAATAACCAAAAACCGAGATAGTGACCTTTGACCCAGGAATGACCTAAGGTTACATAGATGTTGACCTTTAATCTTGGATTGACATTGACCCGCTGCAGGTCAACTAAACATGTATCGCCAAGGATCAAAATTAACAGCCCCAAAGGTCCTTAAAACGCCAAATACTTAGATATTGACATTTGACTTTGAAATAACCTTGACCCATGAACATTGACCTTGGCCTCAGGTCACCTAATACTTGGTCACAAATGGTCACAGCAGTCCAAAGGACCTTAAATCACCAAATACCTAGACATTGCCCTTTGACCTAGAAATGACCTTGACCTCAGGTCATCTAAT
The DNA here is from genome assembly GCA_903813345.2 of Owenia fusiformis. NCBI lineage: Eukaryota > Metazoa > Annelida > Polychaeta > Sabellida > Oweniidae > Owenia > Owenia fusiformis. The sequence goes on from CAIIXF020000010.1 coordinate 9,224,098, forward strand.
GATTTGTACTCGCCCCCAAATGGCAAGTAGAACTTTTTGGACCTTTGACATTGTAATGATCTTTGCTTCAGGTGACCTAATCATGGGTGGCCAAGGGTCATAACAGCCCCAAATGCATTAAAACGCCAAATACCAAGATATTGACCTCTGACCTTGGAATGACCTTCACCCATAAAGTTGACCTTTACCTCAGGTCATCTAATCATGGGTCAACAAGGGTAACAGTACAGACCAAGGGTCTTAAAAAGCCAAATACCTATATATCGACATTTTACCTTGGAATGACCTTGACCTTGAGGCAGGCAGGCAGGCGGGCAGGGGGGGGGGGGCAGGCAGACAGGCCACCGTGCTTCAGATTAAGATAATCAAAATACAGTGCGGAGGGGATGGAGCTGATACGATGTTGTACCTTTTTAGCAGTAAGTACAACAATTAAAACGTTCCATACAAACCTTAATGTATTCATCCTTGCCATAACCGTGATTATTTAGCGATATAATTTATTTGCTCAAATTCAAGAAATCTTGCTAGATTGATCTACTGTTTTGACATCATTACCTTCACGCGATCCCAAGCCTCCACGCATAGTCATTTTGATTTTGATTTTTTGTAACAGTTTCAAATGAATGTATCTTCCCAACTTTAAACAGGATTATTTCACATGAAATTATATGTTAACTGGCAATGCGCCTATGTTTGAAGGAAAAGGAGAAAATATCATTTGAGACATGTCACTCACACAATCAATCAAATATGATAAAAACTTTAATTTGGGTAAATACTGAAGTGAAAAAAATTACTCGCATAGAAAACAGCATTATTTTGAAGTTCAGAGGTCAAAAGAAGTGAATTACCACTTTTCACAAATGCCATCTTTCTATGGCATTGCTAAAAACTTGACATTACTTATTATATAAATTGATGGATCAAAAATACTTTTCATGATCTAGTGTCAACTCTGATGTGGTCTGTTTGAGCTGTTCTTGGTGTCAAATGAAAGATCAGGTACTTATTTATCCATTGGAAATACTATGAAGATCAAAAGTGAGACTTCATTTACACACTTTTTCCCTTTATATCTTATAACAATAAAAAGAATTAACACAAAACAACGGCATTTCAGTGGGAACAAATGTTCTGTTTTGGACGCCATATAGGCCATACAATGTATCCTGATGCAAACTGTGTCAGCCTAACCCATTTGCCCAAGTGTCATTTTCAGAACATGACAGTTATAAAGTTGTTTTGAAAGGTAAGATTTATATCAAAAACTATTCATTTTCCACATGATGAATACTATAAGATCAATATTGACAACCATTGGTTTGGTTAATTCACTTTGAGATAATGGCGGTGAGTCGAGTCGAGTTTGTTGCAGCAAGAGTTGCACTAGCGGCGTTTCTAGTGTGTGCTGGGATTATGATTGGATATTTCAGTACTAGTACATCCAGACAGATGACCCTGCGGGATGTAGCTGGAGATACATGTAAAGGTGACCAAGATGATAACCGTGAATATATCAACTTCAAAAAACTAATAAAGGAGGCTGATGGTTCCATCGCAGATAGACTCACACGTGAAATTAACAACAGGGAAATTAAGAAACACCTTAAACTATTATTGTCTGAAGCACCTCCTGTTGGCGGTACTACTGCTGAACTGGAACGGGCTAATTTCATCAGAGACAAATGGGAAACGTATGGAATTGACGAAGTGAATATCGTACCCTACGATGTACTGCTTAGCTACCCCGGGGTTGTGAAAAAGAATGAAAATATCTTGCAAATCCTAGAGGAGGACGGCACAGTTGTGCATGAAGCAACGTTAAATGAACCAATCCTTGGTCAACGAAAAGACATTTTACAGCCGTGGCTTGCTTACACCCCAAGTGGCGAGGTCGAAGGGGAGCTGGTGTACGCTAATCGTGGTTCATTGGAAGACTTTAAGCTACTAACTGATGTGCAGGGCATTAATGTCACCGGTAAAATAGTTATTGCACGTTATGGTGACATTTATCGCGGAGATAAAATAAAGCATGCGCAGGTTTTCGGAGGTAAGGGAGTCATTCTCTTCTCTGACCCCGGAGACGTAACCAAGGAAGGTGCCGGTGTTTATCCGGATTCAGAATATCTCCCTGAATATGGCATACAAAGAGGGACAACACAAAACGGATACGGAGACCCTTTAACACCTGGCTATCCTGCAATTGACATTACCCAACGTATCTCTATTGCAGATGCAGAAAATTCAACAAGGCTGCCACGGATTCCTGCACAACCGATAGGTTATGCTGACGCCAAAAAGTTCTTCGAAAGCATCGACCCTTCAAGTCAGGAGGCCCCTGAAACTTGGCGGGGAAAGATAAACACAACGTATAGGCTGGGTCCCAAGATGGTGAACAATAGAATAGTAAGGCTGGTTTCTAAAAACACTAGAGAGACCCGTACTACACATAATGTAATAGGAATTATCAGGGGAGATATTGAACCGGATAGATACGTCATTGTCGGAGCTCATCACGATGCTTGGGTATCAGGAGCATTTGATAACACACAGGGCACAGCCCTTTTACTCGAACTAGCAAGAGTTTTTGGCAAGTTGTTATTTTGTGGATGGCGTCCGCGTCGAAGTATTATACTTGCGAGTTGGGGTGCTGAAGAATATGGCTTAATTGGTGCAAACGAATTTGTCGAAGAATTCTCGAAAAACCTGGCTGAAAGGGCTGTCGCATACATCAATACAGACGTGTCAGTTATAGGTCGAAAGTTCTTTTTTACGTTAAGTTCTCCTCTTCTAAACAGTGTTATTTATCGTGCCACTGAATTCGTCAAATCACCAGATGCAGAATATAATACACTTCGGGAGTTCTGGAGTTCTCGAGAAAAACATGTATTGAACAATTCTAATGACGAACCAGTAATCTTTAAATTGGGAGCGCGAAGCGACCATGCTCCCTTTTATAACATAATAGGAGTGCCGAGTATGAACTCCGGGCGATTTGGAAATGATACATCCTCGTACCCTCTCTATCATAGTGCATATGAGACTTTCAGAGCAGTGAAAATGTTCATAGATCCCACGTTTGAGTACCAACAAGCGATCGCTAGACTAGTCGGTGAAGTGGTAAGGCTCCTCGCCGAAGAACTTGTTCTGCCAATGGATGTTCGTTATTACGCTAAAGACATAACAACAACTTTTGCTCAAATAAAAAAGAGATTTGGAACAAAACTTGACAGTGAAAATATAACCCTGTCAAAGTTTGAAGAGGCTGTCGAAAGTTTTGCAAACGCAACTGAGTTGTTCAATATTATGGCGGAAAACGTTGACAGACAGGATCCAATTGCCGTGAGAATGTTGAACGATAAAATGATGTTGTTGGAACGAGCATTCATCGATCCACTAGGGTTACCTGGAAGACCTCTGTATCGTCATATAGTAGCCGCTCCAAGCAGAAGCAATGCCTGTAATTCGGTGGGGTTTCCTGGTGTCGTTGACGCTATCGCTGACACCGAAGATTTGGCAGTTGATGATAAGGTTAACGGTTGGAGACTTGTTCGGAAAGAAATTGCAAAAGCTATATTTGCACTCAAATCTGCTGGATCAACTCTTTTGGGTCACGTAAAACTTGGACGCTAAATTATATTTTCTAAAGACAATGGCTTCTTTCGGACTTTGAGATAACACACCATTGTACATAATTTGGGAAAATTCTTGTATATATTTAAGCTTTCCATAGGCAGTTGATGATAAGGTAAACGGTTGGAGTGTAGTTCGGAAAGAAATTCAAAAACTATATTTACACTCAAATCTGCTGGATCAACTCTTATTGGACACGTTAAACTTGGACTCTAGATTATATTTTGTAAAGACAATGCTTCATTCGGACTTTGAGATAACACACCATTGTACATAATTTGGGAAAATTCTTGTATATTTAAGCTTTCCATAGGCAGTTGGTGATAAGGTTGTAGTGTAGTTATGAAAGAAAGTGCAAAAGCTATAATTGCACTCAAGTCTGCCGTATCAACTCATTTTGGACACGTTAAACTTTGACGCTAGATTATATTTTTTGAAGCAAATGGCGCCATCCTGACTTTAAGATAATACACCATGAGCGTAGCCAAGGGGGTGCGATAGGTGCACCATAACCCATAACCCCCATAACCAATGAAAATAAAATTATTAGAAAGAGGAAGAAAAGAGCTTCAAAATGCTTTTTATTTGAAGTTTCTAACTCAATTTTGAAGGAAGTTCCATCAATTTTTTAAATTCAAAAGAAATCTTTAAAAAAAAAGATTTTTGACGATCGCACCCCTTGACCGAATGAGGTATATCCAGAATTATGGCAATGTCTATACTTTCTATACATTGTCTATACTTTCTATACTTTCGATCTCCTTTTTCATACTATCTGCCTTCGACGTTCTATACTTTCGGTACTTTTTCCTATAACTGTCTTAGACAAATCAGATGTCTATAGTTTCTATACTTTCTATACTTTCTATCTGCTATTTCCCAGAACTGTCTTCGATATATCAGATGTCTATACTTTCTATACTTTCGATCTGAGTTACATGTATAGACTTTAGAGAGTCCAATCGTCTAAGACTGAAAAAAGTATCATTTAAAAAAAGTATAGAATATGCCATAATTTTGGATATACATGGACCGAAAGCAGGCTACGCTCATGTACACCATTGTACATAATTCGGGAAAATTCTTGGACATGAAGCTTCCAAAAGAATTATTCATATACTTTCGGGAACAATAAGCCAGACCATTTTCAAATAACATAGAAATTGATCCATCCTTTGGTTGTTTCAAAAAATTCTGATATCTGAATTCTGAAATTCTGAAAGTGTTCGGAACTTCGGTTATCAATGTCAGATATACAGGTTTTATATATAGGGTGGGCCAATTAAAATTGGAACATTTTTCTATTAATTCAATTGTCTTTATTTTTTGCAGTTCAATCCACTAAAATTCAGATAATGGTAAAATGATTATTTGTGAAAATGTTAAAGATAAAAATATGTATGTATGATTATTTTTGGCTTGACAGGGTCATAATCTGTATTCTGCATGTGTCATGAAAAATTTCCAAATTTTCTCTGCTTGAGACATCACTGCTGAAAATACATCTTTCATACCATACAATATGCACCCTTCAAATGGTCTCAACACAATTTCCATCAATTAAAACATATGAAATTGTATTTTTCAAAACTGGCACAATATGTCTAAAACCTGTCATTTAAGCCATGGATGACTGTCAAATAGAGCTCAGACTGATTGTTCAGGTGGGGAGGACAAGAGCATGAAACCCTTGCATTGAGTAAAAAAATGGAACATTTTTTCATTGATTGTAACTTTTTTGTTAGTCATGTATTATCTTCAATAGTTTAGAAAATTGAAACACAATTTATTGTCAACAGCTTCTGTAAATATGAATATACAAGCTCAACATTTAATTACTGAACATGCCCCCCACCCACCTGATCAATCAGTATGACCTGTATTTGAAAATCATGCTTAAATATAGGTTTGAGACATATTGTGCCAGTTTTGAAAAAAGCTGAGGTCAATTAAGCTATTATAATATTATCCTAGGGAAACATGTCTAGCTTCACCTAGAGATAACTACGTAATGCTTTAGTTGATGGAAATTCTGTTGAGACCATTTAAAGGGCATATATAGTATTGTGTGAGATACTGTATTTCCAGTAATGATGTCTCAAGCAGAGAAGTTTTGGAAAATTTTCATGACTTACGCAGTATACAGATCATAACCATGACAAATGTTCCAATGTTCCACCCTGTACTCGCCCTATATACGAAGATTATTTTCGGCTTATGTTTGTTGATTCAAAAATACATCAAGTTTGTCATGGACCGAACTATTGTAACTTTAAAAACAATTTTAGGACAAATAACACAGACAGGCTTTGACATGCTATCCAATGAAAACTTCTTGTTGCCAAACTTATGGGGAAAGTGTATATCAAGTTTATGCCTCGCTTTGATCTAAACATGACGTGTGCTAGGCCTTTCTTTCTCATCTATCTACGTGTTAACCTCTGATCATCTCGCTATATTATCCCAAGATTACAAAACAAGTGTCACATACATCATGATTTATGAGTTGCCAACGTCACTTGAACACAAAAATCAAAATTCTTCGACATGTATGAATCATTCGGGGTCTAATGTGCGTAACCTGTAATAAATCAAATTATCATAATATGAAAACATGTTGTGATTTTTAAATGAATTACAAAACGTTACAAGAAATAATCAAAATACAGTGCGGAGGATAGGGCTGATACGATGTTGCCCCTTTTTAGCAGCCCGACTCAGAAACAATTAAAAAGGTTCACACAAGGTGTATTCATCCATGTCATTATCGTAATCATTTAAGCAATATAATTTATTTGCTCAAATTCCAGAAATCTTGATAAATTGTTCTACCGTTTTGAAATCATCACCTTCACGCGATCCCAAGCCTCTGCGCATAGTAATTTGATTTTGATTTTTTGTAACAGCTTGTAATGGATGTATATGTTATATCTTATAACAATGAAAATACTTAACACAAAAACAAGGACATTTCAGTGGGAACAAATGTTCCGTTTTGGACGCCATATCACAGTGCATCACAGTGTATCGTAATGCAAACTGTGTCAGGCTGATCCATTTGCCCAAGTGTCATTTTTCAAAAATGACAGTAACAAAGTTGTTTTGAAAGGTAAGATTTATATCAAACACTATTCATTTTCCACATGATGAACACTATAAGATCAACATTGACAACCATTGCTTTGGTTAATTCACTTTGAGATAATGGCGGTGAGTCGAGTCGAGTTTGTTGCAGCAAGAGTTGCACTAGCGGCGTTTCTAGTGTGTGCTGGGATTATAATTGGGTATTTCAGTACTAGTACACCCAAACAGATGACCCTGCGGGATGTAGCTGGAGATACATGTAAAGGTGACCAAGATGATAACCGTGAATATATCAACTTCAAAAAACTAATAAAGGAAGCTAATGGTTCCATCGCAGATAGAATCACGGATGAAATTAACAAGACCGAAATTAAGAAAACACTCAGAAAATTATTGTCTCAACAACCCCCTGTTGCTGGTACCCAAGCTGAATTGGAACGAGCTCATTATATCAGAGAAAAATGGTTAAAGTATGGAATTGACGAAGTGAATATATTACCCTACGATGTACTGCTTAGCTACCCCGGGGATGTGAAAAAGAATCCAAATATCTTGCAAATTCTAGAGGAGGACGGTACAGTTGTGCATGAAGCAACGTTAAATGAACCTATCCTTGATCGACGAAAAGACAAACACGACATTTTACCACCGTGGCTTGCTTACACACCGGGTGGCGAGGTCGAAGGGGAGCTGGTGTACGCTAATCGTGGTTCATTGGAAGATTTTAAGCTACTAACTGATGTACTGGGCATTAATGTCACCGATAGAATAGTTATTGCACGTTATGGTGACATTTATCGAGGAAATAAAATAAAGCATGCGCAGCTTTACGGAGCTAAGGGAGTCATTCTCTTCTCTGACCCCGGAGACGTAACCGAGGAAGGTGCCGGTGTTTATCCGGATTCAGAATATCTCCCTGAATATGGCATGCAACGAGGGACAACAAAAAGCGGATACGGAGACCCTTTAACACCTGGCTATCCTGCAATTGACATTACCCAACGTATCTCTATTGCAGATGCAGAAAATTCAACAAGGCTGCCACGGATTCCTGCACAACAGATAGGTTATGCTGACGCCAAAAAGTTTTTCGAAAGCATCGACCCTTCAAGTCAGGAGGCCCCTGTAACTTGGCGGGGAAAGATAAACACAACATATAGGTTGGGCCCTAAGATGGTGAACAATAGAGTTGTAAGGCTGGTTTCTAGGAACACAAGAGAAACCCGTACTACACATAATGTAATAGGAATTATCAGGGGATGTATTGAACCGGATAGATACGTCATGGTCGGAGGTCATCACGATGCTTGGGTATCAGGAGCATTTGATAACACACAGGGCACAGCCCTTTTACTCGAACTAGCAAGAGTTTTTGGCAAGTTGTTATTTTGTGGATGGCGTCCGCGTCGAAGTATTATACTTGCGAGTTGGGGTGCTGAAGAATATGGCTTAATTGGTGCAAACGAATTTGTCGAAGAATTCTCGAAAAACCTGGCTGAAAGGGCTGTCGCATACATCAATACAGACGTGTCAGTTATAGGTCGAAAGTTCTTTTTTACGTTAAGTTCTCCTCTTCTAAACAGTGTTATTTATCGTGCCACTGAATTCATCAAATCACCAGATGCAGAATATAATACACTTCGGGAGTTCTGGAGTTCTCGAGAAAAACATGTATTGAACAATTCTAATGACGAACCAGTAATCTTTAAATTGGGAGCGCGAAGCGACCATGCTCCCTTTTATAACATAATAGGAGTGCCGAGTATGAACTCCGGGCGATTTGGAAATGATACATCCTCGTACCCTCTCTATCATAGTGCATATGAGACTTTCAGAGCAGTGAAAATGTTCATAGATCCCACGTTTGAGTACCAACAAGCGATCGCTAGACTAGTCGGTGAAATGGTAAGGCTCCTCGCCGAAGAACTTGTTCTGCCAATGGATGTTCGTTATTACGCTAAAGACATAACAACAACTTTTGCTCAAATAAAAAAGAGATTTGGAACAAAACTTGACAGTGAAAATATAACCCTGTCAAAGTTTGAAGAGGCTGTCGAAAGTTTTGCAAACGCAACTGAGTTGTTCAATATTATGGCGGAAAACGTTGACAGACATGATCCAATTGCCGTGAGAATGTTGAACGATAAAATGATGTTGTTGGAACGAGCATTCATCGATCCACTAGGGTTACCTGGAAGACCTCTGTATCGTCATATAGTAGCCGCTCCAAGCAGAAGCAATGCCTGTAATTCGGTGGGGTTTCCTGGTGTCGTTGACGCTATCGCTGACACCGAAGATTTGGCAGTTGATGATAAGGTTAACGGTTGGAGACTTGTTCGGAAAGAAATTGCAAAAGCTATATTTGCACTCAAATCTGCTGGATCAACTCTTTTGGGTCACGTAAAACTTGGACGCTAAATTATATTTTCTAAAGACAATGGCTTCTTTCGGACTTTAAGATAACACACCATTGTACATAATTTGGGAAAATTCTTGTATATATTTAAGCTTTCCATAGGCAGTTGATGATAAGGTAAACGGTTGGAGTGTAGTTCGGAAAGAAATTCAAAAACTATATTTACACTCAAATCTGCTGGATCAACTCTTATTGGACACGTTAAACTTGGACTCTAGATTATATTTTGTAAAGACAATGCTTCATTCGGACTTTGAGATAACACACCATTGTACATAATTTGGGAAAATTCTTGTATATTTAAGCTTTCCATAGGCAGTTGGTGATAAGGTTGTAGTGTAGTTATGAAAGAAAGTGCAAAAGCTATAATTGCACTCAAGTCTGCCGTATCAACTCATTTTGGACACGTTAAACTTTGACGCTAGATTATATTTTTTGAAGCAAATGGCGCAATCCTGACTTTGAGATAATACACCATGAGCGTAGCCAAGGGGGTGCGATAGGTGCACCATAACCCATAACCCCCATAACCAATGAAAATAAAATTATTAGATAGAGGAAGAAAAGAGCTTCAAAATGCTTTTTATTTGAAGTTTCTAACTCAATTTTGAAGGAAGTTCCATCAATTTTTTAAATTCAAAAGAAATCTTTAAAAAAAACAATTTTTTGATCGCTCATGCCACGATCGCAAATTCGCAACCCCCCCCCCCCTCTCTGACTGAAAACCGAAATGTTTTGACGATCGCACCCCTTGACCGAATGAGGTATATCCAGAATTATGGCAATGTCTATACTTTCTATACATTGTCTATACTTTCTATACTTTCGATCTCCTTTTTCATACTATCTGCCTTCGACGTTCTATACTTTCGGTACTTTTTCCTATAACTGTCTTAGACAAATCAGATGTTTATAGTTTCTATACTTTCTATACTTTCTATCTGCTATTTCCCAGAACTGTCTTCGATATATCAGATGTCTATACTTTCTATACTTTCGATCTGATTTACATGTATAGACTTTAGAGTCCAATCGTCTAAGACTGAAAAAAGTATCATTTAAAAAAAGTATAGAATATGCCATAATTTTGGATATACATGGACCGAAAGCAGGCTACGCTCATGTACACCATTGTACATAATTCGGGAAAATTCTTGGACATGAAGCTTCCAAAAGAATTATTCATATACTTTCGGGAACAATAAGCCAGACCATTTTCAAATAACATAGAAATTGATCCATCCTTTGGTTGTTTCAAAAAATTCTGATATCTGAATTCTGAAATTCTGAAAGTGTTCGGAACTTCGGTTATCAATGTCAGATATACAGGTTTTATATACAGGGTGGGCCAATTAAAATTGGAACATTTTTCTATTAATTCAATTGTCTTTATTTTTTGCAGTTCAATCCACTAAAATTCAGATAATGGTAAAATGATTATTTGTGAAAATGTTAAAGATAAAAATATGTATGTATGATTATTTTTGGCTTGACAGGGTCATAATCTGTATTCTGCATGTGTCATGAAAAATTTCCAAATTTTCTCTGCTTGAGACATCACTGCTGAAAATACATCTTTCATACCATACAATATGCACCCTTCAAATGGTCTCAACACAATTTCCATCAATTAAAACATATGAAATTGTATTTTTCAAAACTGGCACAATATGTCTAAAACCTGTCATTTAAGCCATGGATGACTGTCAAATAGAGCTCAGACTGATTGTTCAGGTGGGGAGGACAAGAGCATGAAACCCTTGCATTGAGTAAAAAAATGGAACATTTTCTCATTGATTGTAACTTTTTTGTTAGTCATGTACATGTATTATCTTCAATAGTTTAGACAATTGAAACACAATTCATTGTCAACAGCTTCTGTAAATATGAATATACAAGTTCAGCATTTAATTACTGAACATGCCCCCACCCACCTGATCAATCAGTATGACCTGTATTTGAAAATCATGCTTAAATATAGGTTTGAGACATATTGTGCCAGTTTTGAAAAAAGCTGAGGTCAATTAAGCTATTATAATATTATCCTAGGGAAACATGTCTAGCTTCACCTAGAGATAACTACGTAATGCTTTAGTTGATGGAAATTCTGTTGAGACCATTTAAAGGGCATATATAGTATTGTGTGAGATACTGTATTTCCAGTAATGATGTCTCAGGCAGAGAAGTTTTGGAAAATTTTCATGACTTACGCAGTATACAGATCATAACCATGACAAATGTTCCACCCTGTACTCGCCCTATACAGTGTGTCTCAAAAAAAATGTTACACTTACAAAAAGTTCAATATCTTTCATGATTTCGACGTTTCCCCTAAAATATACTTAGATACAATAAGACCATTCTTTCTCGAATAAATTCGCACCATCAGATTCAAAATCCGTCCAAGATTGACTGCACAGGACAGATTTTATAGACGCATGTGAAATCTGATTTGCGCCAATTTCTCAGTGGCTGGACATGTGGTGATCAATTCTTTTTTGGTGTGAATGCTGTGGACAGTAATATCTTGATATGATCAATGATCCAGTTGTTTCTTTCCTGGATAGAAATACAAGATTTCATTGTCAGAGTGTTCAATTTTGTTACGTATGATCGATGGCAACAGGATTGTGCAAAGGCCTGTGGCAGATCGTTTGGTAGAATTCTTTGGAAATCAGAAGATAGCATTGAATTACCCAATGGATTGGAGGGTCATCCCACTTTACACCCTTGAGTTTTTGAAGAGCCTCTGAAAGCGGTTTAGGGCATCACAAACTGACCTAAATGAACTTCTGCAGAAATAATTGATAGAATCAGAGTGACATTGCAATCCATGTGTGCATGGGCAAGGGTACCTCAGATTTGCTTTGGAGAACATGTTGAGGGGACCCCATGTTTATGTGGATAGACTCAATTGTCATATGTAAGACAAATAAGAAAATTACACAATGACTCAGTTTAAGGTCAAGCTTCTACTCAGAAGAAAGTTAAATATTAAAGAAACTGTTACTCTTTTGTCATTTGGTCCATCCAATCACTTAGAAGTTGGCGCAAGTCAGATTTTACCATTGGACACTAAAAGCTGTCATGTGGAGCCAATCAATGACAGATTTTGAATTTGATGGTGTCAAATTATTCGAGAAAGATTTGTCTTTTGGTATCCAAAGTATATTTTAGGGAAAAATAAAAATTATGAAAGATATTGAACTTTTTGTGAGTGTAACATTTTTTTTGAGACACACTGTATACGAAGATTATTTTCGGCTTATGTTTGTTGATTCAAAAATACATCAAGTTTGTCATGGACCGAACTATTGTAACTTTAAAAACAATTTTAGGACAAATAACACAGACAGGCTTTGACATGCTATCAAATGAAAACTTCTTGTTGCCAAACTTATGGGGAAAGTGTATATCAAGTTTATGCCTCGCTTTGATCTAAACATGTGCTAGGCCTTACTTTCTCATCTATCTACATGTTAACCTCTGATCATCTCGCTATATTATCCCAAGATTACAAAACAAGTGTCACATACATCATGATTTATGAGTTGCCAACGTCACTTGAACACAAAAATCAAAATTCTTCGGCATGTATGAAGCATTCGGGGTCTAATGTGCGTAACCTGTAATAAATCAAAATATCATAATATGAAAACATGTTGTGATTTTTAAATGAATTGCAAAACGTTACAAGAAATAATCAAAATACAGTGCGGAGGAGTTGGGGCTGATACGATGTTGCGCCTTTTTAGCAGCCCGACTCAGAAACAATTAAAAAGGTTCACACAAGGTGTATTCATCCATGTCATTATCGTAATCATTTAAGCAATATAATTTATTTGCTCAAATTCCAGAAATCTTGATAAATTGTTCTACCGTTTTGAAATCATCACCTTCACGCGATCCCAAGCCTCTGCGCATAGTAATTTGATTTTGATTTTTTGTAACAGCTTGTAATGGATGTATATGTTATATCTTATAACAATGAAAATACTTAACACAAAAACAAGGACATTTCAGTGGGAACAAATGTTCCGTTTTGGACGCCATATCACAGTGCATCACAGTGTATCGTAATGCAAACTGTGTCAGGCTGATCCATTTGCCCAAGTGTCATTTTTCAAAAATGACAGTAACAAAGTTGTTTTGAAAGGTAAGATTTATATCAAACACTATTCATTTTCCACATGATGAACACTATAAGATCAACATTGACAACCATTGCTTTGGTTAATTCACTTTGAGATAATGGCGGTGAGTCGAGTCGAGTTTGTTGCAGCAAGAGTTGCACTAGCGGCGTTCCTAGTGTGTGCTGGGATTATAATTGGGTATTTCAGTACTAGTACATCCAGACAGATGACCCTGCGGGATGTAGCTGGAGATACATGTAAAGGTGACCAAGATGATAACCGTGAATATATCAACTTCAAAAAACTAATAAAGGAAGCTAATGGTTCCATCGCAGATAGAATCACGGATGAAATTAACAAGACCGAAATTAAGAAAACACTCAGAAAATTATTGTCTCAACAACCCCCTGTTGCTGGTACCCAAGCTGAATTGGAACGAGCTCATTATATCAGAGAAAAATGGTTAAAGTATGGAATTGACGAAGTGAATATATTACCCTACGATGTACTGCTTAGCTACCCCGGGGATGTGAAAAATAATCCAAATATCTTGCAAATTCTAGAGGAGGACGGTACAGTTGTGCATGAAGCAACGTTAAATGAACCTATCCTTGATCGACGAAAAGACAAACACGACATTTTACCACCGTGGCTTGCTTACACACCGAGTGGCGAGGTCGAAGGGGAGCTGGTGTACGCTAATCGTGGTTCATTGGAAGATTTTAAGCTACTAACTGATGTACTGGGCATTAATGTCACCGATAGAATAGTTATTGCACGTTATGGTGGCATTTATCGAGGAAATAAAATAAAGCATGCGCAGCTTTACGGAGCTAAGGGAGTCATTCTCTTCTCTGACCCCGGAGACGTAACCGAGGAAGGTGCCGGTGTTTATCCGGATTCAGAATATCTCCCTGAATATGGCATGCAACGAGGGACAACAAAAAGCGGATACGGAGACCCTTTAACACCTGGCTATCCTGCAATTGACATTACCCAACGTATCTCTATTGCAGATGCAGAAAATTCAACAAGGCTGCCACGGATTCCTGCACAACAGATAGGTTATGCTGACGCCAAAAAGTTTTTCGAAAGCATCGACCCTTCAAGTCAGGAGGCCCCTGTAACTTGGCGGGGAAAGATAAACACAACATATAGGTTGGGCCCTAAGATGGTGAACAATAGAGTTGTAAGGCTGATTTCTAGGAACACAAGAGAGACCCGTACTACACATAATGTAATAGGAATTATCAGGGGATGTATTGAACCGGATAGATACGTCATGGTCGGAGGTCATCACGATGCTTGGGCATTTGGAGCATTGGATAACACACAGGGTACGGCCATTTTACTCGAACTAGCAAGAGTTTTTGGCAAATTGCTAGATGAGGGCTGGCGTCCGCGTCGAAGTATAATTCTTGGAAGTTGGGGTGCTGAAGAATATGGGATTATTGGTGCAAACGAATTTGTCGAAGAATTCTCAAAAAACCTGGCTGAAAGGGCTGTCGCATACATCAATACAGACGTGTCAGTTACGGGAAGAAAGTTCTTTCTTACGTTAAGTTCTCCTCTTCTGAATAGTGTTATTTATCGAGCCACTGAATTCGTCAAATCACCAGATGCAGAATATAATACACTTCGTGAATTCTGGAGTTCTCGAGAAAAATTCGTATTAAACAATCCAAATGATGAACCAGTTATCTTAAAATTGGGAGCGCGAAGCGACCATGCTCCCTTTTATAACACACTAGGTGTGCCGAGTATGAACTCTGGACGTTTTCTCAATGATTCATCCTCTTACCCTCTTTATCACAGTGCATATGAGACTTTCAGAGCAGTGAAGAAGTTCATCGATCCCACATTTAAGTACCAACAGACGATCGCTAGACTAGTCGGTGAAATGGTAAGGCTCCTCGCCGATGAACTTGTTCTGCCAATGGATGTTCGTTATTACGCTAAAGACATTACAACAACTTTTGCTCAAATAAAAAAGAGATTTGGAACAAAACTTGACAGTGAAAATATAACCCTGTCAAAGTTTGAAGAGGCTGTCGAAAGTTTTGCAAACGCAACTGAATTGTTCAATATTATGGCGGAAAACGTTGACAGACGGGATCCAATTGCCGTGAGAATGTTGAACGATAAAATGATGTTGTTGGAACGAGCATTCATCGATCCACTAGGGTTACCTGGAAGACCTCTGTATCGTCATATAGTAGCCGCTCCAAGCAGAACCAATGCCTACGATTCCGTGGGATTTCCCGGGGTCGTTGACGCCTTCGCTGACGCTGAAGATGCGCCATTCGATGATAAGGTGAACAGTTGGAGTGTAGTTCAGAAAGAAATTGCAAAAGCTACATTTGCACTCAAGTCTGCAGGCTCAACTCTCCTTGGACACGTTAAACTTGGACGCTAGATTAGATTTCGCAAAGACAAATGCCGTCATCCTGACTTTGAGATAATACACCACTTTACATAATTCTGAAAATTCTCGTCAATCAAGCCTTTAATTATTCATATACTTTTCAGGAACAATAAGCCATACCATTTTCATCATTCCCTCTAGATATTAATCCATATAATTACTTGAGGTGCAGTGGTACTTAACAGGAAATGACGAAACAGGAAGTGACAATACCATGCTTGATTTCAAACATTTTTTGAACCAAGATAAGAGACTTCTGTTTTGATATCCAGTCAATTTAACTAGTTGCACATATCATTTACATGACCAGGATCACAATGTACATGGTCAGAATGACCCCAAACATGATGAAATAACTTTTTCAGCCCTCTGAAAATGTGACCGAAAAATAGCTAAAAGTAGCCGTTAGGAAAGGTCACTGAACAGAATCTTTTGAATTTTTCAGAAAATGTGCCCAATAAATTGCTCTACATGATACAATCTTTGAAATTTAGAAAATTGTCTGCAATCATTGCAAACAGTTTAATCCATAATAGATTTGATCTTAGATCTAACTCAATTAGAGAAATTGATGGCAGAGATAGAGCTTCAAAGCTAACAATAACTTCTGAAATCATAAACCTAAAATGTATGTATATGCTTTAAATGTAAATGTTTTAATAGACTTTAATAAACATAGTTTTATGTAGTTTAAAAAATATCAACGCAATCGATGCACTGTATGGGCTGTTATCCGAGTTTTTATTACCACAAACAAAACAAGACTTTGTTTTTTTGTTAGAAATTCATCATTTAAGCTGTTTTTAGAAATGATAAGCAATATCTTTAATGTTTATCGCAAGCTTATGATAACCAGTTGTGATGACATCAAAATAGCGCACATCAAATGTCGATTATACCAACACACATGACGCAGGCTTAGGTTTTGGAACTACCAATTATCGTAAATTTGCCCTCGAATAGTAATAATTTTGATTAGTGACATTGTATAATATGTTTATGTTTAGATAATTTATAACATAAATATTTAGTAAGAATATCATATACTATGATGTCGAAAATACTGTATATCATATGATACTTGCATCTCTCTTTTTCCATATTATTTCCTTATTCTCTAGTTCTTTCCAAATATAAGATTCGACTAGAAAAGTATATTAGTGTAGTGTAATAATTAAGCCATTATTTTACAACAGAATATTGTGTAAAACCCATCCAGAATGATATCCAGCGCATTAGATTTATTGTATTAGATATATGTTATAAATTTCTGCTGAGTGCCAAGTTTTTGTAAGAAAGAAGCACATTATGACAATTGTATACATAACATTCCCCTCCAAACGTTTGGTTTCCCTGACTCATCATTTGGAGTTGGACAACGTGCCGAATATTTGAACATCGTCATTCCTATGTTAAATTATCAATTAAATGGGAAATCCTAGTATTGCAAAGATATTTCCCAATATAAGAAATACAAAATTTGAAAAATGAGGAAAATTGAGAATGATGCGGTATTAGTAATTAATAATATCAAAATAATTTTCATAATTTTTAAAACATTGTCACATTACAAAGATTCAAGCACGAAGAAGCAGTGGTAGGGGTTAGGGTTGCAAAATTTTTGGAATGACGCATATATATCGGAGTTGACATGTTCTGTACAGTGATGCCATCTAGTTTAAAACAAGAATAAGAATTAAAACCGTTATAGTTGCTGAACAAGCCAATGAAGGTAATATATGAAATGCGGTACCACAATTTCTATTTTATTGCAGCTTCATTTAATAGTGACATTTCTGAATGTGTTTCATGTAAAAGTCCCTTTCATGTAAAAGTTCAACCGCTTGTGTTAATTTATTTACTCAAAATCATCAAGATCCATTCTGATTTATCAGAGTTCCTCTTTACCTAACGCTTTTGAGAGAACTGAAAAAAAGGATAGTAAAGGCTGTGGATCCCACAATGATCAAGATCTGATACACGTGAAAGTTCTTCATTTCAAAAAGGAAAATTTAAGCGATATTTTTCTTCGGAAATGTTGCATTTTGAAAATAGAATTTTGGGTTTCTTGAACCATTGCAAGATGGTGCATCCCACCCAAGCTAAATAGATAAAAAAAAAGTATATAACAAAGATAGTTTGGAGAATTATGTTGATATGTAGTAAAGAAAGAATCATTATAAAAGTGTACTTTATTTTCCTTATGATGAGTTGTAATTTCAAACAACAATTATCATTTCAACAACTTTTGTACAACACGCATATATTATCTGAAAATACAGTAGATCCAGAACATTTATCTCATGGTGATCCAATAGAAGTGGTGACATATTGTTATAGTTTCCGACTTTTTTGTGGTTTTCGGGGGGGGGGTGTTTTTGGCGTTTAGCGGTTTTTCTTCGGCGGTCAAAGTCTGTAACTAATGGCTGGTGGTGCCACTGGCTCCCATTTTATATTCAATACTTCAATTTGAAAATTGTCGGATTGAGGTTAAAATTTTGCAAAGATTATCCCGAGGAATTTTAAATCTAAATGAGAAATTACAAATATAAGAACGAATAACCGCTTGTCAAAAGTTGCGATGGCGTCTTCAGTCCTCTTTTTCATTCATACCAATTTTTGAATTAATAAATGTAATGAATTAACTGCGACAAATCCGTTGGCATATATTATCTGAAATTCCCACGAATTCCATTACAGTGAGTCCCGTCACCTCTATGACAGCGAACCAGAAATGCACCTGCCTTATAACAAGATTTGCCGTAACCATCTTGACAGATTACCAAGATCATCTGCTTAGCTATCTCCAACACTTTCCCACACTTTGCTGACCCGAGCAACATGATTCATTAAATCAGAAGAATAGAGGAATTACCACATTTGGTATAATTAGTGCTCTATTTTTTAGCACTTGTCCGTTGGGACCAGAAGGATTCGGTAGGTAAAGCAAAGATTTGAATTTGACGTCAGAGCTCTTTGCGTTTCCCACGGTTTGGCTTGTGAAGAGACCATCTGCTTATCCCTTGTCCAGACAGATCATTCAGACATATTATATAGAAAACCGATAGCCCTAGTTTTAATTCAATAACTATTTTTTATCCATAAATTGATCATAAACCTTTAATGGATTTGCAAACTTTAAACAATCTCGTTTCATCAGTGTGACAGTTGACAAAAAGAGAAAAGACAGATTGAACAGGGAAACATAAAAAAGCCATATTATTATAACTTTGTCTCTCGATATAATATTTTCAATTGAAATCAAGTAA
Organism: Owenia fusiformis; assembly: GCA_903813345.2. Lineage (NCBI taxonomy): Eukaryota > Metazoa > Annelida > Polychaeta > Sabellida > Oweniidae > Owenia > Owenia fusiformis. Next base: position 9,243,061 of record CAIIXF020000010.1, read on the forward strand.
TCTCATACAGAGGACGATGTTATCAAAATAAGGTTTAATATTACTTTTGAAATGATATCCTTGCATTGTTTCTAAATTTGAATATAATTGTATTTAGCCATCACTGCATATGAGATCAAATACTCTTTAGTCTAGAGATCGATGTTTATCAAGTCGGTATAATAAATGTGTCCAGTTCTTATCTGAGCAGGTGTGGGCGTTTTTAGTCCATAATGGCAATTACCAGACATTCACAATGTCTAATCATCTTTTTGCACAAAATGATGTTTTAATAATCACTTTAAAAGCTTTACATCTCGTTTTTATGTAGTCAATTATAAAATTCTTTTATAATACAGTTCAATAGAGACCTAAAACGCATTCGTCTTGACCCAGTTATAAATATTTTAAAAGCCCTAGAATTAATGAATTAATGACAATGCAACTTTTTATTGAATTCTTAATGAGCTCTATTGCTGGGTTTGCAATTAAGTTTTTATTTTGTAAAAAGGAATTGATTTTGTATAGAATTCTATGTATCCATGGTCTTTTGTTATAAAACCGCTGGCCAGTGGAGTGTTTGTATATGGTCTTAAGACGCGTGTCTGCCTTTAGAATTCTCTTCGAGGCACGTGCAGCATTTTATCCATTTCCGTCTGGGTGCCTCATTGAAGTCATTTAATATGACGAGGGATGAGCATTTTGCACTATAACGGGCTTAATATGGAGCATGATGCTAAACGAGGACACCCTGTGCATTTGTTTGTTAGGGTTTTCCCCCGAATTGCCCCCTTTAATGGATATTTTCTTCCCTGATTTTAAAATAACTCACGAGGAGAGACTGCATTCCTCTCATATAATTTTACAAATGACCATCGTTAAATTCATAACAATATGTGATATCTGGATCTTAACCCGCATCATCCTACCATTCATCGAACAATGGTTCTGTTGAATGAACTATAAATTACACTCAGGCTAGTGACAGGTAATATAACGCAGTGATAAATCACATTGACCATTATCAATAATTAAAGGTGGTGAAATTTTCTATTATCTTTCACATAATTAAAATCATGATTATATAAATCCATAATTTTACATAATACCTACAAGAGGTGCATTTAAGACTTTGTCATTAATTTCTTTGTGATATATGACACACCCCCTTCTTTTTCATCAGTCTCGAGCTCCTAATTAAAATCCATATTCAACAAGGAGTGAATTACAACATATTACATGAGCACCCCTTATGCAGGGGTGTAACGTTCGTTCGTGATCAGAAGTTAATATACTAATACCTCTTGGATATTATGGATCATTATGCAAACATTTATGTGGATATACTTTTAAAGAAATAATGCCCGAAGAAAAAACATGAAAGGACGTTTTGGTTATAATAAATTCAACACAATGTGAATTTGCACATTTAAATAATGGATTACTACAAATGAAACGAGGAAAATGAGGCGAATAGTGAATGTAAATTAGAATATAATATGATGATATGCACGCTGGAAACTAACCGAATATTAGTAAAATTGAATAAATAAATGCATATCTTAATTGCTGATGGTGTTTCATCACATATGCTTCAAGCAAGTGTCGTATATTATGCATGCGTTCAGTTGTTTTTTCTGCTACTAGTGTTCGTCTCACACCTGATGAATACGGGATGAAATAAATCAAAAAACGCAAGACAGACCTAATTATAGGTCTCGAGCGTTTTATATGAGCGCATATACATAAAACAGACTAAAACGTGTACTTTTGCATATAGCCCTTAAGCTATAATGCAAAATATATTAGGAAATATGCATTGAGAATGTCATAGGTAATAGTACTAGTTTTGACTATGAAATGAAACATCTCCCCTCTCATTCGAATGGAGGAGACAACATCCATATACATTAAAACATATGTTTTTAAACAGGGTCTCTTTATGTCTGAGTTTTTTTTATAAATAATCTTCAAAATAACCTAAAAAGAAATTATCACGTGATTTGTACAAAGTTCTTCTGAGGACAACTTTCCCACGGTTTAGCAGACGATAATTTGCGAACAGATGGCGGGAAAAAGAAGATTGAAGATTATTGAGATTCATAAATTCCTATTGAGATCTGTGATCTGTAGCTTGTTAGTCAAGTATACAAAAGGTCTCTTGAGTGGATGACATCAGGCATTGAAGACTAACAATATGATGAATCCGGGGGCTTTTTAATTTTTAGCCCCAAACTGACCCCGACTGTCCTTTTGGCTGGTCGTAAATACCGCCACTTCCCGGAACGATAATCACCCGACATGTCATAAATAATTAAGCCCACTAATGGGGATAATCCATTTATATTGTCACCAAAAAGTAAATATATTCAAAGTGGACATAGGAAAGCTCGAGGAGATGCACGGATAAGGAGTGAAGCAGAGAAAAATTCAAAATATGCTTTCCAAAGAAATATTGCAGATAAAGAAGAACTTTGTATTGGTAAGTGAGCATTAATTGTTTAATTATGATTCAATGAGTAACATTTTTGCATGCATATATCCTGATGTATTTAAGAACTACTATACTATGTACTAACTAGTAACCATGAAATGCAGAATTGAAACAGTTCAAACATACCATTATGACACATTAGAGGATTACATTTTGTTGTGGGTACTTCTGCCAAAATAATCCACTAAATTAAAACAGCATATATTTTAAAAAATAATATACATATTTTGAAAAGAAATAGAGGTTTTGAGAATGAAATATAATAATTCTCTGAAAATGATTCAATGAAAAAGTAGTTTTTCCTTTAAATCACTCAGTTACTCAATTAGGCTGGAAATCGATAGCAGAAGTGATTACCGAGGTACCTTAAGAATGACCTTGATTTTTATGGATCCAAAATAAAATTTCTAGCAAAATCAAATAATTTCTGCCTTGAGACATACTTTGAAAAGTGGGGCAAAAGTGATGGTATATGTATAATATGTAATCTTAGGTTGAGAGATACTCACACATATTAATTGTGTGTCCCCATTTTGCCAAAGCCAAGTCCAACTTTTACAACGAATGTAGAGAAATATGTTTCTCCCATTTTAAGTAGTAGTTTATTGTCTTCGAACATTCATGATTAGTTAATTACACTACTTGGCGATTCGGTTTTTATGAAATGAGGGCATGACATTTTTATATGTTTGACAAATATGTGAAGATGGTTTTAGCAACACCAATTAGCAACACTTTTTAGCCCTAGAAAATCGTAGTATTTTATGTAAACATTTTTAGTGCTCATAAAATACATATGTCGATTACAAATACTGACGCACATAATAAAAGTTTACCGCTGTTATAAAAGCGTATGTCAAAATAAATAGATAAAAAATAAAATAACATTACTCAAAACTTCGGTCACTGCTTCAATTGTCATCGTTACTGTGTATGATTTTTCAGTAGCTCGAGGAGCAATATTTTTAGAAAACCTTTGAGAAAAAGTCAAAAGTCAGAAATTCAATTTGTGGTTACAAAGGATGAACCTACATTGGATACTTTTATCCTAAACAGTCCCCCAAAATAATAACCGCATTTTAATAGCACTTTAAACAAGCAAACCAAATAATGCATATAAAGTCTTCACAGACCGTACCATATTTACCAATCTAATAGATGGTAATAATACAAAGTGATAATATATAATCGACAAGAAAATTACTCAAAGTGCTCATTTAAAACATTTATCATCTTTAACAGTAAGTTTTAACTGAAGATGATTTAAAAACGAAGCGTTGCGTAATATGCCATCTATTTTGCATTGTCAAATGTTCTGGGATATTTATTATGATGTAATGTGCTACCATCTATGTGATGTAGCGACGTAACTTACCATACCTCGTCAAAAAATGCAATTTATATCTAATGATTTAACAAAATATTATTTGTACAAAACGAATTCAGATAAACATGAATCATTAATACAAAATGGGAATGAAAAGATGAAATTGTTATGGCTAATCCTTTCCTACTTATTGTACAGCATAGATGCTCATAAAACTATTACAACTACTATCTTCAAATTTTGACCATATAAAAAACAAATAATTTGACATACTACCTAAAATGTTAACTGGAATAATTCTCAAATTATTGTTATTGGACATTTAATTAAATGTTTCAAATTTCCCGACAGAATAAATTGAAATAAACAAACTTTATTTACAAAATAATTTATAACAGCTTTTGAATTGTTTTAAATCAGAAAATATGGACCATACACGAAGTAAAATGGATGAAATCACGATTTTCAAATTGGCACTTTCAAAAATACGAACTGTAAAATGTTTTTCCTTATCACCATTGGGAAAGGTTTATTTTAATTTTGCAGGATTTTTGTTCGATAAAATCTATCAAAAATTATTATATTATCTCCGAGATCTATTATATGCTTTTTTAATTTATTCTTATATTTTATATATTATATATATTAGCAGGATATAATAAGTAAAAAATAATAATTAAATATTTCTATTAAATAAGGTATTTAATGCCGTACGTACAATTAGTAGATATATACACCACTGCATAACAACATATTTATTTTGCTAGAAATATTGCTTGTATATCCAACTATACATATAACTATACTAAATATCCTATGTGTATTTGTCCACATATATTTTATATGATTCGTGTAAGTGAAAGAAATGCACATTTAGTTTATGAGGCCGAGGATGTTTTATTGTGCGGAGAAACGGAATTGTATACCTTATCTTACATTATCTATAAAGACTATAACGTATAGTTTTATAGTTGGAAGATAACAACTTGCTTATTTACACAAAATATACTTCGTTTTCAAATGTAAATGATTTCACAGTATCGGCAACATACGTGCTTTGGACGCAAAATATCGGGCTGTGTCAACAAAATGTCGACAAAACAACCAACATTTACTATTTTAACAAAAGTATTGTTTAGCAAAAAGATGTATGTATATCTCAGTTATAGTGACAAGACCAAGTCTACTTTTGGTATCAAAACAAAACTCTGTTTATTCTCAAAAATACTTCGATTTCTAATTAACGAAACATTTTTCACATTTATTTGAGAAATTTTCGCAACAAATCAAGATGTTAAGTGGGAAAATAAATTGACTGGTTATACCTAGTATTTTCAATGATTCTCGATATACATTTACCCAGGATCTTGTTGAGATTCTAACTTTCACAGGACTTCTATTTTCGTTATTTTTTGAATACTTACTTACTAAATTTTGCAAAGGATTGCTGCATTGAATAGTTTCTTCTAAGGATTAAGTACAACGAAATTTATCATAAAAATAACGTGCTTTATTATTTCGTAAAATAGGACTAAAATATGCTCATATTTTCATAGACATTATATGTATTGTGCAATATCAAACCATAGCAAACACAATATAAACACAAAAGGGGTGTAGTTCCTATAATATTGCATAAAATGTTGAGAAGATATTGTATCAAATAAACGTTTGCAAGATTAACGTATTTAGGCCATGGTATTTGTTTATTTGTACCTCTTCTGTTTTTTTATAAAGTACATTTGATTCGTGGATCTCCATAAAACGGTTAAACAGACATAAATGTGTTATAAAATGTAAAACTATTTCGTGTAGTTGTTTATTTTAAACGGCGAACGGATGATATTTCGTTTCGACATTTCCATTACTTGCCACTAAAACCAAGCGCATATTATACTATTTAAGATTTATATTGATAAATTAAAAATAAATAGCAACATGAATCTACCTCAAAATGCTCCATCATATGTGTTGATATTGATATCAATGACGCAATATTTAAACAAAGAGTGCTTTGTAGTACGATATCTTCTCGCTAGGTGGGGTAATGGTAATTGGCTGATTGTGGGTTGGCTCATGTTATTAATTGCACATGTATTGATCCTCTCAGTGCCCAGACTATCATATGCTACACTCCGGTCAGTTCTTGTCCATTATAATAATTTATATAACCTCTCTCCACAGTCATTTGCTATGCCAGACAAAAGTAATATAGAAAAAAATTACACCGTTTTCTGCTCTTGTTCGTATTTTCTATCGAGATCAATAGATCAATAGTACGTGCGATACTAACCTATAAAAGGTCTCCGATTATTCACACTTTAAACTATTACCTTATTTGATGAGGTTTATTTATTATATTTATTGCAACATTCGACCATTACGTTTAACTGTGGCTGATAAGTTATGCAGAGATAGCCGCCATATTTGGTGTCTGAGCTGAGTTGTACTATAAACATCTTTCTATTCAGTGTGAGTTTCATATGAATCTTAAATAACAAATAAACAACTCCTGAAACGGTTTGATTGTAAACAGTAATCCTTTCAAAGTATCATCGTTTGAGAATCAATAGTTTATCATTTCTCTGGCCATATATAAATTATTTGGAATAAAAATGATTGAAATCATTGGTTGCTTAATTGTCAGACAAAATAGGATACGAAACCCTTAAAATTACAAAACCCAAAATTAAGGAAATAATACACTAAACATTATATTGTATATTATTTGTAGTACTATTTTATGCTGTGGACATCACAAAATATATACAAGTTTAATACATACTGCAATTGAAACGTTTACACGTGTTTTTCAATCTTCAGAATGTAATACAATGCTTATTCACTTTGAGTTTTCTACGGAATAACGCCCTTTTTGCTTTAATTATTTTTTATTTAGGATGATTTGTGATTCTCGAATGAGATCTTAACATCACATGGCAGTTGTTTTATGCAGTGTTTTTACGGGTTGGTGGATTGTTTATTGAATAATTTTTTCTTTATTTCGCTGTGTTTTTATATTATTCAAAATACATTGTTCTGTACATTATATTTTTGTATATATTCGACCAGTCCATTGGAAAAATGCTCCGGGTCTCAAAAAGGCCTGGAATTATGTACATATGAATCATGGACTGCAGTCTAAGTCAATCAGGCCAACTAATATATACGACCTTTACACAAGAATACCCCTTGGCATGTCTTATTGAAGTCCATTCGCTTAAAAAGACGTGTCGTATGTAAAATAAAATACTGCACATACACAATAAATCATATTTACATACGATGACAATGAATTCATTCCTGGTCATGAAATTATGCCCATAATGGCGTGCATACTCCGCAATGAAACTGATAACGTTTGACCACATATGCAAGGGAATGCATCTTCTATAGCAGCTCCAGCTTAGGCATATTATCGAAGTCAGTTCGAAATGCCACAACCATAATCTTGAATCTAGATTTTTGTCTGTCATCGGGCTATAGATCGTAGACCCTGGGGTATGATTGGCACATTGATTTTGCTGAACATCAGAGGATGCATTATAAATAAAGAAACACCCACATGCCCAAAGGTACCTTATACAACCCTCGAATTGAACATTTAATATTCTTTATGGCTCTATTCAATAAAACAATAAATTAACACTGATTTTAATGAAAAGTTTACAATTTAATGTTTTCATAAGACATTTAACACCTCAAGTATCAGTCGGCAATTGCTTTATGTGGTAGACCAATATCGACCTGAAAAATAAACGTCCTGGTTTTCTGCTCTCAAAACGTCAACATATACAATGTTTAAATTCTTCATAGAAATCTTAATTTGTTGTAACTATTATAACTATTTTCCCATTGATATGTATTTTAAGAATGTATTTCATATATTTACTGTGCCTACATAAACTTCCACATTTTGTACAATTATAAATGCTTTATGTTTTTTATATTGTAATATTTTTCTTTATAAAAAGTCAGTAGATATAGTATTTGTTTTATAAACTGTACAATATGGGGCCAGAAAAATTGTTTAAAACCTTATGTTCACTCAGTTATCTCCCTATCTTAACCTTTATGTATTGACATCGGCAATACGTTTATGTCCAAATTTTTAATATGAAAATTGTCACATTCTGTTTTTGGTCTAATCTAGTAATAACTATGATATATTTTAGAGGAACGCGCTCATCTAAGGAGCGTGTTGTCTGAGTGCCCTGTGTTGTCTTAGAATATATTAAATATATTTGTATAAACCTTAATGGCCTTTGTATAAGCTGATCACTTAAGTCTATGAAGCACAAGGCAAAAAACTATGTCATATAGGAATTGGTGCACTATATATAAGGCAGACACAGTAGACAATGCTGTAATAAGTGAATGTTAATACATTTTCAACATTGATTTAAATGTTTATATGATGGTTTTGTAACTTCTTGTGGTCACTTTTGTTCTTAGAATTTTTTGTGGCTACATATGTCCTTATAATAGTCTCTTATAAATTCCTATTGGGTTTTTGTGTCAACCACTGGACATTCATATTGTATTCTTTCATAGGATGTTTAAAATACCTGTCACCTTTTAAAGTAAATTAATATCTAGATCAGGTTCTTAGTAAATATGCTTTTTTATTCAAATCACGTTTGGACCTAGACAATCTCGTGGCCGTCCCTCACTTCTATGTTTAAAGGCAAAAACTGGTATATGAAACTAGAATACAGGTAGATATATTCATCAAACACACAACGAGACATTAGTGAAATTAGAGATATATAGATACATAATACCATAAAATTGTATTCAACAATATTGTCCCGGTTACTTGTTTTTAATGCCTAAACGTTGGATGATCGCATAACATTGCATACTGCTTTAAAGTACATCCAATTCATACATTGATTTATACCAATTTTCCATTTTCTACGAACCATCCCAAATCTGTTATAGCAAACAACTGATCATTGCTTGTAAAAACCATCTATTAGCATAATCTAGTCACCTTTTTCATATTTGATTTTGGCGGGATTTTGTATCAACCAATACCAGAATCGATCAATGTATGAATATGTATGGTTTACATAAAATGATGACGTACAGTTATGCGGATGGAGAGTTTCAGGGCGTAATGTCACCGATAAATGGTATCTTAAGCTCTCATGTGCATGAATCTTGGACTACGAAGGTATGTGGATGTTTCTAGCTTTAAAATTGTAAGGATATATAACAAGATGTTAACGGGAGAGAAGCTAACAATAGCAGGTTTGTATTATGCGTCATTTTTTATCCTCTTTGTATGCTATATGATTCAACCGGTTATTTCATTCATAAATACCGTTGACATTATTCATTAAATGGTAGAAAAAACTCTATCGAGGAACAAAAGGGATCAGCTTGCCTCATGCACGGCTGCTATCATGTAAAGGAACCGATGTAAAATTATTTGTGTTCTTCTCAGAGAAAAAACTCCATCAAAGCATCGTTTTCAAAGGAAATTGCTTCATATGTAACGATTGAACGTCAACATGTGTGATACATATAATAATATAAACAATTTATCAACAACAATATCATCTGTAAAGCATCTCCTTTGGTATATTTTGCTATCCGTTTGGCATCGATCTTCATCGATTATTAATTTCTCATTAGTACAGTATATTATGTATGTTGTTATAATGGTCAGCTTACGAGTTACGACATTTTTATTTAGTTTGAAGCGACCCTTAACCATCTAAATATATTTTTAAATAATACATCTGAATTGATATTTCAATCTGTGGTCGAATAATACAAAACACAAAGCCTTTGATATTGATACTGCAAAATTCAAATTTATTTCAAAGCATAAAACATGTTTATTGATGTTTCAAAGCATATGACATTAAATACTTACTAGTACTGTCCATTAAGAATCACTATATGTCTGCATTCCAAGTATGATTTTAAAGGAACAAATAATTATGAATTTGGAAAGCAAATATTATTTATATTATATCAGTGAAATGAATTTATTTTGGCTTAGCAAGCCCATTTATGGTAGTTTAATGCAGGCAGTTGTATTTTGGACCTATTCCTAAGTATTTAGGAACTGCCATGAAGTCATGAAATTAACATTTTTATACCTGAATATATCCTAAAAACTTTTGCAGTTGAATCTTGCTTTTTCAATTTCATACTTTCCAAACAAATGCTAGATATACAATGGTCAATATGTCTTTATTTATTTCTTAATTCATAGAATGTTAAATCTTCCAGTTTGGGTATCATTTTTAGTTGCTCATTCGATGGTATTGCCTAGATTCTCCTGAATTCAAATTTATAACATAGTATATCCAATGTGTATATCATGTCCAATGGTTTGTTTTGTCAAACTCTGCATGCTATGTGTTGTTGAATTATTTTTTAAAGTCCTTCAATTCATCGTAATTGTGTATTCCTTTTGTTTCTCCGCGAGTCATATATTCTCATCAAAACATTCATAATGTAATCCATCATTAGTCATGATTTCCTTTGTCTCGGTAGTGATTTACGTTTGTTTTGTCACAAGGGAAGCGTTCCTTATATCATAAGCTATAGTCCTCTAAGCAAAACAATGTGTCTTCGAAAGGTCTCTTCACCGAACACTAGATAGGCAACGCTGTGACAACTACCTCCATTCAATACTTTACAATACTTCATAAACACTTCCTATTTTAACAGCTGTTTTCAAATCACTTTTTTGTCAGCTCTCCAAAAACCACATTTTTATAAACCAAATCTTAACATGCTCATCTTATGCCAAAGCTCCCCTCTGTATACACCATTTCCATAACAATTTAAGTACATCCGGGTTAGTTTCCTTAATTAATGACACATTCGTTTCAACATTGATCATTTGTTGTGTGATGTGCAGAACTAAGAACAAATCTTTTCACCTTCTCTGATATTAAAAACATGAAAACGGACATCAGGGTGATGTCATGTAGCGCCAGGTTGAAATAATAGTAGATACTTGACCGAAAGACAAATATAATGCTTGTAGAGGTACAGGAATGAGACACATTTCTTTTATCTCTTTCAAAGACGAACTATAGCCAGGTTGTTTCATTTAACTTGATACAAGGGCGAAATCATGGATAAAAATACGAACAAAACATTTGTGGAAATAGAAGTCAAAAAATGGAGAGACGTTTTATCTTTCTTTTATCACATTGTGGAGTATTTTAAATGTCAACATGATTGTCTTTTACAAATTTGACATCAATGACCTAACTTGTGTTGATGTATTATTATTATTGTCAGATTATTATAGTGAACAATGAAAAAGAATGCTGTATATTTGTGCTCAACATAAATGTGCTGTTTTTGTTTACTTTTCAAAATCATAACAGTATAATAATAAGACTTTAATGACAACCTGTAATTATGTGAAAGACCTACATAATGATACATATTTTTACACGTACTATATAAAATACTAACTATAATGAAGTAATAAAAATGTGCGTATGTTAATAGTAAATACAATATATTTTCATATTTTAAAGTCAATAGACTTGAATTACAAATTATCAAATTATGGTGAGATACAGCTTCCATCTACCCTGCGCGGATAGTTATAAGACGAAGCTCTCTTTTAAGAAGCGAAGTCGAACGAATACAAGTAACATTAGTAATGATGCGTTTAATTAAAAATCAAATGTATTTTAATCTGTAGCTCTGTATATCGTAATGGATTGAATAATTTTGTATACAATGCTGTTGTTTGAACATAGTGCAATATGTGGTATATAAGGTTTTGTATATATGTAATATAATATAATATAATAATATAATATAATATAATATATGCAATATTTTTGTCTCATTGTGTTTTTTTAAAATATTTTACATGCACTTTTTTGTTTCATTATGTATGTGTAAAATATTGTTTGATATGTACTTTTGTTGGTTGATAATTACATACATGTACATGTATGCAGTGTTATCTGTGTTATATGGGCTATTGTTGTTTCATTATAGTATATGTGGAATTTATAGTTTTATAGTACATGTTCTGTTGTACCATATTTGGAATGTTTAATTATATTTTTATGCAGCATTGTTGTTTGAAGATAGCATACTATTCTAGTATGTGGAATGTCGGTTCAATGCACTTTATGTTGTTTGATTATGGTTTATTTTGAATATATAATTTTATATCCACTATTGTTATTTGATAATGGCATAGTGGAATATCAGTTCTATATGCACTACAATTTGATTTTGGTAATCGTATTTGTGGAACATATTATAGGAATATCCTATGGTTTTGAAAAAATATCATTTATATCCATGAGTGGATATTGATATCTTCATGAGTGAGCGCAGCGAATGAGTGAAGATATCTGTATCCATGAGTGGATATAATTGATATTTTTGAAAAACCATAGGATTGTCCGTTTATCCCTTTTTTTTTTTCTTTTTTTTTTTTATTAATATTCATTATTTATTTCTCACACTATAAATTTACATACATGTGCATACATTGGTGATAGTAAAGACAATATGATAATATAGAGTTAAGGCACATAACAGTTACATGATCTCATTTCGAATAAAAAGCAATAAAGATACACAGTACAGACAGCAAAAATAATAAAATAATAAAATACAGGTTTGTGCAACGATACATTGTTGTAATTAAAATGGTATGTCTAATTTATTCAGTATTGAGTTCCATTTCCCGATAAAAAGTTGCCGGTTTTTGTTTTCTGTAGATATTTTTAATTCATCTTTAATTTTGTTTCTTAAAGTATTTTTAAAACCGTTCACACTAATGTCGTAGTTTCCAATTTTGGAGTTGTGAATGTAGTTTTTCGCGTATAGCAAACAATAGTTTAGAATTGTATCGCGCTCGTCACGGTTGCCTATTTTTCCTAATAATATATCCCGGTCTCTCAAAAGTATATTGTCAAATAGGACAGATATTTCATTCCAAAAGTTCGCGACTGTCGCGCATTCTATATAGAAGTGTTGGGTGTCTTCTACTGCACCACGATTGCATTTATCACATAGATTAGACTCTTTAATTTTTCTGTTGAACAGAAATAAGTTACAAGGGGTGAGGTTAAGTAGTAGTTTGTATTGGAAACTTTGGATCTTTGGCTCTCGCGCAACTTGAAAAGGTAGTCTAAAAATAGATTTCCACTCTTGTTCTGTCAGGTCAAATTTTTCATTGAAATATCGTTTTCCTACGGGTTCCTTAAATTTGTTTTGTACGATGTGCCAATATATTCTTTTGGTACTAATATGTTTGATATTTATCCCATGGAAAATCATCATCAGCGGAAAAAGTTGAAAAATATAAATTGAGAAAATTTTTGAAAAAATGAAAAAAAATTGAAATTTTTTTTCTAAATTTTTTTTTTGTTTGAAATTTTATTGAAATATTTTCAAAAAGATTTTTTTTGAAAAAATTCGAAACCATCGAATATCACTTTTCAAACCATCGAATATCACTTTTTAAGACGTGATATTCGATAGTTTAAAAGTGATATTCGATGGTTTGTGAATTTTTTGCTAAAATATGATATCTTGATCCACATATCAAATATATCTTCATGTGATATTCGATCTATATCCTTGCAACCATGGGATAAAGTTTTATATCTACTATTGTTATTATTTAGCATATGTTGAATATCAGTTGTATATGCAAATTATGTTGTATGATTATGGGATATATATGCACTTTTGTTGGTCAATAATAGCATACGTTGAATATCAGTTTTATGTGCACCGTGAATTATTTGATTATGTTATATTTCTATTATATATATGCACTATTTTTGTTGAATATTAGCATACGGGGAACAATATATTTTTTGACTATGGTATATGTGGAAAATATAGTTTATATGCATTATTGTTGCTGGACAATAGCATACACAATATGTTGCACAATATGTTGTTTAATTATGGGCATAACCATGGTATATATGGAAAAATAGGAAACGTGGAAAAATAGTTCTCTATGTACTATGTGCTGTTTATATAGTTTATATGCATTATAAGATTTTGGGTATATGTGTATGTGGAATATCAGTTCTTAATGTAGTATATGTTGTTTGATTATGGTATATCTGGAAAATGTATTTTTGTCTGCACTATATCTGTTTGATCATTGCATAGTTCTACAGACTATATTATTTGATCATGGTGTATATGCAAAATATAGTGCACAGTATATATACAATTGGTGTCTAACAATAACATATGTAGACTATGACACCGTTTTACATTTGTAATTTTGTAATTTTACATTTGTAATTTTTACGTTTGTAATTTGATATTGATTTTTGATATTTATATATTCATATACATTTCATGATATATCAGCATTATAAAACATTGATATGCTACATCATTAACATATTATTATACCCTAAATATTTTTTACCGTCCTTTGAATAACCAAACACACCCTTTAATCTCAAAAAGTCTCTAAAACAATTTAATCTGGATAGAATAGTTTTATATTGGAAAGCACCATAATGTAGCAAAATAATATACTGTAGTTATTGTATTATTTTAGGGGGTTGGCGTTTGTAAAGTTGTTACATCTATCAACATTGGTTTTATCCATGTATGTGCATGGAACGTCATACACATTATATGCAATATATATTTTGTAAAAAACTTGAGAAAACATCTGGAAGAAAGTAAAGATCAATACTCAAAATAGGCAATTTCAATCCAATCCATTATGCAATGTAATTTCAATTTATAATGCTGGAACATTTTCATTGTAAAATATTCATATCATTTAATTCATTCTCAACATACAAGCCTGATCATGCAAATGTATATCTTTGTCCTGTTATGTTAATCTCAACGTCCCAATGCCACACCGAGGGTTTATTTAGTATACGGGTTTACAATATGCACTGAACGAAATTGTTCTTGGTACTATTCAAATATGTTGAAATAGATTGAAGCCATAAGGGGCCACATTGTAAAATCACTAACATCCAAATAACCACAAGTCGTGTCAAGACCAACAACAAACATAGAGTTCTGTGTTAACAATTATAATTCTGTCGATACAAATCTCAACTGTGCCCTTCTAGTTTAAGATGACATCATGATTATTGTACTTGTTGACCAGACGTCAACATGAATCTATGTCTCTTGGAATTTGAAATAAGATTAATACTTCCTTGTTCATCTATCGATAAAAACAATCATGGTCATGATTCAGATAATCAGTAATATTTTGCTTGTATAAATCTATAATTTTGTACTTATTGGCCTGGTCAGTTGGTGTGGTTACTCCTTTCATTTCCTGGTTTGAAAAGCTGACTCGATTAAGGGATCTTGATGATCAGAATGCTTTAGAATGATCCTCGAAATGAAAATTCCTGTCATAAAGCATTCGATTTACACACACAAAGTCCCGTTTCAAATTGAAGTGCGCTACTGTAACATTTCTTGGGAATATCATAAGGGTTTAAATGGATTGTCGACCTTGATGAGAGACTTCTTTGGGAGACAATTGCTAATGGGGCTACATTATTGTAGCATTACCTGACCTCAAATGCTTCAACAACATCAAAGCATCAAAGGCAACAAGACAATATTGGTATGTTGTTATGGTATATATGTAGGTAGGGCTTTTGTATCTTTAATGTTGCCCAATGTAATTTTTCCTCATGACCAATTTTAAAAATAACAAACGAATATATAATGTTATGCATAGTAGCATGGGCAATTACAGAACCAGCATCCATTCTCAACATAAACATCTACCATTTGTCAACACGATGTGATTCATTTACAAAAATCCCCGATCCCTACCATGATCATAGTTTTGGACACTTTGTCATATCATTTATTTTTTGGGATAGATATTCTTTTGTATATTTGTGTCCTTATTGGCTCTTCGTTTCCTTTTCATGGTTAACTGTTTTCCATGAGATCTTTTAGTTACTAAGGTTATTTTAGGTGCATAGTTATACAATATAGGTATACTATATAAAGTGTGAAGTTAATCGTTTATTTTACTGCACAACCCTATATCCGGGGAGGTTCGTGGGCTTCAAAACCATGCAGTTTTTCATCACTTTTCAAGTGATTTTGACCCTTTTTGGGCAAAAGTTGTCAAAAAGGGAACCCCCTGGATTTTTTTTAATTGACCCCCCCCCCCCCTTGACAGACCCTGGTTACAGGCATGGCCTTTGTGCACCTTAACACCAAGTGTAGAATAGCATGTTATGATGTTGCAGATCTTTTGTCATTTCAATACCCCATACAAGACGTAGAATGGCATAGTTTCTTGTTTATTTAACTTGAATGTTCCATTTTCCCAATTCAGAATGTATATGTTAATAAGTATTATGTTCATGTTCCATTTCACCCATCTTGGTATAGCGCACCGATATGACATGGTAGAATGCCCCCTGTTTGTCCATTCCTTAACTTGAACACTTATCACCCGATATAGAATGGATTGATAGAATGCCTCATGTATGTCAAAGGTTTCTCATCAATGTCCCATATCATCCTGTTTGGAATGGCATGGTATAATGTCTAATGTAAGATTTCTCATCAATGTTCCATATCATCCTGTTTGGAATGGCATGGTAGAAGGTCTTATGTAAGAGGTTTCTCATCAGTCTCCAATATCACTCTGTTTGGGCATGGTAGAAGGTCTTATGAAGCGATTTCTCATCAATGTTCCATATCCATATATAATATTCTATATGGGAGAATGACATGGTAAAAATGTCTAATGTAAGAGGTTTCTCATCAGTTTTCCATATCACCTGAAGAAGAATGGTTTGGTAGAATGCCTCGTGTATGTTAAAGGTTTCTCATCAATGTTCCATATCACTCTGGGAGAATGACATGGTAAAATGTCTGATGTAAGAGGTTTCTCATCGATTTTCCACATCACCTGAAGAAGAATGGTTTGGTAGAATGCCTCGTGTATGTTAAAGGTTTCTCATCAATGTTCCATATCGCTCTGGGAGAATGACATGGTAAAATTTATAATGTAAGAGATTTCTCATCAATTTTCCATATCACTCTGGGAGTTCCACATCACCTGAAGAAGAATGGTTTGGTAGAATGCCTCATGTATGTTAAAGGTTTCTTATCAATGTTCCATATCGCTCTGGGAGAATGACATGGTAAAATGTCTGATGTAAGAGGATTCTCATCAATGTTCCATATCACTCTGGGAGAATGGCATGGTAAAATTTCTAATGTAAGAGATTTCTCATCAATTTTCCATATCACTCTGGGAGAATGGCATGGTAAAATTTCTAATGTAAGAGATTTCTCATCAATTTTCCATATCACTCTGGGAGTCCCACATCATCTGAAGAAGAATGGTTTGGTAGAATGCCTCATGTATGTTAAAGGTTTCTCATCATCGTTCCATATTACCCTGTGTGGAATGGCATGGTATAATGTCTAATGTAAGATGATTTCTCATCAATGTCCCATATCACCCTGTTTGGAATGGCATTGTAGAATGGCATGGCATGTAAGAGGTTTCTCATCAGTCTCCAATAGTAGACGGTAGAAGGTATTATGGAATGGAGTGTAAGAGGTTTGTCATCATATCCCATATCACTCTATTTGGAATGGCATGGTAGAATGCCCTGTGTATATTAGATGTTTTTCATCAATGTCCCATATCACCTTCTTTGGAGAGGCATGGTAGAATGGCCTATTTATGTTTCATATTTAACTTAAATGTCCCATGTCACCCTACGAAAAATGGTTTGGTGGGCAATCCTAATTTTCACATTACTGAAAGTTTACTCGTCTTGGACTCATTAGTAATGAATTTGGAATTGTTTTTTTTTCAAAGTGACTATGGTGCAATTTATTATAAATATATATTTGTTTTAAAACTCAATATCAACCCCGTCTTTATACAGTGTGACATAGCATGGTATAGTGTCATGCTAGTTCTGTCATAGATTGTTCTAATATCTAGGTATCGGGTTAAGAGCTACGCATTGCCTGAACGGAGCTAGTAATATGTGGTATAGTTAAATTGGAATATAGTCTACAGAATTTTTTTTTTGTAGATGAATATGAAAATGTAAATAAAGGTACATCGATGGCCTACAAATTGAAATATATCATATCAGATTATATTATATGATGTTGTTTATCATTCACTTGTTTATCAAATCATGTTTCGTATGGTGACGTTATAATGGGGTTTTAGTTTTTCTAGCTAATTGAATTGACGCTTTGTCACTTAACAATGTCAAGTCTTCTATCAGCAATCCCGGGTTTTATGGGTGTTATGAAGAATTAATATACATATCTAAAGCTGATGTTTGTGTCGTCAGTCCCTACGTGCGACAATACATACGTTATAATAATAACATTAGGAAAACGAGTCAGTGTCTAATCTTTTCAATCAAAACAAATTATTATGGTATTAGTATGTGGTCTCTATCCAAGAACGTTGAATGCAGAGATCAACTCAGGCACTAAAAGGTGGAACATTAAAGTTTAATTATGGGTATAAACACATAACCTTGTCTAAAGCTATAGAATAATAGGTGCACGAACTTCTTTATCTTGTTTTTATACTAAAAATACTGGAAATATAAAATGTTTACTGTGTGATCATAAACCAAACAATCAATAATTAACTTGATACTGGTTTCTTTACAATAAAGAACAAAGAGGTCAATACGGTTACATACACGAATGTGCATTAAAACTGCAGACAGAGAATCAAATAATTGTTATGCTCAAAATACAGACAGAAAGTCAAATAAATGTTTAGCTCAAACTACAGACAGGGTGTCAAATAATTGTTGTACCCAAACTGTAGACAGAGAGTCAAATAATGGTTTAGCTCAAACTACAGACAGAGAGTCAAATAATTGTTGTGCTCAAACTACAGACAGAGAGTCAAATAATTGTTGGGCTCAAACTGCAGACAGAGAGTCAAATAATTGTTTAGCTCAAACTACAGACAGAGAGTCAAATAATTCTTGAGCTCAAACTGCACATAGAGAGTCAAATAATTGTTGTGCTCAAACTAGAGACAGAGAGTCATATACTTGTTGTGCTCAACAGACAGAGGGTCAAATAATTCGATGAAATTCGGAAGGATCAGAGTGTAATCCCTATTCGAATATCACATTTAGCAAGGTCCTAGGCAGGCACGTCTAGGGTGCTTTATTGGATTTTGATCAGAAGAAAAAATCTATGATCTTGTACTTATTAACCCTGCTGAATCCCTAGATATACAGAATCCTTGTAAGAGGTGATGGTTTCTCCCAGTGTGATTCAGAAGATGAGATTGTCAATGGATTTAACTAGACAGCAGATGAGAATCATGGAGTTAATCATAGCGGGGAATGAAATATTAAAATTAAATCGGATCTATAATACTAGTATATAAAAAGGTTCTTGATGAAATTAGATGTATTATGAAAGTAAGCTTGAATATATTTCTTATTAGACTACACAAGTAAATCTTTTGCATACATATTCAACCTTTGGGTATATGTGTGGCGTCAAGAGGCAGGTATTTGGGAAAAGCAGCAGGAATATTATGGTAAATTAAACCCATTTAATACACGGTTGCGTTATACTTTAAAAACGTTCAACTGAATAATGACAATGAAGGATGAACCTGTGTAGGATATGTAAGTAAATATGAAATGTATAATAAGTTTATTTCTTCATTATGGGCAGGGTGAATTATAATCAATTTGGCTTATAATCAATCAACTTTAAGGTGATTTCAAGAAAAAACAAGTATTTATGAGTAGTTGTGTTATTAATCAATTAACAAAACAAATATGCAGATTTCTTCCGAATTGGGAAAAAGTGCACACATGAAGTGAGTACTAGTGTGAACAATTTTGAGTAGTTTGCGTCTAACTTGTGTAATTCATGAGTAATGCATTGTTTTAAAGTTTGATTTATTATGGACACTTTTTGGGTTTGTTAACCATGGTTATACTTTTCAATCACAGTGCTGTCTAATACCATTGGACAAAACATGTACCCATGATTATGGGTCACACTTTTTATTTACCTTTTCAAGAGTGGCAGTGGGACGAACCAAATACACTCATATATAATACGGATACATTATCAATAAAACTACAAGATAAAAAACATACTGTACCACACATTTATAGAGAAAATACAGGCATTATGTGCCAACTGCCTGTTTAATCTATTAATATATCTGGAAGCGGGGTAGCCTTGTGATTAGTTGTACAATAACAGAACATGAAACATGTGGTGTGTCTGCCACAGTTGAGGATGTACATGATGTGGTTACCTCATTTGGTAATGTACATGATCCGTTTACCTCATTTGGTAATGTACATGATCCGTCTACATCATTTGGTAATGCACATGGTCTGTCTACCTCATTTGGTAATGCACCTGATCTGTCCACCTCATTTGGTAATGCACATGATGTGGTTACTTCATTTGGTAATGTACATGATCCGTCTACATCATTTGGTAATGCACATGGTCTGTCTACCTCATTTGGTAATGCACCTGATCTGTCTACCTCATTTGGTAATGCACATGATGTGGTTACTTCATTTGGCAATGTACATGATCCGTCTACATCATTTGGTAATGTACATGATCCGTTTACCTCATTTGGTAATGTACATGATCCGTCTACATCATTTGGTAATGCACATGGTCTGTCTACCTCATTTGGTAATGCACCTGATCTGTCTACCTCATTTGGTAATGCACATGATGTGGTTACTTCATTTGGCAATGTACATGATCCGTCTACATCATTTGGTAATGCACATGATCTGTCTACCTCATTTGGTAATGTACATGATCCGTCTACCTCATTCGGTAATGCACATGATCTGTCTACCTCATTTGGTAATGCACATGATGTGGTTACTTCATTTGGTAATGTACATGATCCGTCTACCTCATTCGGTAATGCTCATGATCTGTCTACCTCATTTGGTAATGTACATGATCCGTCTACATCATTTGGTAATGCACATGATCCGTCTACCTCATTCGGTAATGCACATGATCTGTCTACCTCATTTGGTAATGCACATGATGTGGTTACTTCATTCGGTAATGCACATGATCTGTCTACCTCATTTGATGATGAACGTGGTGCACCTTTACCTCCCTGTTTCGGTTTTATCACGAGGCAGCGAGAGTCGGCTCTTAGACATACCTGAAATTGTAATATCTGACATTTTGAACTTTTTAAAATGGGTATGTCTAGTTTTATGAATTTGGGACTTTTTGTGATATAATTTTTATTTAAGTACAGTTTGTGGCACCTTGCTGAGACTTTGTCAATATTGGTAGCGGGTAATGTTGTGTACATGAATTAGATGTTGGCAGACTAGACTGTGTTTATCGTAGTGAAACCTAATGTGACATTAATCTATGTTAATTCGTGTTCATTTGGATGTCATTGATGGATCCTACATTTTGGCTGGTTTGTGTCACGGTCTATATGCATTTACTGACCTAGTCAGTGTATTTGCATATCTATAAACAGGAACATGTAAAACATAGAGCTGCATTCTTCTATTTAATTATCATTTTAGCATTAGCAAATTGGTCATACCTTCGGCTGACACGCAGTTAAATTAAGCGAATTTGGCAGTACAAAAAATGAGACACCAGTCTATTCAAGCTTGCAGGATTTAATTATCCATCTCTTCTGTGTTGACTAAAATAAAAGTTGTTTGAACCAATTTCAAATGAATATTTTTAAGGTGTTCAAAAATCAGGGGAGCTGTTAAGTTAATTACGTGGTGGTACTGCCTATGCATTTATCTATATAAGGACTATGTAGGCTAGACAAGCATACATGTGCGTGAATTCATATTTTATAAAATGAGTACAACATTTATTTGCAAAACACAACTACACAATTTTGAATAAAAAACTTGAAAACGGATTTCAATGTATTCAGCACATTTCAAAGAACATGTCAGCGTTTTATAAAAGAAGGTTATTAAGGGATAGACTGCAAAAGGATCTTAAACAAAATGAGTAATCTTCAACGCGGCATAGGGTAACCCGAAGACTGGTTTTAGTATAGGCATTCATTCACTTCCAACGATATATTTTTTATGTGTTTTATGATTTTTTCAGGTCGTACAGGGGTCATTGAGAATGATGAAAGTAACCATTGGAGGATAGAATAAAGTTAGGCACTCTGACACTTTACATTGAATACCGTCCTCACAGATGAACACTATCCAGGATGCACTATTTCTACCACGTGACACAATCAAACCAATCAACGATACGAATATTACCTCATGTGTTCATGTAATTTTGGGATTTAGTAATAATTTGTGAATACCAACTAAACGTTTCCCATGTACTGGAAACAACGCCTCCATTCAGAGAGAACTGTCCCAAAAAACTTATCGTGGGACTTATAGCCGACGTGGCATGGTAAGGTGCGTGGTAGAATCATTCAGAACGTGAGCATCCACTGCCTCCGTATCCAGCCAAGTAATTGCACAACATACGAAGGGTAAGTCAGCTGCAAATACCTTAACATTTTGGTCATACAAATATATGTATATGTGGACTTAGATATTGTTGCAGTTTAAGCATGAACAGGGATGTATAATATTGGTGAATGTGACAAGAAACGCCCACTTTTTGAAAACAATATTCTAAATGTTCGAACGTTTGATTTGAAAATCAGAGCTTATCATTTAGTTATGTTAACATTGATTGATGCAATGAAGTAAATTTCAGCCAAATTCTTGCGCTTTTTGATGTTGCCACGTGTGATTTTACTGTGCATCTGAACAATGGCTTAATCCCTGTAGAAATGGGTATACTACGCAGTGACATGACACTGTTCTCATTTAATTACAATCGATATTATCATTTAATCATGAAGCACGAGGGAAATATTTTAAATCTCACAATTACAAAGAGCAGTAAAACATATAAAACGATAAGAACCAAAACTGAAAACCAACTTCAAGCATAAATCAGAAAAACTATCATCAAATCCTATTCAGTTCAAAACTAAATCTGGAAAGTAATATATAAACCCGGAAAGTTCTACAAACCTGGATTTTTTCAAAAATCAGTGTGAACAAGCCAGGATATTTCAAGATGGTCGTAAATTCTTACAACCCCTTGTTATGCGATAGTCTGAACGTTGCTGTTAAAAGTCTGGATCCAAGACGCATGGTAGCCTTACAGAAACAACCAAGACCCCTTCGAAGAACAAGAAAACATGAAAATCTCACTTGATTGATAAATGCATAAACCATACAAAAAATTGAGAAAGAAAAAAAAGCCAAATAACTTATCTCTCCGATTCATTTTGAAGCCTTAAAACCACAGTTTATTAGGTCGTTACGTAAAAAACTGTGAGTTATTATATATTATTATTCCCCTTTAGATTCATCTCAACTTACATTCTGTGGTTATCAAACAAAAACATGGGCATTAAAAGATAACAAAAATATTAGTTTACGGCAAGTATTACATTATTGACGTCATGTACCTTAAGTAATGAGGATTCACACATGAACGGAAAAACATTCACTGTAGAATCATCCTTTAACTTAAATGGCCTTCACAATGAGAACACTTGTTGGATATTGCATTCAAAATCTATAAAATATGTGATGTTTTTATTTTCTCGTACTTCACTGCCCATCAAGAGTGTGGGAACCGAGTATTTAACCATATTGCTATTCATTTAGAATTGCAAAAAAAGAGTTAAAGAAAAAATGAAATTGAAAGTGATTTGTAAAGAAAAAATCGAAATATGCGAATGGTTTAGGTACTGTCCATCAACCCTCTGGCTAATGTGGCTACGTTTGTATGTGGTTTCCATTCAAAATACTAATCGTTTATAAATGAATATCACGAAGTGAGTTGTTCTATTTCTAAAAATAGAATTCTTCCTGAAAGAATAAAGATAAAAGGTGCTCCAAATTACGCAATTATTTTAACATCAATGTCTCACGTGGTTATTGCACATGCCTCGTACCACTTTCAATTAGTGTTCAAATAGTTTAATGAAATGAATTAACTTTTCTTCAGGGTGATCTCGATCAAAATGAAATATGGGATTTCATTGTTTGACCACTCCATTTTATTTTATGATATGATTTAATCGGTAATACATTTATTTTATGTCATTAATAGGTGGTCATCATTTGGTATTATTGTTATTTTATTACAAAATGGTCATAGATCAACTACTCTTTTATTGTTTCCAGTCATTTTTATTGACCCTTCATAATGATGTGATCGCTTTATTTTTACAAAGGGAATACTTTCAATTTAATTATGGTCAAATGTTAAACAGTCCAAGGGCCCATGTATTTAGAAATTATTATTCTATTAATATGGCACAGTTTTGTCGTCTATTTTGATAACCTCTAATACTTTCAGGTGTCATACAAGACTGCAACAGAGCCATAGTGACAGCATTCAAGTGACGAGTTGTCACATGTAAATCTATTGATGCCTTTTGCTAGCCACCAGAGACATTGCTACGATAGAGAGATAGAGGGGTGGAAAGTGTCAGAAATAGCATTATACTGCATATTGCACATTTTGCAAGGCGCGTTTATCAGATACGTTGCGTTACCGTACCACCTCAGTGATCCACCTCTGTGACCTGATACGTTCAAAGAGGTAGAGGTAGAAGCAGGCATACAACTTACTTATGTATAGAAATCATAGCTCTTGTTTCATCTTTGGTTATCTAGCTGTATGAGTGAAGTGAACCATCATAAAGCTAGGTTACCAAAGCTAAGAACAGGGACAAAACACAATATAACATCTTGGAGTGAATGAAAACGCCAAGATGTGACGAAAACCAAGTATCGTAAAAACGAAAAGAGAAAAATTTAGAATGATAAAGAAAAGTCTACATAATAGGGACATTTGAAACCGACAGTCTGAAAGAGAAACACCGAATTCAGAGACAAATTCTACAAATTATCGTTGGCGTGCAAAAGAGACAAGTTCTTGAAAATATTTCTGCTTCGATTATTTGAAGTTGAATCTTTTGACAATGTAAGGTAAAATGACAATTCAATACAGGAACAAGAGTATGTTGGTTCAAGAAGACAGCTGGTCGAATGACTTTCAGTATTACAAAGCATATGCTCCCCAATTGTATTTGGGCGGGCTAGTCATCAAACCATATGATATGCAATAAAGACCAAATTTGGCTTAATACCAAAGTACCTGCATGTAGCTCTGATTTAAAGACATTTACTAGCCAACCCAAAAAATGAGGATAACGCAAGTTATCGTTCATCATACAGCTTCCCAACCAAATTGTAAAATAATATCCACCGCTGCACCATTGAAGATTATTAAGATCACCAACCAAATTATTACAATTACAGTATTGTGTAGAAAAAATTTAGTTTTGAAGGAAACAAATAAATGCGAGCCTAATTTAAACGTTGCAATTAAAGCTGAATATATAAAAATGTTAAAAGTAGTTGGCATTGTATGATTTTCAGCAAACACGCCACATTAGTTAAATCTTATATTTTATATTTTGAAGTTCAAGGGGTGCATATATCAAATGTTGAATGCATTAATAAGAACCATCATCTACATTTGCTATATAACAGTGAAGCATTTGATCAATTGGAAAGGAGGGTAACGCTTGGCTGTAAAAAATAAAATGTCTAGCCAATTTGCAACTCAATGCAAAATTGTTTTTGTGTACCTGTCAATTTTTATGAAAGAAATTTAAATGAATAAGAAGGGGTCTGGATTCTTAGTCTGATGACCCAGTTGGCATGGTTACTGAGCGTGTTCCCAGGGATTGAAAATATAAAATACAAGTTAACAAAAGGAATAAAATTTATTATCAAAAGGAATACATGCAATGTATTCAGAAGAATATGAATTTCGTGTATCAGGTACACGCCATACAGATAAAATCATAGCGCCCACAAAACCATACCATCAAAAGATATTCAATAGTTTAAGGTTTTTATATTAAATCACGTTCAATCATGATCATGGAGCATTGTTAGTTTTGTTTTTGAAGTTTGCCAACAGAGTTGAAAATTATAGAATACTCAAATGAATTGATGTTCATAACTAACTATGATTGCTGCCATTGATTACAGATATATATTTATTTCAAGATGATGGTATATTTCCATGTAATTACTTGCTGATTAAATATATATATTTACGAAAATATTTGTTAAAATGGACATCTTAAACTGTATTATTACGAACTTTATTTGTAACTGATTTCCAGTAGTATTTTACTAAAATGAAAATATGTTTTGATTATGTACACTTGCATGGGTTAAAATCAAAACAATTTATTATATTCTTAAATATATATTAATAATGATACTGCATAGTTATGCTTAATAAATTCATGCAATTTAACAAATATATTTGACATACATTTTTCTATTCGTTTATCAAACACATTTTATCAGTAATGAAACAATGTCAATGTATTCTATTTGATTTACTATCCTTAAGTATTTAAGTATTTTCCACCCACATCATAATTTGAAAGGATCTTTCACTAACCATACTGTTTTAGAAATTAGAAGTAGTCAATATATTAACCTGGAGCTGTTTAGGAATATTAGTGTGAATTTGTAAAAAATATAAGATATTACTTTAATTAATCTCTTGTCGATCTTCAGTTCGAGATCTCCTGTGCAGTATATTAAAACTACCCCAAATTTTCAAAAAGGCCTGGTTATAAGTTTTTATGTTCTGTTTGAACCCTTATTCTTACTGTTGAAAATGGATTCTACCTATACTCTCCCACATGAATCTACTTGTTGAGACTCGATCAAATTGAGCTCTTCTGAGAAAATGAGGATTTTGTATGTATCCCATTGTAGGATGACATGATGATATGCAGCTTTTAAGTCAAGTGTGTATATCACAGAGCCCATGTTAAGTGAATACATCCTTACTGAAATCCTCATTATCTCAGAAGAACTCAAGTTGATTGAGTCTCAATAAGTAGATTCTTGTGGGATAGTATTGGTAGAATCCATTTTCAACAGCGAGTATATGGGTTCTAATAAACAGGACATTGGGCTTGTTTTTTAGAAAGATTTGTTGACTTGTATGATGGAATCTTATAATCACAACATCAATATATATTTCACGCGATCGCTAGGGTCAATGGAAATAATTTCTGAAATATACGGACCTCAGAGTCAATTCCTTCACACATTTTCTAAAGGCTCTCACAATTTACCTGAATTTTCGTATATGTAACGAGTGGAACTAGCCTAGCATTCGAGTCTTTTTCTAAGCTGACCTTTATACTTGCAATAAAAATATCACTCATTTTGAACAACAGATGCAAGTCAAGCATGTAATGTAAATATTTATTTGGAAATCAAAAGCTTCGTGCATTTGGGTTCATTGGCCTTTTTGCAGAGATCTAAGAATTGTTGGATTGTCGGATACTGTTTTAATTGATTTGTGATATTTTGATTTGTATCACATATGATTTGAAGAATAATGACATGTTATGGAGAGGTCTAAAACGCTTTTAGAACGGCTTTTTAGTGTATCAAAATTCACAGAGCACAAATCTGAAACTCTTATGATCTAATATTAATTTCATATCCTAGAGTCAGAGGTTAGATATATATTTCATATGACTTATGTAGGAATCAAAAGTATCGTCTTATTTCTAGTCCGTCGTTAGAATGAAAGGATAAATCAAAATATACAAATAAGTCACGTGAGCGTGTCAGATACGTCATCACGTACGTCACACCAGTAATCAAAATAACACAAAGAAATATGTTCTTGACGAAGGTTTTCAAATTACGACCGACATTTTTAAAGTAGAAACTATTTCGAAAATTCACCGACAAACAGGGGTTCGCCTTCCTGTATTACATAATATTCTGCCATCTTGGATTAGGAAATACTGAGGAAATAGTAGCTTATTATCTTACGATTATACCCGCGATTACCCCAATGAATGATTACATATTCCCTTCTTTTATTTCTCACTTGTTAAAACCAACAACATATTCACCCTTAAACTTATAGTAAAACAAGAATTATTAGACACTGCATATCTTATCTTTATCCGGTAGACATTATTACCCTCGGCATCAAATTATCCAACCCTCAAAAGAAACCGGAGCACAGCATCTAGGCTAACAAAAGCTAAGTGAAGGCCAAGACTAGATATCGGTGCAATTAATGATGAAGTAATTGGTAGGCGACGTTAAAGCTGAGAGATGCAATAGCATGTAATAACATGTCATCTGTCTTAGCTGAGTCACTGGGCTCTTTCTTCCTTCCAACTCACTTGCGGTTGCGTCTCGGCAGATCACATTACCAGGAATGTCGGAGTTTCTTAACTTCATTTGTCCAGTATTTTATTTCCAAAGAGAGACAATGGGAGCTCAGAATGAAATTATCTCATCGTGTGGAATTTCAGAATGTTCGTGCCTTCGATTCAAAGAGGTGCCATTTCCTGTATTTAGCCTGTACTTGTTGCCTTTTTGTTTATTCTTGTTCTCGTTATTATATTGTTTCAACTAGTCTATAGCTATCATCCACAAGGGGATGGCATGTCAGAGCGGATACATGCAAACAAATTCAAACAAGACGGGGGTCATATTTCTGAAGTGGGTATCCATAACTACGTATATAACACTTGATATTGCTAAAATTATCTCCAAAACAATAACGTCTTTTGGACTGTGAGGTAGAATACGATCCCATCTAGGCACCATTTTCAAAAGTTTTCTTAAGATAACACATTGATTTAATATCAAGTGTAGTATTCATGATTATAAAATACACAACGTCAAAGATGACCAGAATAACTTGCAATACCTCTGTGGTCTTTTCAATAAAGCATCGGTCTTCGGGGTCACTACATTTCAAGAAGTCAAATAACACATTTAAAGTACTTTGCATCGACCATAAGTGAGCCTATTCTCCTTTCAGTTTCACGTTTTCAAATGGTATGATATACTGGTCCCGGGGGTGGTACCATCGGATAGAAAGGGCATTAACTAATCGGGATTATACACTTCCCTACAAATGTTGGGTAACTCCATAACTCCCCTATAGGGCCTCATGTAAAAGTCTATTGATGTAAGCATTTTTAAATCAGATATACGTTTCTGACCTAATTTAACTTTTGGAGGGGAGTGTAAAGGTTTAATCAATCAAAATGATATAAAAGCTGACCTCTGAAAAATATAATATCGCCTATCATGATAAAAAATATCCTTTCAGTGGCGTTTGAAGGATTTAGAATTTCCCTCTGTTTCATTTAATGGTCTTGAAATGATGGATATATCTAACCTCCAGAAATTGTTCCATGATTTGTAGTCACCGGGGTTTCACTGTCAATTCAATTAAAGCGCGGTAGTAGCGTAGTTGAGTCACACACGTAATTAGGTCACTGGCCTATTAATTCTAATAGTAGAAACCGCACCTTTTTCATTTAGTTGAACCTACTTGAACCAAATGCACTTTTATGATATATATTTATTTTTTTGCACAGATAATATTCTAACTTGGCTTATTAGTTATTCCTACCGAGGGTCACGTAGATATTATTACTAAACCGTGGCATATCTTTACTCCAAAAACAGTTTGAGATGAAAATGCATACACAAATATGCAGCCTCCTGATTATCTCGGGAGTTTATTTTTTGCCATTATTCAGTTGTGCAATCGTATAGAGGATAGAGGTTCATGCTCATGATAATGGCCCCTTCTGTTACAAAAAGGTCCTTGTGGTAATATAGCACAGTCACATGCTCTTGAAAAGTGCCCCCTTACAGTACAACACAATGTGCTCATGTGAGCCCCTTTTTACACAATCACTGTCATAATTGCTCACGATTAAGCGAGAAATATAAATGCATTTAGTTCATTCTGATTGTATCTTCGTGAGGAGAGAAAGGGGACAATTTATCCAAATAGGCATCCACATTTTAAAGAGTAGATTGAATGTTGAATGTTTCTTGGCTCATTATTGTCCGGATTCTTACAGTTATTGGGTGACCTAAGGCTTAAGTTGCTCATACAATGACAATAGGACAAGGACAACACTCCCGGGGATCAATTGCCACTTTTGCACGAGGACAAGAGACTACAAATATACGGCTTGCTGTATCCGAATTCTGTATAGTTGATAGACCTGCCATCTTTCAATGAATTTAAAACTTGATTAATGTTATCCAAGGATTTTTCATTTTAGAAAATGGCGACATCTTTTAAATACATTGAACAATCTGCAATCTGAAACATCACAAAATAAAAAAAATCTCTACTCGTAAAATGATCGTTAAACATTTCATTAACATAAGAAACCATAACATATACACATGTAGCGAGGTTCTAGGTTCACAACGTGTTAGAACGTGGAGTAAATATTTCTGTATCTATCCAGCTATTGACTGAGTTATGGACATAACGCATATCAGTCCCAGTCCCACTTCAGAGTTTTTAAAGAAAATTCATATATCTTTTTAATATTGATTTTAAACATATTATTTTCACTTTTAAAAAATGCCTGATCTTTCGCACATTGTAAATTCAACTCTTCTGAAATTAAATCGATCACTGTTGAATTGAGATTCGTAGCAACAATATGTATGCATTGACTATATCATAGTTCTACACTGTATATATGGAATTGAAATACATTGATTGATTCATATGATCTTTATACAGGAGAGATGTGATTCATTACAACTCTCCCCCTGATGGTACACACCCTTTTGTTTATAGAGACGCTATTTTACCATGGGTATTAAATAATCAAACTACCATTGGAAAGCAAAAATATCAGCAATATGAATAAAATAATGAGAATGTTTAAGTTGCTACAAAATACTTTCATGAATAGGGGGCAAAAATTTAATCATTTCTTCTAAATCAGATAAAAGGTTATCTTTTATTATATTCAAGTATAAGTGCTAGTCACGTAATGTCTAAATTTTTGCATCATACCTTTACCAAATAAGGAAGCCACTTCATGCAAGTATATGCTGACATGAATGCTGGGGTCACAATGATCAAAATGAGACTGTAATCAATAGCATGTGGTACCAATGCTGGAATATGTATGTATTGTAACACTTCGGATTTTGTTTCATGTATGCCATACCATTTTTGGTAACAAAATTTTCTCTAAATGACATGTATGTATGTATTTATTTATTTAAGTGTCACGCCAATATATAAAATTACATATTATTAAAAACTACATAAAATCACTGGCCCTGCCGGTGTCGGCATATGAGACACTATGGTGTACAATAATCACTTTTAAGACCAAAGTTTTTAAATAAGTTAAAATGATCGTCTTTCAATACATAGTTTAATAATTGTCTTTCCCAAACGACGTTGAAGGAGTTCACAGTTCATTATTAAACAATATTTTGCAAGGTTAGATGTTTCAAAGTCCTCGCCAAATATTGTCCTTGCACTATCCATAAGCTCACTCCTCTCGAGCTGGTCTAAAGGGCATTCTATCAGAAAATGCAGTTCTGTTTCGACAGCATTACCGCAATGACAGAGGCGCTCCTCAAGAGGCATATTGATATAACGGCCCGTTTCTAATTTTAACGGTAAAGTGCCACTTCGTAGTTGAGCAATGGCACGTCTTTCATGGCGGGTGAGGTTAGCATTCATGTTTATTACATAAGGCCAAATAAGGCCCAGTAGCATACTTTCAATTAAAGTTATCTTATCAAAGTGTAATTTATGGATTGATTTCCCATTTGGTTTTATAGAATTTCCGGCACGTGGAGGAGTGGGATCTACTTCAGGTAAGTAAATAAATCAATGAGGCTTTAGTATCTGTGTTTGGGAACCCGTTAAAATATCATACAGTAATAGAAAGTTTAAGCTTGCAATGTTTTTCACAACCTAAACGTGAACGGAAAATATTTAAGCGATGCATTTGTATGGGCGATTGGTCATACACTCCCCTCCATAAGTTTGGCGACCTTTTTCCCCCATTGAACTACGTGTTAAAGCCTCTTTACGATATTCATCAAATAAACTAAACACTTAGTGTTCAAAAAAGTTAGACAATTCAATTTTCTATATAAAAATAGTTTTTGCTGAATCTTTTACTGAAAAGATATCCTGATTTCTGATTTGCCCCGAACCCTCCATTTCCCATTGGATTACATGGACGTGTCGCAAAAAGCTCGCGCACGCATTGTTACACATTTTGTGGCGTAATCCAGAGGATCCTCGCTTTTAACATGATAGAATGTGACGTTTTTGAGAAAAATGTACACACATGAAAATCCTTTCGTCCTCCACATTTACCTCTATATCTCAAAACATTTTTGACAAATAACTCTGATATCATATATATATTGTTAATGAGCTAGGAGCATCATAAAACTCGAATCAATTGATATTTTAGGTGAAATAAATATACGTGTTGCTGTGCTTGAAAATAGGCGAATGGCGTAAATTAGCCCTATTTTAATGAATTTTGAAAACCTTTCGTCCTCCACTTTTCCACATACAACAGAAAATACATACTTTTGTGAACAAAATCAACTATTTATTAATAAACTAGAGTTTAGGAGCAAAATAATCATGTATGATTTATTAAAAATTGATCTCGTATTTTTTGTTTAATGTACACCTGAAAAGTTGAAGGTACCAAAAATGAGCAAAAAAGGTCGCTGTCAACAGATTCTATTTTTCAGACTCTATGACGTCACAATATGGGACGCTTACTTAAATTCATCCTTTGAAATAAAACTTCCATCTACCTTTATCAAGACGAAAAATAAGTATAATAGTCATATATTGTTTGAGTTATGAGCGTTTAAAGACGAAAAATAATTCAAAATGTAACGTGTCAACATGGGATATTTGCCAGATGTTTTGGTAAAAAACTCTTTTTTAAAAACGAACGCGCAAAAAATGTGAACGGAGTGTAGTTGATCTAAAATCTTCATCGAAACAGCTTTAAAATGATATATAACTTTAATTAGAATATTATCTTATAATCCGGGGAATCAAAGTTACATTCACGCGATACCCTTTAAAAACAAATGCGCCACCTTTTTGCGACACGTCATGGGAATGACGATTTTCAAAAATTCATCAAATTTATCATCAATTTTCGACCTATTGTAATTGAGGAAAAAATTGAGAAAATTTGGAGGTATTGGAAATAAAGTCAAGTTTCGTTTCCATCAATAGTATTAAGTTATTTCATCGCCGGTTAAGTAAATAAAAACTCAAAGGTAAAGAGGCTTTAACACGTAGTTCAATGGGAGAAAAAAAGGTTGCCAAACTTATGGAGGGGAGTGTACGTATAGGTAGGTGTTTCGATTGTATATGCAAGCTTGAACTCCCTATTGTGCTGCTGAACCTGGAAATCAATTGAATTAAGAGAGGCAGCTTAAACGTTTTCTTAAAATTACATTAACATGATTGTGAGCGATGTAATGTCCATTAAAAGCTGTTATTTCAAACAACAAGTCCTAAATCACCCATGAGGTAACCGAGGCCATTGTATTTAATTAATTTTTGTGCGAAATTAATTAAGGGGGGTAGAAACCATGGTTTAACCTTGCCCAGGCTCTCATACTATAGTAAATATCAAAATCTTGTAAAACAGAAACACAACATATCTATAATTTGATTTAATAATTTAATTTAGATAAAAACTAATATCACCATTTTGAGCTACACATGTACACGTACATCTTATAAATAACAAATATCAAATTGTCATTTTTATTCGGCCTATGTCTGTTCATCATGAGATCCAGTCTCAACATTGAGCAATATCAATATTTTATATAAATAAGTACACTATAAATAAATATAGACAGTCAGTATATACCAATGGTCAGCTCATTGCTCGAGTATATAAAGTCCATACTCTGTGAGTCTGATGATTAAACCAATGGCTATAATATTTGAAAGTCAGTTTGTAGAAATGCCGATTGCCAGGCGAATCACAGAAACACGCGTGGAATACATGTCATAAAATTATCATAGGCGGCAAGTAGGTCCCGAATAAACAGTTTTTAGACCCTACTAAATATCAAGTTCATTGTTTTTCGGGTCCCGGGCCTCCATTCTACGTTCCCACAAATCCTGAAGGTGGACCAATGAGACGGGATCCATTCCTTCTATTAAATTATGCACAGCGTTCCTCCTCATCCTTGGCGACAACGAAGCAGCATCTTGCCTCAAGTTGCTATGGTCACAGATTCCGTTGCTATGGTCACATATACCGTTGCCATAGTCACATATACACTCCTTCAGTGACTGTTTCATGTCTTTCGTATTAAAAGATCCACGGGGGCTAGAATCCATTGCGCAATTAGTGTCCGAATTACGCATTGCCAGGTTCCAGTTTGCTATCAATGTGTCTATTAATGAATCTATAGATGATGTATCGAATCCAGAGAAAATATGTGGCAATGCGTTTCTTCGTCTCCGCATACACGTACAGTCTTTAGATTCATCTTTTCTTACTGGCTCCATCCCCATAGTTATAGTATGTACGGTTTCCCTTGCTCCACACGTCTTCTCCATACAATAGTCTGGCATATTAATCTCGATACAATATGTATGCGTTATTAGGATTTAGTAATTCACGAATTACCTTTCGTAATAATAAATTCTATAGTTCTATTCAGCCCTTTTGTATGTTTAGTAGTATACTCTGACGTCAATGCGATGTGGTTGAATAAAAAAATGTTGATGAATATACTCAGTTCAAAAACTAGTCCTTGAAGGAATCGTGTTCAACAGTGTTGTGTAGTGTCATGTTATATACAGAAGTATGTACTAAGTATTGATAACACTTTATGGGATGTATGATAAGAGACCTATAACCCCTCGAGTCATCACTACCGGCGAAAACAATTGAATCATGATGACGAACGCAGAATGATTCATACAGAATTCGTTGGCATTTATGATTACTAGTACTGCGTAAATCTTATCAATACCATAGAAGGATGATATTGTATTACTCAAACCGGTGGAAGATATGTGGTGATTACAAGAAATGCCACTGTAAACATTCCATTCTCACTAACGAATAACAGAGTTAAAGGCCCTATGTAGAATTTGAAAAACATTATATTATAGTCTTGTTAGACTTTTATTTTTAGTCAGACTTTTCTATTTCAAATTTTTCATTTTCAATTCGACAACAAAAGCCTTTTAATACGTCCAATTTTCGATACTCACACATTGCTTTCCAAACACCATGAATGGGTTGAGTGTATCTTACCATTGTGACCGCAACACGAGAGCTAACTGTATTTCACGGGGGGTGTAAATTGCCCAAATGGTTACACTCCCCTCAACAATTTGAAGCTAGGTAAACAGGCTTTACATGCGAGCCAGGTTGTCAAACTTATAGAGGGATGTAAGCTCTACCGACATTTATTTTAGAAATAAGGCAGTACAAATTATCTGTAACTAATATGAATATTTCAATAATCATTAACAATATCATGATGAGACACCTGTATTGAATTTCAAATATTTGGATATGTAATATTCCTCAAAAATGCTGCCTACGTCAACATATTTCTCAGAGTCAATAAGACGCGGGTTGATATTTGACACTTAAGAAATAATGAGTTCGTCATTTACGTCAGCTGTGGTTTGAAAAAACGACGAGACAGGAGAAGGTCGGGTTGTTTTACACATGTATCTACACATGAAACGGCACATGTGAAAGTCATAAAAACTTGTATATTTGTATATTTGAAAAGCCTAGTATGTACTTTTATCATTGCAACCTTAAGCACAGTGTTTATAAAACGAATCGAACGAACAACGGAATCACGAGCCCAGGAAGAAGATTTAAATCCCCCCCCCCCCTCAGTCACTGTATAATGTAAAAATATTTTTTCTAAGTAATACATAGTGAGTGGGAGGGGGATGAACTCTTGTCCCTGTGTCCAGGGAATGGAATTAAAAACTGCCAATTGAATATTTGAAAATTTAGCAGTACAATTGTAATTTTGGAAATGTCATTCAAAGAATGTAAGCGGACATGTAAAGCTTTTGTCAAAAGTAGTTCAAATAAGGTCAAAACTAGGTCATAGTGAGCTGGGGGTGTGTACGTATTTTTCTTGGATACTCTTTATTTCCTGAATAGTATTTTACTAATTGCAAAATAATTGTTCTTAGATTTTATATTTTTTTAATCACCAAATACAGGGTGATTAAAAGGCCCAAAACTGGAGGTCGTTTTTACGAATTCCCATTCATGGATAATCTACACCAAATCAAAAAACACCACGTGACTACCGTACAGCAAATATGACTGCTAAAGTCACCGTAGAATTTTCACCAGCCGTAGAATTTGCTATCGCCCGTAGAAATGATGGACTGCACGCTCGCCGTAGCAAATTTGACTGAGATTTAGTCAATTAATGGGCAATCCACAAACTCTGATTTCCATTTCACCATCTGTCAGTTTCTTTATATCTGATTTCTTGAAGGATAAATATAAATATCACCATACATGAAAAAATTGTCATGTCATTTCTAGTTATCGTATTTATGTTAACTAAGTGATTTCAGAGCTCAGACAGACGGACAGACCGGGATGCGTCGACAATATGGCCCCATTACACTGGTGATCCACTCGATTACGAACCGTTTTGGTAACAAAATGTCGGAAGTCGAAGGCACGATTTTTCTTTTTTCCTTATTTCACGCGTTGTAGGCAGAATCCCCACGACGTTTTTTCTCACAACGTGCAGCAGTATCATATATTTTAGAAAATGTACATGTTTGCGAAAAAATAGCTTAGAGGACAACAGAATCGTCGATTTACTTCCTCACTTAAGTTACATAAACGGTTTTTCGAAAAACAGTTAAGATCTGCACTTTTAACCCAAACCGTTTATGTAACTTAAGTGAGGAAGTAAATCGACGATTCTGTTGTATTCTGAACTATTTGTTCGCAAATATGTACAATTTCTTAAACATATGATACTGATACACGTTTGTGTTAGAAAATGTCGTGGTAATTCTGCCTACAACGTGTAAAATAAGGAAACGAGAAAATCGTACCTTCCGGATGTTCCGACATTTTGTTACCAAAACGAACCGTTTTGGTAACCAGCGTAATCGAGTGGATCACCAGTGCATTAGATGGTGGGGATATAATAAAAAAAAAATGAACACAAGATCTAGTAGTATTACATATATATGAGTTTTTACAATATTGCTGATTAAATATTACATGATTTATAAGTATAAATAATACATCATTAGCCTCCCCTCCGGCATATCATGATTTAGCAAACATGGGCATCTTCGCAATATGACTATAATCGATGTTTCGGTTGACATCGATCATCTACCGCTAGAAAACATGTATTTTCAAAACGCACTATCATTCCTTTGGACGGTTACGCCCTAGCCTGTCATGGGCCTCTGCAAAATGTCCGGCTGACACAGCAGATATAAGTGAGACCTCCAGTGCCATTGTAAAACCCGCAATAATCTCCGCCAATCTGCGCGTTTTATCTTGTCCCTCGCATGCAATGATACGTAGGCAATCACGCTGTGTCGGAAGATTAACAGCGCCACCTTTTAATGACAACATAACTTGCGGCATATCGACTTTGACTTGAACCCCTCCATTTGAATCCTTCTCAATACTTGTATAACACACCGAAGATTCTGAAATGTACCCAAGATTTTGCCCCGTTGCTATAAATATTGCTGTCACCAAATTTGAAGCGTTTGCAGTGGTACCTATTGTGCATGATCGAGTATTCGCGCGCCTTGCAAGCATCCATGTTTCATAAAGCTTCGCTGCACTTGTTTTTAGGTACTTTGCCAGATGATGTTTGGATATGTATCCCTCCGCAGCCACAGCTATTCCCCTTGATGCCATGGAATTATGTTGAACTGGCTTGCGATCTCCAACAAGTCCGCTGTATGCCCAACTTGCTGTTATATCAACATACGGAAGCTCTAGAGGGACTGTTTCTTCTACCCACGTGGCGATGTCCTTAGAGATCGCATGGGTAAGAATGTTTAGATCATAGTCGACAACACAATCATCACTTGTCGTAAATACATGAAGCATGTGCAGAGTCTGAAGAAGAAAATGTGTAGTGTACGTAATTTTAAGTTCACAAGCATGACAGACACGGACTAGTCATCTAATTAAATAATAATCTAAATAATCTAATTGACGGCCCTGTATTCGAAATATTCTTACCTCGCAGTCGATGAACGGCTTCAGCTTTGATAATGTCACTTTGTCAGAGTACCTGGCCACGATCACCCTCTGGATGAACTCCTGTTTACTTTGGAGCCATTTTGAAAGCATATCAGCCTGTTTGACATTAGATGTCACAAACATAGGGCTCTGGCTGATTGTTTCCTTCACTACACATGTAACGACACCGTTTGACCCATTAAAAGCACGTGATCCCCTTGTGGCTGAGGCGACCATGGCGCCCTCTGTTGTTGCGATGGGGGCAACGACATAATCTTTCACATTGGTTCCATTGAACAGTAGGGGACCACCCATTCCTACGGGAATCCGAGACATTCCGATGGGGCACTCTATTAGGCCGTGAAGTTCGTCGGTTGTTGTGTCTGAATGTGGACTCCACCATCCTTTTAAATATGGGAGTTCTTTCCCAGCTGATGATTCTACCCACTTTCGGCGTGCTTCACACATTTCTTCTGAGTGGCCATTGAGTTGGTCACCGGGAACGTACGGAATCCCAGTCTTCTTAGACTGTTCATGGTAGGTCTTGTCAATTACATCAGTAATTTCAACTGGGCCCCATTTACTTCTTCGTGTTACAAACAATGGAACTCTATCTGAAAATGAAATCATTCAAGAGTTTTACTATGCCACCTATCCACAAGCTTACGGTCATATTCTTTCGAAAATGCTGTTACTACCATATGGAAAGAATGCCTCGGGAAAGCTTTGAAAGAAAGTTTGAATTCCCGTTACATATTTTGAGTATCACTGAACTCAAGAAAACAACTGCGTGGCAGTACTTTTAAAGGCTTCAAAGATTCAACATAATATGATGATTGGAATCTGTACCTCCGAAGAAGTGTTTTGCTTTTAGGATATCGACATTGTGTGCTGGATGTACATTAAGATTTATTTAGCTTTGGATTGAAGTTCTGTTTGATTCACGATCTACCATTATTAGTAGCACGATCGACCAACACTCATGGACATGATGGCGTTTGTTAGGCCTCTTTTTTGCTCTTCAATTGGTAATTATTTTGACTGGTGTGGCCAAAGTATTTTTTGAAGGTTATCGTTTGTTCGAATACTGTGCAGTGATTTTCGAAGGATCCTAGTCAAATTATTGATTTTAAGCTATAGATCCAATATGAATGATCTCTTATCATCATACTCACGAAACATTTCATTTTCAATAAAGTTTCACCATACTGTGGTATTCTGTTTTCAAATAGTGGAATGTTAAGCGTCCAGCCACTATTTTTGAAAATACATCTGTATACGTATATGAATTCATGTAAAAAGTTGCAATTTATTAGCGCAATCCTGTTTTTATCTGAGTTGGTACCAAAAACTTGTTTTTATTTTGACCTAATTACCACAATGATATCGGATATATCGGATATCAATGAGAATCGGATGCCTTTGAATGGAGTATATTACAGATTTGAGAAGCAATGGAATGCTTAATATACCAGTACGATCTTATTAAGATTTACAGAGTCATCCACAAAACAACTGTCTACGTTCATAATATATATATCATTAAAATACATAAAAATGTAAAATTCATCATGCTACGGAATGTTAGCCACTTTTAGGGATGTAAAATAAATCGTACATGAGATTTGAATATGATATTATGCATATCATTTCTTTTGGCAGTAGGCTATTCGGTTAGGTCGATATAGCTTACAGGAAGAGACAAAAGTCGACAATAATTGCACTCTGGACATTAAAACAACGATAAAGAGCAGAGTCGTAACTTCCGTTTTTTGGAGCGCGGATCTGAACAAATACTATCAGTAAAACAAAGTATTTTGTTAAAATGCAAACGTCTTACCTATAACTTCAAATGCTCTTATTCCTCGTTGAAGAAATGAAGCAAACATCTTTTTGTAATTATGAAATGTCCTTAGGATGCTTTATACAGAGAATACATGCGTCGACCCTTACGCTTACCCACTCATTTGGGTGTGAAATATGCCATTCTTCTTATAATTCTTATATAAGTGAATCGTAATTCATATTCGTCTTGCTACATTTCAAGAATACTTGTCCGGTCATTCATCGCACTTGAACACTAGAACCAATATTGAGAAACACAATCGTGTTCCGAAGAATACTACATTCACACGGGTCACGTTTTAATCAAATACGGATTAGATGCTATGCCAAGATATTTTATTTTACCCTTGCTACGATTGCATCACGCTAGTCAGTGTTTTGTGTATCCATCTGCTCATTTAAAAATGCTAACAATTCCCTACATTGTCGTCTGTGCTCCACCAGTGTACCTCTGACAAGGTTTACTAGTCTATGATCATCAAATACGTTGTCCTTTTCAATGGCATTGAATTCGCAAACTAATATATCTGAGAGAACTGGGTAGGGCAAACTGTCCTGACGTAAGACTATTTGTTTGACTTGCTCCAAAATAAATAGTCCGTAGTTTTCTCTCCAAATAACAACCAAGCATATCATACAATGCTCAATTCGTCCACTAATTATTACTATTGAAATATGTTTATATGTGATCCTTTGATCAGAAAGTCAAGTTTTCATAGTGTAATGAAAATCATTAAAATAACATCTTACCGTCACCTTACCTTTTCATACGTTGGATAATGAAAAGTTCAAAATGAGATTAGCATCCGAACAAATCCAATGTGTAAATGTAAACATTTGAGTAAAATGCATAATAACAGGTCTTAACATGACACCTTAAAGGTCATCTTTTTATTTAAACACTAAATATACTCGTATGCCACAGCATGTCCTATGCTTTGTCCTTTTTATTAGTTATTTTTGTTTGCAACCAACTATGAAGTAACTTTAGTGCATACTGACAAACGTTAGATCCCTTAATAATAGATATAGTATACCAAAAGCAAATCCACTCGAATTTGTATAAAAGCCTGACAGCCCCAATATTATCATAAAAGCATAGCCTAACGTGATATCAAAAATGAAATTATTCAGTTTATCCCATGTTATCTTGGACTCCAAAGTGGTTATCAATGAACTAAAACATGGTTAATCAATTGCAATATGGCATATTTATTTGTAAATACAAAATAAGAACATTTTATGGCAAAGGTAACAGAATTTCTCTCTTATCGGTCGTTTATTTTCTTGTCAGTGTACCCCTCTTTAAAATAAATACCCATGGGCCAATTAGTGAGAGACTCCCCTAGATATATATGTTCATATGTGCAGTAAAACCTGTATATAGTGAACACATGGAGTCACAAAAAGTGTTCACTGTAGGTAGGTGTTCACTAGGGAGGGAATTTTACACAGGAGTCAATGTAAAATGTGTTCTGAAGTGGTGTCCACCAACACAGGTCACAGGTGTTCCCTAATGAGATGTGTTCACTTAAACAGCTTTAACTGTACTCCAAAAAACAGCAAAATGTGATATTTAAAGAACACTTTTGTTTTATCTACCGAAAATGTAAATATTGTATGATGCACTAACTCAGTAGCCTCGTGCTACAAGAGGATGATTCAAATTTGGTGACAGGTTAGCCCATGACCGTCCTCATCCATTCAAGTTTATTCGTTTGAATAAATCAGTTTGTTACAAAAATCCATCATGTATGTTTGGGTTAGTAAGTCTACCTCAGTGACATGCTTCCACACTAATTCCCAGAAGACTGTTCTATGTATACAAATTCATCAGTGAACACTTGTCACTTATCACGTACATAGAATAAAGATG
This sequence comes from Owenia fusiformis, assembly GCA_903813345.2. Classification (NCBI taxonomy): domain Eukaryota; kingdom Metazoa; phylum Annelida; class Polychaeta; order Sabellida; family Oweniidae; genus Owenia; species Owenia fusiformis. The sequence goes on from CAIIXF020000010.1 coordinate 9,284,801, forward strand.
AAATACAATGGAGACGTACTGCATTTAGATAACGCACAAGCCTTAATAATATTCTCTCGGAAGAACCACTTTGCAAACCCTCAACTACAATCTTTAATTAGTGATAGCCTTCAATCAAATCTGAATATGTACTAGTCAAAACATCCTGACAGTACATTGCTTATGAGTTGCTAACACGGATTTCATATTCAAACTCCTCCATGTATATAAGGGCATGAATGTACGGTTCCATTTGAGATGGTGATGATCATTAAGATTGTAATAGTAATGACTGTTACAATCCATAGACAGAGAATAGTGAGGCAAGCATTTATTTAGGATAAGAGTAACTAACTCCACTTATTCCTGTTCAAGTTCAACGAGTACTCCATCACAATCTTTAGGGTGTAAAAACATGACTGGCTTTCCATGGGCGCCAATTTTGGGATCTTTTCCCAATGTTCTAATATTTTGCGCACGCACAGTTTCAAGAGCCTTTGTAATGTCAGATACCTGGAAGTAAACCAAAGAGTAAATAAGATCGTGAAATATAATTGAACTATTTGTCAAGTGACCTTGCAATCTTTTATTTATTAAGATTAAATGCAAGGATAACATTCAAGCAAATGGAAGTATTGAAACGTTTGCCTATTCAGGAAGTTACTTCTGGTAGAATATCCTGGTTAGAAGCATGATAACATAATCAAATTAAAGCTTTACAATAAGAAACCCCGGGAATAGAACTGTTCTAACATTACCGTTGATGAATTTGAATAACATATTCCAATATAAAAGTACTTTTAATTAGTGAAGGGTTAACTCAAATATAAATTGCTTTGGAATAATTGAGATATTTGATTTGTGCTTCTAAATAGTTAAACTACAGTATAAATATAACCAGTGTTTTTCCCACAGGCAGCACCCATTGAAACCAGTACTATTTGCAGCCAGTGCTCTCTTGTAAACAGCATTTCCTTACAATAAATACTTACTTGAAACCAGCACTTTTTCTGTTCATGAATGCCGTGCACAAGATGTGATCTTATACTGGGAAAATCAGGGGGTTTGGGGTGTTCAAGCAAGACCCCCTGGCAAAAAATTAAGATCATGCATTGGCAAAAGCTGGCTACAGGCCTGGAGTACGAGGGAATCTACATTACTTGAGGATAATGGGGGATAATGGGGGAATTGAGGGTTCTCAGTACCTCTAGACATATGTGATGCATGCCACCTGATTGATTCTTCTCAAGGAACTTGGCGATAGGACTGTTTTCTCCCATAGGGTACAGCAACTAGAACATAAAACAAAAGTATATCGCCATCTATATAATGATTACAAACATTTTCAAAATAGGCAAGAGCTACAGTACTGTTCTGAGTTCTGCTGACCTCTATAATACCAAGCTGGTACTAGAAACATACAATACTCAATCTCATACAATGTATGTACATTACAAGTATATAATAGAGCTCAGTAGGTGCTTCAAAGGTACAAATAATTAACTCATTCAATACTTAGGCAAAAAACACTAAAATACTGAAGAATTTTTGAAAATTGCCATATATGGTACCTCTTAGATAATATATAAATTATATACATGGGCATACATATGTAGTGTTATATATCATTTTAAAGCATATGATATACTCTTTCAGAATCAATAGGTTTTTAAGTCCCATTTTATAGGTTGTCATGGTTACAAGATTCCAAAAAATACATTGGGTTTGTGCTTTGACGTGATATCACGTCCTTCGTAGTCAACATATGTGCTTTATGACGTCATATCATGTCATTCGTAGCGAATGAGTTGATTCATTTCAATCTCAATATGAATAAAACTTTGCGGTTTAAGGTAGCATCTTTTTTCATCGTAGGTTATTCTTATAAAATGATAAAGCAATATGTTATGTTACTAGCATAATTTACCTCTATTTTAGTGTCCCCCAACTCTACAAATACTGTGTAAACCCCATGATCTGGCTGAGGCTAGAACAAAAAGTGTACCTATTAAAAATGTTTGATTAATGACATTATAATTCCCTAAACAAATACCTAACTATTGGGTCATTTTCAAGTGCTTTCTAAATGATTATTATATCTCATGATTTTATAAGGCAATAATAACAGCATGCATAAGTATATTATCAGTTGTGTGTTTAAACCTCTATAAATTATATAATATACATGTAAACATCAAAACAAATGATTATGGTTGTCTTACATGCGCTTCGCTGACTTTTGCCCCAAGTGTGTCTCTGTACAAGGCAGTGGCTTTATCCAGGTCTGGCACTGCAATGGCAACATGATTCAGTTTACCAATGTTCCAAAGATTTTCATTCACAGCGGTTGTACCCTGAAAATGTTATACACGTGGATGAGAAAAGAAATCAAATTGGAAAAATGGTACTAAGATGGAACATAAGACTTACTAATTACCAATAAACTGTTAACTAAAAAGATTAGACTATGGGGTATGTCTTATTACATGTCCTATTGGTCCTGAAAGAGTATATCATATGCTTTAAAATGATATATAACACTACATATGTATGCCCATGTATATAATTTATCTAAGAGGTACCATATATGGCAATTTTCAAAAATTCTTCAGTATTTTAGTGCTTTTTGCCTCAGTATTGAATGAGTTAATTATTTGTACCTTTGAAGCACCTACTGAGCTCTATTATATACTTGTAATGTACATGCATTGTATGAGATTGAGTATTGTATGTTTCTCAGTACCTCTAGACATATGTGATGCATGCCACCTGATTGATTCTTCTCGAGGAACTTGGTGATAGGACTGTTTTCTCCCATAGGGAGATACCTCTGTGAACTTAGGAAAAAATCATTTAACAAGTTATTCTGCCTGGCCTTATTTATTATCTGATGTCTCCTATGGCCCTTTGGTGGCTAAGCCTACAAGTAATACACATAGGGCTCGTAGGTGGCTAAGCCTACATGACATGTAATCAAGCTGGACTGGGTTTAACTTGTTCCCGGGAACTTGTTGAACTCGAAAAAGTAAATGTTCATGAAAATTAATGTAAATATTTCTTTAGGTAAAAAATGGTGCGGATCTGGTGATGAAAATCATTTGGTTTTAAAAAATAATCTCGGGCTGAGAGTGACCCCCCCCCCCCTTCAGAGTGGGCATGGCACATTGATAAGTCCTGTCAGTCGCCTCTCCAACGGAGAAAAGCATTTACTCACCAAACACGATGTTTGCTGAACGGTGGCCACTGGTTTGTTCTAAAAATAATAAAAAACAATAATACATGGTAATAGAGATACATCCCTTGAAATGAATGTCAAACCGAAGTCACACAAGGGCATTTCTATTCCAGCGATATCTTACACGCAACTTACAATAAAATCCAATAATAACTCCCTCAATAGAAACCTATTATATTCATGTAAACCTTTGACAAGTCTAGGAAATCAAAATACACGCATTACTTACCAAATGTCGACTTAAAAGTCGAAGTCGAGTAAACATTTTAGCTGCCATTTTGTAAACACAAAATGACGTCATTTTGGGGAATACCAGGGATTTCCCATATAGAAACTCAGTTCATCCTAGATTCAATACATGCATACAACACGGGTTACTAGAGTATCCGCGTATATTGAGTATGACCTGTTCTAAGCTTACGAGTGTGGCCGTATTTCTGTTCGCTTCCTGGTCATCTCAACCCCAAGTCAACTCAACCCAGTAAAACTCAACCCCAAGTCAACTCAACCCCAAGTCAAGTCGACCCCAGTAAAGCTCAACCCCAAGTCATATCAACCCTGTAAAACTCAACCCCAGTAAAACTCAACCCTATATTTCCATATATTGATAAACTTATAAGAAAGTTTATTTCATAAAAATAATTCTGATTATTCAGTTTGTGGTTTTCATTCTTAGACCACTGCCTTTTTCGATAGTTAATAATGAGTTTATCTCCAAAATCTCAGCATGGTACTAATAGGATTAAAATATGGGTCATTTTATTAATCTTGCTAATACGTTTGTTTTGTTGTAATCCCTATGAGGTTGACACTCGTGATTATTTGGAAAACTGGAACATGACCATTGCTTTCCAGGGACATAGCCAGCTTTCAGTCAGGGGTGCAGATCGTGGCATAAGCGAGCCAAAAAAGATATGTTTTGACAAAAAATGATGCAACTTCCTTCAAAATTGGGGGGTGAGTGTGTGCGCACCCCTCCTGTGACAACTTGATGAATTATCCTTGAGCTTAATCGTTTTTTGGAATACTTTTACAACTTTCTATTCAAAGTATCATGCAAAATGCTAGATTTTCAGAAATGAATTACTTAAATTATTCATCATAAAAAATTTAATTCGACATTGCACAAATGAATAGGGTTGAGTTTTACTGGGGTTGAGTTTTACAGGGTTGAGTTGACTTGGGGTTGAGTTTTACTGGGGTTGACTTGACTTGGGGTTGAGTTGGACTGGGTTGAGATGACTTGGGGTTGAGATGACCTGTCACCTTTCTGTTCCTATAAACAGACGAGGTGAGTACTTGCTTTTTATGAACACTTTCGAACGTTTTCTTTTTATCCTACTTGGTCAATGAATGATACTTGGAATACTTATAATGCCAGGCATATCACAAGGGGCCTTAATCAAGAGAAAACGTATTAATATTAGATTGAAGCCGTAAAATCCTAGTTTCCAGCATCTCTGATCAGTTTTTGTGTAACACAACGCAACTCCGAAGAGGATGACACATCTTATGTAGGCTTATAATATATAGCTAGATCTACGAATTAGTCATGAATATTTTAAATAATTTAGCCTGCTCTGTCCAAATATGATACATCTTTGAATTTTTGAGAATACGAATGTCACTGGTGCCCCATTATTGGAGAATACGGTTGTGAAACAATCAGTGGGCCGTGTTACACTCGTTTCCATGACATTTCACAAGCGTATCCTCTGGGAAAAGACAAATCCTTCTCTTGCTCACTCTACGGGGATCATATAAACTGAGATTTGGAGATCTTGTTCAGGTTAGCCATAAAAAGGTTTGGGATTTGTTTTTTCTACTGTGATATTAATGATTTGGCTCTAAGGCGAGAAATCTGTACTTTGTGATTGATATTCCATTATGAACAGTTACATTGCTAAAATAGCTCATGTTTAACATTTTTTTGTTACATTACTATTAAATACAGCATAAACTATATTCAACAAACACAATTTCAAAAAGGATAATATAGAAGTTAACCTTTATTTTCCATTTTTAAGCAGCTGTGCCTCCCATGACTTTCCAAAACAGGTCATATTCGTAGCCTAAGAACCGGTCATACTCCATATACGTGGAAACTCTAGTAGCCCGTGTACATGACAATAGTGGATGAAGATTTTGAATTTTGAGTCTGGGAAAAAGGTCCGCGTTTTCGCAGAAATTTTTTTGAGCCCCTGAAACCAAAAATTGGGCCCAAATTTTGAAAATTTAAGGCCCATTTTTTGATAAATTGGTCAAAAAAAGGCCAAGATTATGCCCAATTTTTTTTCTGGGCCCACTTTTAAGGATCCGCGCCACTGGAATCATTCGCCATCTGTTGACAGTACTACATACTTCCTTATATTTAGGGCTTTACTCACTAATATTCCACCGACAAAAATGACCGAACGAAATTAGATTTAGAGAGTTAGAGAGCCAGGCCGTCTGTCCGTCCGTTCGTCTACGTCATAGGCCTCAAGGCCGCTGGATAGATTTGATTCAAATGTTATTGGCTCATTTGCCTTGTACGACTTCTGGGAAGGAATTTTCAATATGGAGCCGCTTAATTCAAAATGGCCGCCATTTTTCATAAAATGTAATATTTGAGGACTAAAATACTATATTTGACTTGGTTCAAATTGTATATGCTGATGCCCAGAGACCAAGGCGTGTAGGGACAAAGGAGTTTTGCTCAAAAAGAGATTTTCAAGATGGCCGCTGATTTCAAAATTCCCGCCATTTTTCGTAAAAAATAAAACATTTGAACATAGTCTCAAATGCCGGTGAACGGATTTGGTTCAAATTTTATATGCTGATGCCCACGGATAAAGGAGCTCTTTTTAAGTAGGCATAAGATTGATTACTCAAATACCAGGGGATCGAGGAGGAATTTGGTTATGCTGATACCTAGGGACAAAAGAGCTCTGCTTGAAAGCGCATCCCCACGAAAAAATATGAATTCACCTGATGTTTCAAAATGAATGTTTTAATTTGATGATTTATGTACACTAGTATCCTGCTGACCTATATTTAGCACTGTATTGATTATGGGCCACTTATCTGGTCAAAATTCAATCATGAAGTGGAGAGGCGTAGACAAACCAGCTGTCTGTTTTTGTGTCTGTCAAAATCCATTTGCATCCTGAGCATCCCTCCATCTTATCCAAATATGTTATTAAATAATGAAACATAATTGTATAATCTTTGGATTTATGAAGTTGTTTGACATATGATAAGTGTAAAAGCTGTTTTGGAGCTTTTGTTATGGGGGTATTTGGTCCTTATCGCACCCTTTCTTTTTAAGATATGACATCTGAATTTCAAAATAGTCGCCATTGTTCGTAAAAAACATAATCTTTGATAACTCAAATACCAGTGGATCTTACATGCTGATGCCCAGAGATAAAGGAACTCTGCTAAATAAATGGCTGCAGCTCCATATAAAATGGCTGCCAGCATTTGTCGTTAAAAATGTAATCTTTGGTAAACTAAATACCACTTGAATATATAGTATGCTGATTCCCGGGGACAAAGGAGCTCAGATCAAGAAGAATTTTTCAAGATGGTAGCTGAGATTTATCGAGCGCCATTTTTCGAAAAACCATGATCCTCGTGATAACTCAAATACCAGTGAAGATATTTGGTTCAAATGATATTATATGTGTTGATACCTAGGGGAACCAGGGACAAAGGAGCTCTATGCTCAAGGCGAAATTTTCAAGATGGCAGCTGAACTTCAAAATGGCCACCATTTTTCATAAAAACATAATCTTTGATGAGTCATGATCAAATACCAGTTGACTGATTTTGTTCAAATTTTGTGATCAGTTTTCATGCCGGCCTCTCTCTCTTCGAGACATGTATACATTGTTCGGTGGGATTTGATACTAAGCGGAGTGGCTGTTTTCTAGTTTACTCATCGTATTATTGGTTAGAGACATGCGTATACACGGTGATATACTTGTATGCATGTCCATTTGACATGAAACTTTAAGATAAAGGGGTCACATATAAAACATCGAGGCTCTGAATCCACAGACCCAAGAGATCAATATTTATAACACTAGCATGTGACTAGTCATATGATTTATCATTTCTACCAACTACTATAACTGATATGATGTGTTTAAGGGTTGCTCTGTGCTTTATTTTGCCAGCTGTATTGTGCACCAGCTTCTTCAATCAAACAGGTAAGTTTAGAATTGGCTATAGCCTTTACGATATCTTCATTGGACTATCCCTGCCAGGACTAACTACATTTTACACGAATTGTAGTAAGAAGTATTTAAAACCATTTAATGGGTTGATTGTGCCAATTTTGGATACTTTAGACGTGGAACTGATTATTACTTTCGTTTCTATGGCATCTCGAACTACAACTGTAGAAGTGTTTGAATAATTAAAATAAGTAGGCCCATGAGCTGAAAGAACATTGAGAGGTTGGTGCGGAAAGTCACTTTTATTTGCTAATTTCTCCAGCCCCCATGTTATTTCAATGGGAGTTTTTATCAAAAATTGATAAAAGTTTCGCTAATTTTGATAAATTTGTCTAAATCTGAAAATCAATTTTCTATTATCAATACTATTGGTAAAAAAAATTGGGAGGAGAGTCGATGGGAAGACAAAAGTGCACAAGTTGAATTAGCTAAAATTGATCAATTTGATAATTATCAAAACTATCGCTTTTATAGCTAAAAAATTTTGGGTCTGGAGGTGATGTTCAGAGAAAGTGGCACTAGGTAAATTAGCATTAGCTGATAATATCAGCTAAAAGTGATAAATTTGATAATTATTGAAAGTATTACTTTTTCGCTAAAAAATTTGGGGCTGGAGCTTTTATCGCTAAAAAATTTTGGGTCTGGAGGTGATGTTCCGAGAAAATGGCACTAGGTAAATTGGCATTAGCTGATAATATCAGCTAAAAGTGATAAATTTGGTATTTATCAAAACTATTGCTGCTAAAAAATTTGGGTCTGGAGCTTTTATCGCTAAAAAATTTTGGGTCTGGAGGTGATGTTCATCGAAAATGGACCCAATTTAATTAGCATTAGCTGATAATATCAGCTAAAAGTGATAAATTTGATAATTATCAAAACTATCGCTTTTATCGCTAAAAAGAATTTGGGTCTGGAGCTTTTGTCACTAAAAAATTTGGGGTCTGGAGGTGATGTTCATAGAAAATGGCACTAGGTAAATTAGCATTAGCTGATAATATCAGCTAAAAGTGATAAAGATATTTATCAAAACTATCGCTTTTATAGCTAAAAAAATTTGGGTCTGGAGCTTTTATTGCTAAAAAATTTTGGGTCTGGAGGTGATGTTCATCGAAAATGGCACCAGGTAAATTAGCATTAGCTGATAATATCAGCTAAAAGTGATAAATTTGATAATTATCAAAACTATCGCTTTTATCGCTAAAAAAAATTGGGGTCTGGAGCTTTTATCGCTAAAAAATTTTGGGTCTGGAGGTGATGTTCATAGAAAATGGCACTAGGTAAATTAGCATTAGCTGATAATATCAGCTAAAAGTGATAAAGATATTTATCAAAACTATCGCTTTTATAGCTAAAAAAATTTGGGTCTGGAGCTTTTATTGCTAAAAAATTTTGGGTCTGGAGGTGATGTTCATAGAAAATGGCACCAGGTAAATTAGCATTAGCTGATAATATCAGCTAAAAGTGATAAATTTGATATTTATCAAAACTATCGCTTTTATTGATAAAAAATTTGGGTCTGGAGTTTTTATCGCTAAAAAATTTTGGGTCTGGAGGTGATGTTCATAGAAAATGGCACCAGGTAAATTAGCATTAGCTGATAATATCAGCTAAAAGTGATAAATTTGATATTTATCAAAACTATCGCTTTTATCGCTAAAAAATTTGGGTCTGGAGCTTTTATCGCTAAAAAATTTTGGGACTGGAGGTGATGTTCATAGAAAATGGCACCAGGTAGATTAGCATTAGCTGATAATATCAGCTAAAAGTGATAAATTTGATATTTATCAAAACTATCGCTTTTATCGATAAAAAATTTGGGTCTGGAGTTTTTATCGCTAAAAAATTTTGGGTCTGGAGTTGATGTTCATAGAAAATGGCACCAGGTAAATTAGCATTAGCTGATAATATCAGCTAAAAGTGATAAATTTGATATTTATCAAAACTATCGCTTTTATCGATAAAAAAATTTGGGTCTGGAGTCAATGTTACGAAGAAAAGGGCATATGTGAAATTAGCATTAGCTGATATTATCAGCTAAAATTGATAATTATCAAATTTATCTGATATTATCAGCTAATGCTAATTTCATGTCTGCCATGTATCAAAATTATCAAATTTATCGATAATTGATATTTATCAAATTTATCGCTAATTGATAAAATTTATCGATAATTGATAATTATCAAATTTATCGTTAATTGATAAAAGTGAAGGGCACATATGAAATTAGCATTAGCTGATAATATCAGCTAAAATTGATATTTATCAAATTTATCGCTAATTGATAAAAATTATCGATAAATGATAATTATCAAATTTATCGCTAATTGATAAAAATGAGTTTCCGCACCTAAATGAACATTGACTCGGAAGTATTTGCAATCTGTAAACAGAAAACTGCAGTTCCAAGAAAATGGGAATTACCATATGCATTGAATCATCGGTATCAGCGACTCTCAATTAGTGGGAAATCGTAGTAAAAGTAACCCGATCAAGACAATGTGAAATACCAAATTCACTGTAGGCTTTCCCGATCATGATCAGAAGAGTTGAGGAATTTTGTTTTCCTCATCCTTTTGCTCTTACATCTCGTTTATTTTGACAGTTTGAATTGTCTTACTTGAAATATGTACAAATTGTTTTGGAGGAAAAGTTTAAAAATATAGGCTACTGTAGATATACATGTAGTATAGATGTGAGCAACAAGTCTAGCTGGTTCAATAAGTGATGTTTTACGAATTTCATCATTTGAGTGTTTTATCTAATAAAGTGATGTCAAGTGCAATGTTCAGTGTCACAGCATAATAGTAGGTGTTTCAACATTTTAGTTCATATCGTTTTGGGACTTGGGTGCTTGCTGAGATACTAAACTGATACCCCTTTATCAACCAAATAAATATATTTGCCCTTTTATTTAACTTTTACAACTGTATCAAGCGTCAAATAAAGAAATGTGCCCCTTTATTTAACTTTACAACTGTATCAATCACTAAATAAAGAAGTTTACCCCAAATAAAGAAAATGTTCCCTCGAGCAAACTGTTACTTACCCCGGGTATTTACCCCTGTGTCAGACACCAAGTAAAGAAATTTTATCCGCCCTTTCACTAGACTGCTACCCCTATATCATTTACTTGTTGACTTTAAAATAAAAACAAGTCATATTACGAATATAGCACATAGAAATAGTTGACAACTTTGCCTGACTTTTTCGTATTGTTTCATATCGTCTATTTGGTTTAAAAGGCGCCTTCTTTGATATTGTTTGTAGGTGTTGATGATTCTTGGTCGTTTCGCCATTGTATCAGCAGCAATTCTTTATACTAGGGCATTGTCCACTACTGGTGGCTTAAAACTTCATTGGGCACTTAGATGACACTGAATAATTGCAACGGTGTCATAATTTCATTTGCATCATATAATAAACCATCAATCTTATGTTTTAATTATTTTAAGTTTTTCTGTTGCAGAAGTACTATTCAAGCAATGGATGAAAGAGGTAAGGTATTAGAATTGTGCTCAGTTTTCAATAGTAAAATATGCATCTGAATAATGTACCTAGTCCGATTCAGAACTTAATGAGTTATCATGTGCATGCAGAGATAGACTAAATGAGGTGACTGCAGTTATACATTGTGAATGGCAGAATGAAACATTTTATTTGTATACACATGATACACATATTCATAGCATGTTAAGGATCGTATGACATGCTTCCAGTTGCTACCCTACCTTATTGTTGAACTCCTCAATCATGAAGTTAGTACTTTAATTTCGAATTTTACAGCATTCATCTCACCAGTTTTTGCTGCTTTCACAAATATTTATCAGATGTGACAAGAGATATGAATATATAAAATATCTATCAATGTATTTCTCACATAATCCAGCACAACAAACAATATGGGGATGCGGAAGAATACAACTACAGATTAAAGATATTTCTGGACAGCATGATGAAAGTGGAACAGCATAATGTTGGGCAACACACCTATACTTGTGAGTATAACTCTTGTTCGCGATCAGCGAACATGTACAATCTACAGGGTGGGCCAACAAAAATTGAAACATTTTTCTTTTTATTGAGTTGTCTTTATTTTTGCAGTTCAATCCATGAAAATTCAGATTATGGTAAAATGATTATTTGTGAAAATGTTAAAGATACAAAATATGAATGTATGATTATTTTTGGCTTGTCATGGTCATAATCTGTATTCTGCGTGTGTCATGAAAAATTTCCAAATTTTCTCTGCTTAAGACATCACTGCTGAAAATACAGTATCTTTCATACCATACAATACAGATCCTTCAGATGGTCTCAACAAAATTTCCATCAATTAAAACATATGTAGTTATCTCTAGGGGAAGCAAGACATGTCTCCCTTGGATAATAAAGCTCAACTGACCTCAGTTTTTATTCAAAATTGGCACAATATGTCTCAAAACCTGTGATTGAAGCCATGTATGACTGTCAAATACAGCTAAGACATCCACATTTAAGTCAAAGGAGCACATCCAATGTCAAGTCAATACACCCTTGCTGAACTTAATGACCTCAACCTCAGCCCATGTGGGTCCAAATGCTTAAATATTTTCCAAAGTATTATGTGACATTGTATTCTTTATGGTACACCTAAAGGTGATTCATTTTGTTCAAGGCGAAAATCGTAATGGAGAGTGCACTAGATCCTTTATTTTCATAGTATTGCGGGGTGATTTCTCATAACGATACTTGTAGGATGCCATTTTAAATGTATTTATGTTTTCCTTACATATTGTAATCTGATAATCATGAATTGTTTGGCTTTTAGTGGGATTGACTCAGTTTTCTGATTTGACGTTTGAAGAGTTTTCAGCTCAGTACCTCATTAATGCACCTCAGGTATGTCAACTATTTTATCATTGTCTTCCCCTTTCGATTTTTGTGACAGAATTTGTCTATCATTGTTTGTGTTAATAATGGTATTTTGTGTCTTTTTCGAGGTACCTTTGGCACCTAAAAATCGTTAATATAGGTTAAAATTATTTTTTTAACATTTCCAATTCTAGCATTGTTCGGCGACTAAGAAAGGCAGTTATAGAAGCACAGGGGGAGAAATACCACGCGCCGTGGATTGGAGGAAGAAAGGAGTAGTTAGCCCAGTTAAGGATCAGGTAACTGAAATATTAGAGCCTATTATATTCAGTGTTAGCCTGTCAGTGTTTGCATACACGGCAGTATATACGATACTACACATCGAAAAAATAAGTCAAGTCATTCAATGATAGACAGTACATACTAAAATGTTTTTAACTGCTCAATCTTACAATCTGCTGTATCTGCACCTGTATCACATCAGGGATATCAGCACTGAGGCCAACCCCTCATAAGCGTCTCTCTCAGGACTTTCATCGTTACGAGGCCCATCTGTTGTGTTTGCAGTTTTGTGACTTCTCTTCTTGTTCTAAGGGATGCTTCATGCCCAAACTTGATGTTATCCTCATGAAGACGTCTTATGGACCACAATGTTTTAGGAACTTTTTGTCATTTTTTTGAAGTTTCCTTAAATCTATTTTTGACATCACTTGGATGAAATTTTATTTTTCCAAAGTCCAATCTGGTGATTTGATGATATTTACCTAATCATGGATGAAAGAAACATCTCTGAAATTTTTGACATCACTTGGATGAAATTTTATTTTTCCAAAGTCCTATCTGGTGATTTGATGATATTTACCTAATCATGGATGAAAGAAACATCTCTGAAATTTTTGACATCACTTGGATGAAATTTTATTTTTCCAAAGGCCAATCTGGTGATTTGATGATATTTACCTCATCATGGATGAAAGAAACATCTCTGAAATTACAAAATGCAAAATGCTATGGGTACTGAATATCCATTAGTACAACAGCTTGAATATGATATGCACGTATATGTTCTTTATAACCCATATTAAACAGTTTGATTATCTGATGCATTTTACGCTGCTTCAGCATGACCATGTACTAAGCGAGGAGAGATGTATTGAATGTACAGAATTCAAATTCTATGATATAAATATAAAATAAATATTAACATTGTGCGTATAACAGATTAACGTTTGCTTTTTCTGAAAATGAAGACCAAATATATAAAACAGCTCCAGCAGTGACACATTCTGGCATATATAAAAGTGTAGCTGTAAAAGATACATTAGGAATCTAAATGTATTTCATATGAGAACCCTGGTTTAGAACATGATTCACCATTTATCACTATTCTCCGCCATGCAAAGAGAAATTTAACATTGATTTTTGTAAAACTATAAAAAAAACTATAACTCCAGGTCACTATAATAACATTATGACAAGTTATGATGAAAATATAATGTAAATACTATCAAGTCATCAAATTGTGACATTAAAAGGTTATCCCCGAGTGATGTACCCATGCCATGAAGCAGGCATTTTTACAGTGGAAGACTTATTACGTTTTATAGAAAAATACTTTCACCTACTAGTCTTTTATTTAGGCCCCTTGGGTGTCCTGCTTGGGCACCATTAGCCAAATTTTAACACGATACAAGATGCAATTTTTGTTTCCCAAGTTTCTACAAGTCACTATGTGTAAATACAGATGCACCTTTAATGTCAAGTGTCATTCTGTTATTCTAAGTAAATATATAAATATACGTGTATATAACAATTAATATTCTGTTCTAGGGCAAATGTGGAAGCTGCTGGACGTTCTCCACTACAGGGGCAATGGAGGCACATACGGCTATCAAATACAACGATCATCTCATCCTTTCAGAACAGCAACTAATTGATTGTGCTCAAGACTTTGACAATCATGGATGTGCAGGGTAAGAGTTACTATAGTATAATGAGTGTTAATCCGAAACTTCCAAAGGTAAAATTGTGGCCTGTTCCTCCATTGATTTACACAACTCAGCTGAATCGCCATACTTTAATCTGTTGATCATGTTAATCTGTTGATCATTTGTGCTGTTTTGGTGTTTCTACAGTATATATTTGTTTCATTGTGCTATAAATGTAACATTGTGCTATATTGTAATGAGATACATAGAGAGAACATGATATGATATAAAATAATATCATATGATGACGTGTCGCAAAAAGCTCGCGCACGCATTGTTACACATTTTGTGGCGTAATCCAGAGGATCCTCGCTTTTAACATGATAGAATGTGACTTTTTGAGAAAAATGTACACACATGAAAATCCTTTCGTCCTCCACATTTACCTCTATATCTCAAAACATTTTAGACGAATAACTCTGATATCATATATATATTGTTAATGTGCTAGGAGCATCATAAAACACGAATCAATTGATATTTTAGGTGAAATAAATATACGTGTTGCTGTGCTTGAAAATAGGCGAATGGCGTAAATTAGCCCTATTTTAATGAATTTTGAAAACCTTTCGTCCTCCACTTTTCCACATACAACAGAAAACACATACTTTTGTGAACAAAATCAACTATTTATTAATAAACTACAGTTTAGGAGCAAAATAATCATGTATGATTTATTAAAAATTGATCTCGTATTTTTTGTTTAATGTACACCTGAAAAGTTGAAGGTACCAAAAAATGAGCAAAAAAGGTCGCTGTCAACAGATTCTATTTTTCAGACTCTATGACGTCACAATATGGGACGCTTACTAAAATTCATCCTTTTAAATAAAACTTCCATCTACCTTTATCAAGATGAAAAATAAGTATAATAGTCATATATTGTTTGAGTTATGAGCGTTTAAAGACGAAAAATAATTCAAAATGTAACGTGTCAACATGGGATATTTGCCAGATGTTTTGGTAAAAAACTCTTTTTTAAAAACGAACGCGCAAAAAATGTTAACGAAGTGTAGTTGATCTTAAATCTTCATCGAAACAGCTTTAAAATGATATATAACTTTAATTAGAATATTATCTTATAATCCGGGGAATCAAAGTTACATTCACGCGATACCCTTAAAAAACAAATGCGCCACCTTTTTGCGACACGTCGATATAATACAATATAATATTATATAATATAATATAGGCTAATATAATATGATATAATATAAAAATAATATATTGGAACATGATTTAATTCTAAACTTTTGAAATTCATTCAAAGAATTTCCACTTTCCAGTGGCTTGCCTTCACACGCTTTTGAGTACATTCATTACAATCCTGGTCTCATGACAGAAGATGACTACCCGTATACGGCAAAGGTGAGTGGTTTGTTGCAATGGATTCGATGTCTTATAGGTAATGGTTCTCTAGTTTACATCAAAATCTCTCGATTTATGAATGGCCTTTCAAAAATGTCTTTTAAGTCCAGAATATATGTACAATGTAGTGGTGATTAGTATTACTATAATATTTTCAGGAAAAGAGGTGTAAGTTCGAAAAATCTAAAGCAAAGGCTTTTGTTGCTGATATCGTCAATATAACCCAGGTAAGGTGTGGAGTTGCAAGTTATTATGCTAGGGACAAACAATGAGTCTTGGGTATTAGGAAAAATGATGGCCAAGGATTGTGTTGCTACCTAAGTGTGCTTTAACATATCATATCACACAATAAACAGTTTCACCCTGATTTGGGGCAGATAACATTTGAACATGGCAGATACCTATATTACAAATTCCCTTAAACTTGAATATGTATCAGTTCTCGTGGATCAATTCTCATATGTATCGGATTGATACAAATGAAAGTATGTCCAATAAAACAAAGTATTATCTGCACAATAAAAAAAGATATTTCACTTTTTGTGATTTTATAATCTTTGGAATCTCCCCGATAAACTATTTTTGAAACAACATTTTTAGATGTAATTTTACATGTAAATTTCATATATGATATCCCTTTGACTGAATTTTGAATATTTAATGGTGCAAATAAAAAGTATTTCTTCTCACATCTGGTCTATTGAAATCTTCATTAAGGGTAACGAGGATGAATTGAGGGATGCTGTTGCCAACGCCGGACCAGTCAGTATTGCTTATCAGGTTGTGGATGACTTCAGGCTGTACAAGAGTGGCATCTATATGAGGTTGGTATCTTCAAAATAACATTCCTTTCATTGCGGTGACATCTTTGAGTGAACTTCATCACACTACCCTACCTCGATCGCGCATGCGCGAATCTTTTGGCTTTCAAACATGTCGCTTTTGAGTATATCGACTGCTTAGTCAAAAGGTTAATACGTTTGGTGCTCGGAGTGAGTCAATATTCCTATTCGCTACACTTCAGTGGTGCAATAGTGAAGTCCATGTTCCAAGTTATATGATAGTTGAAGAAATAATGTAAATAATATCGTTTTAAATTTTAAAATATTTGATATGTCATAGTACACGGTACACAGCTGCAAAAGTTGATCAATACAGGGTACAAGGAATGTAAATTGTTCAATAGTACAGGGAGCGAGAAAGTAAGCTGATTATACAGACATACTATGTCCCGACCTCATGTACATTTACGTTGCAAACAGTGAAAGTAATGCTAAAAAGGCCGCCTGTTGATGCTTTGAGGTGTCATCAATTGTTATTTTATCCAAATAAAGTAAACATTATTTTGTAGATTTAGACACGGGCTTTCAAGTCGTATGCATTTTAGTCACTGGAGAGGTTAAGCTAACGATGTTTTTCACAACGTAACCGTGAACGCAAAGTACAAAAATTAACAAAGGAATGTATCGAGCGCTCATAGTTTTATGCGCGCTTAGTCTACTTCAGATACTCTTTCAGCTTCATAGTTTCGGGTTTAGAACGGGAGATTTTGAAATTTGACGTTGGGTCAACGGGAACCATTTTACTCGTGTCTATTGAACACTATGCTGTCAATTTTGATTTCGATGCACAGTTGAATTCTTGCTGAACACGATGATGTATGTCATGCATGATTTAGCGCCAAAAATCTTACGAAACGAGCTCGTTTAAAATATGTATTAGAAAACCAGCTATAAAACCGCATCAATGACATACTATAGAATCATTACACGCTATGGTGTAGTCTAAACAAACACTGGATTTGAACGGCTATTTATATGAGAAGGCTACATGAATTTGTATATGGTCGAGTGATACGTACAGGTTCAGTTTCGATTATATATGCAAAGCTTAACCTCTCAATTATACTAACAAGAACGCTAGATTATACGTGTTACTAGGGTATCAAATTGAAATAAAATAACGAAATTAAATATCAACACGTTAATGATAAATGACTATCCGCTATCAGTATTAATGACTATTTGCTACTCAGAATAATTAAAATTGCCTGAACTACATATGAAGAATCTTTCTATAGAACCCCTTGAATGGTCTAATTCACTACCGTCCTAAAAACCCGACCATTCAAAATGTTTTGTTCAAATTCACAAAAATACAGTTGACCAACATACTAGAAAACGTATCCACCTATAACACGATGACACGCAGTTTAAACAACAGTTAACTGTTTTTTTTGTTACATATCAATGTAACATTTTCGAAGGGACACTTACATGCTCCCTGTACGTTGATAGATTTACTGAAATGTATCGTGTATTGCATTTGGTTTTGCTTCACTGCGCCCACTATTATCTATCTTTGCCTATAGTGGTTTTTTGCCAACAATATTCTACACACTCCTTGATGAATCAATTCTATGTCTGGTAGAACACTAGAAATATATGTAAAATGTATCTTACGTTCAGAAATATGGAATTAAACCCACGTCCTCCATTTGCAACTAAGCTGTACCCTGTTTCCCTTTTAAACGTGGTCACGTGGTAGGGTAGTGTGTTCATGTGTATTTTGTAACCCTTGATACTAACGCGAATAGAATCAGACAAAACAAAACAATGTCTAGTTTTGAAGTTTAGGTTTAGGTTGGCCATATGAATCATTTAATAAACAAGGTTTTTACTATACGTTCTCGTCATTTGGTTGAGAAGAACCTGAAAGGAATTCCTCTGTACATTTACCTGGTTGTAGTGACAAGTGTAAAGATGGGCCAATGGACGTAAACCATGCAGTACTGGTGGTTGGTTATGATGAAAAGATTGGCAATGAGGGTAGATCAATACCATACTGGATTGTCAAAAATTCATGGGGAGAGAAATTTGGCATGGATGGGTAAGATATGTAATCAATACAAGTTGTAACTTCAATGTACAAATTCTTTACAAACTTTTCTTTTTAAATTGTAATAAAAGATACAATTTCCAGATTATATAATGCTGAATGTAAAACATTGTATTTTTGGAACTTTTGTAAGAATTTGCTACTTGTCACTTGTAGATTGTTCAGAACTGTAATTTATAATCTTTTATACTATGTTTCAGTTATTTCTGGATGATCGCAGGCAGGAACATGTGCGGAATGGCAGTGTGCAATTCATATCCACTAGTCTCTGATAAACCATAGACACAAATACATGAATAGGTCAATATGACTGTAATGTAGAAGGATCGCTGACGTTTCTGCTCTATTCCAAAGAATTTTTATCTATTGCTGTTGGAACTTGGTATCTTATATCTATTATGACTAATATACTACTATACGGCATAAAACAACTGAATGTGAATGATTAAAAATAGAGTCAAAAATGCTGCTCTTCCTACTTTCTTTACGGGTTAACAGAAGGCCTATGAATTTATAGATATTGGAGTATTAGTTGATGGCCATATATCTTATAATAAAGCTATAAAGAAGCTCACATTTATCATTGTTTTAAAATAATATCGCCTTAACTCTCTTAGTGCCGCAATAAATTTCAAAACATATATCTCAGTGCCACATTAATTTTGAATCAGACAGCTTTTTGACATATTTTGCACTTCCATCATTCAAACCTGAATTTTAGATTTAGTTTAGAACCAAATGCAATGAAACTTGACATGGTGTATCATAATAACACTGGCTTGAAAATGCATGTACAACATTATGTCAATGGCTGTGCTGGTTACCATGGTAACCATATTAATCTTGAAATCTTATAAAACATGAAAATCGTGAAATTTTCCAATTTGAAGACAATATTTCTTATTACTGGTACCAGCGCATTCCATCTTAATTTCGGTTTTGGAACACAGGAATCGTCTCTTACTCAAAAAACACATTTATCAAGTCTAGATAGTGTATCCAAACTTGATGTGCTGATATTAGGATATGATTGATTGATGCCTTAATAGGTTTCAAAACAGACGTCTCAGTGCCGCATTGTCTTTAAATCGGACAGGTTTTTGACATATTTTGCACTTCCATTATGAGAACCTGGATATAAGACTTAATCCTGAACCAAATGCAATGAAACTTATCATGGGTCATGAAAATAACAAAGGCTTGAAGATACATGTATAACACCAAGTGATGGCGTTGTGGGTTGCCATAGTAACCATATTCACCTTGGTATCTTTAATAACAAGAAAATATTCAAATATCTCTGTTCAAAGACAATGGTTTTGTATTAGCAATATCAGCACATTACATGTCATTTTTATAGTTGTTGCATGTCAGAATTATTTCTTATTCAGAATAAAACATTCTAAATTAAATAAAGCATACAGTGTAGGGTTGTATCCAGATGTTTATATATAATGTCTTAATGTGATGATAAGATTTCAAATATTGAAGTCTTTGTGACACATTATCATTTAAATATTATAAAGTATAACATTTTGTAAAGATTTTTTTGAAACTGTATTGCTGAAATACAGATATTTCATTCAGTTGATAATGAGTTGTTGTGACATTTGCTATGGGTCATCATGATGACATTATCTTGAAAGTTCATAAGAAACTTTAGTCCACTTAACATATCTGTTACCATGGTAACCATATTAAATCTCAGGTAAAAAACATCAGGTAAAAAAAAAATATATATAGAATTTCAAAAAATTTCAATTTCCTATTCTGAATTATTTAGCCTAGTCTATGCTAAATCAAGAATGATTGAATCAGCAATTAATACTTACTCTTTTATGAGTTTGTATTTGTATTTTTTTTCAGAAGATATAAAAACAATAAAAAGGATGTGTGCAGAAGTAAAATTATATAATCAGTGGTCCACCCTGTAAATGAAACATGTTTACCTTTCTGTATTTTGATTACTGGAGTTCACCTCAAAATGATATCTTGGGAAGCATCTTCCAATACAAAGAACAATGCACCAGTTTAATTGTTGATTTGTAAAGATGCTATGTTGAGCATCAATATTATGTGTTGCCATTCATGTTTGTGAAAATAGGTATATGTTGTAATATTAACTACACATCGGAAGAATGCCTTCTTCGTGCCAGATATTTGTGTTTTACATTGAACAATAAAATGTAAAACATTTTTACTGGCTCAGCACAATTCTTTTCTCCAGACTGATTATAAGTACACTAAACTGCAACAATAATCATTTATTTTCAGATTCACTTTTAAACTTCTGGCTCATTAGGTTATGTACAGTACCAGGTATCTTATCAATTAAATGATATTCCTTCAATCTCCTTTCAAAGGCATTATGCCTTGGTGTCCAAATAAATGTCGTTGTTCTCGTGTCATCTGTAAATCAAGTTTATTTCCATAATGGTAACTGAATCCAGGAATCTGTGCCAGTCATCTTAGCTGTTGACTGAAAAACAACAAATGAATTGGAATAAATTATATGCACTTCATGCAATTACATGTATGCAGTTTGTACTTGGTTGGGGATGATTTCATCAACAACAGAACCACAGGGTGAGCCAAAAATGCCACTTTAAAAAAATGCTTTAACTTTTTTATTACCCAACCTGCATGCACACAATTGTGCAGTTATAAAGGGCCAGTGGTCCTGATTAATAAAGTAGGCTAATGTAATGAGTACTTTAACTTAGGATTTTATTTGCTCTTAAAGGAGATATTCAATTGGTTCACCACCCTTTTTGATGATAGTTTTAGTTTTGGTTCTCATGCTGATAGAGCATAATCAATGAAATGTTGGCTAAGTTTCTTCCAACATTTCATTGCCCATTTTCTGGAAACCTCTCTAGTAAATGAGTACAATTCATTACGCATGGCTGGATTGCATTCTCAAGTTTCTTTGGGTATAAATATGATTTTGGATCAAATATTAAAAAAGATTATTAAACCCATGTATTATAAAAGAGTCGATAAAAGATATAATAAAAATTATAACATACTGGAACTCCATAAAAAATTCAAATATACAATTTAACTTTGTTCTATGTTTCACTTTAACCAATCAAATCGTTTGAATTACACCATGTGACTAAGAATTATTATAATACAATTTTAAACCAAGAATTGAATTTATTTTTGAAAAAAAAAATGATTAGAGAAATTTGTGTCCATTGAAAATACATAGCAAAACGGACATAGTTCAGCTTTTATCTTTCAATGTTAGTGATACGAAAAACTGCCTAAACTTTCAAAAATTGATTTCTCCATTTCACAAAAATGTGAGTTGGGACATTTTTATTCTCATAGGGCGATTTGTAAAAGTATTATTACCTGTTGTTATTATCAAATGTGATGCAATTGACACTTTTTATCTTAATTTAATGTTTTCATAAAAAGTCAACTTTTTCAAAATATAACAAATAATATTTGGATGATTAAACATGGGGCCATTCATAATAAAATATTACTAGGGATTTTACATAAATAGCCATACCTGCAGTCATAAATTGTGGTCATATAATCTGCTAGATCGACTCCTACTTTGTTCTTTTAATATTTGTGTGTATCATTTCAGGTTGATGTTTTCTACTGCACTGCTCCCATGACAGTTATAACTAAGCTATGTATCTCTGGAAAACAAAATTGAAACATGAATAAATATTCCTTTCAAGTATAGTCAGCTATGAGTATAAGGCAGGACAGGCAACTGTTTTTTCAACGTTTTTGTATAAAATTGTAAAAATTATGTCACAAAGAAATATAAAATTTGCTCTTTGACTAAAATTTTAACTTGCTGTGGTTACTTTTGGATCCTATGTTCAGTAACTTTAATAATAAAATGAACTGCTCGCATTCATCTGAACTCCATTTCTTGAATATGTAATAAAAATAGTTCAAGTTATTTCTTAGATATTGACAAAACAAAATAAAACCTTTTTCAACAAGAACAGATTTCTGCTTTTTTGAGGGGACTAAAAATGAATACAGTGAAACCCGTACATCCGAACACCTGGCTAATCCAAACATTTTTTGATGTCCAAATTTTTTCCTCCCATTGATTCCTATGTTAAAAAAACCTTGAAATCTGAACACCTCTAATGCGAACACTCATATTTGAAAAATAACTTGTCTAAAACAAACACTTTTCACAAAATATCACATATTTCTTGCAAAACTGCTCACGTATTTTCAATTTAACACTGATTTCTTATGCTATCAAAACTTTTGAAAAAACAACAAATGATCTCAATCTTAATTGGTTTCTCTGGCATGACTTTGGAACAAAGCTATGTTGTCAATAAAAGTATTAATATTAATTCAGAATGATTTTATGCATTTATATTTCTTCAAAAGCAAGAATCTTGCAGATGAAACCACCTCGAAATCTCAAAGCTTTTAGCCAGCCCTACTGGCATTCGGATTAGACAGGTTTTACTGTATATATTTTGCTATCTGAAATGATTTAGGAAATTGATAGTTCGACCAAACTTTATCTCGTGCATTGGACATTTATTTTTTTGTCAAATAAAATGATGGCTATGTTTATGATAATTGTTATTATACTGTATTTGCTGCTTCATACTTTGCACAGTATCTGCATGGAAAAAATACATGTACTGTATTACAATATCTAGCCCCGGGAATCTAGCATGATATACTGTATTCTCTGTAAATTTCCTGTTCAATTATATTTTGCACTTTTCATGATTTTTTGAAGATTCACAAAATGTAATATTGTATTCTATTAAATGAACACATAGTATCAATAAAGTACATGCGACTTTCATGATCTCAAGAAAACACAAAGTTTAATGCATTATAGTTTTGATTATTATTGAATATGGTATATGATTAATCTAATTCAGAGAAAGATATATGGGAGCTGTACAGTATGTAAACCTCAGCTCAGTGATAACATCTTGTAAAAAGATTATTGGCGATATTTTTTCTACCTATCCCTTCGACTGATTCAATTTCAACTGATTCATCTTGGGAAGTACAGTATGCTCTCATTGGAGAGAATACAGTAGCCGCAAAATCCCAATAGTTCAATTTCGCACAATATAAATTTTAGTCTAGTGCTTGGTGAAAAAAGGTAGAATGGTACTGTTTTCTTAATTTTAAGTTGGGTTCTAAAAGATTTTAATCAAAGAAATTAAAAAAAACTGGAAAAATTTGTTCCCAAATCTACAAAAAGTACAAGCCATGAAATTCAGAAAACTGAAAGTTAGTGAAAATAAATAGACACAAAATTTCAAAACTGCGAAAACATATATTCTTCTTGATTTCGTTATTTGGGAAGTTAAAACAAGTCATACATATGTACCTCCTTTATCTATTTCTGGTCATTACTTTCCAATGTTCATGGTATCTATGGACTAGCATCCAGTATGTCTTTCTGATGACACCAGATATACAGCAGGAGTCCAACGAAAGCTTTCTCGGGTATGTTAGCATCGGTCCACTCATCCTTCCCCTACTTTCTTTGCTGACAAACCAACATTTTGCTACTTTGCCGCAACATACGTATTTTCCTAGAATGCCTAGAAAAGAATCAAATGCATTCAATAATAAATGAATGAGTACAGAATACCTTACCGTGGTGATCAAAAGAATTTCTATCTGATATTCCGCAACCATTGGTATTACAGTGCTCTGTCATTGTATGTCATTGAAATCATGCAGTACTTCTGGTACACTAAGATTATGTACATGTAGTCTGCTGAGAGTAAAAGTACATAAACAATGAACTACTTGGATAGTCGTTACGATTTCAGTTTTTACAAGGAATATAGATATCATGCTTACCTATCAAAGATGCCATTGGATACACCACAAGGCCCAATTTCACATGGACATGTACTGAATCAATGTAAACAACTGGGGAAAATTCAGTAAAAAAATCCATTGTACAGGAAACCTCCTTTTCCGGTGAACTGACAACATTGGATGTGATCATTTCTGAATAAATCGAATCCATGACATCCTCTTCAACATTTTCATCAAGGTATTTGCTTGATAGGTCTGAATTTAAGTCTTTTTTACTCCAAAATCAAAATCTCACATGTTTTTGTCAAAAACAAAAAACGACTGATTTGTGGCAGTGTATGCTGTAAAATGAAAGTGAAACGAAAACTTCCAATCTGCTTCAGCAATGACACACGCGAGGTACTTGATGAATATAGCTCCAAATCAGATTACTTTGTATTATTGATAGCATACAGAATGCATTCATAAGTCATAAAATCTGCTAAACATACATGTAGACCGGGGATGATCTTCATTTGAAAAGTAGGTTAAATCTATGAACCGATCATTCTCAAGATATATATATTTTAGTTACACTTCTTTATATATATCATTTTATAATAATATGCATTTAGAATTGAGTAATACTCAAATAAGATTATAAATTATCGTTAAATTTTTCGTTTGCAAGCATTATTGAAGTTTTTATCAATTATTAATCAATTATCATACGTTTCAAAATGACATGTCAAATGGATTTCCCCAGGGATTTCCCCAATGGCGCCATATTGAAAATATTTCCAAGACGTGGAGGAATATGTCGAGTTTCACTCTAATTTCTCCTCTTATCACTATTCCATTGGCTCAATATGAGGCATTTACATAATGTATAGTACTGAAGTATGTAATCAGATAGTTTTATTGTGTTTTCAATCACTTCTGAATTGGAAATACGAACATATTTGAGTTTTACACAATTTTCCTTCAAAAACGACCTAAAAGTCGCACCGGCACTGAGACGTCAAACGAACAAAAAGTCGCACCGGCACTAAGAGAGTTAAGGGCCCCAAAGTACAATAGCATAATTGTTTATCGATTACAGTTTAGTACTTTATTATTGCTGTGGAAATAAAGTAATATAATTTTACTCAGTGTCTATTTTCTGCAATTGATACTTGGTCACAGTGACACCCATGTGCAATGTATCATAGAAATTTTCCCATCCCGTTGTATTCTGGTTTATCGGACACACTCTTATCTCTCGTTTTGGAAAGAAAAAGACAAAAGGGGCGCGGTTTTCACGATTAACCTTTTGTAATTTCATCAACAATCTTCAATTTGGGTTACATGGTCATATCACTATCATAGAATCGTGTATACGGAACTGCTATTAAAAGAATACCTATTGTTAAAGCCAAAGCCAAAAGATAACTTATAAATATCAATTTGTTCATAACTTCTGCAATGTATTCCCACTCGTGCTTCAAATCGCCTAACTTTGTTGGACTTGGTCCTATCTGCTCATACGTGTTTCCTCTATCGTATTTAGTAAAATCATGTTCGATATAGTTATCCTCATAATGTTCAACAGCGTCCCCATATTCTGATATGTTTTCTTCATCAGAGTCTGATTTATATTGATTTCGTGCATCACTGTACTCATATGTTCCAGTACTTTTATAACCATTATGCCCATTCCTTATATTTTGCCTTTGGTAGAATTTAGTTAAAGTATCATGTCCTGTGTACCCGTTTGAACCGTTGGAACTATGCGGGAGCCGTTTATATGTACTGCCATCTCCCTTTGGAAGACTTGTTTGTCGTATATATCGTGTGCTTAGATCTGCTGCATTTTCATCCTGGTCACTGTCGTCATCATCGACGTCACATGTGCATTCGTCTATTTCATCGTCATCCAGCTTTGTCAGAGTTAGTTTACCTGCAGGTGTAGAAATAATCAATAGGGACGTAGTTATGCGAATCACCAATGCCTATTTTAGGAGGGCAATTTTGGTGGCCTCGATCAACGCCATGGTACCTGAACGTAACGTGTTTCGCATTGTGCCTACAAGTATGCCCAATCCCTAAGTCCTCACTCTTTTTAAATAAAGTCAATTATTTGAATTAAAACAAATCTATTGTATAATAATTAATTCCTTGTATAATGCCATTAACTTCTATCACATGATTCAATATTGTCTATTTACGCAATTTAAAATTTACCCAGCCATTCTGTAAGTCTCCACAGCCATCTTGGAATGGGTGGTATGGGGTGCCTACTCCCACGTTTCTTGATATTCATCACCATGACTGACGTTATCAACGAGAGGGCGTTTAATGTCATCACCAACGTTAGGAAAATACCTGGATCGAAGATAAAGACAGTAATAGGATACACACCATTGATTTATTGTTTATCTCGGGCTATTTTTAAATGATGAAGAATCGAGTAACTTCTCATCAGATCAAACTAATGAAGCCATTTCATGTCAATACCTAAACATAAGTAGATAATATATACAAATACATAAGAAAAAATTTAGTCTTTCGTATACTAGTAAGTCAGAAAAAACGTTAGAATTTTATCAAGCTCACTTATCACACACTTGAAAGCTTGTATGCGGGATTGAATATATTGAGATATATTTTGGTTAGAAATGGTTAATGAGTGTCATTAATACAGGTATAGTACACAATCTCTGTGATTTTCATGTGATTGTATTTACCTAGAACAGGATTGGTGTTAGACTCAGGGACGTTCTCAGCAATCGCTATCTGTAGTACATACAGTGTCACAAACACTGTTAACCCTATAGCTATCTTCTTCCCAGAGTCGCATGGCAATACGAACGAAAACAGACTCATCAGACAGAGAATGACGGTGGGGGCTACGATAGTGTACATATAATACAAGGCTTTCCTTTGGAAGACAATGTTTATGTTTATGTGCATATACTCGCCTCTGAACCCGCTGGAAAGGTTCGTGAGGGTTTCAGTGAGGTTTACTCTGAGAATGTCAAACTCGCTATTAGTGACAAACCTGGACATATCTGCCGTATCTGCAGACCGGACCATCCGCACCTAAAACATATTACTGATATATCAGTGAAGCTGCTTGAACCTTAAAGGCCCATCGGTGAGAGTTCAAGCCGAGAATGACTTTGTTGATTGAGTCACATTTTCAAATTGGATGAACGACTTTTGGGTGTAAAAGTACTGTTATGTTTTGATAGCAAAAATAGTGTTAACCTACCTGCGTTGTGTCATATGACCAGGAACCAAACATAATGATACACTTCTGTCTGTCGAAGGGGAAATACGTAACATCGACTGCACACGAGGACTTCACTATCATAGGCACAACCCAGCGAACACGACCATTGGAGTGGATGAGAACTCGCGTATCATTTTCACGAACAAATCCTTTGGCTCCCTTGTCGGCGCTGGAATAAATGATCCGTTCAGAATCACTTGATACGCGTAGAATGACCATACACGTTCAAAACAACAAGAATCTCCAAGAAAGGCTATATATGATATACATGAAATAATACAAACTTTTATCATGAATGACCAGATATATTCAAAATAACAAACATTGACGTTTGGTTAATGAATAATAACAACGAAAAACCAGAATGCTCAGATACTGACCAATACTTACTTGTTGAGCAGGTAGATATCAGGCAGCCATATACGTTCAGAAGGAATGACCAGACTATCAAGATCCTCGTACTGTTGAGGAGACCAATGCAAGTTATCGTCTTCCCATTCCTAGAATAAGAACCATTGTTTATTTTGCTTTGTTTTACTCATCATCGATATTTATAGGATATCCTATGATTTTGAGGAATATCATTTTTATCTACGTGGTTATATTGATATCTGCACGAGAGAGCATTTATCGAACGAGTGCAATATCAATATCACCAAGTAGATTAAAATTATATTCTGAAAAAAATCATAGGATGTTCTTATTATCCTACACTTACAAGGAGTGTACCAAATGTATAATATCATCGCAAAATGAATTTTATGCCAAATAGAGTCAATTTGGCGGGAAATCAACAAGCGGAGTATATCGTCACGATATCCTCCGCCCGGAGTATATCATCACGATATCCTCCGGATATTCATTTTGCCAATAGATATCAAATTTATTTCTTAATGTTATTATACATTTAGTACACTAAGTGTAGGATAACATTGCTTATCCCAAGATTATTGTGTTATCTGTACAATAACATCCAGTGTTTCTGATATTAAGGTGATCAGTGTGATATTTTTCAGAAAATCGCTAATCAGTGTCATAAGCGGCTGATATAATTTATCATGCGTATGCATAAATTTGAATTTGAGATTTAAAAAAAATGATCATAGGATAAGCCCCATATCAAATCATTTCTAGTTTATTGCCTCCTAGAAATCAAATATCAACATTTGTTCGCTTCGCTTACTCGTGTTGATATTTAATATCAACTCGTCGATAAAATGATATCACTCAAAATGATCTGATATTCTGTATTTATCAAAAATAACAATTTACAGATATAAACGTTATAATGATTACAATAGTTGATTAAGCTTATGGTATATTTCGCATAGTTGTTTATAGTACTGTTTTAATCATTGTGAAAAACAATCTGTATTTTCTAATGAGCCATTTGTGTCTAGGCTATTATAGGGACTTGCTCGAAAATGAAGCTTGAAATTGATGTCCGGGAGTTGTTCCCTTGGCGACTATTGCCCCTCCTAGAGCGCTCTCCGTGCATTGGCGCTTGATTGAAGTACACACATCTCTTAACCTCATTCTAGTGTTCAAAGTGTTTACCTCATATATCCACACCTGTGTGATAAGAGTCTGATTCTTCTCATCCTGAAATAAACATAAATGAATCACCATAGAAACGACACTGTTTCAGTTATCATGGTAACGGAATTCGATTTTAATCAAGCGATGTGCTTTTCTTATTTAACATATTGAATAACCCGAGAGTGCTATAACTTGATGTTATACTACTAGACCTTCTAGGTTAAAATAAAAATGATTAAAAAATGCAAGAGTATAATGAAGCCTTCAAAACCGTCTGTCCGGAACATGATTAACTCGAATTCTGATTCTGATTCCGTTTATCGGATCCAGTTGTCAAAGAGCCTTTCTTGTTCTTTAGTTTCTGAGTTAAACAATTCTGGTTATTGAATACGATATAGACGGTAGTCTTGCATCTTTGCTCCTTTGACAATTCTGGTTAAACATTGAATACGATATAGACGGTAATCTTGCATCTTTGCTCCTTTGACAATTCTGGTTACACATTGAATACGATTTAGACGGTAATCTTGCATCTTTGCTCCTTTGACAATTCTGGTTATACATTGAATACGATATAGACGGTAATCTTGCATCTTTGCTCCTTTGACAATTCTGGTTATACATTGAATACGATATAGACGGTAATCTTGCATCTTTGCTCCTTTGACAATTCTGGTTATACATTGAATACGATATAGACGGTAATCTTGCATCTTTGCTCCTTTGACAATTCTGGTTACACATTGAATACGATATAGACGGTTATCTTGCATCTTTGCTCCTTTGACAATTCTGGTTATACATTGAATACGATATAGACGGTAGTCTTGCATCTTTGCTCATTTGACAATTCTGGTTACACATTGAATACGATTTAGACGGTAGTCTTGCATCTTTGCTCATTTGACAATTCTGGTTATATATTGAATGCTATAAACGGTAGTCTTGCATCTAGTCTATGAGCCCCCCCCCCCCCTCCTTCTACACCACCTACTCAAGTTGGAGGTGATGTAGACGGTAAATAAGGGGGTGGCACAAGCACGCGATGTCTTGGCAAACTTGCATTGGAAAAATTCGTTGGGATTTGCAAATACATGGAGTGGATGATCCAGTGGATGATCCAGTTTGTTTCCCTGTATGCCCTTAAATTAAAGAGTAACATTTTTTGTCTATGTCAAAAATTGTATATTCGTTCTGTTGCCCTAACTTTATCATTTTGGGAATAAATCTAATTTAATCTTAACCAATATCTAACATGGATATTGCTTTATAACCGGTGAAGATCAAAATAACAATTCCAAAAACTTTCCCAAGCGGACTTTGATGTCCTGATTGCTCTACTTGTCGGTTGAGCCAAACTTCGCCTAGCTATTTATCAATGCAGCTATATTTATAATTCAATAAAATAATTTCTCAAAACGACTCAAACCCAATTTGCAAAACAAAAATCAAATTATCATTCAATAAAAACAGAGTTGATTGATTATTAAATTCCCCAAATAATTGTTGAAATTTACCAGTTGTGCTATTTGGTTTAAAGCTATGCCGAATTCTATTACAACCGTTTCATCTGCCCTCATGACGGGCCGGGCTGAGGCATCGTAAGTCGCCATCAAGTCTTTATAAAGCCTCTTCTCTGCGTTTTGACTCGTTACCATGGCGACCTTGATTACTGAAAATAGATATGTCAAAGAGGCTTGTAACGTTGATCCAACGGACCTCAGCTATGAGATAGATGAGCACGAATTGCATAATAACATTGCAATTGTACATATTACATGTACGTTTTCTAGCTAATCTTAATACAACGCAATTCATTAAAATATATGATAGGCTAGTTTCATGCATAACTGGATCAGTGTCAAAGGAAGTCGTATCAAGGATACACAATATTTGGAAATTTCTCCTTGTCTTTTGTTTTCATTATGCTTCTTTTATTACTGATTGTCATTGATTATTGTTTTCTCGTTAGTCGTTCCAAATTGACGCCAAATTAATGCCCCTTGGGGACATATAACCATATATAGGGATTCGGAATGTCTGAATTCTTGGTCTAACTCTCGAAACGTGAATTACACTATCTGACTATGTATTACACTGAACAAAATGTAATCATTACGAATATAAATAATAATCAGATATTAGACATGATAAATAGAGTAATTAATCCCAATGGGAGACTGGTCTGTGAAATATCAATATAGGAAGGATTCTTTCATTTATAAGCCAAGCCTGCAATTTTGGTTAACAAATTCAGATTTAGATATTTTTGCACGCCCTTCAGATGCAAAATTGATGTTTTTTAGATAGAAGAACAACTTCCCATAACATTGGATGGAGCAAATTAGAAATGTGAAGAGAAATGTCGGGTAAGTATGAGAGAGTACGCAAAACCTAAGCAAGATTCAAATATCTGATCACTCCGAAAAAGTTCGTGAATGTTCTACTGACTCCCGTGTTATCAGAATCTCTTACCCAAATTGGGTAAATATTTTTAAATTCGATTTTTCCCTGATATGATTAAGAGTATGGAGTCGTATCGAGGTGAAAAGACCCCAATAGCCAGTTTCGAGCAACCTGACTCGACTTAGTCTACATTGTTTTTAAATGAGACAGATTTACACCGCTCTAACTAAGATTCAGATGCTGGGTTCCGCTTGATTTGATGTAAGACTATACTTTAGTCATATCGGGTGCAATTGCGCAATCATATCCCTGTTCATGAAAATGAATGTACCGTAGATAAGTAGCCCATCTGCGATAACTAGCAGCATCTCATTAACGTAGTAGGCCTCATCCATCATTCCCTCGTGATCTTTTAATCAATATGATGTACTGAATCAAGCAGGACATGCCCTACTAACTATTGCATGCAAACAGTTGGCTTCATTTACAAACATCCTATGATCTTATAACTTGGTGTGTATTAAAACGTTTTGATGAAACTATTAATATTAAATTAATAAATCCGTAAATGGTATCTGATATTGCACGGTAGTCCTCATGATACTGTAACAATCGTGGGCCATGTATTTGCCACACAAGTGTAGCGTAGCCTTGGCATTACACAGTCCCAGACTGTTATCATGTTCCAAAGTAGTATCACTTAAACAGTAACAATTCAATAATAAGACAATTGCATATGGGTTTATAAGTCCTTACTCAGTCTGTCATAAGTCTTATAGTCAATCAGTAATAAATGTGTTAACTGTCTGGCTACACGTTATAAATGGGACTAATGCTGTTTATATTAATAAACTGGGGGTTCTAGCCACTTCTAGCAATGGTATCCAGGGTGAATAGTGGTTCTAGCCACTTCTAGCAACGGTCACCTGGGATGTATAAGGGTTCTAGCCACTTCTAGCAGCCGTTATCCAGGATGTATAATGGTTCTAGCCACTTCTAGCAAGGGTAACCTGGGATGTATAAGGGTTCTAGCCACTTCTAGCTATGGGTACCAAGGAAGTATAAGGGTTCTAGCCACTTCTAGCTATGGGCACCAAGGATGTATAAGGGTTCTAGCCACTTCTAGCTATGGGTACCAAGGAAGTATAAGGGTTCTAGCCACTTCTAGCTATGGGTACCAAGGATGTATAAGGGTTCTAGCCACTTCTAGCTAAGGGTACCAAGGATGTATAAGGGTTCTAGCCACTTCTAGCTATGGGTACCAAGGAAGTATAAGGGTTCTAGCCACTTCTAGCTATGGGTACCAAGGAAGTATAAGGGTTCTAGCCACTTCTAGCTATGGGTACCAAGGATGTATAAGGGTTCTAGCCACTTCTAGCTACGGGTACCGAGGATGTATAAGGGTTCCAGCCACTTCTAGCTACAGGTACCAAGGATGTATAAGGGTTCCAGCCACTTCTAGCTATGGGTAACACGTGACTAGAATGGGGGGGGTGTTACAGTTGCAGTTAACATAGGGAACTGGAATTGGCTAGAAGTCACGTGTATCATGTCAAGTCAATGGAAGTCAAATGTAAGTGGGAGGGGGAATAAACATATCTTACAAAACTCCCTAAAGATAAACAGAACAACAAGTTTAAAATTATCTAATCTATTTCAAGAATTATAAAATAATCACATATAATTAGTACAAGTAAGTTTATATAAGTTACATACACAATTGAAATACACCAAGACCAATCAAACACTTAAATCACAGTAAAGTGGCTGTAAAAGGCTAGAAGGAGAGCTTAGCTAATAGGAGCTAGATGATGACTCACTCAAGCTAGAACGGGCTGTTCCCATATCCAAAACCACAGATAGCCCCTATCTTTCATTAAAAAGGTCATACTTTACATTCACTGGTAATTTCAGTATACTTCAAAAAATGAAACCTTGCTAATTACGTTGATAACATTGATAATTTGATGAGAAATCGAGACGAAATTACATGAAAATGCATGGAAATCACTTCAAAAGTTCACATCTCAATTACTGGTCAATTACTGAAACAATTCCATTCAAAGTCATAGAACAATTAAAATATATCATTATAATTACCTTGAACCACAATGCACCACGATTCACCAACGCAAACTGCTATAAATCCAAGAAAATGAGGAGAAAACACAAAATGGTCCGCCATGATTGAAATAATTCCAAAGACAAAATAGTGCATAAAATCCCTACGCCTAATCACATGACAAGATGAATCACAGTTCAAAATAAGAGAAACTAAAGTTATGTACATATATGTAAACATGCATACAATAGAATAGACATACTAAATAACATACATAAGTCAAAGTAATCACAATAAGGCAAGATGACCAATGGACCTATATCCTGTAAGCAGAATTGTATAGAGTAAACAGGCCAAACGTTGCACAAGCGTATGAGTCATGGTGACCTTTACTAAAGTAAGCAGAAATAGTACAGTAAAACTCCTTACTGGTGAACAGTGCAATTATTGGTTAATGTAGTTGAAACAATGCAAATAAGAGGATCTGTAACGGCACATCAGACCAGATATAAACCATTGGAAAGAGTAGACAAGCTGATGGGTCGTTACACTGCCCCCTTCTTTAAAATAAGTTCGTCCCGAACTTTTACACACAAGTTACAAAACAAAACAATCAATAATACACAAAAGTATTTAAATCAAAGATAATACACGATCTAAAAGTGACATGATAATACAGTAGTTTATAAGGTTATTCACTTACGACTTGCTCCACCTGAAAAACATGTCATAACAATATCCATTTGGTTCAAACATTTTTATAAATATCAAGAGTTCAGAATAGCACACGTATTTTGTAGTTATAGTCATTAAGATTGTGTTCTTCTTAGAATTCCAACAAACGTTAGTTGGTACTAGTCACATCCAGAACACTGCATAATCAAAAGTTATTATAACTGTTGACACAGTAATGTGTCTATATATCCCTGGATCATATTGCTTCTCTGTATAACAGGGAGAGTCATAAGTTCATATGTAGCACGTCAAATACAGTATGAAGATCAAATATGCTGTACAATTCTCCTATAATCCTACGTGTATGGTTGCTGAATGTTCAGGTCATTGTCTCTCTATGTTGTTGGCTAGTGGTTGACATCTCCAAACCTGGAAGAGAAACTCTACTCTCGTATCACTGCTATGCAGATATTCCAATCTACAATAGCTACAACTTACTCTCATTGTCAGCCACCTAATGAGTCTCTTCTTGTATGAGACACGCTACATAGACGTTTATATCTATAATAGCTCATAGGATCGTCAACCATGGTAACTACACACATATTCAATGTCCACCTACTTTAAGTCTGTGGGACAAGACAAAATAGGCTACAGCTGGGTGACATTGCTGGAAGTTAGGCATTTAGGGACCATTGAGGGATGGAGATAACATTTCACAGTTGGTGCACTGTTTGACTGACAGTTTTCAGCACCATCACAATTATATACACTATATACAAGGGAACTCTGCCTCGAACATTACGTTCACAATTACTCCAATTGTGTAACGGTTGAGCCTAGGTCATCTTCTAGGGCAACAAGGTAACGGTTTGGGTAGACAGTCTTTCGCATTACTTTAGTTGGTAATCAATAATGGAAAGGATGAATCAATGAGGCACAAGTGACTGTACACTTCACCATGCCATCATTGGAAGAGATGCAATCTGATGGTTCAGTTAGCAACTCTGTGGATTCATGGGACAATCTGCCCGTGTGGAGACAACAACATCACAAAAGGGGAGAACGCTAATGGAAGCTTTATTCATAATTTGTCAATATCTACCGGATATTGGCAATCGGAGACAGTAGGGACGACAAGTAGCACAGGCCACTCAAACCATCTATCATTAGGGTTCCACTCTTAAGAAACACAACAGCCCCGTGGCTTCTCAGGAAATACAAGTTGCCAAGGATACATGTACACACATAGTAAACAACATTTGCTCTCGTAGCAAATGCCATATACACATGCGGTAAATGTCAGCCACATCAGATGGTACATGGGTTGTTGAATGATTACTCTCCACATAGGGAACTTGTAACAATCAGCCCTCCTTGGAACAAAAGCTGATTGATGCCAGCAAAAGGTACGGCCGGACATGCTCACTTCCGCTGACAGTTCGCTATAAACATATTGGTAAACATCTTGGTAATATGGCTTACCAAGATAGAGGCAGTAGCTCAAATATCTATCGGACTGTACAAATAACAGGTCCCAATCACTACTTGGAAAGGGACCACCATTGACACATAAGATGGTAATATGCATGGTGACCTACTTCCACGAAGTTGCATAGGTTTGCACGCTGGACTTGATTAGACCAATTCGGTCATCCTTCGGACATTCCCTTATCGCTACTCCCATTATCAGTCATATAATGACTATTTCCCAATAGATAACGTTTCTAGTCACATATATACGATATGGGACAAGAACATACAGAAATGTAGGGACTCTTTGGAAGTAGGATCACTGGGCAGGGGTTTCCTGGACCACCCTGCCTAAGACAATGGCTCTATACTAGTCAGACAGACAAATGCAGGGGATCTATTGTTGGAGTAGGCAATAGAAAAGGTATACCAGACGTTCTGATATGGCTATGGAGATCTCCAGTTGTAGGGAGATATAGCACAACGTTTCCTCATCAACCAAGAAAGCACAAGAGGATCGTACCATCACACACATTTCGGGCAAGTGGAATGTAAGGGATGGAGGGGGATATTTGGGTCACTGTATGGGTTGGCCTACCCAAGCTATCTCTCAAGTCATAATCATGCCCATCATGACCATTATCGAAAGAAACTCACTAACAGGACGGGAACAGGGTACGGGAGACATCCACGCCAACACATGCATAATGTATGTGCTTTCGAGACACGGCTAGATTTTTCATTGGGTCATGGTCAGGCAGGGTTTTACAACTGGGATCAACAATTTTGGCTCGGGAAGGTTTGATATGTTTGTATGTTAGGTCCCACCTACATACCAAACCAGAGGGTCTGTGGTAAAAATACGTACCACTTTACACTTTGAAGTAGAACAGCAGGCTACTTCACCAACCTAAATCAATACAGTCCTGTGGAATGCTACAAGGACCGGGTCTTTGGAACTCTCAATATGGCAATCCACACGTACCAGTGTGAAAAACAAGATTAAATTAGCATCAACAAAACATTGACACCATAAAACAATTGAAAACAATACTTCCTTGAAATATTAAATCAAAACATAAAGTGGGTCTAATTATTTGGTAATAACTAAATCCCGACGCTGCCACCAGTGTAACAATCGTGGGCCATGTATTTGCCACACAAGTGTAGCGTAGCCTTGGCATTACACAGTCCCAGACTGTTATCATGTTCCAAAGTAGTATCACTTAAACAGTAACAATTCAATAATAAGACAATTGCATATGGGTTTATAAGTCCTTACTCAGTCTGTCATAAGTCTTATAGTCAATCAGTAATAAATGTGTTAACTGTCTGGCTACACGTTATAAATGGGACTAATGCTGTTTATATTAATAAACTGGGGGTTCTAGCCACTTCTAGCAATGGTATCCAGGGTGAATAGTGGTTCTAGCCACTTCTAGCAACGGTCACCTGGGATGTATAAGGGTTCTAGCCACTTCTAGCAGCCGTTATCCAGGATGTATAATGGTTCTAGCCACTTCTAGCAAGGGTAACCTGGGATGTATAAGGGTTCTAGCCACTTCTAGCTATGGGTACCAAGGAAGTATAAGGGTTCTAGCCACTTCTAGCTATGGGCACCAAGGATGTATAAGGGTTCTAGCCACTTCTAGCTATGGGTACCAAGGAAGTATAAGGGTTCTAGCCACTTCTAGCTATGGGTACCAAGGATGTATAAGGGTTCTAGCCACTTCTAGCTAAGGGTACCAAGGATGTATAAGGGTTCTAGCCACTTCTAGCTATGGGTACCAAGGAAGTATAAGGGTTCTAGCCACTTCTAGCTATGGGTACCAAGGAAGTATAAGGGTTCTAGCCACTTCTAGCTATGGGTACCAAGGATGTATAAGGGTTCTAGCCACTTCTAGCTACGGGTACCGAGGATGTATAAGGGTTCCAGCCACTTCTAGCTACAGGTACCAAGGATGTATAAGGGTTCCAGCCACTTCTAGCTATGGGTAACACGTGACTAGAATGGGGGGGGGTGTTACAGTTGCAGTTAACATAGGGAACTGGAATTGGCTAGAAGTCACGTGTATCATGTCAAGTCAATGGAAGTCAAATGTAAGTGGGAGGGGGAATAAACATATCTTACAAAACTCCCTAAAGATAAACAGAACAACAAGTTTAAAATTATCTAATCTATTTCAAGAATTATAAAATAATCACATATAATTAGTACAAGTAAGTTTATATAAGTTACATACACAATTGAAATACACCAAGACCAATCAAACACTTAAATCACAGTAAAGTGGCTGTAAAAGGCTAGAAGGAGAGCTTAGCTAATAGGAGCTAGATGATGACTCACTCAAGCTAGAACAGGCTGTTCCCATATCCAAAACCACAGATAGCCCCTATCTTTCATTAAAAAGGTCATACTTTACATTCACTGGTAATTTCAGTATACTTCAAAAAATGAAACCTTGCTAATTACGTTGATAACATTGATAATTTGATGAGAAATCGAGACGAAATTACATGAAAATGCATGGAAATCACTTCAAAAGTTCACATCTCAATTACTGGTCAATTACTGAAACAATTCCATTCAAAGTCATAGAACAATTAAAATATATCATTATAATTACCTTGAACCACAATGCACCACGATTCACCAACGCAAACTGCTATAAATCCAAGAAAATGAGGAGAAAACACAAAATGGTCCGCCATGATTGAAATAATTCCAAAGACAAAATAGTGCATAAAATCCCTACGCCTAATCACATGACAAGATGAATCACAGTTCAAAATAAGAGAAACTAAAGTTATGTACATATATGTAAACATGCATACAATAGAATAGACATACTAAATAACATACATAAGTCAAAGTAATCACAATAAGGCAAGATGACCAATGGACCTATATCCTGTAAGCAGAATTGTATAGAGTAAACAGGCCAAACGTTGCACAAGCGTATGAGTCATGGTGACCTTTACTAAAGTAAGCAGAAATAGTACAGTAAAACTCCTTACTGGTGAACAGTGCAATTATTGGTTAATGTAGTTGAAACAATGCAAATAAGAGGATCTGTAACGGCACATCAGACCAGATATAAACCATTGGAAAGAGTAGACAAGCTGATGGGTCGTTACAATACCGTAAGTTTCCTCGGAGGTATGATATGGTTAAAGCAATGAAAGAGTAGTCTTGCTTATAACCCCCCCCCCACTCCCCCTCCCATATCGACTTCGACAACCTGTCTTGAAACAAGACTAGTCAATGAACTCCGTGTATTTGCAAATCGGCAGTAAGATCAGTTCAACCATGAGCCTCAAATGCCCAAGGTATGATGAGGGTCGTATAAGTCTTTGGTAAAACCATTACTATACATACAATGTTTTCCTGTTTTTTGTTATCCTATATGGTAATCTCAATAAAATATTTTGCATGCTTGGCAAAACCTTAAATGCATCAAGCGTTATTTCATTTGCATCATAAAACATTTCATTTCCATTTTCCTGTGACAAATGAATTGAAATAGAATTGAATTTTTATGATAATGGGGCCTATCTACTAATAAGGCCAGCTTAGAAATCGACCTCGGGGGATTAATAGCGAAAACAGTATCTATTACGACACTGCTTGCGATTTTTTGTCGTACCTAAACATTTGTTGTCAGCTTGGCGGGTGGGCGGTATCTCACTTTTCAGCATATCTACAGGTTTCCAGCATGGGCTTTCAATGGTTGAAAGCCCATGTTTCCAACCAAACCGTTCGAAGGATTCATTTGAACTTTTCAGGGATGTTTCTTAGTATGACATTTTAGAACTGATTAGTTTTTTGGGCATTCTGTGTAAGTGTTCAGGTATGGTGCCCATTTTGAATTTCAGTCCTAAACTCTTGTCTATCGACGCTTGTCTACAGGTTTGCAGCCAAACCGTTATAGGAATTCATCCGAAATTCACAGGGATTTTTCTACATATGAAAGTTGAGAACTGATTAGTTTTGGGGCATTATGGGTAAATTTTAAGGCGGTCATTTTGGATTTTCCGTCCTAAAATCTTGTCTGTCGAGCCTTGTCTACAGGTCTCCAGCCAAACCATTCCACGGAATTTTTACACACGTAACATTGTCAAAAGTTCTAAAGCTGATCAACTTTTCGGCGGCCATCTTACTTTCTGGCGGACATTTTGGAAGTTTTCAGGTAAATCTTGAAATCGCGATTCAAGGAAAATCACTTACGGAATTGTTTCAATTGTACTCATGTCACATGGAAATACGCTCTAGAGCTGTTTGGTTGCCATCTTGCATTCTGGCGGCCATTTTGGGAGTTTTTCGATAAATCTTGTCATCACGATTCCAGGAAAACGACCTAAAGGAATTCCTTCAAATTTTTACACATGTTCCATGGTAAGAAACTGCCGGCCATCTTGCTTTCTTGGTCAACAAGCCCACACTGGTTTGTTTTAGGTACGATATTGTTCACCTGTCCCTCGTTATAATATGCCTTCGACCTTCGCCCTATGTGTCTGTGACTCGGTCAATAAATAAGATCCGAGTAGAAATGATTTTGATATACGTCAGAAATTCATATAGGAATTCAAAATTCAGTCAAAGTGATTTATTTGAAATCTCTATGTAAAATTACATCTAGAAATGTGATTTTAAAAAGTATTTATCAAGTTTGAAAGTTTAATTTTCTTGGAGATTCCCCATAGACCCCATGTTATAAAATCACAAAAAATGAAATATATTTTCATATATTGGACGGATAATGTTTTCTTTTTACTGGACAATGGTTACTACCTACTCGCATCTAGGTAATTCTGACCCTTGGTAAAATTGACTGTTGCCCATGGAAAGACCCATTTTAATTTAGCGCATATTCCCAAGGGTCATCTTAACCTCATCACAACTTAAGAGGCTCTCTATCTATTTTATATTCCGATCCTATGCATTCTGCTGTCCTGAGATCTGACACTTCGATTAGCTTTGCCAGTTCCACATAATGGGCTAGAGTAGACTGACATTGATTATGTAGTAAGTAAATCTGTTTTCAGTGATATAAAAATGCAAATCAATTATGTAAATCGACTATTCATTGTGCGAGATTAACGTTCTTGGCGTTGGCGAACTATTCCATAAATTGCCTTTTAGATTTGACATTGAAGTAGAGATAGCATACAAAACAGGAGTGACGAACTTATTAAGACTGACTTCCATGGCCTTTGTGTATTTCAGTGGCTCAATACGAGAGCATATGTCACTCTCCTGATCATGACATCGCGGAGTCGAAGTGGTTCTGAAAATTCTCAAGCCTAAATTGTTACCCAAACCTTAACAGGTTTGTATTGAACGTATACTTATTGAGTCAATAAAAGATATATACACATACTGTATTTTACTTATAGACCAACCTTAGTCTAACTATGACTGCACTTGTCTTATATCCGTCGACTGGGGTGGTACTTGCTATTTTTTAACAAAAAGCTAGGCTTTAATTGGGAAAGATGGTAATCAGTCAGCATGTTGCCTAAGACGTGGATATAATTGAAAACAACGTGTATTCACAGCACATCTTGTAGGGATTAGGCTAGGATAAATGATAAAATGTTTCATAT
Source organism: Owenia fusiformis (assembly GCA_903813345.2). Lineage (NCBI taxonomy): Eukaryota > Metazoa > Annelida > Polychaeta > Sabellida > Oweniidae > Owenia > Owenia fusiformis. Next base: position 9,326,160 of record CAIIXF020000010.1, read on the forward strand.
CTCGACTCCTTTATTTCGTCATTCATAAAGATATATAGGCTATGACCCGTGTGACGTTTTAAATATTTATCTTTTCCCCAGAGGGAATCTAGCGTATTCTGCTGTTTTGATAAAAGTGTGTAATGATACACACAATAAGCCATATGCAGTATCTACAGCACAAGCCTTCAAAAAGCATAATATTCATTTTTATTTATTTATCTGTCTAAACAGGAGATTATATCTTAAGTCGAATAGGTCAATGGTCATATATTCTCAATGCAGTTTTCTATCCTTAGCCAATACAATAGTAATTCCTACCCTGCGTGCAGAGTCTAGTTAAACTACTGACTGAAGACGTAGCTCTCTTTTAGGAAGTGAAGTCAAACGAATGCAAAGGGTAAGTAATTCCAACTCTACACGATATTAAACTGTTCTTATTCCGTTGAGGTACTTAAAATTAGCCACGTGGCGTTATCTGCAGAGGACTAATCATCTTATCATTCATTTGTCATTAGCATCCATAGGCGGGCCGGAGTAGGGGACCAAGATGACCCCTCCCCCCAAAGATGAATCTAAATGGTACTCATAGACAAACAGAGGAAATATACAAACTGACATTATTTTTAAATTTTGAACTTATTCTTACCTCAAATTTCAAAATTGGGTCTTGTTTTTCAATTCAATTTTTGCCCCTGCATCCCTCTCCATCCCCTATCCTTCCAGGACCGCATCTCAACATAACAGAGGGGATTTCAGTCTTATATCTTATTGCACCAGGCGCTTGAACAACGCCCAATTACAATTTGGTCTTTCAAAATATCAAATCAATCATGTCAACGATAAGCCTACATGATCGCCAAGTAACACCTTCAGTAATTGCACATTAACGAACGCATTAGATGGCCTGGGAATGTTGGGAAAATCTGATAAAACTGGCTGCTAGTTTAGAAGTATATTGAGTATGGGGAATCACCTCTTAAGACAACATTGAAATAATACTTTCAAAAACCCTGTTCGCCGCCAGGTCTCCAATGCACATGGTTTTAAGTCAATTAGAGATCGAGCCTTGGCAAATAGATCGAGCCTTGGGAATACAAGAATAACATACATTTTTGCAACTTTCTATTTTTATTCCCAAGTGTAGCCAGAAGTCGATTAGAACTGAAAGGGTTCAATATGGATTTACATTTCATGGATTAGTATTTCTTTTAACAGACACCCTTGAAACAACTGCATTATATTTCTAATGTGAGTTCCCGTTCTCATATAACAGTATCACGCCGAGTATAGGCACTTTATTTCAAAGTTGTCCAGTGTACAGGTGTATATTTTATATCTGTTTACACCCTACCTTGCCGAAGTATACACAAAAATACGACAGCTTCTGTGTAGCCCCTTTGGATATCATTTTCAAAAATCGAGATCTCGTTTTGAGAATGATTAACATTTTTGGAATATCAGACTCAAATTTTGAATAGATGGGCCTTACGTTTTTTCAACATTTTTGTCCATTTCCCTCGCGCACAGATCTCTGTGCATGAGTGAATAGCGGGAGCGTGGAAATAGTGATGCGCGGCCAAAGATTTCACGTTCGTGATGTGCGAATTGTGGTTCGAGTGCAAGGAACGTAGTTCGGGACGTCAGAACTGATGTTCGCGTTGATGAAAGTCTAGGAGCCCTGAATCATATATGATCCAGAAATGTCTGTTCTGTGTAGATCCCCTACAGTGTTTGTGATGATATAATCAACTGATGAAACTCAAAAAAATCAGCATGAACCAGTCGGATGTTTCCATACCTGGAAAACTCACGCCTCTTTCTATTATTGTAATAAAAAAGAATGGGTTTCTTGTTATGATTAGGTACCATTATTATTAAAAGAATGGGTTCTTGTTATGATTACGTATCGTTATTATCAAGAGAATGGGTTTCTTGTTATGATCACGTAGTACCATTATTATTAAAAGAATGGGGTTCTCGTTCTGATTACGTACCATTATTATTAAAAGAATGGGTTTCTCGTTATGATTACGTACCATTATTATCAAAATAATGAGTTTCTTGTTACGATTACGTACCATTATTATTAAAAGAATGAGTTATGATTACGTACCATTATTATTAAAAGAATGGATTTCTCGTTATGATTACGTACCATTATTATTAAAAGAATGGGTTTCTTGTTATGATTACGTACCATTATTATTAAAAGAATGAGTATCTCGTTATGATTACGTTCCATTATTATTAAAAGAATGGGTTTCTCGTTATGATTACGCACCATTATTATTAAAAGAATGGGTTTCTTGTTACGATGACGTACCATTATTATCAAAAGAATGTGTTTCTTGTTATGATTACGTACCATTATTATTAAAAGAATGGGTTTCTCGTTATGATTACGTACCATTATTATTAAAAGAATGGGTTTCTTGTTATGGTTACGTACCATTATTATTAAAAGAATGAGTATCTCGTTATGATTACGTACCATTATTATTAAAAGAATGGGTTTCTCGTTATGATTACGCACCATTATTATTAAAATAATGGGTTTCTTGTTATGATGACGTACCATTATTATCAAAAGAATGGGTTTCTTGTTATGATTACGTACCATTATTATTAAAAGAATGGGTTTCTTGTTACGTACCATTATTATTAAAAGAATGGGTTTCTTGTTATGATGACGTACCATTATTATTAAAAAGAATGGGTTTCTTGTTATGATTACGCACCATTAATATTAAAAGAATGGATATCTTGTTATGATTACGTGCCATTATTATTAAAAGAAAGTGTTTCTTGTTATGATTACGTACCATTATAATTATCTCCCGACTTAAGTCCACAAGAATGGAAATAACTTTGGGATTCAAACTGACTACTTGCAGATAATAGGCGCAATTAAATGAAATGCCAATTCTATATAAGGTTACTACTTAGGCTAAGGTAAATAAATAAAATACATATTTACGCTCATTTTGTCATTGAGTGAGAAATGATGTAGGCATGCAAAAGTGTCTTAATTATAAATGCTCACAGTATTCATTGACATGAAATTGTTCTCTCGATGCATTTTCCTTCCTTACTTCTATGAAACATCCTCAATGGAACTACATTGATTTATTGAGTTGTGCGTTTAACAAAAAGATGTTTTTTATTGTACATAATAGAAGGATAAAACGCTTCATTTATTTAGCCTCGCCTCGAGCATCATCTTGAATGATACAATTTAAAGGTTCCAATTGACCTAAACCTAAACATGTTGAATTATTCTGATTTATAAGAGTCTCTCTTCATTATCTAAAGCTTCATCTAAAGCATTGAATACGATAGATTCATCATGATAAACCATGACATCTCATTTCTTCTCAGCCCTGAGATTCAGGTGAAACAGAAAGATGCGAGAGAATGCGAGAGACTATGAATCACACAATTTTAAATGTTAAAAGTGACCAGGAATAGAAATGAGTTATTGTCAATGTTGTAAATGTAACGGGGCGAACAACTAGCAAGTACATGGTACGTAATGAGGTGAACAATTTGCGATTTTCAAGTTTGTAAGAAGGTATGTAACAGTTTACATGCATGTAGCCAGGTGAACAATTTACAGATTGAAACATATGTAAACAATTTACAACTAAGTGAAGGTGGAAATGTGCAAGTTAGTAACTACGTCAACAAATCAGCAGTAGTAAAGGACCACGTACGTGGTGACACTTTTTTGTGAATATCGTTAGCTGAACACGTACACGTATTGACGTCTTACCTGTAAATATGAGAATCGTTTTCATACTCCATAACTCCATTTTTGAACTGATTCGTCAAGAATTTCTGTTGAATCTATAAAGTTTCATTCATCTGCATTTTACCTGGTGTTCTGAAATGATATATACCGGTGTGAAATAATATATGCCACAAAGATAGAATATATGAGTTGCAAATATTCACATATTTTGCATGTCGTGAAAGAAATGTCATAGACATAGTAAAATGCAAAACTATTTTTCGGTTAAATCCTCGTATCATATTTTTCCTTCACACACTTTCCCATCTGGTTCGACTTATTTCTCATAAGTTCTTGAGCACCTTTACTTCTGAAAATCCTCTGACCATCGCATTAACCTCAAACTAAATCCTATATTAGATATCCATTGCAGCCTCTATCCAAATGATCTGGCGAGTCTGAAAGAATCACGGAGATTGGATATTTCGACTTGTCCTATATTGCTACTTAGCTCCTTTAGGTAGGGCATCGATATATTGTCTTTCCTGATGATATCTAGCTAGGTCTCGTCCATAATTCTCCCTGGATAATTGTGTTTTGTGGACTCTGACATTCCTTGATATTATCCATGAATACTATTTGAAACTAATGAACAACCTAGCTAGCTTGAGATGGACGACTCTGGTCTATGCGAGTCTGTATTTAGATAAGTCAGTAAGTAACGTACTCCCGGGAACATACTTACCAATAGTACTTTAATCTCCGTGAATCTACCTAACTAGCTCTTACATTACATACGGACGGTATCGCTCCGTATCACGTAATTCGAGGAAGTCTAATCTAGTCGAATCTAAGTAATGCAGTCCAAATGAGAACTTGAACATCCTCGACGGATAATTTACTTCAATGTTTGTATCCTGAAAACGCTTGGATTAACTGTAGCTATTGTAACTCAAATAAAATGAAATGAAAAATGAAAGAACTGTACTATATGGTGTTTTGACAGTTAATTTTCAGGTGGCCGTGCGTGTTTTACTATTTTCGAGAAACTGGACCCCGATGATGATATTATTTTGTAATTAAAAGTTATATTTTATTTTATGTATAATGTTTTAGCTCTATTAATTTGGAGATAAAGATTAATCAAACAAACTAAAAAACGTGGAGATAGCTGAAATACTTGGTTTACCCTTTATTCCAAATGACCAGGCTCTTCCAAGTATTACCCTTTTCATGAGTATCGTCGTAGTTATTTCTAGCCTCTGAGAAGGAAAGTACTCTGGATAACATGCAGTTGATATTAGAAAACAAAAATCTGAAATACGGTCAAGGAAGAAGGATGCAACTCTAATTTATAGTTGAATAGAAAAAATAGATAGGAATTCAACATATGTTCCTGAATTAAAAATTATTTATTGCCTGCGGGATAACATGGAATCTCGATCGTTAATCTAAATAAGACACGATCTAATCAATTATGCTTGAATGAGATGTTGGCATTTAGACTTGGGATATACATATGGTATTGCATCTTGATCCATCAAGGTATTTCATGACTGATGGAATACACTGGTTTAACAGTATGGACTATCGCGCTTTCTTAATTATTAAGCTCAATGAATTTGAAAACCCCCGATAGTAGCATTCTGATACTGATCACATCTTCCTTTTTCAATCAGCAATATGGCTAAAGGAACTAATAGAAGGCCATTTCTCATGAGCTACATTGAGACATCTTTCTGTGTAAAATTTGCGCCAATATCAATCTGGATTAACACGTAATTCCCGAATGTATAGGATTTTCAATTTCTAGTAATTAGGGGTACTTCGTTATTAAGCCACAGGAGCTTTCATTTCGAGGAAATTATTCCTTCTTTGACTATCAACAAGTTTTTAATTCAATGATACACAATACTGTCGTGTGAATGTCCAATATAGCTACAATAGGCTGTATATATGAGCGTTACGTGAAACACCATCATGCTTTATTGGAAAGGATGGGTATCGATATGGTGAACTTTTTGAACACACGCTTCTCTTGAACCGGTCATCAAAAAATTCTGAAAATTTTACACATCGTCAATTTAATGGTCATCTTTTGAATGGTAGCAATACAATTTGAAGTAAATATACATACTTTTCTCTATATTGTTTTAGAAAACACATCAGACACTTCTTTTGTTCTTGGTAACGTGTTTAGGTCTCTCAATATTGTAATTGCACGTTTGGTTGATTTAAAAAAGTATCTTGTTAATGAAATAAAAGGTTTATCTTATTTTTTATCTATTTTTTAAAAACTTTTTGAATACTTTTTGTTAAATCAACCAAAATTTCCTTTGTATAACTATATTATTGAAAGGTCTAAGGAAATGTTGTATATGCAATTTTGTTCAAAAAGGCTTCGGAAAGATATCTTATATCATTCTCAAGAATTGGTAAAAGGAACAAAAAACAATTGCACTAAAAAACAAAAAATGTTAGCAAAAACAGTTATATAAAATATATATATAAAAATGATATCAAAATTACATAAAGGACCGTGTTTTTTACAGAATACTTTCAATAATTGGTTTAAGAGAAAAACATTGTTGAATTCAGTTCACCATATCGATACCAATCCTTTAAAATATGAGTTCATGTACTAACCCATACACATGGATGTATAGGCTGGTACATTATCAGGATGGGTTAGTGCACACATGAATGCTTTTAAATCCAATAACGAATTTGTAGAAAAAAAATATGGCCATCACAATATGTCACCACTTTTCGTTTGTGCTGGACGTATTTAGCAAATCAGCACTGGTATTGTTCTCTTCAGAAATGAATGAAAATAGGATATATATATCATTAAAGATCCCATCATAATTGAAAACGTTTGAAGGTTGGGTTTTTGGGGGTCACCCTGTATGTAAAAACAGTTTGAACACACAATATGGAATTTTGACAAAATATAAAATTTATTTAAAATTTTGATTTTCAGTTCTCTGAGTATCATGAACAATTATATTAAAATATCAGAAAATTCATTACAATAGAGATCCTTATATAAGATAGAAAAGAGAAAAGTGACCAAAAGAAATAATGATACTACGAAATATCAATCACCCAAATATTTCAGCTTTGTAAAATAATTTCTATTTTCGACCTAAGTATAAGGTCTGACATATCTTGTGATTTGTTTTTTTTGTATGTGACCAAAAACATTTTTAAAAATCATTTAGTATGATCTCTTGTCTTAACATTAAGTAATTGTTTGTGCCCAATCTAATGCTGTCCATTGTCCAACTCACAGAAAATATTTTATCTTTATATTTTTGTTTAAAACTTTCCTATTATAATCTCAAAATTCATAAACAACCTTTAAAACCATGTCTTAAATGTTATTTCGAATGTAGATTTTAAATATGATATCACTTTGACTGTTTTACTGGCCAGCATTCAGTCTATTGGTCCCTCTCAACATTGGCCACATCGAAGCTAAGTCCACTGACTGATTTCATGGCAGCCCTTTAATTCAAAGGCTGAAAATTATTATCAAATAACAAAGTTCTTTAATTCCAAGACTGATGATAAATTATGTACATTTACTTCTTGTCAAGTCCAGTAATTCAAATGAGATCAAGGAATCTGAATATTCCCCCAGTGGTTACCAGATCAGACACCCAACATGTCCAAAATAGTAATATGATACATAGGTATCAAAAACCTTCCTAGCTGCAATACATATTTTCAGCCATCACGTCAATTTTAATAAAAACTCAATACAATACAACCTGGATATCAAAGCCTATAAAACGGTATGACACTGACAAAACGTCACCACTTGCACACTATTACAGTACATTGTATAGTAAATGTTTCAAATTTACCTGACTTCTCAAGTTATTATTGCCATATCACAACAAATTCTATAATATAATGCTAACCCTACTATCACACCAAACTAGTTCTCACTACGTTCTCGAAAACGGGCTTAAACTGTATACGAACAGACTTGACGTACTTTGAACCGTTTGGGATCTATTTACAAACTTCATGAAACTACTAGAACGAGTAGGTCCTCCAGCACTTAGAGCATGCTCAACGTTTTCTGGTGATCATCAAAACGTTGCCGAATCGGTTTTAAACTGTGTGCGAACTGAATGAACGTAGCTACAACGTTCGACGGTCTGTTTACGAACTTCATGGACTTTCCCGGACGGGGTATGTGATTTAGAATTTTGAATCGATTCAAAATTCGATGGCGACCATACCGTTCTGTAATCAGGTCATGATGACCTTCTAGACTAAGGTACAGTTTATACTACGTTGCACACCGACGTGGTGCGACCTGAACGAACTGCGAATGTGATGGACGTATTGAAGACTGTTTATGAACGAAGTAGCTAATTATTTTAGACATATATCCCGACCGCAGCCAGATCGAGCCCGTTTTACGACATTTTCGTAGGACTGACAAAAACGGGTAAGAACTAGTTTGGTGTGATAGGGGGGTTAGGTAACAGACTCTAACTTAACTGTGAAGAAGTTGCTCACATTCCCAATGTCTATTAGTAATTACTATATTCCAACCTGTTCTACAAGTTAACATAATTCGTTGCTATGGTAACAGATGTTGGGAATTACTTGTTCAAAATCATGACATGTCCATACGTTTACACAGAAAAAAGTCAAATCTGTATATTAATTTCTAAGTTATTGTAAGTTATAAGAGTATAGCAATTTGTACGACACTAAACTAATATGATGCCACTGCCAAACTAATCAAAAAATGGTGGCACAACAATGTAGTGTTCGTGTATCATAGAACAATATTATGTAAGTTTGTAATGACAAATTGGAAGAACTTGATTAAAAAAGCAATATCTTTGCATATCAGCAGTCATTTAAGATCAGTTCATATTTCTAGTTATAATTTTCTTGAGCACCATTAAACAAGACCTTCATTTAAATAATAGAACCTATACAATGATAAAACATATTCGAATCTTAAATTACAATTTCAAAGAATTCATAAATTTTGCCATTAGGCTAGAGCATTAGTCTAAGGAGTCTCCATGAATTTGTCCTCTAGGCTACAGCATTAGTCTAAGGGGTCTCTCCAGAAAAAAATCAACCTGTAGAATAGAATTCAATCAAAGATTCACGATTGTGGTTTGTGTAAAGGAATGAGAAACTTGTGTCCAAATGGAGATAGGTACTTGACCCCTACTTCCTTGAACACTTTCTTAGGAAGGCCAATGTCACATAAATAAATCTGACCACATTTCTCGCTCAGATTCAATGGCATCGCCAAACTTAGCGACCATTTTGTGCCTATTGTGCTGCCCTCTACTGGTGGGTCTATAGCGATAACTTGAGCCTTACTCTGATTGGTCCATTCCACCACGCTCGTGTACCAGGTCTGGACTTTCATATTGGAGTTGTCATGAGTATCCATAGCATTTATTATAATGTCAACTGGCTTTTTGGGAAGTTCTGAAACATGAAAAAAAAAGAAGTTTACTGACTTCTCTTGGCAAGAGATTGCATTCATCTAGTTTTTAAATTTATTTAGAGATAATTATTTTGAACAACATTCTTTTTTCCAAAAAGATTAAAGGTAATGGCATTTTCGACCTCCAAAAAACCAAAACTCATTTCACATTCAAACTCCAATAAAATAATAGGGATTCAGATTATTAATTTACTTAAATTTATTACTTCGGTTGAGGAAGTTGATATTCTTTACATTGAAAATGAATTAATATATGCATCATTCAACTTTTGCATTCCAAAAAACACAGTATGTTACAATAAAACATTTTACATTAGACAATTTTTTGCATTGGTACCCCGGGATTGGAACATTAAGTACAATGTACATTAATTCAAAGTTCAATCAACTTGAAACACTATAAACAAAACATACCATTAATTTTACTAGCTCTTTTGCCTCCAGTGAGTTCAAAAAGCTGAATCTCCTCTGTTAATTCCTTTATCATCTTAATAAAGTTGGGCACAAACAGAGTCACTTGTACATTATGATTGGCAAGCTGTCTGGCACAGTTCACAGCCTGCGCACCCTGTCTATGTGGTCCACATAACACAACGACACTAGGCTTCTGATGGGAGTTCTGTGGGTTCAGTCTAAAATATACAAGGATAACGTTTCTTAAGACAAGATTTTTAGACAAGGAGAATGATAGGAATTGCTCTACATTTGTATTTTTTAAATATAAGTAAAGTGAAAATATTCACTGTTTACAACACAGGGATGTACTGTTAAACCAGTGTATTCCTTAAGTCATATGTAATACCTTGATGGATCAAGATGAAACAGGGATGCAAATACAAATATTTGCCATTCTCCTGTTCTTCAAAGCAATGAAAGGGTAATTTTTGTAGTTAAATGTGTCTCCCAGTAAAAAGGGATAAGAAAGTTGGAATTTAACTCCTGTTTTTCCTTGCACTAGGTGCTGTATTGCATTTTGCATTATAATTTACTCACCTGCTACCCCCTCCCAGTAGCGTCATAACCATCTCACAGGCTGACCTCCCCACCATCTCTGTCTGTCTCTGCAAGGAGAAACCCAGTTTTTCTGCTGTGGCAAACAATCGACTCCTCAGCTCATAGCTCATACATGGCACCACTAAACCACTATCTGAAACACAAAAGAAACAACTTTTTTTCCAAAAATGTCAGCAAGTGTATACCAGAAATTAACTGAACAACATGGCATTCATGCAAAATCTGCCATTTGTTATAGACACCGAAACCAAACTTTGTTTGACAAAATTCTGTCAACTGAAAACCATCCACAAAAAAGTTAGAGATAATAGAGACACCACTTCTGGTGGTAACACTGACATAACAATAACCACACATTCCAATTTTTATATTGCAAAAATATAAATTGTGAAAATTCTCGATGAAAAGGGATATACATAAAATAAAACAAACCTAAAGATATAAATGTTCCCATGACACAGAATTATGACATCACAACTAAATAACCTTATTCTACTGTGATGTCATAAATATTTTAAATGAATTTACAATTTAAAGATTCTGAAAAATTCAATTGTGATGTCACACAGCAAGCAATGTAATGGTTGCTATAGGCTTGATGTTTTATAGCAACATGACATGTGATGTCATAGAACACAATAAGAATCACTTGGTGACAGAAATGTCGTTTCTATGGTAAACACAAACAAAAGCAATTGCAATACAAAACTGAGGAAGACATTCTTTCTTGAAAATTGATCTGCAAAGACATAAGGTACACAAATATTTGAAGATGGAAAAACAACCAAATAGGAGTCATAGGATTAGAAGTGCCATGAGCAAGATTGCTATTTGGAAATCGCAGCCATGGAGGCGAAGCAATCGAATACTTCCATTCAATGATGCTGAAGATGAGGAGAAAGTGGAGGAGGTCACAATGGTGATAGACCTGAATGCCATTCATGTATATGAATGGCCAGAAGTGGACTTAACAAAATTTGGCAAAAATGGCTTCTACACAAAGGCTGAATGCACAATGGAAACGATCCTGAGGATGTCTCCACTTTATGATCCGAAGTTTTCACAATCTCAACAGGAAAAAGACAAGCGTTCCCTTCTTCAAAGAGCTCTGCATAGAATGGAAAAGAGAGTAAGTGTCAATAAGTATGTTGCACCTTAGAATATTCCAGAAACTTTACTAGAATCCTCTCTCAACGAATGGCAAATGACAAACATAAACAAAAAGACAAACATACATTAAAAACTTTGCCATGTAGAAAACGACATTAAACCAAACTATTTTGATTCCAGGCAAGAGAGGCCAGATATGCTGTTTCTACTGTATTGACAAAGAAATCAGAGAAGTTGAACAACCAAGACGAAGATTCCCAGAAAACAAAGGATGACTCTGGCTTTACCGCATTTTAAACACAATCATCTTATGAACCATCAGATATCTGATACGACCTAGTTTTCCAGCTGGGCCATACATCAACCATGGGCCTGTGCTATGTAGAACTATGTACTGCTTTGAAGGGACAATATTAGAGGCTAGCACTAAAACAGCCTTACATTCACTATTTATTTCTGAATGTGTATTATGCTCAAGTATGTTTAATAATGTTGTATATATTGTAAATAATAAATTGTAAATATGTTGTATTTTATATACTCAATCTTGTTGTTATCTTATATGAGTTCCTAAACTGACAACACTGTAGTCAACATTAAAATCAAAATTTGAAATGTATCACTAATGAGGCAAAACATGACAAAATGTTACCACCTGCGAATGGTTACAAAAGTGTAACAATTGTTACAGAAAAAGGTCAACCAAAGGTCAAATCTCAAATCTAGAATTAGATTTGAACTTCTGAGAACTAAAAAAATTTGGTCAATTTGAAGCAAGTTGAAAAAAGACCTATTTTGGATTCCATGACTAACAACAAGGCAATAACATGCAAAATTTCACACCTGCCATTTGTTAAAGAAACTGACCGCCAAATGCCGATCACCAACTGGAAACTGGCAATATATGTCACAACTTGTGATGGTGACACAAAACATGATCCATTGATATTTGACCTTCAAATCTTACCAGTTACATATTCTGGGGCATCCCCTTCCGGTAGCTGGATCTGTCTGAACACAGTAGGGCCTGACTTAAGCACATTCTCATCGCAGCGATATTTCACAGGAGGTGCGTTCATTTCATTCCCGCTACAGGAATTCTCTATTTCTTCAAATACTGCTTGCTTATCAAATAATGCCAAGTTTTTCTCAAAGTCAAAATCATCAAGGAAAGAGTCCATAGGGGCACTAAAGCAATCTGATTTTCCTGGCTGTTTGAGGGTTTGTATTTTTCTCGGCTGTGAGCCTGTGCGTCTCTGTTGTGCAGTCTCTCTGTGACCATTCACATGGGATGTACTGGATTCTAAATGAAAAGAATTTGTACGTCATACTTTTAATTTTACATTAAAAAATAAACACTTATCAAAGCAAATACCTCAAAATGTGAATTTTCTTAAATTCCAATTTTTGGGCAAACCATAAGATTCACTTTTAATAGAGTGATTTTAACAATGTATAAGATATGTACATTTGTCATTGTATTTTTTATAACTAATAACATTTGACATATATTACAGAAATGTATTTGTATCTAGCATCTAAACATATATAAAATATTAACCACAAGATAAAACAAGCAACAGAAAAAGAATGGTGTAAATTATACAAAGCAAACTAAAACATGTGTTGCGAAGTGAATATTAAGGGGGGGGGGGGGGGCATGTGAAATCAACCAGATATGGAAATCTTCTCCACTAGGTCCAGTCCCGTCTCATGTTTTTCTGATTCTTTTTTGTATGACATATCAATGCAATATCAGAAAGGCAAAGAAATGTCAGCTGTCTATGATAAAATTGACAAAACTAAACACCAATTTTTTGTTCATACATGTAGCAACATAACTTCTAACTTCAAATTGCTTACATTTTTGAAGTAATTTTATTTCGAAAATTAAGTTATCCTATGCATAAATCATTTTGCCCCAGCTTTTTGATATCAAGATTATGTCTAAAAAAAATTTCCATGGGACAACCAATGAATACCAAAACTGTATAGTGATCCAGTTATCAGGTTTTTCTCTAGAAAGACTCAGGGCCCTGCGTTCTATTAACATGGATGAATGGACACTTGAAAATGGCAGAATTGTGAATTAAATTTTAAGCAAAAGTATATTGGCTTAAAAGTTGCAAAAGCTCACAACATCAGCACCATATATCCCACATATTTAGACATAATTAGTCAAACTCTAACAATAAACAACACAAAATCTACAAAGTACAAACATTACAACACAACACATGTTTTACGTTTACCTTGCATATTTCCCCTTTCATTTCGTTTATTCAATTTATCACCTGAGTTGGTCCTTCTTCGAAAACCTGCTTCCTCTTTGGGTTTAGATGGAGTTCCTGTATGACTATTAGTCCCTCCATTCATATGCATAACATTAGCCGCAATTCGTCCTCCTCTTGGGGATGTTGCGGTACGTCCTTGAGGAGGTGTTGCATTGTTGATCCTGCGGTTGCATGTAGGTGTCCTACGCTTGTTTTCCTTCTGTAGTAGTTCTGTGTGACTCTTCTCTGGTGTATCTGGTATCTGTGGCATTCTCTTAGCCTCTTCTGGCGACTTCAAGATCTTTAAGTCTTTGATGTCACATGCGCTGGAGTAAAATAAACAAATGAGAACAACCATCTCTGACAGGGTTGGTCATTTCAATGTACACAGTATTATATATTCAATATCTTTGTAGAGGGGGAACTGACAAGATGGTAAATACTCATGGCAAGGGTTTTGGTCTTGTTTACTTTGTATGTGTAACTATTTTATTATGTATACAGGGTGTTCCGAAAGTATGGGCCCCCCCCCCCCCTAGGCAGACATACAACAATATCCCCATAGTATGTGTTATATATCATTTTAAAGCTTGTCCAAAGTTACATTGATTTGCCAAGTATCATGGTTCAACTCACAAATGGGAAAAAGTTACATACATTTCAAAATGTACTGTTTTACCAAAATTAAAGTTTAGTTTTACACAAAATTAATAGTCGCCGCGTCTCCCTTGGCCATGTTAACAGTAGCAATTCTTTCCAGATATGACCTTACATACACTGCAAATAGGGGTATGGCATTTAATAATCCTAATAAAACCTTTTTAAGGCATTTTAGAAGAGTTTCCTTGGAGTATCTGCCCTTACCCACCTCTTTTTACAAGTCAATATCCATCCTCTCTTTAATGATATCACCCATATTTTTGGTCACATTCAGGTTAGCGGTGTTTCCAGTATACTGATTTTAACTTTAATTTTGGCCAAACACTAAGTTTTGAAATGCCTGTAACTTTTTCCCATTTGTAAATTGAACGATGATACTTTGCAAATCAATGTAACTTTGGACAAGCTTTAAAATGATATATGACATAAAGCTGTATTGTTTAACCATTTCCCTTTACTTACTTGAGTGTTATCACAGGCAGCTTACAGGTCAACCCATTGCGATATGCTCTGGAGATTGAGAGAGTCTGTTCAGCGCCATTTACATCTTTCACGTAACCTTGGTAGGTCCCCAAGACATCCCCACAGTCAATAGATACAACACTTCCCACCCACGATGCTGACATTCTGGCTTAACACTGTTCAATTTAATCTGAAAACACAGTAAACGAAAATGTTGTTCTATGCTGACACTTCAGAGTTCAGATATGCAATTATATTCAACATATGGAGCAAGGATTATAACTTCTGATTTAAAAAGACAAACAATTTCCAAATTTTTTAATCAAGATTGAGTGTTGGAATTGGAAATACTCTTTACGATACTCTAATAATCTAATTATATTGTAGTTTAAATGCCGCTATTGTTTTTTTAATGAAAATTTAGTCTGTATTCTTTTGCAAACTAATGGTTACGTTACTCTTTGAGCAGAAATGATTATTTTCTTATAGAGCTGTCACGGTCGGAAAATATTTAATTTTTCAGAACAAAATCAGTTCCTCGCTATTTATGCATGTTTTTATGCCTTTTAGGTAAGAAATTTATATACTGATACTGTCCCGATATTAACCCTTTCTCTCCCGTGTCCCAATCCGAAGCATCTGGAACTAAATTCGGTCCAATATCGGGAAACCCAGACAGCTCTAAGGCTGAACTTTGGGAGATCTTCCCCCTGAAGGTAATTTAATCTACTTGATCAAATATACATCTTATTAGATTTGGGAGGATATCCCCTTTTCAAAACTATTGTAAGTAGGGCATGTAAGGCAACATTTTGAAATACTAGCTGGAATTACCAACTCAAAAAGTAAAATGTGAACATGTCTGCAATTTGAGATCGCTGAAACTTTTGTGACCTACATGTAGATGACGATGTTACCTGAAATCAGTCACTTCAATCGATCCTAACATTCATCCACTTTGTTCTCACGCTTCACTAGATTACAAAATTTTATGGTTTACATAGATAGCCTAAAGGGGATAGGCGTCGAACTTCGACATATGGGGTTACCTCACCATTGGGGTTTTTCGGCCATGGGGCTATTTCGACATTGGCTTATATATGATTCAAGCAGTCCGCCATGTTTGTTTTTTTGAAAATTTCAAAAATAAATCAAAATCTTCAACATCTGACATCTAATCCAAAACAGCCAACCCCGGAAATATGAATTATCGTCAATGGTCAAAATAACCTCATGGTTGAAGTAGCTACATGACAAAGTAACCCCATACTTGAAGTTCGACGCATCTTCCTACAGTTAGACTACTGCCAAAAATCATCACTGCTATGCTCAGCTTGAGCACATTTCAAAATATAAGTCAAATGCTTTGAATATACGCCTGAAAAGACATCAAATTTCCATCAAAATTTGTCTAGAAGTTATGGATGAAAATATACTGGAATGTCCTTTATGAATCATGAATTTTAGGTTTTCAATGTTTTCAAAAAAGAAAAAATATAGTTGTCTCAATCTATGGTATTTAACGATCTAAACAATACATTTGAGTGTTCAAAATGTTCTCTATTATAATGAGAGCTACTTGGATATATCTGATTTCCCTACCTTTTGAGTTCAACACCAAAATTCTTGATGTTATTGCACAACTTATTGTTTGATTTTTTTGTTTTCGGATTGAGAAATAGGAAAATACACATTCCAATAAATAATTATGTCACATTTCCTGACTAATATGTATGATCTAGCACAAATTTTATTTATAAGTTTTGATCATTCAGTGTTTCAATAAACTTCAAAGGATTATGATTGTATACTGTCTTTCCTTATTATTTTAGTCCTATTTGTTTACAACCTACATATTTTGGACTGTGTATAAAACCATCATGGCGGACGAAAATTCCGAAAAATTTCTCCGAGAGAAGCATATCAAGTTTTTCTGCCGATGTTTACAGGTTTTACCTGATAGATATGCTTCATTGGATACAAGCAGGTATATGTTTCTGTTATTTGATTGGTTTTATGTAAATACTGGTAGTCAGTGGTAATGATCATTGAAGATATTTTTTTTGAATTTTTAATTTTTTTCTCTTCCTGTCAACATGGTCAAACCAAGAAAGAAACATGACAGTGTCTAGGATGAAGAAGAAGAAGTCCATAGACTAGAGCTTAAGTCTATTATAGCCAGGATTTACCAAGGGGGTTCTATTTTCTCCCTGCTAGGGGTTTATTTTTGATGAAAGGGGTAGACTGTATCCTTCGTCTGAATAAATTCAGACTGTAAGTCACCTATTGTAAAATGTGGTGTTGTATAAATGTTACAAATAAGTTTGTTTAATGATAAAATGATTACCTTATAAAGAACTTACAATATTCTTTTTTCGTATATTATCCTCTTACTGAAGATATTCATAAATGTACAGACGCTTCTTGTAGCGAAGCCATTGATTAGGTCAAGCCATTTTGGCAATGCCAATTCTCACGATAAACGAGATTTAGCCAGTGACGTCAGTCTATTTGTAAACAAATAACACGTGGAGCTGATGGAGCAACATTACGGAAGCGTATTGATCAATTCCATTTGTGCGGGAATTTATTAGATCTAGTCATTTATTATCATTATCCCGATTAATTTTCGTCATTTATAGTAAATAGATCGGAAATATTCATGAAGAAGGCCGAGGTAATCAAGTGGTCATGTGTTGTCAAAGTTCAAAAATTTGCATATCTCGTTTGGATCTCGTGAACTCAAAACGTCCTTGACATTGATTTCGCGATCTACTTATAAACACATCCTGAAGTTTTGGTGAGTCTGAACATTTCATTATTTTATATCAACTTGTACCCCCCTTATACAAATATTGTTGCTTCTAGTTTAAGATGAACATCTCTTCAACATATTCACCAATTTTCAAGGTGAACATTCTTGTAATAAACGAGAAATTTATGTGCACAAAATATCGCCGCGATTTCCATGCCAGGGGTATCAATCATAACAGACCGAATATTATATTCAGTCTGTTGGATACATACTAATGAAAGGGGGGGGGCTCAAGCGAAGGGGGAGGGGTTTGCACGATGGAAATGGTTTCAACAAACAAATCAAATAGCTAGTACAAATATGCGATTCATTGTTCATGTGAAGATAGTCATCTTTCTTAGAATGGGGTTTGCTCTCGTTTTGGGGTCTGTTGATCTTTCACAAAAGGGTGGTTCGCATGAGTCCTAAGAAGGACCCCTTCTCAATACATCTATGATTCTCTATCCTGAACAGAAGCAATTTTTATGTCCTCCCCAAAAGTGGTGACATGTCGTTATAGTCTCCAACTTTTTTTGTGGATGGTGTTTGGTGGTTGGCTTTCTGTGTTTGATGTTTGTAACAAATGGGAGGTGATGAAATTTTACATGAAAATATTGCCTTGCTTCTACTATCTAGATTCCATCTGTGGTATTGCCTAAAGGTGATCTGCATGTAGATATATGAATGCCACTTGCCCATGTAATAAATCACTGCTTTACCTCATTCAACCTGAATTTAACTCTTTGAATTTACATGGAGTTATCTCAAATCTACTCATTATTAGAAAAAATCTATACAATGAAAAAATACTGTTCCAATAATAATAACATCCTCAATATAATATCAAACAGAGCTCAAGTTATATAGTTATACAGACCTAAATCATGACATCATAATATAACCCTCTTGATGATGAGTTCTTGGAATATGATAGCATCATCTGTGACATCAGTCAATTATTGCCCTATCAACGTCTACTGAAACACATAATGTAATATATATATTTATCACATACTATGTAGAATAATAGTGACTTGATTGGTTGCTTTCTATGACGTGTTTCCCGTATCACATACTTTTCATATGATACGAGCACACGTTGTCTATGGTAACGAAATGGCGTCATACAACTACATTCCACTCTTTCATTTGACGTCATATTATTTCACGAAAAAGTAAGGATTCAACGGTATGACGTCATATTATTTCAAAGCGAAATTTCAAAACACACAAAAATTTTAAAAGTTACCGGGAGTAACAGTACTGAACACAATCATAATTGACCAAAGGAAAATGCTTCAAGATTCCTAAGCATGTGATAAAATCGTCATCACACGTTTCAGCTTATGTGATACAGGAAATATTCCACTCAGATAACAGTGTATCACCACTCAAGCTTCGCTTTCGTGGGTGATACAGTGTTACCTTTCATGGAATATTTCCTGTATCACATGCTGAAACGTGTGATAACTGATAGTATATCTTTTATTGACTCTTTAGATGTCATATCATGACATATTAGTCACTAAGGTAGAGCAGTTCTTCCCATTGTCGAGTTGAAGAATTGGTATCTTTATCCTAATAACACTTAACATGTTACTGTTGATTTTAAAATTCTTTGCAGCTATTTTCTAGCATCATTTACATTGTTTTTTCATCCAACAATAAAAGTGTGTTTTTCATCGTTGCCTTTTTTGTTGTCTTTTAATACACAGTGATTCAGTTCAGATGCAATTAGGATCATTATCAACTGGTGTTTCGTGGCCCAGGCTAGATCAGCTTTTTAGAGATCTTGACAATGACATATCATCAGCTGATATCAACATAAAAATACCCACTGACTGTACGTTAATAATGTTTTTCTTTATTTCACAGGATGACTGTTGCATTTTTTGGTCTGTCGGGTCTGGACTTACTAAATGGACTTGATGCCATTGAGAAGGACAAAGAGAATATCATAGACTGGATCTACTCCCTTCAAGTATTGCCTGATGAAAATGGTAAGATTGATATTAACTATTTTCTCAAGCTGATTGACTAGTCAGGTGATTCTTGGCCTATCACACATGTGCTACTCAGGCCTGTGGCCAGCTTTTGCCTACGGTGGTTCACTTTTGGCCAGCGAAATCACTTCAAAAGGGCCCAGGATAGTGAAAACTGCATGGTTTTGAAATAGATTTTCCCTCAATATCTTATATTTGTTGTGAAAAAATATTTAAAGATAACATTCAAATCAATCCAAGATTTTGCAGTGCATTATTATTTGATTGAGGATAAAATGCTAATAACTACATAATATTTACTTAACAAAAATATTATTTGAACAAGAGCTTACATCAAATTGATATGCAGACGTAGTCACATATGTAAATATGAAAATATATTAATCTACTTAAAGTTCAGCATCACATCTCAAACTTAGACCTGCGCTCTTTAAATCAACATTAGAAAGCAATTGAAAACATGCCGCACCAATCATCAAGTCTCCCCTCCCCCCCCCCCTCCCTGGGGATGAGGTCATGGGGGTCAAGGGATTACTACTGTCATACCCAGATCTCTAAAATTACAAAAAAAGAAATACAAAAAGTAATTTTGTGATAATTCCCTTATCCAAATATCCTATAGATCTCATACTTATAAGAGTGAAAATATATTACATATTTCATGATGTACATTTATTTTTGTACAATACACAGTTTTTCAACATTTCAAATATATTTCTCATATTTGGCAAATTCTATTGTACTCTATCATTGTGTCTTTGTTGTGCCTGTCAAACACCACTAACAATATAATGTATTAATAGTTACATACATATATATTTGTTGTCTTTATGTTTCAGAGAGTAACTTGGATCTATGTGGGTTCAGGGGATCATCTACTATTGGGGATCCATACTCTCCTAATGCTGTGAGTTATAATACTGCTTACATTGTTAAATTGTAAATCAAAGACACTAGGTGTAGAATGGAAAAGACCATTCCATGGTCAGAGTCCAGTTACAAATTAACATTGAAGTCCTCAAGAAGTCAAGCAATTACTGTATGAAGGGTAGAAATGAATGACCTACCAAAGACCATAGATTTGATGTGGAATGATTATTGAATGGAGAATCAAATCCCACTCTGCTTCTATGACTGATTTGAGATATTTTTATGGAAATCTCACAAACTAAATGAGACTTGTAATTGACACTTTTTACACTGGTACTTTTGATAGATTTTTTAAATCAAAAGGATAGTACCACAGTAAATAACAGTTGTGGCAAATCACCTTTCTTCAGTATTTATTGAGATATATAATAGAACATAGCAATAACAATAACCATATACATACAGGCCCGTAGCCAGGGGGGTTCGCAGGGTTCGGGCGAACCCCCCCTGGCCAAAAATTC
Organism: Owenia fusiformis; assembly: GCA_903813345.2. Classification (NCBI taxonomy): domain Eukaryota; kingdom Metazoa; phylum Annelida; class Polychaeta; order Sabellida; family Oweniidae; genus Owenia; species Owenia fusiformis. The sequence goes on from CAIIXF020000010.1 coordinate 9,347,079, forward strand.
TTTCAAAATCATGCAGTTTTTCACCATTTTGAGCACTTTTTAAGTGATTTTAGCCATATTTAGGCCAAAATTGTCAAATGTGAACCCCCCCCTGGAAATTTTCGAAAAATGAACCCCCCTTGGCAAATCCTGGCTACGGGCCTGCATATTTTTGATAGTAACAATAACGACTGTAATACCATTAGTGTCATATTTTAATTTTTCCTAACAAATTGATTATTGTGCTCCTTAAACCCATGAGAAAAATGAGAGATAATATTGGAGTACTTCACATTTGTTTTAGAGAACACAAGCCTCCATTCCATATGACAGTGGGCACATAGCAATGACCTACACGGCCATAGCATCGTTACTTATACTAGGCGATGATTTATCCAGGGTCAACAAAAAAGCAGTATTAACTGGACTGAAGAAGCTACAACTTGAAGATGGCAGGTTAGCAGATTTCTCTTGAGTAACGACTCATTTGAGGAAATTCTTTAAGGATTAGGCATGGCATAGAGTAGTTGAATTGGTATAATATTGGTTTATCTTGCTCAAAAACTTGACTTGACAAAACTGTGAATCCATACAATTACAAAGGTATTCTGTTAGATACCTCCATGTAACCATTTAACCATAGAAACAGTGTATTTCTTAAAGAAAATAGATGAGTGTTCCCCATTTTATTTTCCAATATAAAAATCACCAATGTAATTGGTTTCAGTTTATTTTGGTCATTCAAATTCTGTATCTTTAAAGTCCAAATCAAGATGAAATCTGTCATTAGTAGAAATATGTGGCATCAAAACTGCCTTTTTAGAGTCAAGCAGTTTATAATACCTGTGAAAGATCATTTCAAAATAGCCACATGCATTTTTTTTGGAGATCAATTCAAGTTTTGCGACAAAGTTTTTTTTATGTCAGTCACCACCAAAAGTGGTGACATATTGTTATAGATTCCAACCTTTTTGTTTACATTCTTCAGCATTCAGTGTCTGTAACAAATTATGACATCTGTAACAAATGGTAGGTGGTGACATTTTGCATGTTAATGCCTTGTTTGGGTTACTATCATGTGATTTTTTTTACTTATTATAGTTTTCAGCCTACACCTGAAGGGAGTGAAAATGATATGAGATTTGTTTACTGCGCCTGCTGCATCAGTTATATGCTCAATGATTGCAGTGGGGTGAACTTTGAAAAAGCTATAGACTACATCAGAAAAAGTTTAGTAAGTACAAATTTCAGTTTCCACTTTGAACACAACATTGAACACAAATATGAAAAGTAAATACATCATATATTAAAGCCAAGTATCGAAGTCTGGCTACTTATCTGTTTCCTTGGGAAAACCTTCCCTGGGACTTGGGAAAGCTTCCTATGGACAATCCTTTTTTACATAACCTTCATTTGGGACAATTTTCCTTCCTTTGGATATTGTTTCTTTGGAAATTTTCCTAGAATAACAGTACATGAGAAAACCTTCACAGGAATAACCTTCCTTTGGACAATCTTCCTTCAGAAACCAACTTTGGAACAACCTTCCTGGGTCAACATTCCTTGTGATTGCCTTCTTTTGAACAATAGCCTTTATATTAGGATAAAACCTACCTTGCTTTAACTTTCCTTTTGAATTACCTTCCCTCCTGTTTTCAGTCTCATTTCTCTCTTGTTTCCAGTCATATGAAGGAGCATTTGGACAAGGGCCAGGAGGTGAAGCACACGGTATGTGAAATTTTAATGGTGTAATTCTATATGTCATTTTAAATTAATGTGATTCATAGCAAGAAAATAAACTAGAAAATGATTTTACCCATGCGGCTTATTTCTATTCATGATATTTTGTACTGTATATTTCGAGCGAATATTACAATCTTACAACTTTTATACATTGACATTGACAAATCAATTTGTGTGCATGTATTACAGCTATGTGTCATCTTGTTTCTACCACCCTGTAATTCTGTCATATTTCTAGGTGGGTCTACATTCTGTGCTGTGGCATCATTGGTATTGATGGATACCACCCTGTAATTCTGTCATATTTCTAGGTGGGTCTACATTCTGTGCTGTGGCATCATTGGTATTGATGGATACCACCCTGTAATTCTGTCATATTTCTAAGTGGGTCTACATTCTGTGCTGTGGCATCATTGGTATTGATGGATACCACCCTGTAATTCTGTCATATTTCTAGGTGGGTCTACATTCTGTGCTGTGGCATCATTGGTATTGATGGATACCACCCTGTAATTCTGTCATATTTCTAGGTAGGGGTCAAACGGTTCAAAATTCCAACGGTTCGGTTCGGTCACGGTTTTTAGGTTCACGGTTCGGTTCTTTCACGGTTCTCGCGGGTCTCGTAAATTGGTGATATTTCCTTATAAAATTGTAAAGACAGCTCATAAAAAACAGGTTTTAGCTTTCTTTCTAGCCTTGCCCAAGTTGGTCACTTTCTGGTCCCACTATCCTTTTTTATTAAATTGACTTGACAAAGCAAAGCTTATTGGCCTGCTAGGCCTAGTGGCCCACTTTAAATTTTAAACTTTAGATTTTTCTGTCCTTGATAAGATTTCTGTCAGATAAGAGCTGAGATCTACATGTACCACAAGCAGTAACATAGCCCCGGGATTCTTGTAGTCTGTCAAAGCAGCTGAATCAGCACAGATGGCGCTGCGATTGTGCGGGAGATTTAAACACAAATATGTTTCAAGTTTTTAACAAAAACATTAGTAATGTTATAATTTCTGTAATTGCAGTTATTTTTAAATAATATCGATTAAAAACTAACTCATTATAACAGACAAAACACCTCCACGAAGCAAAATTAATTGTACTATGAATAGCGTAATCTGGCGAGACCAACTTCCGGTCTATTTATATGTCACAAAAATGTAAACAATTACTTGTCTATCGATTTGTGAGCGATCTGTTTCATATCTAAGGTAAAAATTGAATGTTCTCTATTGCTATAAACATGTTTTTGAGGAATAAATACATGAAGAATAAGTTCATGTCGAACGAAAGAGAGAATATTGAAGTCTAAAAAATTTCATTTTTCAATTTTTCCTCGAACCGTGGATGAACCGAATCTCATGTTTATGAACCGAAAATACCGTCCTAGCATCATTAACCGCGGTAACCGCGTACCGCGGTTAACCGTTTGACCCCTATTTCTAGGTGGGTCTACATTCTGTGCTGTGGCATCATTGGTATTGATGGATACCACCCTGTAATTCTGTCATATTTCTAGGTGGGTCTACATTCTGTGCTGTGGCATCATTGGTATTGATGGATACCACCCTGTAATTCTGTCATATTTCTAGGTGGGTCTACATTCTGTGCTGTGGCATCATTGGTATTGATGGATAAGCTGGATGTGTTATCACCTAGAGAAGTAGAAAATCTTAAAAGATGGTGCATTTTGAGACAACAATCAGGCTTCCAGGGGAGGCCAAATAAACCTGTAGATACCTGTTACTCTTTTTGGGTTGGAGCTACTTTAAAGGTACACTAGTTATGATTTTCTTCATATTATTTTTGTAGAAACATACTAACATAACAAACTTTTCAAGGGAAAGTTCTTATAAGGTTTTAGGGACTTCCAGAATAAAGTGTCATTTATTCATATGTTTGTACAGTTTTTATGTCATCACCACAATTGGTGACATATTGTTAGTCTCCAACATTTTTATGGATAGTGTTTGGCAGTCGATGTCTGGTGATCAGTTTTTATTATTTGTAACATATGGCAGGCGGTGACATTTTGCAATGTTAATGCCTTGTTTACTATACAGAAATGTATATGTTTCCAGCTGCTTGGATGTTATTCGTGGGTGGACTGTAAATTGAACAGAACATTTGTATTGGGAACACAAGGCACAGTAACAGGAGGATTTGCCAAGTGGCCAGATAATAGTCCAGGTAATAGGGGTAATACTTGTAATAATAGGTTATAGGGGTAATACTGGTAATTCCAGGTAATTCTGGTGATAATGGGTAGTACTGGTAATAATGGGTAATATGGATAATACTGGTAATAATAGGCATGATGGGTGTCTGGTGTTCCACTTCTTTATGCATTTTCATTTCGCCGTTTTGGATATTCCATCCAAATATTTTGGATGTTAAAACTACACATTTTGGCATCCCATTTAATGGATTGATTTGAAATTGCAAAGGCACATTTTTGTAGGGCTGATTGAAAATATTCAGATATGTTCCCTGGTATGACTATTTTTAGTTCCTCCATGGTTGTCTTATCTCTCTCACACTGCATCCTTTTGATTTGGTTCTTTGCATTTCATATCTGTAATACAACTATACACTGTATAATATAAAGATAGGCAGAGACCCCCCCCCCATAACCAATAAAAATAGATCTATGAGATAAAAGAAAAGAGCTTTAAATTGCTTTTTATTCGAAGCTTCTAGCTCAATTTTGAAGGAAGTTGCATCAATTTTTGTAAAATTCAAAACAAATCTTCAATTTTTGGGGTTTCTTATGCCATGATTGCACCTCCCTGACTGACAGACTGAAAATTGGATTTTTTTGGCGATCGCACACCCCTCACTGAAAGTTGGCTACGCCCCTGATAATTATAATATAATAGGAAATAACACATCTTAGAATTTGACCATTATATTCTATAAGGTCTGAAATCTTATTCACAAATCTTAGAAAATATGCATGCTTTTCAGATGCTCTTCATGCATATTTTGGTGTATGTGGGTTGTCATTAATGGAAGAGGAAAGCATACAAGCCATGCATGCTGCATTGAACATTAGTCAATCTGCAGCTGATCATTTACATAACCTACATAAGCAATGGACCCAAGGAGACAGCTAACAGTACACATAACTGTCAAAGGTGACAGTGGATCAGTCAATCACTATATGAATGGAAAGGACCAGGTATGATATGACAGATGATTTGAGACATGTGTTTTCCTGATGAGAAAATAGCATGGAATATGTTGTTTTCACATTAATGGTATTTCGACTCTTCTCTCTCTTTCATGTGGTAAAATTGAGGAAAAGAATGTCCTCTTTTTAGAAAATAAGTCCGACATTTTGAAAATTGTGCCAAAATGGAGTCCTGTTTTTTTGAGAGTTAGAAGAGTGATATTTTTTAAATGGGGATAACTAAAATATGAACAAAATGTATATTTTTAATGAAAATGTAATGTTTATGATCAGAATATAGTAATGGTTAAAGATACCGTCTCAAATGATTTGCCACATACCATACCTGGTCTTGCATATATGGAGACGTAAACTTGTGAAATCCGCTAAATTTAATAGCCACAAAATTGAACTCAATACCTCAACATTTTCACAATCTCCAAGTGCAGGGTTAGGGATTATACAGTGACCCCAGTCACAGTGAAGTAACAGTCAATATGGAGAAATTTCAAGTAACTTAGGTTTGTTCTGTTTTTGAATGGTACATATACATGTATTCACTTATTTGAATATATATGGAAATCTCTGCTAATGCGATTAAAAAGCACTAAGCTGTACAGCTAAGATTTATCTTACATACGTTACAATATCTCAAAATTTCAGTTTGATAAATCTAAGCTAGAGACACAAGGACAATAGTTTGTTTATGTAGTATATGAGACAGTATCTGTGTAAGTATGTTTATGATATGTGAATTGTAAGTGCTGTCTGTGTTCAATACCTCATACTCAACATTCTAAATGTATTTTGTAACAGTTAAATATTATATAGTACTGTATGTCAAAGACATTAATATCAATATATTATGTTGTGATTGAAAAATGTGATTGACATATCTAAATATTATGCGATTCATTTTGTGGAGATATATTTAATCTGTGTGAAATCTCATTAACCCTCCTATCTTCCAGGATGAGTTTGGAATATAAACTCACCTCTGGCAGATGTTTTACATCTCCATGGAAACCTGTGAGGTCAACAAACATATCTACACTATGTCTCGGCATAGACACATTTTATAAGTGTTGGTTCTCCATATAGAGGGACCAGAGCATGAGATTTGAAACTACTCATTCTGGATCTACTCTTGTGTTTATAGAGCAATGGACATTTTCAATAAATCCTGCCATCTTTTGCTGCCCCAAAGAAACTAAGGATATGTAGTAGCCATATTTAAATACCAAAGGTAGTTTAATATTAGCAAGACATGAATCCTACATGTACTTGGAGAACCTATATGACATGGTTTCTTTTGTGTAGCAAATGATAATAATGGGTTTATTGAAAAGGTTGATTATGATTTGTGGAATTGTGTCTTTTGTACATGACTTGTGTGTTCAGTGAATCTAGCAAAACTATTGTAGTGTTGTACTTTGTAGAATATAATTTATATTTTTACAAAAATGTGTTTATCTTTTTAATTTAACATTCCAAAAAATAAATCAAACAAACACCATACTTATTATATTTTTCAACCATAGATGTCGATTTATTTGCAATAAAAGCAGAAAGCAACCATGACTGTACATATAGACATAGAAGGTGTGCTTTTCACCAACACGTGTGTTAGTTTTCATCATGTAAAAATATCCCTTACTGATCTAATGTCACTAATTTATACACAAACATTCAACTGATTGTGACCCGACTACATCCCCTGTGTAAGTCACAAATTGGTAAACACCCCATGCTGTGGGACCCGATAATCAAAGCAAGGTTATTATAATGCTGAGAAAAGTTACTTTGGTGTATCATTTCTACAAGTTCTGCTTTGTCCTAATCTATTCCATAGTCATCCAGCATGGGGTGAAATATTTAAGTATTTCATGTTATCTTTGTAATTCATTCAAAATAATATCCATGCTTTGATGACAAAACCATCATAAAAATACATTAAATTAATCTACATGTATTTTTTAATATGCAGTCAATTTGACTTAGTAATAACCATACAGTAGAACATCCGTCACACCCAATTTCTGATGTTAGACTTGTAACACCTAACTAAAATTCAATGTACCTAGTAGGATCACTTTTTACATTGTGCTACTTTTGAAGTGTCAAATTAACAAACGTAACACCCATTTGCTTTAGTATAACTCCCAGATTAAGAGAAACTATATATTCAATAATGGTGACATTATCAATAAGGGTGACATTATCAATAATGGTGACATTATCAATAATAGTGACATTATCAATAATGGTGACATTATCAATAATGGTGACATTAACAATAAGGACTAAAAATACAAAATATTGCTCATTGAAAGCTCAGACTTGATCGCAATTTCAGAATTTAAGCTTGCTTCGTACTATGAGCAATGAGTCAATTACCTTAGGATGATAATCTTGAAATAATCATCAAATTCTGAATTCCAATATCTTTTTAGCAAGAGGATTGTGCTCAATATCATGATTTATGATTCCTCTTGAATGATTTTATACTATGATGGGACCACCTTAATAATAAACCTAGCGAGACATTTAAATTCAGTTATCGTCAAATATTTTGGTTAAATGTCCTCCTAAGTTCTCTGCTAGAAGTTTACAATCTCCTAGAGTGCTTAAAAATAGGGCTGTTGTTGGTATACATTCAGTTAATCAATAAATGTTTTTGGCTGTAAATATCTGAGAGCTCTGAGAAGACAAAGATATGGAATTCAAAAGTTGTGGATTACAAACAGTTTGTCGTGAAACAAGTTTCAGTCTTAGCAGATGGTCACACCTCACAATCTGATGTTCTACATCATAATCGCTGCATATTCAAATATCTTGATTCCACCAAGTGTAAACAAACTCATTTTCCAAAGAAGCTTCTATTATACAAGACCACAGTTTCAAAGACAAGGCATCTCACTAATACAAATATATACCTTTACTAAATTCAAACAACAATGGAGTCTTATATCATAAACAATCCATTGCACTAAAAATAACATTCTTGTTCACAAATACAAACATTACCTTTATGTTTATTTTCAGGGAATTAAATAGTTGAATAAATTAGTATTGTGATGTCACAGAACTGTATTGCTAAACTACTCACTAGTATCATACTAGATGGGATTTCACATAGCATGTTCGGTGCTAATGCGAATGGGGTCTATATCTCTGACCATTTCAATTGTTTGGAAGATTTATTAATGCAATACACCATTATTTGAGTACTATTTCTGAAGAAACTTTGAGTAAATATGTCTCAATTCACAAAATTGCTTAATCTAAGCAATACTTCGGTTATCTACAGGGACCAATCCCTGGCATTTTGAAAAGGAACCCAAAATCAGCTAATATGGAGTAAGAGTAGTAAAGCAATCAGTTCTATCACACAATGCACCCAGTAATAACTTAGTTGTTTCAATATATTCACAGCAGGGGTATATAAAGCGGGTACATTTCCCTAACATAAATATTACATTTCTCTAATATACACATCACATCTCTCTATTAGTATAGCTATTCCAAGAAGCACATTGAAAATTCATTTCTTCTACAGTCAAAACTCAAAACAAACAAAAATAATTAAAAATAAATAAAAAACTTCTATTTTATACTAGACTAAATATTGTGTGTTTAACACATTCTTTCTCAAATGAACAATTTTGATGCCTAAACATGATTTATACCTAAACAATTAGTGTATATCAGCTTTCAAGTTGCTATTTGGAATAACAAAATAGATATTTTTATATATAATTCTTGACCTGAAGATATATTTGTGGTATTTAACCAACATATGGGATGAGCAATCTATACAGCAGAGGGGGAGGGGGTTAACTTGGGGAAACGGATGGAGAGAAAAAACGAAGTTCTGGTGATATCTATTTCCACATAAACATTGCTCAAAATAGCAATTCTCTTTAAATGTAACATTTATCATAAACATATCTCTTATTTTTCATAATCAATATTCACTTGATGAATATCATTTTATTAAGTGCACCATAATTCGAGTGACTACTATATATCTTCTATATAGCAATACTTGATATATTGAGTGACTCTTGTTTAGTTGAGATACATTAGAATTCAAGTATGAGAAATGAGGTAGACAAGAACGAAATCCTACTCAGCTCAAAAACCGGGATTTAGACTAGACTTGTTTATTTATATTTTTATGTACAATTAAAACAGCTATGTCATGTTTATAATTACCCTCTGATGAATTCAAGAGTCACTCAATATAAAAAGAATTTTATCTGTGCTTATACTGCCTATCAAGTTCAGTCAGTTGATTGATTAGTTAGCTCTGTCACTGTGTTGATCTACTAGTCTCACTATATATAGCACTATGTTTTATTTTACATTTTTACATTTATACGATATGTTAGTGACAAAATTGTATGCCTACAATTTTCATCATATTATTAGCATTAAATATCTCTGGTTTATAAGCCTTTGTGTACAAAATTATGCCATAATGACTCCATAGAGTTTTATATCATACAAAAGTTAAGTACCTTGAGCAATACAGTGCTTAGTTCAAATTCCCCAATATAGATGGCCTGCGAATTATCTATACACATGTCACAATGACATTTATTACATGTAACAATAAATGTTGTATCTATATACATAAGTACAGTTTATGCTAACGGTGCGAGATCACTCTTGAGTAGATTATATGGATGTATAGTTGTCCAATTTACAGACAACTAAAAATTTACATTTAGATATATTGAGATAGAAATATACTCATACTTTCGTGGTTTCTTATTCCCATCTTTTAAGAAACTTAAATCAGATGATTCCGACAATGAAGTAGAGTGTATGTAGCCATTTAATGAAGCATGGAACCATGCACATGATTTTCCCAATCTGATGATTTATAAAAAAAATGATAGCGAAGATATCCCTTATTTACTAGAACTCTGGCCATTTCTGAAAAATACCATAAAAAAAATTCAATGTCTTGACAATTTTGCAATTATTAAACACATAAACAAAGTGTGTTTCAGGATTAGTAATTCAGTGTCTTCAAAAAATATCATAAGATTGAAACAAGTACTTTTTCTAATGTTTTAAGCTTTACTTTGAATAGAACATAGTGACATTAATAATAAATGTACCTCAATTTGAAAATGAACAGAATTGAAATGTTCAACACAATAACATTTATGATTATGGCCCCAACAAATTAATTTTCTGTTCAATGGGTTTTTGACAAACGCCAGTTCGTATGACTTTTCCTTTCTTTTCTTACCTTTTAGGTACTAATATAATTTCCAAATGGAAGGAAATCCTCAGAGGCAATACAAACATTAAACCATGGAGGGTTTAGGATGACAACCGAATACCACCAAACAAATATTTAACTTGTTGGGGCCCTTAAGTACATAAGTAGTCAGTCAATAGTTGAGGGGAACACCCTGTGACATTTACAAATGTTACATCACCAAAGGATTGATTTGTTTCTAACTCCTATCATATGAGATAATTATAATTATCACATTCTATTTTCTTGAATACCTCAACGCAGTTCTATTCTAAGAATTGAACAACAAATTAAACATTTTGTATTCATGGCGCTGCATATATTTAAGTACAATGAATTTTGTTGATTCTCTAGAATTCAACTATTATATATCAAATGTAATATGTGTCTACACATAACTTCTGGTAATCACAATTCAAAGCATTAACTTATCAATTGGATCAATAGTTTCATTCATAAATTAGAAAATCAAATCAAAAGAGGCCATAACAGTCAATGATTATAACAAAATACTAATTGCACATATTAAGTCAACACTAGTATACATAATTATGTGTATGTATGTGTATAATGATACATAGATGTCATATATAAATAAAAGACAACCTCTAACGAGACCTGACACAAACAGCATCAGTTAGGATCTTTAAATAGAATAACTCCGTGGAAATGGGATATTTGAGGAAATATTTACAACACACCATTCACTTCACTTCACTCTCACACACACTCCAGTGGGTGTATAAATACAAAAACTAGGTCCCTATATTACACAGTTTCTCTGGGTGATTGTCACCCATACACTTGTCCCTAGGTAGGCCAACCCTCCGATGTTATCCTTGGACGCTTTGATTGCGGTCCGTCAAAATCATTTGCATTAGTTGGACTTGACGAGTTACTGCTATGATGTGAATATGCTGAAGGAGAGATGTGGCCTGTCCCACCCATTTGATGATGGGGGGTCGAGAGTAGGTGGGGATTCTGACTAGAGGGAGTGGTCGTACGAGGTGGGGATATAGGCTCCATCTTGATATTCATCATGTGATGATGTCTCGGGGACAGCCCATCAGAATGTGTAGGACTTGAAACAGATCTGAAATCACAGAAAAACAGAATTATATGTCGGAAAGTCAATCTAGCATTGAAACAAAGTCATTCACAATCATGTTGAACAATCATCATAAAACAGTTTGTTATTTAATCCGGGATAAATATATTAAAGACATGTTAATCCCAGATATAATCCATACATGTAAAAGGTATTACATCGAGATCAATGGATTTATAGGTCTATTTAAGAAGTGGCAACTAAATGTGTTTGGATGGTTGGGTATCTGTTATCATTTAAGCAACACGCACCTTGATTTGTTAATTTATATCAAATAATAAAAAATGTGATGACAATAATTAAGAAAAAATTCAAAAATAATGCCCCATTTTCCTTTCTTCAGAGTTGACCCTTTAAGAGTTACACATACGATACAATACAAACAATATGATAAAAATTACCAATTAAACTAACTTATAAAGCATATTCCTGAAAAAGCAGAGATAAATATTTCAAGCATATTTTTTTTATATATTTCAAGCATATGCTACTATCTGCCATAGCATACATATATTTTAGAATGAGCCTTAAAATTGTAGAGATAAAAGAGAGTGCAAATCAGGGAAAAAATTTAACTAGGATGTGAATTTGTTAAGTGGATAGGACTGGTGGGTTTTATCTCAATACAAAACACATTCTAATTGAAAACATAAAATTAGATGGAAGAAAAAACTCAAGGAGTTGGAGTATAATAAAAGCCCACAATATATTTCTCAACATGTCTTTGATCCAAAAGTACAAAATATCAAATTCTTCCTTTTTTAAATTTCCCATAAATATATACATAAAATAGAACTATTGGATATATGTTGTAAAATATGTTTGGAACAATAAAAAATCATTTATGGTACTGATTAATTAATTGAGTAAGAGGATGTCTTAAATAATAATAACAGAGTAGTGTCACTTAATAAATTGATGAAAGCTGTTGATCATCTTTTAATTTATATATAAAAGCATGTAGCATATCCTATCACATTATATAATATTGATTATATAATATCACACCTATATAACAAATTAAGCATGTGCCCAGGATAACAGATGATCCACAAGTGTAAAGTGCAGACATATAATTATGAGAGTTCAATAACAACTCTGAACTCTGTATGTAGATCAGGTGTAAAACAAGTGTATGAATGTACTGCTAGTGTACAATGAAATGTGTAGTGAATAGAGTGTAGTATGAGTATACTGCTAGTGTACAATGAAATGTGTAGTGAATAGAGTGTAGTATGAGTATACTGCTAGTGTACAATGACATATTGCATGAATAAAGTGTAGTCTGAGTATACTGCTAGTGTACAATGACATATTCCATGAATAGAGTGAAGTTTGAGTATACTGCTAGTGTACAATGACATATTCAATGAATAGAGTGTAGTATGAGTATACTGTTAGTGTACAATGACATATTCAATGAATAGAGTGTAGTATGAGTATACTGCTAGTGTACAATGACATATTCCATGAATAGAGTGTAGTATGAGTATACTGCTAGTGTACAATGACATACTTCATGAATAAAGTGTAGCATGAGTATACTGTTAGTGTACAATGACATATTCCATGAATAGAGTGTAGTATGAGTATACTGCTAGTGTACAATGACATATTCCATGAATAGAGTGTAGTATGAGTATACTGCTAGTGTACAATGAAATATTCCATGAAAAGAGTGTAGTATGAGTGTACTGCTAGTGTACAATGACATATTCAATGAATAGAGTGTAGTATGAGTATACTGTTAGTGTACAATGACATATTCCATGAATAGAGTGTAGTATGAGTATACTGCTAGTGTACAATGACATATTCCATGAATAGAGTGTAGTCTGAGTATACTACTAGTGTACAATGACATATTCCATGAATAGAGTGTAGTATGAGTATACTGCTAGTGTACAATGACATATTCCATAAATAGAGTGAAGTTTGAGTATACTGCTAGTGTACAATGACATATTCAATGAATAGAGTGTAGTATGAGTATACTGCTAGTGTACAATGACATATTCCATGAATAGAGTGTAGTATGAGTATACTGTTAGTGTACAATGACATATTCCATGAATAGAGTGTAGTATGAGTATACTGCTAGTGTACAATGACATATTCCATGAATAGAGTGTAGTCTGAGTATACTACTAGTGTACAATGACATATTCCATGAATAGAGTGTAGTATGAGTATACTGTTAGTGTACAATGACATATTCTATGAAAAGAGTGTAGCATGACTTAGAGCCATTGTAAAATGATTTACTCAGTATATGTAGTTGGAGTAAATCGCAAGTGTACCATAAGATGTTCAATATGCGTGAAAATAACAATGTCCTCAAAGTGTTTTTCTCAAACAAGTTCAAGTGTACAATAGTAATAGCAACACCTGGTCATCCTTAGTATCATGGGATCCAGTAAATGTTGCTCATTCAATATCTGAAATGTGGGAGGAAACTAAGGATAACTAATACCTTGGTCACATATGCTCCGATCCATCGGCCGGCGCCCGGCCGATTGAGTGTTTTGTTCAATACTGTATTCAATTTTGAACAAAATACTCAATCGGCCGGGCGCCGTAGTGAAAATCGGAGCAAATGTGACCGAGGTATTAACCAAAGCATACTTAGTGTATTACAACAAAACTTAAGAAGGGGGTGTGTAATTCCACCTACTTTGTGTTTATACGCAGAAAATTTCCGTTATAGCTGCAATTTGAAAACAAGATAATCATAAGTAAACTGAAGTCTCTGACAATGTAACATAATATAAAGATTGCTGGCATTATCTACGGAAAAGGTTTTAGACCTTTTTCAGAAACATAATTATTTGAGAACGATAATGGTCAGAATGCAGGGACACATAACATCGACACATCTGCACTAGGAGTGGGGTAAAAAACAATATTTCTTCCCTTACACAAATTTTTTTAATTAACAAATTCATGATTTAATCCCTTGTCTTTTCACATATTTCCCAGTCCAATCTCAGGTATCGTACAGAGAGACGATACACTCCATCATTAAGATTCCTTTGTAAAAGACCCCTTAGAAAGAATATAACTCACACTGGGGGTTGATGAAGACCTGCAGCTTGCACTGCTGCTGATAAGGGGCCTGGCGTATGGTTGTTCCACTGGCCCCCTCCCCCTCCTGGTGCTATTAACTGAGGTGTGTTGAAGCCAGGCATATTATTCAAGTCCGCAGAGTTTAATGAGAAATCATCTACAAAGGCAAAAGAAAATACATTTACATCGGTGTAAATTCTTTTTATTTAATATGTATTTTAAAGTACTTTGTATAGGGAATAAATATGCTTAAATATATAACACTAATAACAACCACAATACAAGAACTTGTTTCCAAATTTGCCCTAAGATGCTGTGGACAAGCACTGGTTCAAAGTGAGAGATGGTCATCGTAAAAATTACCAAGCACACCCAAAACTAATCAGTTTTTGATTTTCATATCAAGAAACATCCCTGGAAATTTCAAAAATTCAATCGATCGATTCCATCCAACTCTCGCAGTAATTGATTAATTCTATACTCAATCGCGAAGATATAGATGAAGGACCATAATCCCCGGTGGGCCATTTCTCCATGTCTATAGATATTCTACTTACTTGAACCAGGAAAAGCTGTAGGGAGACCGGACGGAAATGCTGCTCCAGGAGCATTTGGGGTTGCTATGGAAACTACAGGGGTTGCTAGTTGGTGGTTTGTTGAAGATCTCGGTGGGATTTGCTGTTGTTGCTGTTGTTGTTGTTGTTGTTGTTGCTGCTGCTGTTGTTGCTGTTGTTGCTATGTAATAGAAACCAACGAATATGTATATTGAAACCCACCATATAGATGACATACAGATTTAAGGAATTAACATAATATGCTTAATATGAATTAACATGTTCAATACAAATCTTCACACAGACACTCAAATTGACAAAAATTTACACAAGGTTTAATCTAAACTTGTTCCGTTTAATCAAAAAGATATCCAAGGCAATTTATGTGTGATAAAATCAAATTATTAAATAAAAAATAAGATCTAAAATATCAGCAATAAAATTTTTGAGCTTGTCCAATACAAGCATCTCACCTGTTCCAAGTCTCCCCTTGAGTTAGGAATAACAACCCGTAGATTTGGCCTTGAGACACCCGCCTGATTGGGGGGTTGTGGAGATTTTGCCATGGGTCGCCCAGGGGATGTGTTGATGACCCCATTAGGGTTAGGTGAGCGGCTTGGAGGGTAACCATTAGGTGTACTCATATCCAGCAAACCACCTTTGTGAAAAAATACAAATGGTAATTAATCGGCAGATAATCTTTATTTCTTGGTACTGAGCAACCCCAGCATCAATGCACATGTAAGAAGCGAAATATTTGAAATTTGCTTTGAACACGTTTGTCCTTTGTACATTACTGTACTGTGAAATGGTATTACAATCTTTACAATATTTTAACGCTTGATCTTTCACTCTCTTACGATTCTGCAATTGGCGTCAAATTAGCAGATGGTAAATGCCTCCTACAAATAGCATAAAATGAAAATAAATGGAATGATTGAATATGTTGAAACCTACCTGCTGAATTGGGCCTAGGGCTAATACTGCCTTGAGGCAGAGGCTGGGGAGGCTGCATGAGGCCTGGGGGTCCCCCACTAGCTCCGGGAGAGAGGCCAGCCTGAGGGTGCACCGGGTACCCTGAGTTGGCGATTGGCACCGTCATTGAATTCTGATAAGGTGACATCTATAAAAGAAAAAGTATGCATCATAAAAAAATCAAAGTGATATCTAATTAAGTCACGTAATACTACATGAGGTATCATTTTAAATCAATATTATCTCATACAATAGACGAGTAGCATGTTATAATTCATGTCAAGTAAGGGGACAGAATACGAGAATCCAGGGATTTAAAACAGATCTCTTCTTACATATAATTGGATTTCTGAACTACATGTAGTATATTATGTTACACGTCACATTTTCTTATGAAACAAAGTACACATTCTCAGATCTGGAAGTAAATTATCAAAGAATAGTTTTTGCAATAATATATGGGGTCCATTGTGATATTGTTTGTTATCAGTTACGTCATAGAAAGTACAGATCAATGTTTAGCCTTCAGACCTGAAGGACTCACTCAAAAGAAAACATATTCAACATCTAGATGTACTTCTTGCTGGGAGCAATATGTCGTAAACTGATTGTTCTTTTTCCAATAATTGGTTCACTCGACATGCAATACATTGTCCTCTAACACTGAACACCAGCATTATCGTCCATGTGAACTTCTCACGGAATGCAACATCATTGACAAGTAAAATCTCAGCAAGAGGCATTATAACCTTAATGCGCTAAGGACGTGTACTCAGAACTCAAATCTGGACCTAGACACCTTATATAAATAGCATCGATTCATGACGCTCTATTATGTCATTAGCAATCACACCTCTAATTGGGCTGCTTAGAACAATGACAATTGACACTAAATGCTTCAATGTCTCATGTTTGTGACAAAAATCTAATAGAACATTGCACTGATTATACTTTAGCATTCATTGAAACTGGCAATTGTTAAGAATAATCGTGTTCTTCATGTCTCATGACTTGGCTTCTTTTCATATCATGTATGCAGGTTCAAATCACATTCTATGAAAAATCACATTCAATGAAAAATCAAACAATAAATAAAAACAAATCATAAAGCATGCTTGAAATGAAACAATGTTAGAAAACAAACAATGTTAGAAAACAAACAATGTTAGAAAACAAACAATGTTAGAAAACAAACAATGTTAGAAAACAAACAATGTTAGAAAGGAAAAATGACAGAATTAAAAGAGGTCAAGTTTCACAAAAGGGTAATACAAATGATATGCCACAGGGGTAAGCCTTTTTAGGGAAGAAGTGACTTGTTACTTACAATGGGAAGTCTGTTGTTCTGCATCATTCGATCAAATTCTTGGTTTATCTTCTGGTATTTCTCCTCAGTTCTAGGTGTAAGGATATACTGGTCAGAGTCAGGGTCAGGACTGTCACACCCCTTGTTTTCCTTTTTATTTAAAGCCTGGGGAAAGAAATCACAAAACACGCCATTTTACTTGGTGCAAATGGTTTGGTTATTAGTCATGGTGGGAGTTGAAAGATACCAGCCGCTAGGAGAGTTTTACTAATTCAAAGCCTACAGCTACATAAAACTGTGGAAATAAACATGAATTCAAAATTGCCTTTGAATTAAAAAATGTAGTCTCCATAGCGAAAGAAGATAGGGTTGCCCTTTGTAGAACAGGACCTCAGACAGGGGACCTGCAATCAGGATGCGCAATAACACAGGTCAAATAACAAAACTTCTAAGGATAACATTCCAGGAGTAATACAGACTGAAAAAAATAAAAATAAAATTAATAAATAGAGGGATGGCTGATTAGACCAGTTAAAGATTATAATCGATGAAGTAGCAAAGACATGATCGCAACTCAGATGAGATTATACTTGCTAGCACTGTGACAAAAGACATCCACCTATAACTCAATAGGAGCCTACCATTGTCATTCATGTCTACTCCATCTATATTAAACTTCCATGTCCCATAACAAAACACAAGTCACATGTGACATAGGAAAGAAATTTGGACTCTTGTTAGGGTCATGCTGTGATGGGTCACCAGGGCTATTATAGAAGTCATCATCTTATCTATTTCATTTGATTCACCTTTACTGTTCATACCAATTGACTATTAACCATACTTGTGGTACAAATTGGCAATTAGGCAGGAATCATTATGAAATAGACAAATTTAGGGAGATTAGTAGTATACATTCACTGCTCCTGACAGAGGTAGGTACCTGGTAATATTGTGCTGCCTCCAACGAGCCATCGAATCCAATATTGTTGTTATCGTACACCTTTTGCTCCTTCATTGCAAGTTTCTAGAGAGAGAAAGAAGCATCGATGATGATTTAAAAGCAATCAATCTAAACAGCAAAAATATCAAAGTAAGATACAGTAAAACCTGTAAAGTAGAACACCTCCAGTAGAACACCTCCAGTAGAACACCTTTCTGCAAAGGCCTGCAACCTATTTACTTATTAAATAAAACTCTGTAAATAGAACACCTCCCAAGTGGAAAACATTTTAGATGTATCGAAGGTGTTCCACTTAGACATGTTCACTGTACCATGCAAACACTGTGATCCTGCTTCTTCAAGGCTCAGACCAAGAGCCAGTGAGAGGGGGATTAATATTTAGGAATTTCATTTTTTGAAAAGTAACACCACCCCCCCCTCCCCTGGCAAAAGCTGGCCATGGGCTGGGGCTCAATATTGTGCAGCAGCTTCTTGTTAAAATAATGAAATCATCAGGTTATATGTTACAAATTTAATTATGACCATCAGCTGTTCTCTGTTTTCTTGCACCTTTTACCTTGAGTAAATGATTGTCGTTACACATTACACTGACCTCCTTTCCTCTATCTCTTTCAAATAAGAAGATGATTTTCTTTGTAGTATCAATGCACTCTGATGCCCAGAGGCTTCAATACTCATAATTACTGAACAAGATGGAATTATTTCATAAAGTGAAATGAAACAAATTCCAATTATCTGTAACTCTGGAACCCAGCGGCTTGATAGATGACGTATCACTAAAAAGGAAGTTATTTGATAAAGAAGCCGAATGACACTATTGAAGAATATTGTATGATTTCCAGTTCAATACCTATGTGTACTTATGTGTTGATATATACCTAAGGCTTGTTGAATCCATTCTCATATTTTTTGTCCTAGATATCGCAATTGAAAACATGTTCTATTGGCAGTATATTGTCATAGCATGTGGGGGAAGATATGTATGCCTCAAAGAGGGACATTCACCACAAAGTTATTGATTCAAATCAGTCGTAACAAAAGAATATGGAATACTTCATGAATATTGAATTGGCTTACCTTTTATAATATAAAAAATAATTGCAAAAGCTCATATACTAGTTATTATAAACTACTGAGTAACTCTACTGAAAACCAAGCTCTCTTTTAAAAAACAAAGTCAATGAATGCAAAGGGTAATAAAAAAGTTCAACATGTGCGCTAAAAATAATGACATTTGCAGAAAGTTATCTAGGGACCAGTTTTTATAGACATTTTTTCAATCATTGTTTATTCATTCCAGGTACTAAGAGCTTGAGGCCAAATCTAAACTGAACATTATATTTTCTATGGATTAATGGCAAGTGAACCCCAGATGAAAACAACATTAAAGTACTTTACAGCAATCCAGTATCGAATTGTGTATCTCAATTGTGGATCCACTCCTCTCAAATGCTTCTCTTGAATCCAAGTCACCTAGCTAAAGCACAGCCAAGCCCCTGTGAAAGGGTACCTCCATTCTGATACTCATAGCATCGTTCTGTTTCACCTGACACATCTCAGGGCTGAGAAGAAATTAGATATTATGGTTTATCATTATGAGGTACCTCAGATTGGCCAACTACATAGGGCTTTATTTCCTGAGCATGCCATCAGAATGTAATATATTAGTATTATGATTTCTGATTCAGATAAGTCGACAACCCATTGGTGAGATCAAGTGCTTTACACATGAGACATAATAATCTCACTAAACTAAACAGATTCTTTACATCACATTTATACCTTCAAGAGTAAAGACATATGTGAACATATGAAAATCTGATTGATCCTCAATTTTAAAATTTTAAGATGGGGGGGGGTATATATAAAGCTAGTTGAGCTCTAGCAAAAGGTACCATTATTTATGAGCAGTCAAACACATAGCTACTTCATTTTGTGTGCCTCTCTACTTCAACATCTGTGTTGATGGTGCTGCATCAGATTTCTAAACACTTTCACTGGCAGCTTTCTACCAGAGGCTTTCTCCTACTTGACCTGGAACTGTCACTTGCAAATGTAGACAGTACAGCCTACAAAGGCACTAATCCCATCAAATACATCTACTGTACTAGAATAAGATGGTATTATATAAGGATAATATTTGAAATTATATGTGCCAATCTGAAACATTTACGACCCACAAAATGGTCAATTCGGAACCTATCCGCAACAAGAGGCTGTAGTTGACAAGAGATGTTTATATTCCCATTGGGTTCATTTGTTATTCTGTGTTTATAGATTTTACTATGTAGTACAGACTGTACACATCAGCATGTAGCCTTAAAGCAACAACAATCATACCAGATTCAGTTATTTCCTCATGTTGAGCATTTGGACATTCTTCCCCAGTGGGAACAGCTATACTACTCTTCCGGGTGTCATTCAGAAATTGCAAGTCAAGACAGAAATCTTACTATTAAACTACCAATTACCCAAATGCGAGTAGGTAGTTACCAGTTTCACCACCAGGTGGCTGATTCGGGTCAATTAACATGGCAGGTATATAAGAAAGTTCCCTTAAACTTGAATATTATCAATTTAAGTGGCTCAATTTTCATATAACCCTTATGTGTCTGATACTTATACTAATGAAAATATGTCCAGTAAAGCAAAATATTATCTGTCCACTAAAAGAAAAGATATTTCATTTTTTGTGATTTTATAGCATGGGGTCTATGGCGAATCTCCCCGAGCTAGAAGTCACATTTTCAAAGAAAATAAAATTTTCAAAGTTGATAAACACTTTTTAAAACCACATTTCTGGATGAAATTTTACATGTAGATTTCAAATATGATATTACTTTGACTGAATTTTTAATTTTTAATGACGTAAATCAAGATTATTTCTACTCGCATCTGGGTTATTAATAAATCTCTGCACTTTACTGAATCAAGTTCCCTTTTTAGCCATCCTGTTTAGATGTTATATAATATGCACTATTACATAGTTTCAATCATGATGTGGCACCAATACTTGACTAAATCTTGTCCGAAAATTATGCTGATATTTTAACATCATGTTCCAAACAATGATCTTGGTTTTGAAGTCCCTTCCTCTATCCCATGGGATCTTTGTTACTATGGTCAATAAATCCCAATGCATAAGCATAGTAAAGGTTAAGGAACTTGAATGGCTCTCGGAAAATAAAGGAATTAAACCTCTCATTGTCAAATAATTTACTGACTAGTAAACTATGAATATCATATCAGAAATGATTGTAATGTTAAGTATCTGTAAAAGGAGAAAATTCACTAAAAGGTTTTATGGAACAGAGATCACTGACTTTATGACTTGATATTCAAGGGTACCATGGCATGAATATATTGTATGCATTCAATATTCTAACAGTTTGTATATCTATCCCACTCCCTTAGATACACTATCTATTCCTGAACACTGTGTACTTAGAACCCAAGTAGATGGAATACAGAACTTTATATTATGAATAAATATTCAAAACAGAACTTATATTGTGCAGAAATATAACAAAGATGGTGACGGGAAATAAATGGAGAGGCTTGGTTTCTGCGTCCTTCCAAGAACATAAAGCAAAAGTCTAAATTGCAAAACTAGGTTTTCTATGAGAACAAAAACGCCAAAAAGCATCACATGAAACAATTATTCATTATGAAATTCATTTTTTTGTAGAAAATGGTCTACCAGCACTTAGGGTAACAGCTGAATGGTTTGTTTATCCACTATATCTTAATATCTTGATGGCTACAAGTGCATGCATCTTACACCATAGGGGAAGTAAACCTTAATTATAAGTATACACCTGGTGCCTGATAACATATATCAAGTTCCCTGATTTCATACCATGCAATAATGTATAAGCTGCTATAAAGAAGCAATACATGGTTATTATATTATTATTATTATATTATATAGGGATCACTCCTATATTGCTAATAAGTTGCCAATGGCACCAAAGGGCAATAAAGACCAATATTGTCCAAGTGCAATATATCATTACAATGCACTGATCTTGGCCTAAGGGGGTTAATCGGGAAGAGGCAATCATGTATGACTATGAGCCATTTGAAATTTTTTTGGGGAGCCCAAATTCTGACATAAATGAACCAAAATTCTAAGCATGAATTATATACCATTGAAATGAAAATTTCCAATAAAATGATCTAAAAATGAAATGGTTGATGTACCAGAACTGTCTGTAGAGACTTATCATGCCTTACATTCAAACGGCTATAGTGACCAGTAATTATCATCAAAGCCAAGAAACAAGTTACAAAACTCAAGGGACATTGATATTTTGAAGACAAAGCACATCAAGATCTCAGCTGACAGATAGAAGCATGTCTCCAGTGCATCATATAGACATCCATTAATCACCTCTTATATAGAATCACTACCATCCCAGACTATCACATTTCCAGAATTTTTCTGACCCCCTGAACATTGTTACATGACCAAATAAGGAGTAAATGTCCTCTGGTTAAGAGACACTACCCTAGCAAGCAATACCTTCAATTTGAGAAAGATCAAATAGGCTTATTTGAAAGGTAACAAACCACAAGATGGAAAATGTAATATATTAGCCTAGATCTTTCTCAGGGCCAATGCTAATCTACATCAGTCTGTACTATCACTATAATCAGACTATCAGGCTCATGGAATATATATCAAGCAAGAATATCTTTTGAAAAAAATCAGTTGAAGAGACTTTTCCTTATTTATTTTTCTCTGAAAATGCTAAAACAATTGTCAAAACTTCTACAATTCTGAAAACTGTGAGGAAAAAATTTGAGCAGGCAAGTTTTGAGATCTAGTAGGCATAAAGACAACTGAAAACTGTAAGAGTTTACACAGTATTATATCCGGCTATTCAGGGCTCTGAGACAACTGTCCTTGTTTTTAACTCCTGCATATATCCATACCATAATAAATGTTCAACTAATTGTACTGGAGTAAACAAGTTTATTATAAATTGATTACCACTATTATCAATAATGCAATAATGTATTGCAAGACCCACTTCCTTTTTAAAAAGACATGTATCCTTTAGAATAAAATAAAATAATGTTGATTATCTTTCCAAAGATTTCAATTTCAAAAACACAGATTAAATTTAATTCTTAAAATGAGACAATTCTTTTATCTTGTATAGCCAGACCCATTGCCAACTTTTGCCAAGGGGTTCAATTTTTTTTAAATCCAGGGAAGTTCGAACATGACAACTCTGACCCCAAATCACTTGAAAACTGCTCAAAATGGTGAAAAAACTGTATGATTTTAAAATTTCTGGCTAGTAGGATATAACTCCCCCCCAAGAACCAAACCCCCATACATCCTGGCTACAGGCATTATAGTCCATATCTAATCACAGAATATGTAGAGCATTAAATAAGGCCTTCAAAGCTACTTGGAATCATTAAGATCACACAAGCATCAGAACTATAAGGTCAACTATATGGTCAGAGAGTTGTGTTATTGGCCCAGTATTATATCATATCACACATCAATATATACATGAAACAAGCCAAATAGCAGGAACTTATTGGATTATTAGCCCTGAATCTAATGTATCAGGCTCTCTTCCTGGGTCATCCTGCCCTGACTCTAACCTTCTTTTTGCCATCAAGAATTTTCAACTTTCCTCATTAATCAAACAATTATAGACCTTTTTCTATGATAGTGATACAATTATGGATTTGATATGCAAAAAGTGTATGGCATATTCCATGTTGTGTCCAAGCAGCTTGTGCAATTTCGTGCTTGGTTCAATATAGCAGTCTGACAAAGTGTGATTTCTTGGAAGGGAAACACATTATGTAGAGACGTCAGAACTTAGTTTAGTTGCGTCAATGCCAGTTGTTAGCATATGTAGAATAGAGGCCAGATTAGGTTGAGTCCCCAATGCTATCTCATCCATCAAGCTAACCAACCACCATAGACCCATGGAACATGCACTTTATGGCAAATCAGACTAAGCTCCTTAGCTCATAATTCATCAGTTATCATTGTCCGATAGGTGGCGCACAAAGTCCTGTGATCCAATCTGAGAATTTAAAAGCTTTAGTACTGAAAATCTACATGTATCCAAATTTTGAAATAGAAAGCAAGACAAATATGGACACTATGACCAGAGTAGAGATTTTGTGGTCACAATTGGTAAAAAAAAATTCAACTGAACTAGGAATTCTGCACTTGAGTATCTTATAAAGGGAAACCATAAGCATGAAAAAACTATTATTTGACTTGATGGCTATATAAGAAAATATCAAGGAAAAATTTGAGATTGCCATAGTGAAATGGCTATTTACCTCAACGATTCATGACCAGTTCCGTCAAGGTATATCCCTATGAACATTTTTCAAGAGCAGCAAGGACAACAACAACTATATCTCATACAACAACCTATTCTTTCCAGTGTTATTATGACAGTATTGATACCATAAATATCACTAGGAACCCATAAATATTAAGCCAAGCTCCATAATTATGAAACTCTGTAATTTCTAAATCGGAATTGTCTTATTGTGTCGTTTGAAACCTATTCATTAGTTTTATACTATATGGACCTGATGACATCATTTGTTATTTACAATACCACATACCTGAACATTTATTAAAAAAAATCTGAACTTGAGGATGACCACGAATTTAGACCAGGGAAACATGAGAGATTCAACATTAAAGAAGTCTTAATAATCTAGCTCAACCTCTAAACTGACATCACTGACATAGTTGTCTAAACTGACATCATACCATCAGTTGCGATATATATACATTAAGCACAACTTTATATTTGTCACGAATAATAAACAGCGTTGACATTGAATAGTATAATGCATATATATTAATAAAAATGAAGTACATTCATTAATATAACCTGTCATCAACATATTTCCAAGATAACAATAGCCTAACCAAAACCACATTGTGTTAAAATTAACTTTCAGCTTCCCTTATATAAATAAATAACACCACATATATATGACATTTATTATTAGTTTTTATATTTATGGTTCAACACCCACCCATCCTTTGTCTAGCTACTGAAGCTATAATGACGCCCTGTACAAAATATACCACAACTAGAATTTCTACCTTGTACTTTACTTGTAATTTATTCCTCGTATATGTGGTATTAATTGTTTTCCAAAAGGTCAAATAACCATAAGTTGGGCAGGTAAATCAGATCCTCGCTGATCGAGTCTTTCTGATAAAAAAATATTGGAATAATCCTATAGATTCTACTTGACAATTATGAGAGGATTAAATGTCAGCACTTGACTAGATTAACCTGAATAAAATGCATACATGTGACGTAACGTCCTTTGTTTAATATAGCTCAGGTGATTGTTTTACCTGCAAATTATAGTATATTAAGTGATGTATTACCATTAGCATTCTATAAATAGAATCTATGACGTCTATAAATAGGTTTATAGATTTCTTCCAGGAAGGGATCAATACAAACTAGTTTGAAGCATGTCGATGATGAACTGGCATTGACACTGGGTACAGATATGGTAGAAATATAGTAAGTATCCAAAATCATGACAAGATCATAAATTGTCACTTCCTCTTCCTTGTCCAAACAAAATTCTGATGTTCAAAAGACAGCAACCTAATACAAGTGGCGTCATTTCTGAATTCATATCTTCAATCTTTCTGTTTCGATGGAAATGCTTTCTCGCATTGTCATTTTCTGGGAGGGATATCGCAGACTAATATTTTGCAAGGGTGATTAATGGTAAACTAACTTCCTCAAGTCTGATAGATCTGGAAACAATCGTAATTCAGAAGTTGGTATGACAGGATCTTCATAATATTCTTGTTACTTCATTTACTTATGTTTGATATATTAAGGGAGTATCACTGTAAACTATATAATCCATTGCATTTTGACCCATATTTTTCAAGCCCCACTTATCTCTTGAAAAGAGTAGTTGATGCTACAATACAGTCTAATTCTAAAATGACCACGGAAGTCGTCTGTATTTCGACGATGAACTCTGATTGGCTCAATGAATTCAAAGATTTATTATCAACAGATACAATAAAGACAAAGCAAAGTTGAACAAATGCAAAGGGCAAATACAAAGGGTAAGCTAAGCCTCTTCCAAGCATTAGATAATAATGAGAATGGCTCGATCAAACCAGGGCTCAGTAATGCTCTATTGGAAATATTCACATCATTTTTTGTTTCACCCGTGAGATAATATTGTCTCATAATATGTATAAACAAAATAAATTGAATGGTTCAAAGCACTATCACCTGGAGCATGTCCCCTATAGGTCGAGGTAGAACAAATGTGAATTTACATCCGTGTTTAGGTTTACATTGGATGGAAAGATAACACTGTCAACATATTATAAACAACAATATATTGATCGATGTTTTTTCTCCTGTATTGAGGACAATCGAACAAAAGTTCAATGAGTTTGAAACCCTGAACAATATTAAATATGAAGCATGAACTTTCAAGAAGGTTCATGCATGTAATCTAGGCAAATTAGGATTACGTCATCATTTCTTGATTTGAGCAAGCATATGGGAGGGCTCTCTTTCGTTAAAAATCTATAAATGTTAAATAATAGCTCAGAGGTGATGATTTTGCATTGTACTATCAAATCTGGACGCATTGCCCTTTTCTAATTTTTTAATTCACAAGAATTTAAAGCTATGGCAGATATCGTGAATCACGTCTCCTCTATAGATGTATAACAGCTGAAACCTCAAGAAATATCATATAAAACATGCAGACATCACTAGAATTCAGAAAAAATCAAGAATATAAATATGATCGATACATATATCATAATTTGTTATGTTAAAAAGAGACAGCACACAATGACATGTTGCTATCCCAGGATTCAATCTGCATACCAGTTTCTGTAGTTAATTCTTTTATGACATGTCAGGAATACTCATGGGACCCAAGCTGCTCCAGTGAATCTATATATCATTGTGGAAGAACATTGGAAGACAGCCATTGTAACAAATAATAATGAGGAATCCTTAGGAATAACATGATATCCCTTGAGTATATTCATCCCTTGGTAAAGGTAAATAAATATTATGTTATAATAACATCAACAAGGCATTAACAGGCAAAATGTCACCACCTGCCATTTGTTACAGATGCTTATGATTAAAGATACTTATGATTTAACATATTCCCCTCTAAAACTCTTGATCCTTAAATCGAGGAATGGCTCTCAGGGTCAGTTTTTAACATAGGTGGCAGCACTTACCTCAATGATGTCTTTATTTGTGCGGCTTTCGTGAGGCTCATTATATTCTGTATATTTAAGAAGTACTTTGTCCATATCAGTACTAGCGTACTGGAAAAGTTTGTTAGAGCTATTAAATATGATGAGAGCTATCTCACAATCACATAGTACGCTCAATTCATATGCTTTCTTCATTAGTCCAAACTTTCGCTTTGTAAATGTGACCTACAAGTACAAAAGCATAACATGAAATTAAAACATGTGTTTGACAGATATAATATTCAGTGCAATTTCTCTATATTACAGACCCTGATTTTGCTTCATATATTTGTGTGATTCTCATTAATCAAATAAAAGATATGTTTGATTAAAAAGGTGGTTTAAATAAGAGTAGCTCTCTGACTGGCATACAAGTCTATTTCCTAACATCTATGTGATTATTGTAGGTTTTGCAATATTTTGGCATATAAATCAAGCCTTTAAAATCCTGGCCATAGTAATAAGGGAAAGTAGAATGCACACGAGTTCAGAAATTGCCTACCTAAATGGGAATGTAATGCAATATAAAGTACAAGTATTCTACCTTTATAGATGGCTGATTTTGATATAAGACTGTTGATAATATGACATAAACATGCAGATAATATTTGCAATGTATAATACAAATATCACCATCATTTTAATATGGTAATTTCAATGAGAATTGTCTATTGTAAGAAAGCAGATGGGATGAGTGTCAGATTGGCAAAATAAATAAAACAGTATATTGACTGTGCTATGTAATATCCTTGACTCCTATAAGATTACACACCTCCCTGATAAGGTCAAGAACAGAATAACATTATAGGATTACTAGCCAACAAGCTCATTAACCTAATAATCCCCCAGCCATATTGATCCTGTATGTCCTTATATGGCCGTATAACGAGAGCCAAGAGCATGCTTTTAGAGATCAGATTTCAATTACCATGGAGACTATGACATACACATGTAAAGATGTCTCTGATGTTTGGATTTCACTTGAGATGTATACAGTAAAACCTGCATATAGTGAACGCCTATAGAACCACAAAAATGTGTTCACTGTAGGTAGGTGTTCACTGCAGAGGGGTTAATTTGTACAGAAGTAAGAACAGTATGTGCGGAGGAAGGTGTCCAGTAGAGCCAGATGTTCACTTGAGGTGTTCATTAACGCAGGTTTTACTATACTACAAAACTTCATTAGATCATTCCCCACTTCCTCTTTCTGTAGAGTTTCATATAAAGTGACTTCAGAGCTATTCATATATGAACAGGAAATAGTGAGTAATCAAAGAGGAAATAAAACATCTGAAAAAGTCTATATTCTGACGACTGCAATCAGCATGAAGATCACAGCATGTGTGTCAAATCAGATTTGTCTTTATCACTTCCTCGGAAGACTTTTTTGTTCGATTACGAAACTATGAAAATGTCACGATATGCCACATCACTTTAGTGATAATTTTGTTATTCATACTTTTTGTCGTTTATCAAGTGAACTTATTCGATTTTACAATTCTGAATGAACTAGGGCATCATGACGGTTTTTATTAAATTATATACTTTATTCCGCCTACAGCATCTTTTCTGCACACAATAGCTAATAGTTCACAAGAACTTAAATATTAACATTCAAGGCATTTAATGCTAAGATATGGTGATCAAACATGCAAAGTTGACTGATCAACAGTAAAGTCAAATTAAACATCAAATAATATCGTGATCTAAAGACCAAATGTTCAATGACAATAAATATTAATAATAATATTCAGAATTACCATCCTTATTATTTTCTCTTTGTCTCTTTAACAAATAGAGCTACTGCGACTGGCTAACTTTTTGTTAAATACAATAGGCTGTAAAATCTGTTCATATTTCAGGTGTTCAGTTTTATGATCTGTTCATATTTTGAGGTATTCATTTGAAAGATACAGTGAAACTCGTATGCTCATATTTGAAGTGCTTGGTTTGAAGATGTGTTTATATTTCAAGTTGCTCAGTTTAAAGATATGTTCACATTTTGAGACATTCAGTTTTCAAATACCAACCTATATATTTGACATTGTTGGACACATGCTCTGTTAGTCTCCCAGAGCATTCTGTTTCAGTAGCAACCATTTTCCTATGGGAAAGTTACTATCATTTGATTGACCATTTATATAGGTTAATTCATCTTTTGAAACATGAGCAATGTTCAAGAAGCATAACATTAACAATACCTGGATGTGAAAAAGTAGTAACAAAAACTTTGAATAGCTGTTTGTCACCTTTATAACATTTAGTATACAAAGGGCTTGGGAAAATATCAAAACATTTTCTCAGGATGTGTGTTTATACTGTAAGGCTTCACAGATTCAACCTGGCCCTAAACATGGATTGTCATTATCAAGAATATATTTCTGGGGTAGTGAATCAGACCAGGGTACACTTGAGAAACTGTAAAAGACAAGTACTACTCTAATGTTTAGCAAAGCAAAGTGCCCTTTAGGTTCAAAAAAGGTAATAAAGGAACACAAGTTTAAACTTTAATAATGACTGCTATAACTTAACCTTTAATTTTGAACAATAGGACATTTTAAGACTTATAACATGTGGAACCACACACATGCCTCAGCCTCAAAACAGTCTCAACTTCAAGTATAAATAAATTGTCCATCTTGAATAGATGCGAATAGGCCTATATATCAAGAATGTATGTATTGTGTGTATCTTTCTCTGAGGATAAAAAATTAAAAATCATTTGCCACAAGACTAACACAAAGCTTATTGTAGGAGGATGTCTGAGTCTTTTTGCCTTTAACAATCAAGGGAAATAGATATGCACAATTAGCTTACTCAAGCACTCAGCCCTGTCTAAAACAGTTAGCCTGGAGAACTATATCTCTTAACATATCAGCTACCATCAAACATGTCCATCATGTCATATCTCCTGCACATGTCATACATAAGCATACTCAACCTCAGGGTATATAGGATACTACTTCTTTACATGTTGTAACGTCCTGCATCGGGTTTCTGCTCCATTTGGAGATAGTGAGCCTGTGGTGACATTTTATTATGAACAAATCTGATCATAACAAAGTAAAGGTTAAGTGTCATTTGAGAAGATGCTGCTAGTAGATTTTAAAACACCCTGGAGCAAGTTTCAACATATTTACATTGAGTATTACAGTATATATCTACAATGTGAATCTCATGACTATACTAAAGGTGAATCTTGTATCAAGACCTTATCCCCTGATATTCAACTAAAGGGCGAGCTAGTTAGTATTTTGTCTTGGTTTTGCACTGCGAGATTAAGTCTTCTTTGAGTTACTTTCTAGAATATACAAATGCTTGTTTGAAAACAGAAAGATGAGCCAGGCCAGAATGAGTGAAATAAGATATATACAATTAGGGGCATGACTTTGAGTATGTATGTTTTAAACACTGCTATGTTTTTCTGAACAATATATGGGTATTAACACCTAAGTTAAATGTGAGAAGTGGAGACAAGTTAAATGGCACTTGACATGAACTGAGCTCAACTTGACACAATCACATCTGAGTCTCAAGATGCCTTAATATATGATAATCTCATCTGATCAGGCTTCATGGTTGATTTTCATGTAATGTAATATAAAGTAAGTAGACTGGACTGGTCACACTCTTGATCCATCAAGGTATTTCATAGCTGTATGACTGAATGAATATAGTTTAACAGTATGACTGGTCACTGAGAATTATTGGTGAATATGTCTTTAAATAATGTCTGTTTAAGTTGTAAAGTTGAAGTTGAGGAAGTAAAATCAAACAACTGATTTTTTTTAAATTAGCCATTACATGTATATTATATGTGGGAGGGAGATATGATAAAAATGAGTGACAAAATATACAGGGTGTTACACATGAGAAAATGTCACTAACTGGCAAGATATTACAAATGGGTACAAAAATGTAACAGCTTGAAACACTGGCACTGAATTTCAGAGAAAATGGTGACTTTTAAAATATGAAAGCCCTTCTCAATGGTGCTATAATAATGTGTATGCTTTTATATGCCATTAATAATCTTCATTTTCATTTGAATGTCAGTCATAGAAAGATGGGCGCTATCACAATTATGTCAATTATTGGAGGGGCCATAAAAATGTGAATGACTGAATATGTCACATTATAATTCAATATGTCACATTATAATTCAATATGTCATATTTAATCTTCACTTTTACTACACTTAAACAGATTTCCCAGCTTGCCATAAGCCATGTCAGGATAAGTGTATATACTATCAAAACAACTATTTGTTATATAAGAAAGACTATGCGCTTGTCCCAGCTTTAACATAATACCAAACAAAAAGTAAGAGGACAAAATATTTCTGGACTGGTTAGTATATATGTGTGTGTATGGTAAACAGCCAATGTTGGTTTAACCTACACTACAAGCTTTAAGTGTGTGCTATTTTCGTTACAACGTCTTCATTCATAAAATAAAAATAAACTGAAAAATTAAAAATATCGCTGAGGATATTTTAAGACCAAGGTTGTCCTCGTTTCATAAATAAACCTTTTTATAACTCATTCGGTTATTTTGGTCTCACTATGTATAGATATAAAAGGTTAGTCATAAGAAAACAAGAATCATACTTTGTGTTTCAGTGAAGACTACTCTACCTGGAGACAAATAAAAGTAATTATGAACAGAATGGATTATTTTTAAAGCATTTGCATCAATGGAATAGACTCCAGGGGATAGGCCTACATTTATGAACAACAGGTATCTTATGAATATGGTATTTTTATAGATTGTTATTTTCTCTATTATAAGTACTATTATCAATCAACAAACCAGATTTCCAATAATTTCGACATAAAACACGGATAGCTTTATATGATTCCATGTTTGGTTATTATAGAGCAACTAAATGCATCAATAAAGATATTACGGTATCATTGATGAATGTGTTATTTCGAATGATTAAAGTGGGTGTTTTGGATTTCCAGTAGATGTACTAACTCTGTGTTATTTGAGTATTTATCTTGTATAGGTTGGTTGGTTGGTTGGGTTAGGTTGGTTGGTTTAGTTTGGTTATTTGGTTGCTTGCTTGAGGTGAGGCCCTGTAAAGATATAGTTAAGAAGCTACATCAATTATATTCTATTATCTCCCCCCCCCCCCCGATCGAGGATACTCTAAGATCTGCATCACTACATGACTTATTTGGAAGGTACAATCACCAGAGTTGATGATGTGAAAGATGATGCTAAAAAACATGTTACCTCAGTATACCTCAGTGCATATTCATATAACATGGATAGTATGATGTAAGATATAGGATTCTCACACAGGCCCACTGCCAACTTCCCAGCTTGCAAGTTCATTAGGAACTGTGCCTAATTAATCATTAAACTATATTGTGATTACAGTACTGTACATGTGTGGAAAGGTATAAACACTCTCCTACAGTTGACAGTTCATAATTTTACCAGGAGTGAATAGAGTTACCTTTTAAAAAGTTTAAATCTCTTTACTTGTCAACCACCTTCCTAAATATCTATTACCTCATCCTAAGTACTGGTAACACAGATTTTAAATCAAGCAGGAAAGGGACCCAACCTCTGCTTGATGTAAGACAGGGACTGACTGCTTTCTACAAGACAAGACAAGGGATCTGGAGTGACCACTTTGATGTAGGACAGGAGGCTGACCACTTTGATGTAAGACAGGGACTGACTGCTTGTTACAAGACAAGACAGGGGATCAGGACTGACTGCTTTTATGTAAGACAGGGCAGGGGGCTGACTGGTTGATGTAACAAAGGAGACAAATTGTTATATATAAACAAGACATACAGCCATATAGTATACTGTGCATTTATATATACTTTGATAGGAATGATATAAAGCTCTGATGATCATAATACCTCATTAGTAGCAGTTATTGGCTGAATAAAATAATATCTTTCGTAAATCTGACAAGTAGTTTTCCTGGATTGTGCTGATTATTCAAACAAAAGAGTACATGTACTTAAAAGGTCACAAATACTTTATAAATCAAATATATTCATTTTATCTTCCTCAATGAAAATTATGGTCATGATTTTACTAACAAAATTGTAAAACATCCCATTATCAATTTTAATTTCAAAATGGAGGAATCAGAGAGGGTTGTGAAGCTATCCTGGGGGGGGGATCTAAGATATAAGGCCTGGTTGCTAGTCTTGCTTCAAGACCCTGAACCCCCCTCCCTCCTATATACTCAAACAACAAAAGTAAAGTAGAAAGGGGGAATCCAGGGTTTTGAAGCAAGACTACCAAGTTGCTACCTCTGACTACACCTGGTGAGATATATCCCATGTGCTGTAGTCCATCTATCAGCATTGCCATATATATATGTAGAATACATGTAAAGTACATGTAGAGCAGTATGCTACAGGAAATGTTAACCGGGTTACACCTTGAGCCAAGGAATAGATGAGATAGTGATACAGCATCTGGCAGAAGATGCAATGGGGGTCTTCTCAAATGACTAGCAATCTTTAACTAATCTAATCTAACTAATATGGAACATCCTCTTCAAAGTGATCACTTTAAGATAGCCCCCTTCCTTAACAATTAACATATTAAAGATTTCTGAATATATAACTTACTTTTGTTGAATCAGCCATTTGTAATGATCACATATCAGAGATACAACTTGTTTTTTAGTTAATTTATTTGAGGGCTTCCACAGGGTGATACATCACTAGCCCAGCCTTGAATGGCAAGCTACCAAAGGAAGTCAGATGTTAAATAAATTATGTAGAAATAAATTACAGTTTCCACTAGTTTTTGCATTTTGGCTACACAGGAAGAGCTTAGTATGTGAACTACAATACATAGGAAACAGTCCAACATGTTAATGTTTATG
This sequence comes from Owenia fusiformis, assembly GCA_903813345.2. NCBI lineage: Eukaryota > Metazoa > Annelida > Polychaeta > Sabellida > Oweniidae > Owenia > Owenia fusiformis. The sequence continues at coordinate 9,381,372 of CAIIXF020000010.1, forward strand.
ACCATGAACACAAGTTATAATTCATCATATTTTTGGGTTCACTGGCAAAGACAGGAACAGTCTGAATGTCATAGAAAAGTACTCTCAAATGCTCCCAACAAATGCCATCCCATCTTCTAGCCTTTCTCCCCTCTGGTCAAAGTATACTGATTTCATTTACCCTGCACACAGCATCATGACAAACCATGACATCTCATTTCTTCTCAGCCCTGACATGTTTCAAGTGTGACAGAAAGATGCTATGAGTATCAGAATGGCGCACGCACAGAGTCTAGTTATAACAACACAGAGAAGACGAAGCTCTCTTTTAAGAAGTGAAGTCGAACAAATGCAAAAGGTAGAATTCATTGCATGGTTCATTGGTTGGTAGCTTTTGGTAAATGCATGTGATTCTTCAGCATGTTCAGTCAAGTAGTCAAATTAACTTTATCCTACTGTCTCCCAAAAGAGAGACTTCAGCCAGATAATAGCCCCATTTTATTTACCTTACCAAGTCATCGAGTTCTTTCCAGCGTTTTTCTTCTTGATTAAACTCTTTAGTGTAGACAGTAACCCAAAATAATTGACAATGACAACGTATTACAAGATGTACAAATTCCAGTGACAATTCAAGTCAACACATATCTTGGACTATATTTTACAACAGCAATATCTAAAGACCCCATAAGTGCATATAAGTGTTTAGAGACATTGAGAAGACATACACTGGAGATATGTTATATGGATTTTAAAGGCCACAATGCTTAGAGTTACCATAGAAACATGCAATGTGAAGCTGTGACGCATTTGCAAAAAGAGCATGTTTCGCTGTTTAATACACAATAAGATTAGCTGCGGATGATGATTTATTAAGAACCTTAATCTTGTCCATGCCTATAAAGAATGTGGTTAAGAAAAGTATCAGAGACAATTAATTTTATATCAAATAGGTTAGGCCTTTGTGTATGAAGAATTTACAAGAAAAACTGAACTAATTGGGTAGATGTATTTTTTTTATGTATATTGTACCTATACAAGTGTGTGTTTCACTTCCATGCAATGCATCAGGTAGAAGAACTATGCAAGACAGACTGGGAAAAGAAAAAAAAAATTTATTTATTCACCAGATCAACAAGTTCAGGAGAGAAGGGGTACCCAATGAATATTTTGATAATGTTGGGGAAATCTCTCCCTCAGTCCATGCTACCCCAGATCTACCTTATGTTTATATGTTATCTTAGAAAATCTGGGAAAAGTATATCATCCAGTACAGTGTTTCATGCTAGCATACAGCTGGTACTACATGTAGGGAGCAGATTGACAGCTGTTTGGACTGACACCAGATAGACAACGGGAACTTAGAACTAATGATGAGAGCTGTTCTTTACTACTACCTATCTATCATAATAAGAAGTTCTCTTACACAGTCTATAACACAGAGCCAGAAAATAAGGTGATCAAGGTAATTAGAGCTAGAAAATAAATAGAGAAGTTGACTTAACCCTTCCATGACCATACATTGAAATGATTATTAATGGTTATGATGCCACAGTGTACTGACTTGTAATATGGGTATATTTGATGCATCTTGGCCATGGGAGTAAGTCACCCCTCCCTCATATATTCAGGAGTCTATATTAGAACAGTTTGGGGGCCCGTTTGGGGGTGACTTACTGCCCATGATCAAAGCTGATAAAATCACTGAGGTTGAGAGAATTGTAATGTTAACCATCAAATGAAAAATTGCCCCAACCCCCTGTCATCTAATTCAAACAAGGCATTTATTTGCAAACAGAATTTGCCATGTATAAATTACACATCTCAAATCATTTCTTGGTCTGTGCAAGAAACTGTAATAAATTATGTAGAGATTCACCAACCTGTCGATTTCTTTCATCTCCGATTCTGGAAATTTGTATTTTCTTTCGTCCCATGATTTTTTGTAATGCCGTAATATCTGTAGTCTCAATGGTAAGTTTCTAGATACCCACAATGTATGTGGTTCACTGACGTAGCAGAATCAGTAAGCACTCATCTAGATGAAACTGAAAATACATAGAAAGTAAATTCATTAAATATAAGTACTTTTAATTTAAGTTCTGATTTTGCAAATTATCAATCAATTCACCATGAAAAATTGAATGTCTGCTATTGATACTGCACTTGGATTTAAATCATTCCATGAATTAACGACAAATGAAGTTATTGCAACCGCATGTCGCATTCTATGACAGCAATTACTTGAATAAATGGAAAATTAAAACAAATGACGTCATCAACAAGTTGTAGATTATCGTGTAACATTTTTGTTGTACAGCTGATTCAAGTTCATGATCGTGAATTCAAATTTTTATTTATTTGTATGTATAAGCAGGTAATTTAAGAATACTCATTCACCCTCTGATGCTTTAAATAAAAAGGTTAATTTGTTTTCCAATTTTGTACATTCCTCATCTAAATCTGGCACAATCTAACTAACATTCATTGTACTTTGCTTGGTCATTAGCCATCCTGGGTATAGCATTTAGTTCTAAACTAACCTCTGATAAGTAAGACAATTTAAGCAACCCTGTCAACACTGTCATAGGCAATCAAACCCATGATAAATAAATTCAAACTCAAAAAATTTTCTCAAACAATCAGTGAACAGAAAGAAATATGTAATAATATTTAGATATTGGTCAATATTGGGTCTATGATGACCTCAAACAAAATGTCCATATAGAGTTAAAAATCACCCTTCTGGCTAATCCAAACTCTGGTTGGTTTGATAAATTCAGAGGTTCCCATAAAGTAAGGCGAGTAGATGAAGCTATCTTTTAAGTTAAATTAATGCAAAGGTATTTTCTAACTGCAAGGATGTTGGCAGTCTCGCACCAAGCTCTTATGCTGTCCCATTTTTCTGATCGAATATCTAGATCTTAGGAAAGGTTGTTAGCGAGGGTTTGATGCGTGACTAGACATTTTATGAAAGTTTTTAATGAAAATGGAACTTACAAAACATATTTTACAATTATTTGACATCAAGTGAGGAAAGGGAAGTGTTAAAATATATATAAAAATAAAATAATATCTATGGATATCATATGGTATCAAACTATGTCATTCAAGGTCGTTAAACAATTGTATATACAATCAAATGAGCTATTCATGCAGACAATTGTACTTCCTCATTGGTAATTTAACTGATTCATTGTTGTGGTTATAACCAATAATCTGGATAATTACGACTATGACGCAATTGACATAATTTCGCAGATTCTATCCTAACTAGGCGAAAATGATTTCTGAACATATGGAAGAGTGCATTTGGGAGCAACATAGCTTACCTGGCTATATAAAATGTTCTGTTCAAATGGCCCCTACAGGGAAAACAGATGAAGAAATTCACTAGTTGTTTTGCCAGGTGCAGATGTTAGGGAAAGTGAAAAAATGTCTTGATCTACTCCTGTTCGCATATATGCACTACTGTATTTAAGAATCTAACATAAATTGCAAAGAACTTACCTTAACTATTTCTCAACCCTACTGAATCTACAATAATTGTCACTAGATAATTTAAAATCTAAATCCTACCATGTGTTTTCAACAGGTACTTTAAAGCCCATGATCCTACACTGTATAAGATGAGCAAATCTACCACAGCTTGCTTGATGAAATATCAGATTTGTATTTAACAAATATTATATTCATTAAGTCTCTCTTTCATTTCCACGAAATTCGAACACGTTTGACTAATAAGTAAGCATGTCATATCACATCCTACCTCATGTAATCCCTTATGAAATCACAGACATTATAATCTGTTCATTTTGATCTATGGTAATGCTAAATACAAACACAGATAATTATTGATACAGTATTGACAAAAGACAGAAAATCAAACTACTGTATGAGGGTATGATGATACTTAAAGTTATGATGCCTTTGACTTTTCAATTTATAATTACTGTATAAAATAACCAGTTTGTTTCTAAAGAATATCTTGAGCTACTATATACCTACTCTACTCCTGTTAGCTATGACCTACTCCTTTTTGGTCTAGGGGGTATGGCCCAAATCGTGTTCAACAGAGATACCATTATAGTAATCTAGTGCCTATACCCTGAATCTCTGGCTAGTCACATTACTTTACCTTTTGATTTAGACAGATTGCTTTATTGCCAATCACATTGAACTCAAATGTATCTTTATTGTATTTTATGAGTTTGACTATGTAATAAGTCCAATGATATTCTGACAGCATATTATGAGATCATGAATTAATGATTAGAAGTCATATCAGATTCTTAAAAGTCCATACAAAATTGAGCTTTTCCCACAAATAAACCCTCATCAATTCAATTTAATGTCACTTTAATCAAAAATGACATTTCTGAGAAAATCATTCAGTGGTCTTAATAAATAAACATAAAATAAAACAAACTCTGATTATGTTTTATTTTAGACTGATAAAATCACGCAATGATATCAATACGAGAGTACAAATTCAAATTTCCAAAATAATAATTATCGAATAGTTTTCCATTAACTAGCAAGTCGCTGTGTTTTTCCACTGATAATTTGACAAATCCATCGACAACCATGGGCAGTCCCAAACTTTCAATATTTACCACTCGTCATCACACCAGCCATTTATTAAATCAATTAAAAAACAAATAATGATCACTTGTGCAAATAACTGATTGCAATCACTGCATTTAATTATCTATTAGCCAATCACATACTGGTGTGAAAGAATTTATAAATGATGATAGAAAATTTGGAGAATCCATTTCTATGTCTTACATTTATTCCCCTCCCATCTCATCTATTTCACTCCCATGGAGCAAGCCTAGTTCCCTTTTGACAAAAAATGGGACTATTTTCTCTAACTTCCATGCATGTACCCCATCAGGTTGCCCAAATATATACTGGTGAGGAAATACCCTTTCAAATGGTTTGTTTTTGTTCATTTAAAAGAGAGCTTCATGTACCTTTATCCTAATATATTTGTCCCTGACACTCATTGTAGTTATAGAGCATTCAATATCATAATACCCTGACAAGCAAATCATCACTATTAACTAGCGTGTTTTGATATCAGGAATACAACAACAAACAAATGTACAGAGGTCTGAAATCAACATACAATCTCCCTAACTTCAAGAAACTTGTCTGCTGCTCTTTATTTTACCTAAAACATTTCACAAACCCACCCAAAAATGTATTACTAACTGGAAAGTGAAATAATTTTGTGAAACCACACCATGGTAAATACCGTCAGCTCCTTCTTGTTCAGCTTTGATCTTGAAAGTTGTTAAACAGGAAGATATGATGAAAATCTGTTATTATTACATTGAGATATACAGGACTAAGAATCAGGTAAAATTAAGGTACTCACCTTCAATACTTTTACCTACAGTGATTTTACCTTCAGTTTTAGTTTATCTTGTTACTTGTATAAAAATAATATTAAAAATCCTGAATTTTAAGATTTCTGAAATTTTATTCAGACCTACATTCACCGACAAAATTAATTAGCGATGATGTACACAGAGATTTGAATGAAGAGACAGCCTTGTATAGTAGATAAATAGTTAAAGTGAGATAAGCCCATTGATGGATAATTTTCTAATCTATGGAGGCTGGATAATCCCCCTGATAATCTCTAGCTTCCAGCTACTATATCCTGGTCATCTACATTACAAACACAAACATTACATAACTTAAACTCAAACCTCCTATCTTGATTGAATCCTCCTATCCTCCTATCTATCATTGAATTGATGTTATGAGCTTCTGAAAGATCTAACACAGTGCTTGCATACCAATGGAAAGCTAATTTTTTGTAGATGAAAAGCCAATGTGTTTTTACCACAGAAAACAAGGATATTTACCAATGGAAAGCTCTGATATTTGCCAATTTTAACATGAGGATGATTACATCAATGGAAAGTCTAATCTACCTTTTCTTATATTTTACTTTGAGCTCCATGTATTTTACTACATAAGCCAGTATTTGAAAATATTGTTTAACCAGCCAAAAATCAATGTTGATCAGCTCAGGATATACTGTATAGACAGCAAATAAGAATACTGCATTTTCTACCAATAAGAAACAAACTACCATAGATCCATTTGAGAATGTTAAGATGTTTTAAAACTGAAATATCAGGGTAATGTGTGGTTAGCTGGTGGATATCAAACATGAATCTGCTCATTGAGGGTTATTAAAGCAGGTTTTGGAATTTAATAGAAACATAATACATTAAATCATTTCCTCGTCACCAATTACTCATCTAAGCTCATATATTCCTGCTTTCATCTCAACTAAACTGAAGTATAACTTTCACAGAAAACCTGAGAAGGACATACTTCCTGAAAACGACAGTTCAATTGGTAAAGTAAAATGTTGACCCATATTACTGGGGAAGTGTACACTATTGGGTTTCAGTCTGTTCCCTGGTGATTCTAGAAAACACATTTCCTCAGCCGTTACAGGAAATACCTGAAAATGGAACTGAAATCCAATATGGCCCTTGAACGATTCTTGGTGAATAAACTTTGTTTTTCATATATTACTTGTTATAAGCAAAATTGTGTTCTTCATCTCGGCTCTGGTGTGTTTTGCAGACCTTATAGTATAATTCCCCTAACATACCCCACCTTGAGAATAATTCTTTTATAATGGACGATGACTGATATATGTACCTGGCCTCCCAGATAGCTATAAACTGCAAATAAGTACATTCAAAGTAGGAGACATAATTGTTGTTCTTTCTTTTTTAACACTTAATCACTTCAGACCCATGGATAGGCAATTATCTTCATGTTCTTTGTAAGTGCCAATCTTGTATCATTTAGAATTAAATATACCCAAGCGGTGTAAAGAAGATGAAAATTATATAACTGCATTTACTATAAAATTATGGATCTTGTATAAAGTATGAAAACCATTGACTTAATCGAGACATCCCCTATTTTCTGATTAGTAGTACTGACCCAAGCGTTGGTCCATATCTAAACACTGTTTTAGTAAACTGGAAAATCTAATGTGCAAAATGCTTTGATATTGAGAGCATAAACAAATAGAGAGCCTATCCATTACAGTCCCAACATATAAGTTATCTTAGGTGACTTTTTAACTTTTCCAGAATTCCTGAAACACCTCAATGTTGCCGTTTTTAGAAATCATAGAGAAATATAACCAATATAACACACTCTTGTATGTTTCGAGAAATGAGAAGAAAAAACCTTACCAAGTATTATACAGCATATAAACAGTAAATTTAGGGAGTTTAAACATCTACTCCAACTAAATGTACGATCCAGAAAATCAATATTTAAGTCCGGCAATCCTCTCTGGTATTGGTATTTCCTGACCGTGAATTTGCCACTAATTTGATAAAAATAACTTTATTCCCAGAGATCTTTGTATTTACTATGCCAGAGTTAAATAAAGCCAGTTAGTACCTGCATTTAGACACAATTTCTATAACTCCCTTTGGTTCTGCTATAAATACGTAGATGCCGCAAAAATATCCTGTCTACGTCTGAAAATAAGTTCTCTGTTGTGATGAATAGTTGAACCTAGCATCCACTTATCAGGAACTTTCAATATCATCTAGCACATGCAGCCTCATAGATGATGGACTGGCCCATTGCTACTCAAGGGGTAGTAGCATGAAGTAGACTCTACTAATTAACACATTTAGTAACTAGCATGAATGGTGATAATATTGGTATACACACTAATAAGCATGTGAAGTATATTCACATGATTCTTATATATAATTTGAATATCATTATTTAACCATGATATTCATTTAGTATATGTGTACACTGTAGATCTCCCGACAGATTTTTTAAGAAACTTTCGATTGAACTGTAACAAGAAATTAAATAACATTCTCTTTGACTTCCTTTAAAATCGTTTAATTATCGAATGCATCAGTACTTACACAGTTATAATTCTATAAAAACGATCACATAAAACATTAACTTTTCACCGTTGTTTATTGACTTTCTAATGTCAAAATGACATATTACAAGAGTGTACTATATCTATAATACTCCAATGATTTTTTCCCAGAATTCATTTTGTTTCTCAGAACATTTATTATTTATTTACGCTGCTTTTATTTTTCCTTTTTATTGCTATAATAAGATATAACTCCACAGTTATTTGCCAATCAGATTAGTTTTATCATTAAAAGCAAAGAGATAATAGGAAAGAAAAATCGGTAACAAGGCATTAACATGACAAAATGTCACCATCAGTTTTTGGAAGTTGAAAGAAGGATGCCGAACCCCAAGCCCCCAATGCCAACCTGCGACCACTCTTCACTAAAATTTTGAGAAATATAACAATATGTCACCACTCTGGTGTCGACATAATAAAGAATTCTTTTGTGTAATCATCATTTACTGAGACGACCATCATGTTTAACTTGAATAACTCACATCAGCTGACTTCTCTCCGATATACAAATGATTTTTTACAAATGATTTTTTAAATCTTCATGCTGACAAGATGTTAATGATCTCATATGCTCTTTTCATAGCTTTTTATGGAGGTTGAAAGTGAAATAAACATTATATACTTATTAACAGATGCGGTCTTTGAGATATTATATCATGAAAAATATACGCTATATTGTAAACAGATATGGGAGTTTTTTCAGTAAATTAATTTCAGAATATGACCTCTGTCTGGAAAAATAATATAACTGCACTTATAGAAATTCATTTTGTGTTTGATTTTAGCAAGTAGATCTAACACTAGTCATACAAGTAAAAGCATGTATGGCCAGAATAAGCTGTAAGAAGAGGCTCTATTACAAGGTTACATATCCTGAAAATGCATTCATAATGTCAATAACTTCAAAAGATAAATATGTCCTAAACAAGTTGGGAGTTTCATTAATAAACATTCAAAACATGACCTTGCTAGAAGATTAATAATCTAGATGCATCACACTACATTGTATAATAATGATAGTGTAGTGTAGTTAAGTGTAGTATAGTGAAGTGAAGTGCAGTGCATCACACTACATTGTATAATGATAGTGTAGGGTAGGGTAGTGTAGTGCAGTGTAGTGTAGTGTAGTGCAGTAAGATCTATTTTTGTATTGACTAATATGTCATGATATGACATCTAAAGACTCAATCATTAGTCAAAATTCATCATTCATGCACTTATGATTTTCAAAACAACAAAATTCAGGTTAACAGCTTTATTGTTAATCAATAAAAAGTTGATGAAAATCATTTATTTTACAAATAGCCTAAGATCAAATAAAGGAAAATCAGTAAACAGCAGTAAACATAATCATCATGACAACATTGTATCCTCATCATCTTGAACAAGTTTTTAATTTTGTTCAAACAATAAAATGATACCTCAACAAAACTTGGCTAAAATAACATTTATGAATATATAAACTTTTTATGTAGTTATCTAACACTTTAGATGTCATCATATGACATATAACAATAATAAAAATCAATTTATATATATCGCGAATACACATGAATTTGTGTGGACTTTGTGATCATTTCTTTGTAATTTGAAGGTAATATGTCAAATATTAAATCAATTTTCTTACTACAAATTGCAAATAAACTGATAAATAAATAATTAAACTGTACTTTAATTGCTATATCTACACAAATAACACTAAAAAGCTATTATTGATGATTTAAACATCTTAAGCATACTGCCGGGGGGGGGGGGGTAAATTATTAGGTGACCATTTTGGACTTTTTGTACTAAAATTTTGTGTATATAATTCTGCATAAAAAATTTAATTCTGTCTCTCCCCTCTCTTGTCTCTAGATAAACATGTGAACCACCACAAAATGGGAAGGTCAGATAGTCTTGCTTTGAAACAAATTTGTGGTTACAACTATCAGGACTTGTGGTCAATATGAAAGCTGAGAAAAACACATAAATCTGTGGTGAATCTGCTGAACCAAGGCAAATACCAGTTTGATTTTATACTTCATTTCCCAATGCATTAAATCATATTCAGCTTTGCATTGCCTTGAATTAAGGTTGGTCCAGTACGATAACTTTTGAATATAACTACACATGACACAAGTCTGGGAGAATGAGACAATGTCCCAAGTATTTATTCTACTTAGCTACCTTAAGACCAATATTGAATATGCATGTATATAATACAGTTCATCTGGGTTCCAAAATTGTGGTATGGGTCATTCATCCATTCATACTAAGGGAAACAGTGATTTGTCAACTCATATCCTCACAGGAAATTCTCAATACTGTATGACTGAATGAATGAACTTGTGTTTTACTGCTTCAAAGCTTCAGTATGTTTTCAATTAAGTTCATCATTCAATAAGGTATTTTGGTCAATCTATTTTTGTTTCAGTGTATTTCTTATTGATTTGCTTCAAATATATAACAGAAAATTAAACTAAAGTTTTCAACATCGGCTACATTTTCATTCTGCCTCTGGTCATCACCTCTCCTTGGCTATCTACAGACATATCAGAACTTGAATTTGGGAAAGAAGGGCAGGGATCATGTACAGGGGGCTTGATACTAAACTATGTGAAACTTGAATCCCAATTTCTACCTCAAGATGAGATAATATGATACTCACCCAAAACATGAAAAATGAAACAAACCATGACATAAGATTACGGCAACTTGACTTTTTATTTTTCCACAAAGTCATTAAGTTAGACAATGTCATACCTGCTTAACTTTATTCTCTTGCACAAAATATAGGTTTATTTCATAAATACAAGCAAATTTACAATGAAAAGGCAGGGTTGGAGCAAATCAAGAATTATATGAAAAAGAGACCTGGTGGGGATCAGAAACTGTATAAAAGCCCAAATATTCCCAACCAAAATTTTCGCGCTAGTATAACATTTTATATTATCTATTTTACTGAACTAGACACTTATTATATAAAACATTAATATATAAACAAGATACTTAGGTTAATGTTAGCCTGCTCCAAGGTTATAATGCTTTTTAATCTAGTTGTTTAGTTGGGTTAAATCTCTCGTTATTTTTCATAATGTATTTACTATGGCATACTTGTCTCATTTTGTTTCTAATTATATACCTATAAAATAGGAAGTATTTTTAAATAAGACGATCATGAATTGATTTCAAATAATTTGTATGTTTAAATACCCACAATACAACACAGTGTCACCTGCCATTTGTCACAGATACCAAACACCAACCCACGAACATCATCAACAAAAAAGTTGGAGACTGTAACAATATGTCATCACTTCTGACGAGTCTAACATGTACCTTAGTCATGCAAAGGTGCATTCATTTCTTATAGGCTCAACTTGTAGGCTCCACCCTCTTCCTCTAATCAAATTGACTCAAATATACACTCTAACATTAACCAAGCCCTCTGTTTGTCTATATACATGTACTGACTTACTTTTTGATTTGATTTGATTTGATTTGACATATTTATTCTGGGTAGCTCTATCAGTACAAAACTGGTCTTCTACGTAGAGGCCCAGTAAGTTTTAACAATGTGAAAGGGCCAGTTGGTCATGTCTACAGAGGGAGAGGGGGGTGGTAGACAGATAACTAAGAGAAAAACCAGAGCCTGATGCAACTGAATGTTGATCAAGTTAGAATAATTAGTCAGTGGTGATGTTCCTGTATACTGCTGGTAAGGTCGGCTACTACATGAGTATGTTTATGTAAGTAATGTGGGGAAGATGTACCTTACTAAACCCTTGAGATTACAACATAGTCTCCAACATACACCAAATTTCAAAAATGCTGAAAAATCTAAAATTCCCAAAACACTAAGGACTAGTGTTGTATCAGTCAGTCACTGTCTCTAATTTGATACCAATCAAATTTACTTTAAAGTTTCAATCAATCCTTTTTTCAACTCCCTCCTCATATATTTGAATTGCTTGACTTTTCACAGAATGATATGAACATAGCATCTCCAGCTGGGGATGAGCCAAACAGACAGGCTTCACATTTCACATGCATTCACATACTGGCCTGCAATAGAGACTAGACTAGCTAGATTACATGGTGGAGTTGTGGCCAAATTTGACAAGGTTTTGATCTGAAAAGCTGCTTGCCTGTCTAAGCTCAGGTTTCTAGCATCTTACAAGAAATCTTACCCTACCAAAGAAGTTGTCATGCAACCTCTGAAATAATATACCCAGATCTTTCTAAATTTTTAAAACATATATCTTGCTCCATATTTTAAGTGTTAAATGATATATTTGCACAGCATGAGGTAGTTGTGTGTATAACAGAAAAGTATGTTAGTGTGTAGAGGGTAGGTGAAGCTACAAGGCCATTACAAATACAATATCTTTTTAGCATGCCTACCAATGTACTAGACCTTCAACATCTAAAACTATCTTGCGAAAAACGATTTTTCTTATCTCTGTATTTCATCATATTAATATATTCTACCATGTAGTTTTACCATTTCAAGCTAAAATTGGTCAATGAATCCCACTAAACGAACACTTGACCTAAAGAGGCCTAGATATGAAGAATCACCTCTACCAGATGCCTGTAACACACACAAAGAGAACAGGAACAACTTTCACCAGTTGATGTATGTGATCCCCTGCTGATGAGAGAGCTATTGAATAGTCATCCAAGTTATCATAGCATATATTATCAGGTTATACCATCTCAATTATCTCTCTATACATCCCCTTGTCTCAATGAGTCAGTATTATATACACATGTTATGTAATGATTATTACCACACATGTGTTGGACCTAATTGAATAAGAGACTGGATCTTTAATCCACTTTTCTTTGTTAAAACTGAGCTTCCTCTTACATTAACACCCCCCCCCCCCACCCTTCCTATTATGACTTGGCAATGCCTCCCTTATACACTGGATGTACCTGTATTTATCTGAAAACATTATGATGCTATGAGGCTTATTGTATTTTCAGTTCATTTCATTTATAATTTACAATATTTCAACCTCATATTAACAACAATAAATCTATAAATGTTTACAATTTCAATTATTAATACAATACATGATATAAGATCAATGACATTGGCAACATGACCTCATTTCACATAATATCCAGGTGAAAAACCTTGAAGCAATGACTGAGAAAATAATGAGAACCTAACACACGGTGTGTCCTACAACATGATCAAGTTGGCATATGATACAAACACAGAATATTATTGAACTTAGACCAAAGTAAAAAATGAAGTATAGTAAAATAACACTGTTAAGAATTCCCTTGTTATCTTTGCCTAATAAGAAAACAAAGTTATTGGTCTTGTTCCAGGGCAGTATACATGTAAGTTCTAGGAAATCATAACCTGGAGTTACCTTGCAATAATCAAGAGATTTAGTCTCAAAACAAAGTTTAGAAATTCGATTTAGCAGATTTCAACTTTGGAGAATTATAACTGAGGATGCATGTTTGCGGTGGTACATTTAAAAATGATAGATTTATATGATTTAAAAGAGTTTTAAATTGCCTTATATTCATTCAATGTTCTCTTTGTACATAACAAAATTTTAACATTCTGATTGAAAAAAATGAGTCACTTTTCATACACAGTAATATACAGATGCAATAAGCAGAGTGAATAAGCAAACAGTTCCTCTTTGCCTTAGAGCTTTTGTTGGCGTCCTGTGCTATGTGCAGAAGGGACAGGGGGGGGGGGTATACAGGGGCGGATCTGGAGCCAAAATCCAAGGTTGGCCAAAAAACAGTGGTATATAACACTGGGGCTTGAGGCAAGACCACAGACTTGCTCTTAGAAGCAGAGCAATGTGATACCTTAACAACACCAAAACATATACTACTAGCAACTTCTAATTAACAAATCTGGCCTCTTGAACCTTAACTTGTTTTTTCTAGGTTAGATTACTTTGCTAGGCCATAAACATGTGATAGGATGAAACACTAGCATTTGCAGCCATACTTGATGCCTTGCACCTTGCTTGGAGAAACATAAGATTTTGCAATATTTTTATTAATTTTGGTATTCTGTGCTATGTCCTGTATATATACTGTATTCTGACCCTAGGTGCCCTTTTCAGGAGTTAGGTGAGGGGGAGAGGGCGAGAATTGTTAACATATATGATTGCAAATTATAAATGTAACATAATATCTACATTAAGAGGAATGTCTAAGTACCAGGTGTCAGAAATTATTTAACCTTCTGCATGCTAACTTAATTCAGCAAATATATCCCACGCGACTGACTTATTTTTCAAAGAGTGCAAAAAATGATATGCCTGGACTAAATAATTAATATCTCAATAACTACTGAATGAATCTCGATAAAATTTTCACAAAGAGAAGATACATTGGCCTGGCTCATGAAAAAAATGTTCTCATGATTTTTTTACATAAATAAACAGAACTGGGCATAAATGTACCATGAATACTCCTCCGGAATCCGCCGCTTCGCCCCTGTGGAGATTCAACGTCTGGTCAGAATCCAAAACTGAATTTGCAGCGATCGAATGTTCATTTTTCAGTTCAGAAAATATTCTAGTTTCTATTTTCGATGACCATTATCGGCTTCCAAGAGCCTAAAGAGCTCGAAATCGCGATCCATTTCCTCCACATGTTCGTTGTGATCGTATTTGGCCGCCATTTTGTACGATTTGTTCACTAAAAACGACTTAAACACTGTTTAAATCGTTGAATTGAGAAATATTTTTCGAAACATGGCCATTTCTAGGTCAACAGGAAGTCCCTACGTAAGGACTAAATAAATCGGGCAATCTGATTGGATCATAAGACCGGCGGGAAAAAGTTAAGTTTTTGAAAGTTTAAATTCGACTGGAGTCTCCGGCAGTTGCCGGGGATTGTTAAGCACGGGCGACTACGCTCGCCGGTAGCATGCTAAAGGTTAAAGACTTATATTCCTATATCATATTCCAGACACTGAACTTTCAAGAATATTAGACAGAATCAGAAATGTGACTTACCATTACTAGCCCCTGTTCAACATTTAATCAGAAACAATACTTCAAAAAATGCCAGATAACAATAAGTATTCTCAGAAAATGACTTACCTTATTCAATATTGCATATCAAGGATTCCTCCAGTAGACTGAATATCAATTGTTAACTTCTGTGGTGTATCTGTTACATATAACTACAAAGTCTTGTCATGCAGATCCTGACAAAATCTTACTGGGAATTTAATGTAAGTATTTAGTTCCCCTTGAATCACTCCATGTAAACCAACAATCAGTGTATGCTGATAAAAATCCAAAAACTTATCTCTCTTGGTCTACTCTACAGTAATTTTCTACGAAATCAACTGATCAGCCCTGTGTTATGTTATGGGGTCTGTAAAATAGGCTAAATATAAGTCAAAACATGACTGCATGAGTATATGTTCATGCATAGAGTAATTGATCAATTTAACACTGGGGGACTTGATCTTTAAGATTTTCAATTTTTTCTCCATAGGCAAGAGATTCAAAGTAAAACATATTGAACCTTCAAATATTGCGGTGTAAAACCAATGCTCAACTCCTAATTCAAAGCTATGGCAAAGTAAAATACAAAGTGTATTTAATCAAGGAATAACTAAGTCTTACAGGAGTTAATCTTCCATGTAAACATGCCCTAGAAACTTAACCTAGCAAAACAGACACTGGCAATGCCACCTAATGGCAAATCATCTTGATCAGGGAGTTCTATGGATTTGAGCGAACCCCCTCCCCCTGCAGTCACCATTTTGAGCACCTTTTAAATAATTCTGGTCAGTGAAACCCCAGAATTTTTCAAAAATGAACCCCTCATTCGCAAATCCTGGAGGACCTGTTGATTTACATGATTTTTCTAATTGCGATGGACAATAGTGTCAAATATATAGAAAAATATGTACAGTATTGTTACGACTATTTGGACATATCTTTGAATAACTTTGAATAACCTTGGAAAAATCAACAAAACATTGGAACAATAAGTTAGTTACCTTTATCCGTGACTTAAGAATTATTAATACTATTTACGCTGACTTGACTCCAATAGGCCAACATTAAAAATTATAATTCTAAAGAATATACTATATTCTTTAGTCTTTTTTTTTTTTTATTCTTTAGTCTTGCTTCAAGACCCTGCTCTCGAGGGTGCTGAATCAAGACTACATATTCCTAGATGTGACATATTCATGTGAAAAACAGGGGTTTCATTATTAACAGGAAACAGGTAATTTTTCTGTTTTTGCCAAACATTTGTGAGGAAAATGGTATATTTTGCATTCTTAGTTGGGCTATCTTTTTTCTTAGTTATGACTTCAGTAATCAGGTTCCAATACCATATGTCAATAAGAGTTACATATACTTTATTAGCACCAAGGTGAAAACAGCTTAATTTGTATCACATCTAAACTACTCATGTTGACAATAATTCTAATCATCATTACATCTTCCCGTTTCACTAGAACCAATGCTCTGATATTATTATTCTTTGGTATCAGCTCATCTGTTAAAACTGTCATTAGTAGGAGTTTTATTCTATTGTCACGGTCATTAGATATTAATATAGGAACATGATATGATATCATCCCCACAAGTTTAGCTAGAAATGGTTAAGTTCCATAGAGTAACCAATCCCACATTATTATCAACATTTAAGAATATTTAGCTCTAAATTCTTTATTAACGAGATGATTTGATTCTCTTTGTCTACTCCTCTATACCTTTAATTTGAATATAATAAGCCCAGGCCCGTAGCCAGGGGGGTTCGCAGGGTTCGGGCGACCCCCCCCCCCACCCTGGCCAAAAATTCTTTCAAAATCATGCAGTTTTTCACCATTTTGAGCACTTCTCAAGTGATTTTAGCCATATTTGGGCCAAAATTGTCAAATGTGAACCCCCCTGGACATTTTTGAAAAATGACCCCCCCCCCCTTGGCAAATCCTGGCTACGAGCCTGTAAGCCTATATGTTGATGTAATCTCAGAATTAACAAAAAAAACAAAATATTACTTACAGTGTGTACTGGAAGAGCAGTGACAGTTTAAAATTTTTAAAATAATCAATTAAAGTTCAAAATTTTATCAGCTAAAAATAAATGCCATGCAACAAAAAAGTCCTCTCAAAATTAACAAAAAATTATATTTTCTCAATGTTCCGCACTCATTATCTAATGTGATTGTTATCTACTCGTTATTACTGAAAATATGCACTTTCTCAATATGCTTGCATATGCAGATATCATATCCATTAGTGGATAAAAATCATATCATTCATTATTATCATAGTATATACTCTATAGTCTCTACATGACAAACAATAAGTCTATACAGAAGGTTACTAGAAGTATTCATTAATTTTCATTTTCAATCATCATTTTCTATCTTAGGTAAGGCAGTGTTAATATCATTGTTAATTTTGTTAAATATGAAGTAGACAAAAAATTGTTATTCCAATATAATAATTTATTTTACTTAACACATTTCAATTAGTATACATGTACAAAAAATGTTTTTGATCAACTAAATATATTTATTATTCAAGATCAAGTTATTATATATGCTAGTCATTTTATCTGAGCCCAGTTGACCACCTAGTGGTAAAATTGGTAACTACCCAGTAGCATCTACTGGCCCATATCTTACAAAAACGCAAATCAAATATAAAAACTAGTGTCTGAAACCTATTTTGATAAAATTACATATACTACGATAGGACAAAAATTTCACATAAGACATTGAATTTTGGAATTTTAAATGAAATCTTTAACCAGCCACTATTATCATTGTATGAAGCCAATATCCAAAATAATATAACAACAACAATTATACGTACAACAGTGAGATAGCAAACCTAACTAAAGGGCATCACAAGTCATTATATTAATTACCCAACTAATTAGAAGAGATCAGAGAAGTTTCATGCAAGGCTTCATACTGGGAACTACAGGTAAAAAACCTCCCTGTCTTACACCTACAAGGAATATCTTAACACAAAACAATCTCTTCACTTCTAGAATGTTAATTGTCGTCTTTACCAAAAAGGTTCTTACATTTAGTCCCAATATTTCTTACTCTAGTCCAAAGAAAAAAAAAGAAGATAAAGGGGGTGGTAGATAGGTGGGTGACCAGATACTTAACGGAAGACGAAAAAACAAAACATCTGAAACCAAAGTACCATACTGAACTGACCCAAGCATGTTATATATATTACCAATGTTTAATCCAGTAATGCTCAAATTAAGTCTGAGTTAATTAAGATAAAGAAAATGAACTGTGTCAAAATGATATATATTTTCTAGGATCAATTTGTTGAGGTTCAAATTCAATGTATAAGCAACAACTGAGCTTCAATAGTGACCATCCCAAGAAATGATTTCACAACCAACAGCAAGGTCATGTATCGAAACTTTCTTATCAATCCATGTAATGAGGGTTCGCTATCTGTGTTTGTTATTGTAAGAATTGAAAGATCCCTATATTATACAATATTGATAATATAGATAGCTGCTCTAAATGCACTTATTCACAGATAATCTAATAAGTGTATTGATAAATTTTTGATTGGCTTGACATATTTCAACTTCTTTCGATATCTGGGCATACTCTATTATACTGCTTTGACAGTATCACTTGACCCATTTTAATTTCTTCGATACCTAACCTTCTATACAATTCTATAACACTGCTTTGGCAATAGAGTTAAGTCTGCGAGAATAACATATATTTTTGTCTTATTTAAACAGGTTTCAAATTCAAAACTAACAGTTTCTGCAATATCATAGTTAAGAAGCCATCAAATTAGACAAGGCATGGTACTAATCTTTTTAATGAATATTCGAGTAGACTTCAGTAAAACTATAACTCACTCAACATATTTGTTAAGTTTTCCATTACTTAATCCTCACCAGATTTGCTCTAGCTATGGCTGCCACTGCAGATGTAGCTTCATACAATAGGTATACAAAAATCTACATCATACTGCTTATCCCTATATTTTATGCTGCATATTTCGATATTCTGAAAAGTTACGGCCACCGTACAGTTGCCACAGACCAATGATAAAGGAGGCGCTAATTTCAGCTGCAAACTCCAATTGTATACGGAAACAAGAGACAAAAATAGGGATTGATTTCATTATTAGTATACCTGGTAATATTTTGACCATGCCTTTTTTGGTTCATGTTTCATTATAATCTTCTAAGTATCACACAAGGTGCAATGACAAATTCTACCTGTACATAATAGACATATTTATACATAATACCTTGAAATTAGAAGTCATATCATGTCTTAACATTAAAAGATATAATCATAAATGAGATCAACCTCTTTTGGACTGCAAAACAAGTGTATTTCTATGAAGACAATGTAGGTTGACCGATCCTTTCCCGATTGATGATCAAGTTTCAAAGTTTTTCATTTAAATTTCGAGAAAAATTCTTAATTTTGCAATTTCATTATTTCTCCCCTCTCCACCAGTGCATTGTTCGATTCAATAAGGATCAGTATAGATAAATGCATAAGACCCTTGTCAAATTAAACAATAATAACATAATATTAAAAAGTTATAAAATGACAGATTTCTAAAACAAACAATTATTGTATAGGCATATTGATCTTATAAATTACATATGTTACACATTGTCATAAATCAGGTTATATTTTGACATTCATTCATATGTAATATATATACTTGAACTTGCCGAATCAGAGATATACTAAAGTAGAAAATACTGAGATAAAATAAGCACAAATGATAAACAGTAAAGCAATGACGTCAGAAAACACATTTGTTTCAAATATCTTCACAGTTTACAAATCAAAAGTCAATAAACTTGATAAAGCGCCATGAAATAAATGAAAGTAACCCCCCCCCCCCGCCTCTGTTCAGAAACAAATACCGTATTCTCTGTAATTACCGCCCACTCTCTAATAAGCGCCCACCCCGCTTCACAAAGTTCAAGAAACATCGAGGAATCAACAAGAATTGAAGAATATATCAGGAAAAAAATATTTCTCAAAATCCAGGAGCGGGCGATAATAGAGTACTTACCCTAAAACTGCTGTAAACACGACGCGTTTTGTAATTCTATGCATCCTCTCGATACATATCTATCGATGGGTGCTTCCCACACCATACCATGCTAATATTGTCTCCAAATAGTCCATAATGAATGAAGGAATTGTTCTTTATCGGCATTCAGAAATTTCAAAAGCTACTGCGCAGATGTTCTGCGCATGTCAAGGTCGTGAACTTTCTGGTTTCTTTTTAATGTTTCTCGACTTTTATACGACTTTTGCACGAATAATGATGATCTCTCATCAAATTAGAAATAATGTATAACTTTAGATCGATATCCAGCAGTCTCTAGTGGAAATATTGAAGGTAATCGGCGATAATGACAAAGTGGGCGTGCCGGAAATAAATTAGACATAGACGGGTCTTCAACCACTGTCAATATTGTCTAAGCGATCTTTACCGTATTCTCTCCAATAACAGCACTTGTCATATTATTATAAAAATATGTTGAAGAAAATGCATTCTTGTCAAGAAAAATTGCCATACATGAAATTCCTCGGGATTTCTGATTTCTTTCATACATGGGCGCTTATTAGAATGGTCTAAATAATGTATTTTCAATTTTCTAAACGCCCTGGGCGCTAATTACAGAGAATACGGAATGTTATTTTCAGGCTAGCTTTTATATTTCTATCTTGCATATGAATCCCAAATATGATTACAAAACTGCATAAATTAACAAAAAGTACATTGAAACTGAAAATTTCTCAACAATTAGTTTTGATATACTTTAAGCATTACAGTGCATTTAAGCTCTTAACTACCCAGAGTGACAAGAATCTCGTCACATTATAAGTGACCTTGAAACCAAGAGTTTTTTCACTATTTGAAAATTTTCATTTTAAAATGTGTGGAAATGATCTCTGCCAACTACTTAAAAGAAAAAATTAAGTTTCACCTGTTATATATGTATATCATTTAATGTCAAAAGCTGGAAAAATGAAAAAAATTCTGATTTCAAACTGATTTTGGACCCTAGGATTCAAGAGGTTAAGTGAATCGCATGATTCAGAAACCAAATATTGACAGAGTTCAATCTCATGGAAGAAAAATGTTATACTCAAAATAAAAGATTCAATGTTCTTGTATTGACTTTATGATTCTCTCCAGCATTAAGAAGTTGGTGTAACAAACAAAATATTGAACTTTAATATATCAAAACATATTTCAAGGCATTAAAACAGTTTTAAGGTATCAAAGCACTTTACTTTATTTTATAATATTTTTTCTTTTTCCTCTAGATGTTAAATGCCGAGTAACAACATATGCTAAAAAGTAAAAGTGATTAAATCTATAGCATGGTAATGCTTTCAAGTTATTTTGAGATATTTGGATGTGTATACAAGAAACCGTACCATTCAAACTGCTATATTTAAATTCAAGATCACCGAGAAACTATTTATACCATTCCAAAAATAGAGGAGATATTATTCAAATCTTTGGTGTAGTCTAATAGCTATTTTCAGCTCACAACTTTCCCATTGACTGGAGCTAGAAGAGTTCAGATAATTTGTTTAGAATGCTGTAAAAGCTTACCTTTTTATAAAAGGTTTATTTAATCTTTTTTGCACTTTTGCATTCCTTTTATAAAGCTTACATTCAAAGTAGATATTTAAGACATTCATAGTTCATATTCAAATCTCGATTGATGTATGATGTATATAACATTGTACAATGAACTGTACAATACCAACAGTTTAGATGGAAAGACTTGTTTAAGATTTGTAAGATTAGATCGTGAGCTAATTCTGCTTCCCATCTTATGATTGTAAAACTGAAAGTCAAAAGTACAAAAAATATTACCTTTCACATGAACATTTCCATTTAAACCTTAGTCAAAATCTTCACTGTGATATTGTTCTGAATATATAATCTGGAATGGTATATTTTAGCTATATTAGAAATATCTGCATGTAAAAACACTTATAAATGAGAAATTAAAGAAAACGTCCATTACAAAACATCCGTTTGCTCATACACGTACATACAAATCTAAGTGACTATAGTGTATTTGTAACAGCAATAAATAATCAATCAGATTCTTAATAAACAATGAGAATTCAACATTACAGAATTTTTACCATACTTTATCAACTTGTTTCTATAGCAATTGTTTGAACCAATAGAAGCATAAACAAAATCAAAGATCAAATTAAAATTGAATGTCAAAATACAATTACAAATACATAATACAGATCAGTATAACCATATGATAAAAGAATAGGCCAAATCGAATACGATCATAAGAATTAGGTCATCAACAGCTTAAACTGACACTAATACTATGAAACATTTCAACATCAATCGCAACATACAGTATATAACCATCTGATTTAAAAAAATACTATTTACAGTATAACAACAATCAGATAAGTTTATCGTGAAAAATATGATATTTTGAAATCAAAAAAGCTAATTTCTCAAATACAAGGCAAAAGAAAGAGCTTGGACAAATGTGTAAATTACCAGAATGAACCCAGATTAAAAAAATAGATATATTAAAACCATATCATTGGCCTGAAAATTCTTGATGGATGGACAGATGAGACGGTGATTCGATATTGAAATCATGTTCACTAAATTTTGGCTAAACTTTGCTTTACCTTGAGTTCTATTCACGATTATGTTCAAGACCAGAAAAATACAGATCAATATTGGCTACTACCAACATGTGCCTGATATATTTGCAACGAGTATTTACAAATTGCTTGACCTGCAAACAAATGAATTTGAAACATACAAGAATATTAAATAAACCAATGAAATGGCATAACATCAAATACTGCTTGGGGGTGCTGGTATCGACTAGCTAAACAATGTTCAAGACTATGCCTCAATATTAATATTGTCTTTGGTAATCATGCCCAAGATAAATATAAGCATGAAAAGCTAAATCAGCAGGCCATTTATGATACAACTTGATGTAAACATTGGTCTATAGTACATGGAATTTTAAATTGAAGTCCTGTTCAACAGGTTATATTAGTAACAATCTGACACCATGTCAAAGTACTTCCAAAACTGTAATGTAATTTAATATACAACACTCATAATGGTAGAGCATCAGCCCCTTATATCCCCACAAACACACATATAATTATACAATGGAACTGAAGACGTCATGCATTTGACATTCTTGATAAATACCACATCTACATTTCTTATCATAGGTTACTTTGACATAAAGCAGAATGAGCGAGAATGCACAATAATTGAAACAAATGTGAATGTTTCAAGATATGTTAACAGACCCATATTATATTAATTATAAGCACATTGAACGCAATATAATAACTATACTCAGTACTTTTGAAAATCTGGTTCTATCCTTTAACTGACTGGACCTTATGTTCAAATAAAGGTAGCTCATGCAATGAGCTGGCAGCTCCCTGACATGGGAGTCGCATATGCTTAGAAAACTGACAAATCTGTTGTTTTAACATCATTAAATAATGAGTAGCAATGGCTATTATATTTCAAGTGTAGAAATCAACATGGGCTTGCTTCATTCTGCAGTCTGTGCCTATCATCAGCTCCTTACGTCATTCTGGGGGTGATACCTGCCAGCAGGTTGGCAACTGCTATGTTGAACAATGCTTTTGATTTCCATATGCTCATCAATGGAGAAGTGCCAAATTTCAAAATGATGTTGCTCTTATATCTAGGATACAAACAGGTACAAAGATATGCAAGATATTAGAGGTTCTGATACTCGACCCTCACCATGTTTAAACGTAAACCTTGATACCATGGTATACCATGGTTTACCATGGTCTATCATGGTCGGCAATGAAATTACCATCAACTCTGACCATGGTGGCAATGGTGTTTTTTTGGTCAATTTTTGACCATGGTATACCATGGTATATCATGTTATACCATGTTTCATGGTATTTCATGTCCAAAGTTTGCCATCAAATACCATGGTATTTCATTGCCATGTTCCTGACCATCATTTACCATGGTATTACCATGGTATATCATGGTTGATTGCATTTCATTGTAAGATGTGACAATCAAATACCATGGTATTTCAATGCCATGTTCCTGACCATAATTTACCATGGTATATCATGGTTGATGGCATTTCATTATAAGATGTGACAATCAAATACCATGGTCATACCATGGTATTTCATTGCCATGTTCCTGACCATCATTTCCCATGGTATTACCATTGTATATCATGGTTGATGGTATTTCATTGTACAATTTGACAATCAAATGTCATGGTCATACCATGATATTTTATTGTTATGTACCTGACCATCATTTACCATGGTATTACCATTGTATATCATGGTTGATGACATTTCATGGCATTTCATTGTACCGTGTGACAATCAATTACCATGGTCATACCATTTCATTTCATTGCCAAAATCATAACTCTCATTTATCATGGTTTTATCATTGCATTTCATGGTTGGTGGTATTTCATTGCATTTTATTGTCAAACCTGACCATCAAATACTATGGTCACACCATGGTATTTCATTGCCATAATCATAACTATCATTTATCATGGCATTATCATTGCATTTGTGGTTGATTGTATTTCATAGCATTTCATTGTCAAACCTGACCATCAAATACCATGGTTAAACCATGGTATTTCATTGCTAAAAAGAACTTTTACAAGAGTCTCAAGTCTAAAATTGGTCAGAGTTGAAATGGATCATGAAATACAATGAAATACCACGTTCAACCATGAAATGCAATGAAATACAATGATTGATCATGATATGCAATGAATTGCAATGGTCTTTCTTGCAATGCAGTGAAATACAATGAAAGGCCATGTTCAAAAGGTATTTTTTACATGAAATATCTTTATTAATAAATGTTGATTAGATAATCAAATTATTATAATTAGCGATTTTGATATTCATCAAAATCACAACTTTATATACTTTTGTTCCTTTATTTAATAAATTAATTTCTATTATGAATAATTAAGTTAATAACCCTAGAAACAATTTTTTTTTGTTAAACAAATATGCTTTACTTTTATTTGACTGTTGTCGGTTAAATAGGAGATCAACTTAATATCTTGTAAGTCAAACCTCCAGTCTTAGATTAAACATCTTGACTGTACTTCATTGCAATTGATTGTTTGCAACCATGAAATACTGCAAAATAGCAGTATTTTTAAATGCAAAATTTTAAGTATAGTTTCCACAGTATACCATAGTAGATCGTGATAATTAAATGGCTCCATTGCAAATCATGGTTAAATGTCTAGACCATGATATCACTGCATTTGATGGTTTTTGACCATGAAATACTGTGAAACGGTGGTATTTTTTAGATACAAAATTACATGTTTATTGACCATGGTATACCATGGTATATCATGATCGTTAAATGGCACCATTGCATTTCATGGTCAGGAGCGTTATTTTAACATGGAGTTTCCCATTGAAAAAATACTGCCGTTTCACAGTATTTCATGGTCAGAAACCATCAAATGCAATGATATCATGGTCAAGAAACCATCAAATGCAATGATATCATGGCCGAGAACTGGACCATGATATCATTGCATTTGATGGTTTCTGACCATGAAATACTGCGAAACGGCAGTATTTTTTCAATGGAAAACTCCATGTTAAAAACGCACTGTTAACAATGAAATGCAATGGTGCCATTTAACGTTCATGATCGGCCATGGTATTACCATGGTATTTCATTGCATTTCATGGCCATATACCATGGTATACCATGGTCATACCATGGTATACCATGGTATGGCCATGGTCCATTTCAACATGGCATCTTACATTCAAATATATGAAGTCCTATCTTATGTGATGAGATCAAACTTTATCCATCTTCTAATATATATAATAGAACTAAGCTGAAACATTAATTATAAAAGGACATTCCCAAGTCAGTTCAGAATCATATTCAGTCATTGTTGGATCTGCACCATGTACTGTTCCTTGAAATAGACTCTCGCATAAGCTATGTATAAAGAGAGATTTTAAAAAATCATATTGAAATCTAGTATATCGAATAACTTTTAGGTGGCACTGTATTTTTATTCAATATGCATCAAAACATTTTATTCAATGTCACGGATTCAAGCTTGAGCTAACACGACCCATGGTCTTCCTTACAAACCCACAAATCAAAATACTACGACTACAAAGTTTATTTTTGAAAAATAAATGATGAATGTAACAGTAATGCAGGAAATAAGGACATTTCTATAATAACTAAGGAAAAAACAGGAAGAATCAAGTTGCAATTAGATGAAAAGAAAGAAACTGAATTTGAATAACATTTTAAGTACAGTTGCTTCTTAAATGTTGTGCCACACTTTCCGTTTCTTTTACCCTTGGTATGGCAGTTTTCTAAGGTATGTAGGATTTAGCAGGTGTTTCCATGGCAACTGGCACATAGAAACAGGTTGATAGTGAACATTATTTACATTTTTACATAGCACTGTGAAAAATGTATTCCTGCTGCAAATTCTGAACTGAGCATGTGTGTTTTTGTGATGTTACCAGTTCCAAGGTCTGTTTCCTGTGCTGTGGAGTCAGATAATTAACATGGATGCCAAAGAAACTTCAACATCACATATGCTGATATACTGAGGCATGAGTACACTTACTGACATATAATGTACTCATTATGATAGCCGCACCCCCTTTGTTTTTATCCTTCCAAAGTGACTCATACACAAACGACAGATAAGAGGGGCTCGGGCAAACCAGAATGCAATACACTGGCATTAGTTCTTACTACATAAAAAGTCTTACTCCAATTCCTTGTGACACCACCCCCCCCTCCCCCCTCCCCCCTCCCCCCGGCCACATGCAACTTTATGAAGAAAAGAAAATATACTCGAGCAACTTTATGAAGACAACTGCAATGTTGAAAAGTACCATGTGCAACACTTGACAACTAATTCATCCAAAAAAAAAACTGAAAAAAGCTGAAAACTGAAAAAGTCTTACTCCAATTCCTTGTGACACCACCCCCCCCCCCTTTTCCCCAGCCACATGCAAGTAAAGAAAAGATACTCGAGCAACTTTATGAAGACAACCGCAATGTTGAAAAGTACCATGTGCAACCACCCTATGCAGACAGAGCCTGTGGGAAATA
Source organism: Owenia fusiformis (assembly GCA_903813345.2). Taxonomy (NCBI): domain Eukaryota; kingdom Metazoa; phylum Annelida; class Polychaeta; order Sabellida; family Oweniidae; genus Owenia; species Owenia fusiformis. The sequence continues at coordinate 9,408,503 of CAIIXF020000010.1, forward strand.
TTGGGTGCGGCGCAAATGAGCGGAGGGTGCGGAGCTAACGGTCATTTTTGAATTTAAAATTGGGATATTTCTGAAACTAAGCCGTTTTGGGACTTCAAATATACCAAGATATGTGTATTTGACACCAAATATCAATAAAATTGTGAAAATAGTAGTGCAATTCATTTTATAGCGACGCAGTATGCCTTAAACATTTCCCAGACCTATATATTTTGAGACTATCCTTTTAATACTGCGTCCCCAGCATTCATAAAAAATGGTGTTCAAGATACACTACCCATGCAAATTTTTTTTGCATCTTGGAAGCCAGGCAGTATCTGTGTGATTTTATAAAAATTCGGAAATGTTCTTCAGATATGAGCCCCTCTAAATATTGGGTGCGGAGCTACGTTTATGGAGCTGCTCCGCACCCAATATTTAGAGGGGCTCATATCTGAAGAACATTTCCGAATTTTTATAAAATCACACAGATACTGCCTGGCTTCCAAGATGCAAAAATAATTTGTATAGATAGTGCACCTTGAACACCATTTTTTTATGAATGCTGGGGACTCAGTATTAAAAGGATAATTTCAAAATATATAGGTCTGGGAAAGGTTTAAGGCACACTGCGTCGCTATAGAATGAATTGCGCTACTATTTTCACAATTGTATTGATATTTGGTGTCAAATACACATATCTTGGTATATTTGAAGTCCCAAAACGGCTTAGTTTCAGAAATATCCCTAATTTAAATTCAAAAATAACCGTTAGCTCCGCACCCTCCGCTCATTTGCTCCGCACCCAATATTTCCCACAGGCTCTGTCTGCATAGGGTGGCAACACTTGACAACTAATTCATCCAATCTCAGAATTCTGCATAACCCTCAGGTGTGATATGTTCACAAATAATCATTACCTGCAATCATTTTAATAATCTGAACCTAATCAGAATAAGCCTGTAATGAGAACAGTAATGTTTTTGAACTGTCAATCTCATGATTAAATAATATTTACAATATTTCCAAATGAAACATTTTATATGATCGATGATAACCTTCTTAAAGTGATAAAACTGAGAAAACAAAAAGTAATGAAACCTTGTTTGGCCGCAATCTCAAAACGAATCAGATGAAAGAAGTCGGAGAGAGGTGTGCTAGATTCATCCCTGATACGCAAAAAAACTATATCCTGGAAAACAACTATGAATAGTAAAGAAAAAAGAAGTAATTGGAACCTGAACAAGGAATCCCTATAACTTACACCTCCAATTGTTAAACATGTTTTCTGATTGCATCATATTTGTTGCCAAGGTTTCTATCCTAAGCTGAGGTGACAGTGACCGTGCAAAATGTCTTACGATACCTGTAAATGTCACAATAATAACTGAGCATTTTATTGCCTGTAAAAACTACATTGACAGGAAAATTACACTCTACAGAGAGAATTTATTTACTGCTTAGTCTTCCGCAGTCATTATTCCTAAAGGGCAAGGTAATTTCAAGTATGATGTTACGACAAGAAGAATTCTTTTGACAAACAATTAAGGAACTTCTCCACTGAAATGTCAACGACAAAAAACACATTAACATGCAATACAAAGTCTTGAAACTTTTATTTCTTGAAATTGCCTCTCAAAAGTTATTGATTATGAGCAACCAGGGAGTGTCTGCCCAAGAAACAACCATTAAGGGAGGAGTCTCTTTTGCAAGTAACCAAAAAGACAACGTCTGCTCCATAAGCACCCAATAAGGGAGGATTTTCTCTAACACGTTACCAATAAGAGAGTTTCTGCTCTAGAAGCAACTAATAATAAGGGAGGAGTTTCCACTGCAAGTAACTAATAATAAGGGAGTTGCTACAGAACCAACCAATAAGGGAGGAGTTTCCATTGCAAGTAACTAATAATAAGGGAGTTGCTACAGAACCAACCAATAAGGGAGGAGTTTCCATTGCAAGTAACTAATAATAAGGGAGTTGCTACAGAACCAACCAATAAGGGAGGAGTTTCCATTGCAAGTAACTAATAAGGGAGTTACTACAGAAGCAACTAATAACCCTGGAAACAACCAACAGGTATTTTGTAGCTCAACAAATAGAGAAGAGAGAGTCACCATGAGACAATAACAGCATAGAAGACATCTACACTGATAAATCTAACCCTCAATAAACTTCTAATTTTTTGTTGGAAGGTATATTGTCACCCATCCTTCCTAGTTACATATTAAGAGTTGATGAAACAAATGCGAGTAAATTGGTTGCCATGTTTTACACCTGTGACAAATGAAAGTCATGTCATTACAAATCAGCTCTTTCACTATTTACCTTTTGTAACAGGTGCAATTCATCTCTAATTTAACAGAAAATGACCAGAAATCATCAATTTTATAAATTAAACTACATATGATTAAAGACCTCAATGATGTGTGAAATATGTTGTCATTCCATTATAGATTTATTCAATGAACTGAAAACCATACACTTATTTGTTTGTTTGTATATATTTAATATTTATGTCGTAACACCTATAACTTTAATTTGAAATAAAAAAAAAACTTGAACTTTTCAAACAATTCGCACCATGATTTTGAGAAGTTAAATGATTATTAGGGGTTACTTCAAACAATCAAAACATTATGCTTTTCTCATGGTTGGTTAATACCTACATTGTGATTGTCACTGCCAACAAAAAATAAAAATAAATTAAATTGATACAGTTTATATTTTCAGTTTGTTCTTCCTATAACAGATACAATCCCAAATATATCACATACAGGAACTTGCTATGAGGAGTAATGACTTATCTACCCTGGGGTTTGTCTTTGGTTCGAGCGGGACTTACCATTCTGAGAAAACCTCTGTTTACTTTTTGATGAACAATGACTTGCAACCAAAACATAAGTTACGACAGTTCCAAAAGCAGACTCCCTATTCATATAGGCAGCTGTAGTAATTACTCATTGAAGGTCTCTTATAAAGATGCAAAGTGAATGTTTTGAAAAGGGTAGCTACTGAGATGAGAAAGTAAAGTTACTTACCATTCACATAAGGATCTTTTGCTTTAAACAGTACTTCAGTAACTGGTCGAATACTGAAAATACAGAATACAGAATGTGAGCTACATGCTTGAAGTAGTTTTCATTGGACTATGACATTGAGGTACCAAATGTCTGGAAAATCATACATTCTAGTTTGCATCACGGGATCTCATCGCCTTATTTGGTCAATGTGAGGGAGCAGGTGGTTTTTTACAAGATATTTCAAGATTTTCACACAATATACTTTTGAACTGAAAATGAAATGAGAAAATGAAAATGTCAATCGTGCTTCTGCGAGAAATTCGTAAGAAGTCTTTTATGATCCATTCTGATATTCATACCATCTTTCTGTTTCACCTAAAACAATTTAGAGGCATATTCTCAGGGCTGAGAAGAAATGAGACACATTGGTTTATCATGATGTTTATGATCTAATACAAAGTTCCTAAAAAGGCACTAACGCACTATACTTAGAATGATTGTTTTTCCATTATAACAATTTAATGAAGGCTTCTAATTATTATCCAAAATAGTCTAAATTCCAATTAAAATATTTCTTACTTCTTCCTTTACTTAATTTTCTTAAAAATAATATAAAATAACTCAACTCTTGTCAATGTGATGAAGCATTTAAACTTTTTGACCAAATTAGGCGATGACATCCCATTTATATGAAAAAGTTGCAAATTCTGTGCAAAATTCATTTCTGAGAGTCATAGTTGGCTCGCAAGCTTTAATATAATGAGCCATTTTAAACCATCAATTTCACAAGAATCAGACAATAGACTCAAGCCTAAGACTTATGTTTCTTCATTTTTATTTTCGCAAAAATACATCTTTATTACACTTCTAATGATCGTTTATTATATCATGATAACAGATAAATAATTGAGCTTATATTTTAGTTAGTCACACTTAATATGTAATCCTAGCTGAAAAGATACAAAAAAGAATAAATCATGCATGAGTTAACATTACTTAATATTTATATCATAACAAAAAGTTATTTTTTACCTTAATGCTATTTCTGTGTCTCTATTAATAAAAATCCGGTCAACGACTACCAAAAAATACAGAAAAGTAAGCCAATAGTTAAACTGTCAACCTCTATATGTCATTAAAAGTGACAAAGTCCCAATCCCCCTTCTAAAGACAATAAATCAATGTAAGACATTCCTAGTGTGTTTAGCTCTTCTATTCTTTAATCAAATGGCCTCATTATAATACACATAATATATCTTAAAAAGAGCGGATGACTGATAAAAAGTTTCTGTGGCGATGAAACTCTCGATAAAATTATAACAAATTGTTAGGTTATCTTGGGATTGTTATTTATGTTGGGTAAATCAAATCAATATATAATAATGTATGAAGATCACTCACCTCAAATAATGAGACGTATACCATCAGTTTAAAAGCAACTGTTTGAAATAATTGTCAAACACACAAGACTTATTGTCATCATTCATCAAATATAAAATCAAGGACAACTCTAGAAGTCAGACATAAAAGGACGCTCTAACATGGGGTTCAACTTTTTAAAACTGTGTTCAAATTATGTCTTAAACCTAGTTTTTATTATAAGTGAGAGATAAAGAGACAGTTATTTGAAGAGAATCATTTAACTATCATTATATAAAAATAATAATATATTATATCAGAATCAACTTGGGACCAATTATCGATGTTTTAAATTTTAGTTACCATGGTAACACAATTTGAGAATGAGAATTAGGTATTTAACACTATGCCTTTTTATAGTTACTGTTTCAATCACCTGAGCGACATAGAGTTAAATAATAAAAGTATATTCTAATTAGTAACTGACTGTAGTTGTGTCATGGTACCAATACTGAAAATGATATACATACTGCAGGTTGCCATGGCAACAGTTAATCATTGCTACTTTATCAAGTTACAAGTTACCATAGTTTCCTAAACACTTAATCTTTGAGAAGAAATTTGAGATGATGATTCAAAATTTGACAAACTTAACTAAACATTATCAAATGAAAATTTTGTGATTGAGAAATATGTTCGATAAACTTCATAATGTTGATCATGTTATCTCTATATTATTATTACCTGCAAGATTCAGCTTCAAAATTTGGCAGAGTTAGACCTGAACTGTTGCCCTGCATTATCAGCTTCTCTCACTACCTGACAGGCCTTTACATCTAACAATATACACAGTCAGAATTGATTGAAATCCGAGCTTGCCAAAACATAGAATGTTATCACTGTTCATTAGGTTGGTTGGTTTTCATGGTTATTTCCTTGAAAATTTTTTACCCTTCTAATCCTTCAAACAAATCTGTCCTTAGACCGATAATTATGGGGCACCAAAGAATATCAATGGAAAAGACACACGTTTCATGTATTAGATGAAAGACACGTTCCTGTATTTGACGTCATAAGATTGCCACGATTTCAAAATTGGCCAAAGCTCAGTAAAAATCCTCTTACAAAATACATGAGCAAATGTAATGTTTATTCCTCATTAATCTACTTTATAGACAAATTCATCAGATTAGGACAATCATGTGCTTGATATTATGTCGCAATTCATGGGGAAAATTACAAGTGAAACCTTGGAGTGTTTCAAAAAGGGTAACTACTCAAGATTGCAATTTCAGCGTCTTTATGGTCACTCAAAGTTTTTTGAAAGTAAGATAGAACAGAAATGTCCTCTACGGGATTGAACGATGTTCGTAAATTCTCACCGAGCATACTCCAAATGTTAGAAGAATGACAGCCATAAGATCGCGGCAATATATAATGCTTTGTAATTATAGTCATGAAGATACTCACAATTAAGTGGGGACCTAGATAATGAGCCCTTTATTTTGTTGAAACATGTTAAAATTAGAAACAACAAAAATGAGTCATATACAGTAAACCTTGACATAAATCAAAATAACAGGGACAATATACTAGTAGTTTACATTGAAAGGTATTCACTACACTTTTATTTTTTTTTAATATCAGGAATCACAGAACATCTAAATGAGATAGTGTTCACAACTACAAAATATTTACAAATTAAAGGTGTTTCCGAGTTTACATTTTACAGCATGGCTGTTATAGAATTGTTTAACAGGACATGCAACAACAGCTTTTTAACATTTCAAAATTTGAAATGGAACTGATAATTATTTGAATACTCTGAGACAACAAGTCAGACTAAACTATTTTACAACTACATGTACTGTAATATATTAAGATGACCATAATTCAAAGATCAGACAACAGTCTTCATATTGTGAAGCCCTAAACTCATAATGAAATATGGCAATTTTACCTTAGACTCTACTTGACTCATCCAGTGATTTCACTTGTAGGTCATAAAATCAAGGATCTATCAAGTGGCTCAAGTTATATAACATAATGTGGCAAATAACTTTCTACCCTGCGCACAGAGTCTAGTTATAATCTATCCTCTGCCTAGTATAGACTATATTACAGTTTAGCAGCCCCGCCCCAAAGATTGGTGCCTGTGACAGCACGGGTAATAAATCATTTCAAATCTACGACACTGACCCTTTCTCAACCAGTCAGCGAAGTGGAAGGAACACATGCTTAATACGTGTTCATTAACTATGCAGCGATGAGGAAGAAATGACAATATAGAAAGTCGTCCATATTTCGACGACGAACTCAAATTGGCACAGTGAGATCAGAGATTTATTGTAAACTGAAAGAGTGAAGACGAAGCTCTCTTTTAAGATGTGAAGTCGAACGAATGCAAAGGGTAATAACTTTCAGGCAATACTGTAAGTAAAGCACAGTGAAACTTCTAATCCAGCAAAAAGGGTTTGAATTAGCAGGTGTTCACATTCAAGGTTTTAACATGGAAATTTTGCAAAGATTGAATAAAAATGGACCAAAAAGTGTTAATATTTAGAAATGTTCAGATTTAATGTGTTCCAATATCCAAGTTTCACTACTATGTATAAGAATATACATGTATATGTTCAAATCATACTGTATCAAAACTATGTTAGTATATAACTGGTAGGTATATTTTATATAGTCACGGTCCAAGAACAGGACAGTAGCGAATAGGCGTCAGAAAATGTGGTAAGGGGAGGTCTGAATGTCAATGGATTTGGCTGAATCCTTTTTTGCTTGCTTCCTTTACCAGGAGACCCAACTGGACAAAACTCCACCTTGATATGAAAAAAGTGGAAAAGTTAGGTCTCCACTAATATGGCTAATTTTGGACATTCATTTTTTATTCCTCAATTTTTGTGTATCGTGTGATGACGGATATCTTTCTGTTAAACTATTTGTTTTGTCTACCATAAATCTATGGCGTACCCTACTGGCTACCCCAAAGTACTCACACGGTGGCGAACAGTGACCCCACACAGTCTGAGTCACGGTAACAGCTCCATAAGCAAGCAAGTTGTTAACAAAGGCCAGTATACGAGTATGATGTGTATGCACTTCAATCTTTAAGTCACAAACATGACTTCTCACCTTCGTCCACATAACATCAATATGAGATAAGTGTAAATGTTAGTTAACTAGTAATAAAGTGAAATCTATTAATAGTATATTGTGGATATATATAACTTGTCTTATCTAAATATAGACTTTCATGTTAAAATGGTTGCACTTAGATGACAGTAAATATACTGACGAACAACAATCCCGCAAGGCATACTGTGACATCACTATGCTCTCTCTGGAACAATGCTGCAGGCCCTGAGTGCACTCATAGATTGAAACATTCCTTTGGTATCTTGTCTCTGTGGGTAAAATGTAAAAGCAATAAAGTCAGCCCCTGGGATTTATACCGAACCAATGACGTCAATAGCCACCTAGGACACAGATGGTTCTTCACTTTTACTAATCACATTTCACTTAACCAGTCAATGTTAACTGAACAACAGAGCTTAAGGGTGAATAGCCAGAGATGGTTTCTAGGTTTATCTTGCCTATTTTGTATATATTTATGAATTTTTTTAATTATAAAAAAACTAGACAACGGCACGGCACACTGGGGTAAAGCAAACCCAATTGCATTGATTGTGTTATCAAATGGCAGGTAAAGAGTAGCCATTGTCAAGAGACCTAGAACGGGTATAGAGAATCATTCCATTACTTTCAATTATCAAAATGATAAAATACTATCTTCACATATAAAATATTAATCAAATCAGTAAAATATCCACCAAAATAAAATTGATGGTTATTGTTTTCAGGAAACCATTACATATATATACAGGTAGAAAAATTTCTGTATATCCTAGATAAGTTACAGAACTAATCGCAGAACTAGTACAAAACAAAATAACAAATCTAAACTGTAATATAAAACATTTAACTGTTCTTAAACTGTTATAAATTATTTACCTGTTCTTTTCAAATCCAGACCAAAACTCATGATTTTTCATTTAAATGGGTTCTCGGGTGAGTGCAAGTATACTTTCAAAATCTAGGGTAGGTGCAGCACGTACTTGCTCTAATGCTGCGGAGATGACTGTAACAGTCTGACATTAAATATAATAAATGAATAATATCAGGTTTATAAATGATTTCATTTGACTCTTGATACACTTTTGATTAATTACTTCTGGTATTTTAATTGCACTAGAAAACTAACATTTATCTCATTTTGACCCGCTGTTATAACTTGTAATAAGTACTACCTGAGACCCACAGGTCTCGCCTATAAGTTGCCATAGAAACGAAGATGTCATGCCTGGCTACATTTAGCACAATTTCCGACATTGACATCACATTAATATGTACCTTTACAAGGATTATGTTTCTAAATAAAGATGAAATTAAGAGAAATCAAGATACATATAAATACCAGGAAAGATATTTTCTTTGTGATCTATGTATTTAACCAGGCGTGAACCTGACAATAATTTATTACTTGCTTGCAATTATGATATTTGTTCCAGACATCAACCATAGTTCTACCAACGCTGACCAAGCACAAACTAGACAAGGTATTAATCTAACAAAATGTCACCACCTAGTGACACACAAAATTGTCACAGACGCCGATCACCAAGCACCATCACAAAAAATGGAGACCACAACAATTTGTCACATATATACCACCTTTTGGTAGTGACATAAAAATCAGTAAGTCCGAATGAACAAAACATAGTACTATTTTATGATATCCCACATCATTTGAATGAACAAAACATAGTACTATTTTATGATATCCCACATCATTTGAATGAACAAAACATAGTACTATTTTATGATATCCCACATCATTTGAATGAACAAAACATAGTACTATTTTATGATATCTCACATCATTTGAATGAACAAAACATAGTACTATTTTATGATATCCCACATCATTTGAATGAACAAAACATAGTACTATTTTATGATATCCCACATCATTTGAATGAACAAAACTAATAGTACTATTTTATGATATCCCACATCATTTGAATGAACAAAACATAGTACTATTTTATGATATCTCACATCATTTGAATGAACAAAACATAGTACTATTTTATGATATCCCACATCATTTGAATGAACAAAACATAGTACTATTTTATGATATCCCACATCATTTGAATGAACAAAACATAGTACTATTTTATGATATCCCACATCATTTGAATGAACAAAACATAGTACTATTTTATGATATCCCACATCATTTGAATGAACAAAACATAGTACTATTTTATGATATCTCACATCATTTGAATGAACAAAACATAGTACTATTTTATGATATCCCACATCATTTGAATGAACAAAACATAGAACTATTTTATGATATCCCACATCATTTGAATGAACAAAACATAGTACTATTTTATGATATCCCATATCATTTGAATGAACAAAACATAGTTCTATTTTATGATATCCCACATCATTTCAAACATTTCACGATTGAAATAATCAGGCAGGAGTATTGTCTTCTTTTTGAAAAGTCTAAACCCATGACACAAAATGATACTATACTAGAAATTCATTTTCCAGGCCCCATAACCCATGAGACATCTTCCAATAAAATATGGATGAAGCAGTCGAAGCACATTACATTTCTTCTGAAAAAAGCTGTGGAAAGAGAGCCTATACATCACCACAAAAATATGTTAGAATACTATACCTCTTTTAATAGGTATACCTATATATGATACCACTTCATTAAAAGAGAACTTCATCTTATAAATACAAGCTTTTTAACATCAGGGTAACATTAGAATTATAAGAATTTTTATAATTAAAAATCAAAATGTTTCAATTGAACTACCCGAATGCTAGAATGCAGATTCAACCGTGTTAGAATAACATGTAACATCATATTTTTCTGTAATTTCAAACATATTAATCTCAATAAGTTGAAACTGAATAAGTTTTTTAATATCATTTCTGTGTCATATATTGTCTAGTCACAATTTGATACATCAAATGTTTTTCTAGCTGTCTTCCTCTAACCCCTCTTTCCATACGGGTGTCGACTTTTGGCTTGCAACTGAAGATACCTCAAGAAAAGCCGGAGATTGCTGAAGGTTTTCGTTGCAAACACAGTTGACCGAGGGTACCACGAATGTGAAGAGGACGTCTCTAATTGGTCAAAAAGAGAGGCTCGGCATTCTCCATCAGATTGAATCGGCAAAATTCGGTTGTATGGCTTACCTTTGGCTGCATGGCCCAACCTCGATTGAATGGAAAAGATGCCGTTCCATTCTCATACAGATAGGTGTATATAATTTCTACTACATGATATACATATTTCCCAACAAAATTGTCCCTTGGTTTATGCCCCTCTAAATATACAATCCCTGCCCCAAATCTAGTTCTATATCCTGCATAGGCATGTATATTAGAATTACTAAGGCTTACACTAAACGAGTAAACAAGAACACCTCCTTAAGTTAAACACTTTTTCCTGGTCTCATGACCAAATGTTTTAATGTTAAATGAACATCTCATAAGTAGAACATTTACAGTAAAACCTGTCTTCGTGAAGTAACCTGTCTTCTCTAGTGAAGACCTTCTTCCACAACACTCAGCGGACTTCTATAAAAATTGCCCTCTCTGGAGTGAAAACATACCAACACTGAACATTTTTACTTTGCAAAAATATTCAATATATAAAGATTAACTATACTCAGGTTTTACTCTTCATGGGCTTGGTACAAGATTATTTACCTATAGATGACCCTGTATTATCTCATATATATGTGACCCTGTTACCAGATCAAGAGTCAAAACAATAGCATTGAAATAAATGTTAAATGTGACATTAATTACAAACAAACAGCCGCAACAGGTCAATGTGACAGCTTACAGCTTACAGGGTGGCTCATCAGACTCACCATACTAGAAATAACTACAGGTACCTCGCTTTGTCAAACAACTACATCCTATCTCCAAACAACTACCTCTCTTTGCCAAACAATTACATCCTATCTCCAAACAACTACCTATCTTTCTGCCAGAAGTTTGGTGAAAAGAGAACAAATCTACGATCAAACAGAGGAGAGTTGTAATAAGTGACCTTATTAGAGTTTATGATACTCTATTAGTGCGGCAATCATTTTCTGATCATATTGAACATTAATGTAGATATTGTTAACTGTTTGGAGACCTTGCAGATCTTACAGAGCACAACAAATCTAAATGAACTAAAACATATCATACGAAAGATACAGGTAAATCAGTTAAAATTCTGACCAAATCCTAAATGAAATATACATGTGTGACTGTGTGTTCATTTTGTGTTTTTAAGTTTATTATGAAAATAAATGATTACAGAGTAAAATATTCATTAACTGTATAACAAAGTTCAATATACTTCCTCAAACTGCAATATATGGCGTCATAGATTCTATAGAAACACCACTTATCGTAACATATTGATCCTCTACCTTCACTTTCCTAAACCCTCAGTGCTATAGCAAGTTTGCATCCCATCAATTAACCGACTTTCATGACCAACCTTGATTGCAGGTCAAAAGAACCATCAATAAACAAGCCATTCTTATTGTTACGTGTTATGAGTATCAATAGTTTTGTACTTTCCAAATGTCACATTAACATAGATTTTTATTATCATCTCTAACCTCATTAAGCAAGTAACTCCCCTGTTCTTTGACAAAAAGAGGAATAAGGGCCTAATGCAAGACTATGTCTCATAAAAACTGTATTATCAAACTGCTACAAAAGGCACCAATTGAAATATGAGCTAATTAGCTTATGATTAGATACATGTTTGAGAGAAATTGTATCTCTTGATGTAATAAATCAAACTGTCTTTAATGATTCACATAGTTGTTACCAAAATGTCTTAAAAAGTGCCAACAGCAGAACAACAGATGTAAACAAGATATTTGCCAGACTTTTTCAAAGACTTTTTCAAAGACTGTTTTATTGGACTAGCCTAATCTAAGTGACCTGAGACCCAAATGTAAATGATTTGAGAGATTAAAAACACAGGAACAAGTAAATACTTGTAAGTATCAAATGTGTTCAAGATATTACATTTAAAGAAATAGTGTTTAAAGTAAATTAAGGCAAAAATATACAAAGCTACTTACCATGAACAAGTGTTTCCTCTAAAAATAACCTATATCTTATATCAAAAAAAAGTACAAAGAGTTCATAATTCCGAGTTATTTGAGATGACCCCCATTCTGGCTATTCTCCAAAATATCATCTAATGTTACCATTATGGTACAACCAATCAAATTAGTTAAAAGTCACAGTTTAGGAAAATGAATATAAAAACATTCCGCTGGTACAGTCTCAACAGTGAACAAGTCCACCCCTACTTATACATACTCTCGCATGTCAAGGGGGTCAATGATTATTTGTAATTTCCCTTTGAAGTCAAGTGACAATCTTCATCATTCTCCTGTGATGTGATTGGGAAAAGTGTGACATTAACTCATTAAATCAAACATTAAAGGTATAAATATCCGAAGTGATTTTTCATGAATTGAACCCACCTAAAAATCAGTTTCGTGTTGTTGTAGGCATGTAGATATAAACAGTATATACAGATTTGTAATTCTTCTAATTTTATTAAACCTATAATATGTGGATCTATGAGACGGTTCTTAAGTCTCTAACTTAACGGTTAGTTTTTGATCAGGTTTGGAATGAAAAATAGTTATTCTCCAGGATCATACCCTACCAAAGTAAAAACAAAAATAAATATACAGTAAAACCTGTGTATATTGAACACGTGTTCTTTAGATAAAAATGTTCAGTGTTAGTAGGTGTTCATTACAGACAGTTATCTATACAGATATCAGTAGAGGAAGGTTCGCAAGAGACAGGTGTTCTTTAGAGAGGGGTGTTTACTAAGACAGGTTTCACTGTATCCCCAAGAATTGTTTGATATAAAGACTGCTTGAATTCACACTTCATTACGAAACATCATTATTGGTGATCTTACACCTTGTCATGTAACCAATGCTATATGTCATGAGCCCAGCATGAAGTTTCATGTTGAACATAGCATTAAAACTTGATCTCAAAATCAAAAGGTTGAAATAAGAGTGACACAATTATATTCAGTTGATTAATTCTAAAATGTCAGAATAACTCTCAAGAGGAGAACAGATCAACTTTCTGCACTATCAGCAGAATTGATAAACTATATTCAGCTTACAGCACAGCTTCAGGAAATCCCCTAACTCATCTATAGCTTTATATTGTACAATACCAATTCTGTGCTTTCATCAATGCCGTCCAACATTACAAAAACACAAAAAGATATTGATGGATTCGGAAATAGAAAATCACTGCGGCCCATGGACGCAGGGTAAGTCATATCCAAAAAATATCTGGATGAATGTATTGATAAAGATCTTACCTTCAGCCTTTTATTTGGTCAAAGGCCGCAAGATTAACGAAGAATATTCTATAACCTAGAAATATAGCAAATCTATAGAGTTGCAAATGTCATAAAATAAAGCATACCTAACATCAAAAACTTAGCACCTTGATTTGAGTGTTTAATTGATAATAAACCTATTAAACATTTTTTTAATATAACAATGACAATTTCTTATAAGAAATCATGGCTAATTTAAATTCAACAGCCATATTGTAAATCTACCTACAAACAGGGGTCCTGTGCTTTTTAAGGCACCAGCATATACAATGAACCAGATCCAACAATAGGTATTTGAGTTATCCCCTAGATAAACAAACAGGCAACTGAACTAAGAGCAATCTTCATTAAGTATCCTTGCAACAAGTCCTCTCAGATTCTGGTCATATATTAGATGATAAGTACCCTTTGCATTCGTTTGACTTCACTTCTTAATAGAGAGCTTCGTCTTCACTCTTTCAAACTAAAATAAACCTGTGAACTCACCGCGCCAATCAGTGTTCGTCGGCCAAATTTGACCGATGTTCTATATATGGTCATTCCTTCTGATGTCATCGTTGAGCCCGGAATTGACCAATGACATGCGCATATTTAATTAGAATGCATTTCGCGTATGTTTCTTCAAGCTTGCTGATTGGTGGAAGAAAGGTCAGCGCGTAGGTCAAAGGTGATTTATTTCCCAAACTGTCACCAGTACCCGTCGTGGGGGCGGGGCTACTAAACTGTAATATGGTCTCTACTAGGCAGAGTGTAGTTAAACTAGACTCTGCACGCAGGGTAGATGATAAGCGCTAGACAATTTAATGGTGTCATCTATCTTTTAGCCAGTGTTTTTTAAACATCCTGGCATTGACTTCATATTAGACGCACAGGCCTATCATGCATCAAAATGTCAAAATATTGTCCTTTCCTGTTTACAGAATATCCCAGCTGCTAATTAACATTTAAACAATAAATCTGTACAAAATATGATTTATTTCTGTGTTAACGAATTGAAGTGATTGCTCACAATCAATGCCCTTCAAGTCATACCGATCAAATAACATTAGTATATAAACAGATTCACAATAACTGAGATGAAATAATGCAGTAATATAAACATGTAAAGCATAAATCAGGATGGTTGACCTCTCTGTTAGTGATCTCACAAGCATTGGTACAACTGAGTTCAGCACCGTGTTAACAGTGTAAGCCCTAAGAGCCGCTCCACTGGTTACCAGGTTACTTTTGATACGGACCAGTTAATTTTTTCACTGGGTATGGGAAAATAACATTGCAACTGCTCTGTAATGCTGGTTTGACTGACATGTTTCAGATCCTTAGGGCCTACACTGCTTGTTAACTGAAAATATGAATATTACATGCTACCCTACGAAAGGTCTACTTGCAAGCTGCAGTGAAGAACGAGTGTCCAAAGATGGCTGTCAAAGGCGTGGAATATTTTAACAAATACAAGTAAAAATTAGGATTTAGCAAGCACCCTGTCTTGCTTCAAGTATCTTGACACTTCCATCTTATCAACTTAACATTACATGTGAAGAGATTTGTAGTTAGGGGGGGGGGCTCATCAGGGCTAAAGCAAGACTAAACAAAAAAGTGAGACGCCAGCCAACCGCTGTCTACCGCCCGCTAAACTGATGACAATATCTTACCCTTTTTAGGTACGATAAAAGTAAATCATAGGGAGATCACTACCAATGCATATCAGCCATGCTACAAAGATTGATATGCCGTGAACAGTGACAGATGAGGCTATTATCATAATTATTCTTGAAACATAATTGGAAAGTACTTTCTAGATATAAATACACATATGTATATATCATCAAAAAACAATTTTTTGTTTCATTTTTCAATGAGTCAATGCACTTTGAAGATAAGCTTTTCTGAAATATGTCTGACCTTGTTTCATAAGATAAGATATCAATAACTTAAAATCAGATGAATGAAATATTCATTAATAAAAATATAATTAAGGTCAATATCAAGTTAATGACTTCAAAAGATTACTTTTACGTGCTTATGGTGTTAAGAAATCTCAATGCCTTGGTTTAATATTAATGCAATGGAATGTTTTTTTCACAAAGATAAAGAATTAGAAAAACAAATAAATAAAAGTTCATATATTATATTAGGTATCATCATTAAAGCGCAGATTAAAAAACTACCCTACTGCAACACTACTATAACATCAATATGTGTCTATATCAGAATAATGACAGAAATACAACTTTGATTACATAATGCAGAAAGAATCATAAAATTAGTTACTGTTATACATCCCATGTAACTCCCACTATCAAAAATTATTTCCTGTGCAAATAATGTGTCCTTACACAAAGGAAGATTCAATAGCAAGTTGTTTTTAACTCTACTTGACATAATAATTTTTGAGATATTCATATATCCTGTTTTTACAGTATATTTTTTTAATATAAAAACTAGGCCCTGGGTTTGATGCAAGTTTAGACTATATCACGTTGTGAGCTGGACTAAGATGCATAAACATTTCATTATTGTGTGGTACTGCATATAAATATAATAGTGGCATTGAATAAAAATTATAACAATGGTATTGCATAAACATTTCTCAGGAATATAAACCAGCAAACAATAGGGAACATTTCATTTTACAATATTAATCAATTTTTAGAAAATTAAAAAATAATGGTTAATGAATATATCTATTGATCGCAGCCTTTCAAGAATTTGGCCAGAGCCCAAAACCTTGAATTTTATGTATGAACATACACAATATATGCCGGTCTTACAGCTAATCTGTTCAACACCATCGAGATATATAATCATTTTTATCCATTTTAAAGTGTCCTGATAAATTAACATCGAAAACAATTCAACATTATCATTATTCAATATCTCCAGACTTGTTACAATTTGTGACGCAAAGCCCCATCTATTAGCTAATTTTCCAAATCAATTATGTCTAAGCTTGTTTTATTTTATTGGATTTACTGTTATTCTGAACAACATGTTGCTTGGTTCATAACAGGTCAAATATTTCATCAGGGGGTAATATGGTAGAGAAATCTGACACTAAGCCCAAAAAAATTGGATTGTTTTTTTTCTTCAGGTGTGAACCAAACTTTATGACATAAAGCGATGCCTTGAACAGTTGAATTATCAGAGATAGATTATCTGATTATGCATATGACACTTATCTTCATTTTCTTCTCAATAACTTAAGTGTATCTCATTAAGTTCTTCCGCTTGACTAAATGTTATAATATAAGAACCAATAACACATTACGTTTCAAGAATTTTGCAGATATTAATTTAATAACTAGCTGATTTATGACAACTTTTAGTATTGTTATATCCAAGACACATTTAATTAAAAGACAACGCAGTGTTTTAGCATAAGCAAAAAGGGGCAGATTTTGACAATCTTTTTGCAACTTACTGAGAAAAAAGCCTTATACTGTGTATATCATGTTAAAAATTTACCACTTCATTGAAATTCATTGAAAATCAAACAAACCCGAGGCATTAACATGCAAATTGTCACAACCTGCCATTTGTTACAGACACCGACTACCAACAGCCAAACACCATCCACAAAAAAGTTGGAGACTATAACAATATGTCAACACTTCTGGTGGTCACATAAAAAGTCAGAAACATAGCTTAAAAATATGGCTTAAAACTCTTTAAGAAGGTATGTCTTAAAACAGTTGAACGTGAGGTATAAGAATTGAGAGACCTAAGATATTTGTTTGATTTTTTTCAAATACTGCTGTTGTTCTACTCTGATACTTTGCCAGAATCATTTTGGTATTGTATTTGACAACCATCATCATGACAACAAGAATCTCTAGCATATTTTACATCATGTTATGTCATTCAGGCTAGCAAATATATTAATTTTAAATTCAGCAAATTAGCACCTTGATATTTGAGACTGAGTCTGATAGTTGGCTAGTGGCCCAGGATGTATAGATAATTAAACATGATTCTCAACTCCCGCTGAAATATAATTAAATGTTGTTTCGCCATTAGACTTGTCATACCTAAAACTGAGGCAAAGGGCAAACATGTAATTTACCCAGTATCCTCAGATCTTGGCACTATAGGTCTGTTCTTACATCTGTAAGTTTCAAGTTGAACGGATCAACAGTTTTCCTGGTATTTTGATGATAAGAATCATGTGGCCCCCTACGTCACCCCCCCCCCCCCCCCAGCAGCATCAGACGATGACAATATTGCACTTTTATTAAAAAGTTGATGCGATAAAAATCGCTCTCGGTGCCTAGGTAACAGAGAGATTACTTCCTCAGTGAATAACACTGCCTGCAATTTTAGAATATACTGTACTTCAAGTCATTCTAATACGCAAGAAAAGCCAATGTAATATCAAAGTAGACTATAACATATACAGAGTAACTTACCTTGTAAGTTCTTCGTTCCAGTTGCAGAAATTTTCTAAGTGAAAGATTTGGGGGTTGAAAAGTTTAGAAAAACTTTCTGAAGTTGTTGTCAATCCAACACCTGCAAGAAAAGTCAGAGTCTTAATACAAATAACTGATAATGCAGTTTATTGACATTATTCGAGGACTAAACATTTGAAAGAAAAGTCAACATATACTCGTAAAATAATTTACTTTCTTGACTTGACCTTCGAAATGCCTTCCTCTGAAACTTACCACCATTTTTACTCGTAAATGTCCACTAAAATTGCAAAATGAATGTATCATTTACACATACAATCCTTCCGTTCTTCTACAATAGTATTGTATTATTTGAATTTCGAACCAAAATCAGATCATCAATTGAATAAAAATAACTCTATAGTTTCTATTTTTACTGACCAGTAAGAACTTGCTTGGCAAAAATGAGGATGATGTTCTATTTTTGGTCTTGGGAAAGACTGTGTATCGACCGTCTCACCACTGCGCTATATCAATCCGCCCTCCAATTAGTAAATGATATTCAGGAATATACTTGAAAAATTAGACGCTCTAAGTATTTAGATTACAATAAATATATCGTATATTTTTTACTATTTTGCGTCATTTAAGATGATTACTCTAGATATTCATGTGTCGAAAGGAGGATTATTTTACTAGCTCAAGAATCAATCTGAACTTCCTGAATCAATCAAATATGTTAATGAGCAATTGACGTCATCAATCTAAACATTGGAAAAAACACGTTTTTCGGATCAAAAATGAATATGTTTGTGCTAAAACACAGATAAGGAGCAGCACATAAAACCGTGTTATACATATAACGCAAAATTGACAATTGGCAAACCATGTGTATAAGGAATTATACTGGAATTCCACGATGATTCAAATTGACGTCATTCCAGAAGACCTCTTGTGGTAAAACTTTGTACTATAAATCATAACAATCAAATTTCAACTAACTTGCTAACATGCCATCTATAAATTATACCCTTTACAAATTGATCTTGTCGACGTGTGGATTTTGATTAACATGATCCTTATAAGAGTAAATGCATCCTTGGCCCAAGAGTAATTCATTGCCATAGGTTCTGGGCCGATATAAAGATGGTAGCACCAGAAAGAACCCAGAATTATCTTTTTCTCTGGTAATAAACTCATATCCAATACCCTAAATCCAAGTGTACAAGGTGAACAAGGGAGAATACTGACTACGGAATGTTTAAAAATAATGGATTGTTAGTTCTTTACTTGTTACTGTCCTTTCAGATATAAAAATCAACACTTCTGGAACAGTTCTGGAATAAATCACTTACTTTAATTTTCAAACATTCTTTGGAAAATATATGTGAAACATAGATAAACCCAGATCGATTACCATGTCATCTTTATTTCAATTTCTATCGACCTTAGCCTATGTTCATTGAGAGCAGTGAAGAACCGTTCTTGAAGGATGGAGTATATGGACTTTCAAAGGTTTCCAAGCATTGTGTTAATTTGGATTTAGCCGGATCTTCTTCAGAAATCGTTGATGAAAAAAATGGTAAATTGCTGAATTGGTATTTCAGTAGAGGGACCGTGCATTTAGATGACCCAAACCTTTCCAAAGTGGTGAGCATAATAAAACGATGGATACATATGGACTACGAATGGGAATATTTTAGCTGGAGTATAATTCAAATAGCTTATATGACAAAAAACATCAACAAGTTAGGCTATTCAAAAACAGTCATCTGTTTATTCATTTCATTTTTGTATTAAAAGTACAATTTATTTGTCCAACCTACTCATTGTCCGATGTTTACGGAATATGGAATATCTGAATGTAAGACCAGCAGATGTAATAATAATTTTACATCAAATTGAAGCACTCGTTGTGTTATAGCCATTCGATTCGTCTGGAATATACTTCCAAGTTGACCAAAATATATACATTCCAGTGCCGAGAGCAAGAATGACAATAAGTCCGAAATTCAGACAATATTTCGCCATTTTGTCTTGCTTGAGACTTGTGATTATAAGTATTCTTTGCTTCTCTTTGGTTTGTGATTCTTCCCCGATGGAATCAAACCCACACAGCCAGTCCTTCAAGGACATTGGGCACCATTTCTGTTTATCCCCATCACCACCTGCAAAAACATCGTTATACTGGACTTAAAATTAAATTGACGTAACTAGTACCCATTCACGAGTGCGTCATCTCCAGCGTAGTGATTGAAGGAAAAGAATTGCAGATACAAATCGACGGAGGATACCAATCATATCATCAATAGAAAACATCTGGCAAGAGTGAAAATTATAAAATAAGTGTAAAATTTTGTTCCAAATGTCAAGCGCCAAACACCGAACACTGGTTTCAGAAACGAGGGCTATAAAATGTGACAAAATATAGGATGTTCATTGGCATTTTGTTCTGTTTATCAAAGCGGCCTCAGAAAATCTCATGATCAATCGCATGCTTAGGTGAATAATCAACTTAACATAACAATTTGTATACAGTTGGGAAATAATCATCGGGCTCATATGACATCACTCAAATGACATCATATTACATGACATTACTCCGTGCATATTATATCCCACATATTTAATCCATTCTAGGAAATAATCAATTCAGTTAATCAAAACACAGAAATGAAATCTTTTAACGTTTTAACCAACAACTTAGGTCTTGCTTCAAGGTCCCTGAACCCCCTCCCACCCAACAACAGGTTTCTGAAGTTAATAAGGGGGTCCAGAGTCTTGAATCATACTAATAATAACTACATCAGGTGAGTATTAATATCTATCTGGTCGGTGAAACAATGAGCTCATTCTACCTTGTGTTGGTTGTTCCTCAACATCTTCACTTGGAGTTGTCCACACCTTTTTCCCATTTTCCTAAAATACAATATCACATCTGATTTTTCATTTTAGCATAATAGTTACTTTACAATACTCTAGTACTTTATCAAACATTTAAACTAATAAATAACGTTTGTTCATGTGTTTATTATAAAGCATAATCCGCACTCTATAATCGTTGGAGTATAGTGCTGTACAGTTCCGTACACCCGGGGTCGTGCGGTACCGTACAGAACCGTACAATACCATTTCCAAAACGGTACCGTATGGTGCTGTTGCAGATTTGCTGTGTAGTCATTTTCCGATTGAAATACCTTTAGTTCAACGTCATCCACACTTAAAGTTGGGTTATCAATCCCTCTGGTGTCATTGGCGTCATCTCCTTGGCTTTCTTTAAGCTGATCCAGTGTAACTCCAGCTCTTACTTGCTGCAGAGTTCTAGGATCATGGCGACTCCAGAATGTCGTTTTCCATGTCTGGATATTCCAAAATAGATGTAAATACGATTATAACAATTTTAACAAACAACCAGATACCATTAAATGTTGACTTCTGTACAGAATGAACATACAGAATGAAGGAAAATGACGGTGAACCTGACCAGTGCTAAGAGGTTCGAGGGGCATTCCTTTGAGACTGTCTGCTTCTGTTAAAGGCCCCATATAAAGTTTAAGTGAATGATAAAAACATATTTTCAAACTGCATGGCGCCTTTAAGACGTTTTTATATGTTACATCCAGTAAAGCTATGCATACCTTCTCTGGTGGAAGTGGGGCAGTAAGGACGCTGATGACAACACATACGATGGTCGTAATCCAGTAAAGTAGCATTGCAAAGTACATATAATGAAAATCTTTCAATATGGCTGGCCTCGTATCTTCCTCCCCACATTGACCCGGCGGTCGAAAAATGAATATGAGGATCAATCGTGCCAGTCCCGTCACAAACCCAGCCATTAGCCCCCAAAATGCTCCCTAAAAGAACAAAACAGTTTAGTATAGTTAAAAAGTATGGACGGATCACTCATTAGAGGTTCAATCGATTTAGGCTTCGTTTGCTTTGTTTGTATTTTACCTGTTCATTAGCCCTTGGCCAGATGACCCCAATGACAAAGACAGCTGCAATAGGTGGAGCAAAATAATTTGTAATCTCTTGAATATAGATAAATACTTGTCCACCTTGTGTTTCCTTGACAACGGGAACCCAAGCAATAGCCACGCCCATCATCACCAATATAAACACCCTGAAATAATGTGTATCTTCTATCATCACCATGATTTTGATAAAAATAATATTTCAAAAATTTATATCATCAGGAATATTATGGGTCTAAATCACCGTGATGTTTTTAGAATCGCGATCAATTTCCCGCTGAAATCGCAAGCAAAATAAAGAAGAGTATAACCCCGCAGCTTAGAAAATCTTAACATTCACCAAAATTGAAAAAGTCAGCAAAAAGTCTTTTTTCATATGTTGAAAGAATTAAAGTTCATAAGCTGGTCGGAATTGATACGGGTACTATCTTTCAACCGACTCCCTCGGTCAGATATTATAAGAACCATACAATCCCTCCCTATGGATACGTAACCTTTCCTTGTTAACTTTTCTCACCTTCCAACAATCATTTGTTCTTTTGTCCCAGCCTTCTTCCTTATTTTCTTCCAAATGTCAATCGTGAACAACGTACTTGCACTGTTGAAGATGGAATCCAAATCACTCATCAACGCTGCGATCATTACTGCCATCATGAGACCTTTTAGACCTGGACATAACATAGACTTCAAGAGATAGAGTATTCATAAAATATGGCAGTGTAGCACACCTGATTATACATCTTCCTCACCAACATCTTTATACAAGGCATTAACATGCAAAATGTCACCACCTGCCATTGGTTAGACGCCGACCGCCGAACTCAAACCGCCGAACACAAATCGTCAACCGCCGAACACGGTCACACAAAATTGAAGACTATAACAAGATGTAACCGATTCTGGTGGTGGCATAAAAAGCCTAAAACATATGGTGAGAATGCTCGTACAAATGACAGTCGATTGAGATGAATCTCAATGGTACAATGCAAAGGGTAGAGCATGGGATGTATAGGTACAATCAGTCGGTACAAATCACATAGCTAGTCAAGTACAACTGTACAAACTGTTAAAATGATAACTCCAAAAATCTCCAGAGCAATGGATACAGAACCAACTAAACTTGTTTCTACCTGTGGGCATTAGTCCAAGAACAAGTCTTGGGTATGCGATGTTTGTGCAACCTGCATAGCTCTGGCAGTATTTGTAGCATTCATCAGGGTCGACACAAGCTACTTCGTCTGAAATATAAGAGAAAATGAAGTTAAGATGAATGGGTCAAATTGATTATGATACTATATTTCTTCGTTGATTCGTCTGCACTCAGTTTTTGAGATAAATGTACACGTGTTCTAAAGGCTCGGATTGACACTGCTCTCCAAAAGTTTGGCATGGCAACGCCGAATTTACAATTGAAGCCAGTCTGCAAATAACGAGCCAGAGCGGGGAGTATGCTATATATACAGTATTGTACCCCCATGGGCACCGACTCACTTGGGTATTTGATTCTGCTAATCATTCCTGGCATCACCATAATGAAGAGAGGCAGAACTTTAATGAAGCCTGCCATAAGCGTCGCACCCTGAGCATGGGATAGACTTTTGGCTGCAAGAGCACGCTGGACAATCACCTGAGGAAATTGAAAATACGTTTTATTTGTACAATTTACTGAATAACCTTCATTCCTTTTATGAAATAGAAAAGGCAATGAAAAGTATTAATATGACAATGCCCAAGGAAAAGAAGACAACGATGCAATGAGAATGTGACAATGAGTCAAGGAAAAGAAGACATGCAATGAGAATGTGACAATGAGTCAAGGAAAAGAAGGCAACGATGAAATGAGAATGTGACAATGAGTCAAGGAAAAGAAGACAATGATGCCATGAGAATGTGACAATGAGTCAAGGAAAAGAAGACAATGATGCCATGAGAATGTGACAATGAGTCAAGGAAAAGAAGACAATGATGCCATGAGAATGTGACAATGAGTCAAGGAAAAGAAGACAATGATGCCATGAGAATGTGTGACAATGAGTCAAGGAAAAGAAGACAATGATGCAATGAGATTGTGACAATGAGTCAAGGAAAAGAAGACAATGATGCAATGAGAATGTGACAATGAGTCAAGGAAAAGAAGACAATGATGCCATGAGAATGTGACAATGAGTCAAGGAAAAGAAGACAATGATGCCATGAGAATGTGACAATGAGTCAAGGAAAAGAAGACAATGATGCCATGAGAATGTGTGACAATGAGTCAAGGAAAAGAAGACAATGATGCAATGAGATTGTGACAATGAGTCAAGGAAAAGAAGACAATGATGCAATGAGATTGTGACAATGAGTCAAGGAAAAGAAGACAATGATGCAATGAGAATGTGACAATGAGTCAAGGAAAAGAAGACAATGATGCAATGAGAATGGGACAATGAGTCGAGGAAAAGAAGACAATGATGCAATGAGAATGTGTGACAATGAGTCAAGGAAAAGAAGACAATGATGCAATGAGAATGTGACAATGAGTCAAGGAAAAGAAGACAATGATGCAATGAGAATGTGACAATCAGTAACGGTTAAAGACAATGATGTATTCAGAATATGGCGATGAAAGGAAAATATGATTATGAGGGAAGGGAAAGTCGACAATGAGAGGAAGGGAAAGATGACGCCAATGATGAGAAGACATATGAAAACACGACAATGAGAAAAGGAGAAAACACCAATGAAGAAATAAGAATACGACAATAAGAAAAGAGGATGACGGAAATGAAGGAATAAGACAATAAGAGGATACAATTATAAAGTAAGAAGACGATAATGAAGGAAAAGAAAATAAGGTAAAGATGGTTGACACAAGACGTGCAACTACTTTTAATAAGCGCGATATTTATAATTTATTTTTTTAATTTTGTTTTTGACTACATATTCTTATAATTCAAAGAGTGCAGATAAGGTCAAGATCTTGCAAAGTGTACCTGGTCAGCACACCAGTACCATATAGAACCCGGTGTTTGCCCCAACAGGAACCCTGGCCAGGGCATATCAGGATCAGCAGGACCTCTCAACATTTTGAATGCATTCTCAGATGGCTTGTGACAGTCTTGTCCAGGTACAGTGACATTGGTCATTGCGAGTGGATACTTTCGGACCAATCCGTCGTACCCTCCGATATCAATGAAACCTAAAAGGATGCCAGTAACAAAACAAGGTGTTCATTTACGGATAATTATGCTTTAGAACTCCATTTCATGGCAAAACAATTGCTATACATTGAAACCTGTAAAGTGGAACTCCTCCAGAAGTGAAACACCTCTGTTAGTTGAACACTTTTCAGAGTCCCAATTGACTAATTGTCACATGGGCATCTCTAAGTGAAATACTTTTTAGAAGTACCAAAGGTGTTCCACTTAGACAGGTTTTACTGTACGACGAGGACAAGTCATTTAGAAATGTTATAAATATATTTATTCTCAATATAAGAATATACTCTGTAGTACTATATATTCTTGGATAACAAACAAGAATATTGTATCAATTCCATCCTATGTCATTCTCACCCATTATCATTAGGACAATAGCACCACCAACCATCAGGAAAGCCTGTAGAGTATCCGTGTATATGACTGCTGTTAGTCCACCTGATGAGTAAAAACATATTATCAACTATTCTGAAACTACATGATATTTTATAGAAAGGGCCGATCACGACCAAAACGCGAAAATTAAATAAATCCAATTAGCTTTGCAGAAATTTTGATCATCGAATTTTCTACTCTGTAAGTCTATAGACCTTTACCTGTAATTGTCAAAACTGCTGTGATGGCGATTAGAATGAAAATGGATAAGTAGAGATCCCACCCAAGGGACTGTTGTATGAACAATGCACCTGTGTACAGATCCACCTACAATATTAGAGACCTTAGCTGGTATTTTTTACAACGTGAACAGAAAGACTTAGTGTATTTGTACCACATAAATCATAATATAATATTGCTGATTGAATTCTCAAAATTCAAATTTAGTTATACAGGCCATCGTATTTCGATCAACAGAGCGATCCTTGGCATTCAAGATAAACGTATGTACAATGCCAAACAAGATTAAACTATAAATAACATATATAAACTGATTTAATAAATGTATAGAAATTCCAACAGGAAAATGATGTTAAGAGTCTCTCGAATTCCAACACGTTTTAGATACAGTTTTGTGTCAAGTTAGAAACCTTACCGAGCATTTCGTAAATATGTACAAGACAAGCGAAAGTAGGGCAAAATACACCCTCAGTCGCGAACCGCCAAACCGTTTAGACAGATACTCAGGCATTGTGTATGTCTGGAAATAAAAGTACTCAAGATGAATTAGATGCATATGGTCATACCACATACAGGAATGTACATATTGAGTTATGCAAATGTACATAGTTTCAACGAGTTAAATGTTCTTAACTATTTTTATTTCTGTTTGTTGTTCTTTTAAAAAGATCTAAATTCTTTAACAACTTACAGCACACGCGATGTAGACAGGAATAAATACCCAGCCCAGCAACTGAAGTAAAAGGATGGCCTATAAAATATAAAATAGCATTATCACTTACATGAGCCATGGTAGATTTCGTTAAAATAATCGATGACCTACGACTTATATTCTACTCATAACAATTCGATTTAATAATATTGGTGTAGGAAACTAGATTATTAGTATAGTAAGATGTTATTATTATCAGGGAAGCCACACGCATTTCAAGACAACTTATACGTGAACGTGCAGAATTGAATAATAGTTAAACGATTGGTTCTCCCCTTTCGATTTGTATTATTCATTTTCCAGATTGAGAATAGATAGGAAAAAGTTATAGGAAAATAAAAGATCCTTGGGACAATTGATAGAGGGACTGTAATTCCTGGGTGTCATGACACGTCCACGTACACTTTATCTTTAAAACGCGCATTTTAACCTCCCAATAACCTCTGTATTGTCTATACTCACATTGAACTCCCAAGCTCCTACTCCTATTCCCCCGGCTGCCCCCGAACCAGACAGCCCTATGAAGTGCTCACTGCCAATGTTGCTGACAAACAGGGAAGCCCCAACCTAGAAACATAGAAATCATCTTTGTAAATAATAAACTTAAGAATGCGGTTCGTTCTTTGCATTGTTACAGATTTTGTCAACAAAGAACCAAAAACGGAGTCATAGGTTTTGGGTCATCTTCGCACGCTCGGTCTTCACTGCGTTTATCATCGACCGACGGGAGCCGAGTGAACGAAGATGTTCTGGGTCGATATAAAGATGGTAGCACATTAAAAAGAATATTTCTATCCTTTTATTTAGCCTAAGTAGAGTATGGATGTAGTGCGCTGCGAGAAGATTCAAAGAAAATGTAATTTTACAATACTTTTAGGATTGGGAGGAAAACGTTGTTGTAATCTGAAAAACTTGCTCCCAGCATTTTACGCCCTGTTTAGTTAGAGTAAATAGTCCAGGGTCTTGAAGCAAGACTAATTCATTCATTAATTCTCAATTTGTGCATTTTGCATTTTGACCCGATTATGTCTGAAATTTTCTATTGGATTGTGTGGCACTAATTCCATATTTTTACATTAGTTTGATTTTTACTCAACAAAGAGACTCTTTTACAGAACAAATTATATCAGAAAAATATCTAAAAAGGAAACTTACCGTAACCCATACCATATTCCTTCCGGCGAGAAAGTAGCCACTCAGTGTCCCTCTGCTTGCGCGACATGATGCCTGCAATATATATTCCTAATTTTACAAATCAACAGGAGGCATGACACCACAGTGTACTTATACTACATCGTAGTCTGCTACTGGCAGATCCTCTCCAAGAAAAAACTCTTGGAAGCTATTGGGGACGTAGAGTGGATTGGTTGCTTACGTCCAGGGGACAAGGAGAGATATATAAAGATGTCTCTGGGACAAGTTAGTAAACAAATCCATGGGACAAGTAAACGATACAAGTAATCCAAGTAAATAAACTGGAAAGGGAGAACTAATCCCCAGAGGACCACATTTCTACTGGTTAACGTAAGTTCTCTTAAAAGCGTAGCTTAATCTCCCTATTGAAGAATCGTACGCACTCATTCTGATACTCAGACCATCTCTGCTATGCACAAGAATGCATTCTAGAAGGAAACTGAGAGAAGGCTGTGATATCTCACGATGGTACGCACTATGTTAAAAGAAATCATCAAGATTTTAGTTAGAGTTTTGAGGGGAGGGAGAAATGATTTTTTGATACATTCAACAACAAACTACCGATCTTGTTCCTGAGAGACACTTTCTTCCTTGATTAATAATTTGTATTTTGTTTTGATTGCAGTTAAAATGATTGCCATAATTTAATGGTTTGCTCAAGATGCTCTATTATAGAGTGAAACATATTTATCAACTCCTACACACCCATTGGAACAGATTTATGAGTATACTAGTAAACAGCCGAATCACAATGTCACCTGGTCACATAAAAAAACTCAAGTGAACTTATAATATTATTTTATGTAGTAAACAAACGTAAGTACAAAATGTCATCGACTGTATATTCAATGTACTGGGAACTGTTTGTGTTTTAATGCTCGGAGCTCTAAATAAATTCATGTTGACTATATAATGCCTTGGTCACATAGGCTCCGATTTTCACTACGGCGCCCGGCCGATGAGTATTTTGTTCAAAATCGGCCGGCGAGCCCGGGCATCGTACGGGCGCCGGGCGATGATCGCCACTCATCGGCCGATTTTTAGACATCGTACGGGCGCCGGCAGAGTTTTATCGCGGAGATAAAAGTTGCCGATGTCTTGGCGATTTTTTCTCAACCAAAGTCATCGGTACCTACCCGGCCGTGTCCCGTCCGGTCATCGTACGATTATCTTACGGCGCCCGGTGGCATCGCACGGTCATCTTGGGATTTTGCGTGCTGATAATAATGATTACTTATTAATTAAGTGATATAAAGGTTTTAAAATTAATGAGGTAAGGAATTATAATTACTACACACTGTCAGAGATTTTTTATAAAACATAAATGGAACGATTAGGCTAAAAATTTGAATGGCTGGATGGGTGGGTTGGTTGATCTAGTCGTTCTTATATTGACATTAATCGTGTATGTCTGCCATACGCATTGAATAGAGTGATACATTTTTATGCGCATATTCACTCATGCATATACCATTACAAATCATTTATTTTAAAAATCTTCTGAATGTTTTTGTGAGTACAGTATTTTCAAGGGTCACAATTTTAATACGAAAGTTCACTGTCTCAATTACAGTTAATATGCCAAAGGCTAAGGATAGAGGGGATAAGGCCAATGGGCCATATAATTTCATTTATTTATTGTACCAATAATCCCTTAAGGGCAAATGTATATGATATAAATATGAGGAAGGCCTTGGGAAGACAGGTGGAAAAAGAAAATAACAATGCTAGTGAGCTGGTGGATTATGAAGATTTAGGTCCACTTGAAATAGAAGAAAAAATGCCAATTTCTTTGAAGATAGGCCATATTTTTATGACCAAACAAATTCTCCTTACGAGAACAGACAAAAGAAAGATGCAGAAATATGGAATTTTGCTTATGGCATCGGATGGACAGGTAGACATAGTATTTGTTTATATGAAAGATCTAAAAATTAATTAAGGTCAGGGTGCACTTTGATGAAAAGACCACGTCCAGTATGGCAAGTGATTTTAGACGGTCATATCTTTCACCATGAGTACTTTCTGGGCATAAATACAGTGTTTTTATTAAAACAAGATGTTTTCTTTCAATTGAAGTACCCATGATAGTAAAAATATCAATCAAACAATTTGAAAAATTATGAATAGGGACCCAATGTCAGCATTTTTTTCTAAATATTGAACCTATTTACTCAAAAGAGGATCTTCTTTTTCTGATTTTTATTGCATGGAAACATTATTATCCTGGAAGTCCTGTCTATCGAAGTATTTCGTTTTCAAATCTTGCATTCACGCCATGTGGAACAGTCATACTGGGTCATACAAGAATTTAGTATAAATCTAGAGGCCTGTAGATCGACCGATGTCCTGGCGGGTGCCGTACGGCCATCGGCAGATAGCCTTGCGATACCCGTGCGATGTCTTTCAGATTATATTGATTGCGGGCGCCGTACGATGCCTGTACTAATGTGACCATACTCACGATTAGATCAAGACATCGGTGAAAAGTCACCGGCGCCCGGTCGATTTAGAAATCGGCCGATGACTACTCATCGGCCGGCGCCCGGCGGCTATGTGACCTAGGCATTAGGTATCGTCAACTGTACGTACCGTTATTCCTATGCCAATGACGAGGACAAAGTAAACTATTACGACGACAAGGTCCCAGGTTTCCAATCGTTGCTCATTCATACTCAAATCAAATCTCGCGATGCTCCTCCAGACAACCAGCTCTGGATCGCTCTGCAACTTGCACCTCTCGGATCTCGCTTAGTTCTACTTCATGTGGATGTTACTCCAAATCTACCTCAAGGGTTTGATGTTTGATTCGCACTATGCTAATGGTATACAAGGATGGTGTTAACGATGGTGGTTTACCTGCATAATTCAGCGCGTGAATCTCTTCGAGAATGTTCAAGGCGAAATGCTGCTAGTTGTATTTGTCAATACTCAGTTTCGTAGTGTCATTTATTCAGGTTAAACCTACATAAATGCATATTGATCAAATAAAGCCTAATATTACAGTTTTTTGTACCTTGTCTTCCCAACTATAATATCTGAACTTCCCAATTATGATATCAGGATTTATGAGACATTGAGAGAAAAGATGTTCTCATAATTTTGCAATTGTTTACAGTGCTCATTTCGTTCTCATGCCTATTTTGAAAATCTTTTTTTAATCCAGGTTATGGTTTTAAGATAACTTAAAGATCCTGAACATACAAACTTTTTTTTTAATTTTAGTGAATTTGAATTTCTTTTATTCTGCTAATGTTTCATTTAACTTCAATTCCTTCCATAACATACACGGACATATATTTTGAATTTTTAGATAATTGGATTTTGTAGGGGACGCATTAGCACTTTTTATTGTTAAGACTATCAAGTCCTACACTTGTTCACTCTTAAAATATTTAATCATGCAGCACGTATATTTTCGAGTGTTTGCCGTTTTTATTTATTTTTTTATGTTTTTATGTTATAATTGCGGTATGTTCACTTTCTCTCATATTGGCAAAAAATATTTTTAAAAATCCAAATACTTATTGAACGATTCGCATAATTGATATGCTTCTATTAACTGATATTCTAAGACAGATCTGGGCGACCTCTATTTTAGCAAAACATTGATTCTCTCAATAATAACTTGATAGATCTTAAAAGTAAAAGACACTCCAGAGAATCATATGATCAGTGCTGACTTTTGACCTAAACAAACAGATAACATTGTTGTATATTATGTTGTCAAAATCTCACGTGTATAACAGATAATGACACTCGCAAAATGAAGCACTGCAAAGTTAAACAAATATGTGCATTTTTGACATTTATATATTTCTTGGGAGTCGGGGGACAACATGGTGAAATAGCGGTTCCCTCTGATGGACCGATCATCTCTATATGTGGTATCCCAGGATATGACGTCAGTAATCTCACGAGGTACGTAGGCTATTTGACGTTTAGTAAAGTTTATGTTCTTTTTGTAAAACTTATGTAGTAAAATTCGATTGAACTGAAAGTTCAGTGCTGGCATCCCCTTCCCCACCACCCCATTTTCAATTTGTCCCTGGGATACTTGATATGATGGGATTTTGACGGGATTATGGACCGAGGCTTGATCCAAAACCTATAACCTCCTGGTGGTGGCATGACCATTACAAATTGGAGACATACGCGTTACAGTCTCCGACGTCCAATCTTGGTGGTGACATAAAACGCATCTACTCATTCATTTCCAGGGCAGATTTCTGGGTATTTGCTCAGAGCGGTGTTTGCCTAGGGGGCAATGCAACGGACTATTGTGCCTTCTACTTGGCCTTTTGTAAGCCATTGCTCTTGGACACAAATTGTTCTGGAGAGAGTGCTTGTCAGCAAAACTCAAGTGGGGCATTCAGCATTGGAGGCTACGATGTAACGGGCCCATTCAAGGAAAGTAATGGTGAGCTTATTTAGTTCAGTGCAAAATGTTTTACTGTCCCCGGGGATAACTGTCCATCCAACTCGTATGAGCTGTGCATGAGGTTCAAATTGATCATGATGATCTGCCTTAATTCCTTTCAAATAAAATGCCAAATCATGAAAAATCTTTTTTTCAGATTATGAGGGCTTCTACACAAAATTCACAAATGGTGCACCTACGCACAACAGCAACCATGAACCCTGCAACGTCTCGAGTACAATACAATTTTCATGTAATAGGGATGTAGGGTGGCTGCCCATTGAGAGACCTGGACCTAACCCAGTGCCCTCCCAAGTACCTGGGCAGATCTACGTGTATTATAACCACGAAACGTGCAATGTAAGTTCAATAGAGGCTTTGCTATAAAGATTTGAAATCTCGTTGTAGTCTCACTTTTATTTAGATTTTATGAAATTTGCATATTGTATATGATTCACACGGGCGTAGCCAACTTTCAGTCAGGGGGGGGGGTGCGATCGGCAAAAATGTTGGTTTTCAGTCGATTTTGGCATTAACAAGAGATTTGTTTTGAATTGATGCAACTTCCTTCAAAGTAGAGCTAGAAGCTTCAAGTAAAAAGCATTTTAAAGCTCTTTTCTTCTTCTATCTCATGGCTATGCGTCATAAACTGTCCATTGAATGCCATGTACGTAGTTATGTCAGGCTATACATTTTTCAAGAGTTTGTTTTGCTCTTATAAAGAGTCGTCTTTATCCTAATCTACGAGACTCTGACCCTCATTTAGTCAGGCTATACAATTAAGTTGAAATATGAAAAGGGAACACATAACTTTAATATCAATCAGTCAATCAATTATAAACAGTTCTTAACAAATATTTTG
The DNA here is from genome assembly GCA_903813345.2 of Owenia fusiformis. Classification (NCBI taxonomy): domain Eukaryota; kingdom Metazoa; phylum Annelida; class Polychaeta; order Sabellida; family Oweniidae; genus Owenia; species Owenia fusiformis. The sequence goes on from CAIIXF020000010.1 coordinate 9,441,738, forward strand.
GGAACTTATTTTGGGTTCTATAATCGTTTATCATTTTGCCCAATGTTATTTCTTGGGTCCTATATGTGATTGTCGTCCTCTGCTCTTAGGAGTTAATTCATTATTAATTATTTCAAAGTATTTTTGTTTTAGTATTTAATGACATTTGAGTTTGCTGGGGCATGCTCTCTAGTACCTTTGCCCGTCAGGTTTCTGAGCATTGGGTCCATGCTTATCCTCATGTAAGTATTTCTCAACATTAACGGATGGTGCTGCAACTTTTGGATATAATAGATACCACTTTAATTGCAATATATACACAATTTCAGCTGATTTGAAGAATATTATATCTATAAACTTAGAGCATATAGTGCATTGCTTCTCGGACAACCCTCGTATATGTGTTTGTATGGGGTATTGGGATAATAGCTTCCAAAACATAAGGTATAAATTCTCAAAAACCTAAGGTAGAAGGTATAAAGATTTTTCAAAACAAATTCATGTATAGTTTGTGAAAGCTCATATGTTTGTAGATTTAAGACATTACAAACGTCTCTCTCTCTCTCTATGTTGTTTCGTTACAGGTTTTGTACCTTGTAGTTATTCTCGAAATAGCCTTACGTTGGAGGGAGGGGGTGAAACGCAAGAAATTAATGCGTGACTACTAAAACAACATTTTAAAACATTTTTCAATGTCATTATCATCCATATTCATGCGATTTGTGTGAATGTCCAACTTAAAAAATGTTTAACATGCTAAACTGTTGAAATGGCGTGTGATAATCTGTTTTATTTGTATGTGCTTCTAGCTGTCTTGCAAGTTTTATATTATACTTCTCACTTGGAGCTCTGTATAACTCACTCCGAGGAAAAACAGGAAGAGACGTTCCGCCCAATGCTGCTTTTTGGGACGACCTTCCATATTTGGTTTGGGTAAGTTGCCTTGATCCTCTTTGTAAAACTTTAATGGATTCTATTAAAATATTTTTGATGCACCCCCTTTCTAACGAAAGAAAGTAGTTTTTGAATTTCACACAATCCTTATTTATTCGCAATTTCAATGGACTTGCTAATAATATTTTGTTTTCCATTTCAGGATGGGGTGAAGTTCTCATATAGTTCTATCAGAAACATTGGGAACCACAAGGAACAAACAAAATATGAACCGATAGAGGGAGACTGATGTAGCATTAGCAGTTGAAAGCCATGCTCAAGTTCTCAAGTACAATCCAAATGTAACATTCGAACCCTTAAATGAACAATTCGAGTGAGTTATGCAGTATATAGAGTACATCATGTAGTATTTCATATCTCGGACACTAAACCATTTTCAGGATTCTACGAAATTATGTAAATATGTATTATAGTTCTTTTTTGTAATAATGTTAATATTTCAAATAGAGGTTGTTTAACGAATAAAAATTATTGTGGATCTTATTTAGAGGTTAAATATTATACAGGGTGGTCAAAAACTGCAGCCCTGCATTTGTCCTGATATCTTTGTCATTTTGCTATTTGGCACATTCGTATCTCATTTAGTTTGAAATTGTATTTAGGGAATACACTTCATTGTAAATGTTATGGTCATGGAATATGTAGGATGGTAGGTTAACTGAATGATGTACAAATGTACCAAATATTTTTGAGTAATTTCCTAAGTTGATAAAGATATTCGAGTTTCTTGTCCACCCTGTATTACAGAAGAAACGCCATCATATCGACCAAGGATTTAGACCGATTGTCAATTTGATTGAGGATTCGGAAATGGATATGATACGGTATTAATTACAAGTTTTGGTAAAACCAGAATTGAATCAATCGAACATTTTCTTTGTCATTGTGAGTTGTATGTTGAAGAAAGGTTAGCACTAAACGAAATCTATGAATATAACGATACAAGTAGTGTTAAAGATCTGATCTTAAATTGTACAAACAACGATCTTGCATTGCAAACTGTCTTAATAATTCATTCAATGTATATCAAGAGACAAGCAACGCTCACAACTTCGCTCATTTCATAAACATGAGCAAATAATTTATCTATTTTCATATTTATGTATTAACTCCCAATTAATGTACAATTGTTACTCTCTTATATAAGAGGTAAATAAAGAATACAATACAATACAATACAAGAATTTTAAAATGTTGATTTTATTCGTATTTCCCAGGGAAAAGTCGTATTCATACAATCACCCTTCTCTCGAGGTCAAATAATTGTATTTTCCTCGACAAAGGGTAATGTTATGTTCCTCACTTAACGCATATCACTGTGTTTCAGAAAATTCCATATACACTCTAAAAAAGCATCCTTCGAACTCAGGGATCTAGACGTCATCCATTCTGTTACTCCCCTCTTAGAACAGAGTGGATGATCTCCCCGCGATCGGAGAATGGAAAAACTGTTTTTTCTGTATGAGGAAATTATACGTTTTCGCATATTCTTATGATACTTAATCCTGATTGGCCGTTTCCTTGCCAACCTAGTTGCAATTGTTTGTTTTTGCACTTCAGCAAACCGACCGGACTTGATAATCACGATTGTTTCTCAAATTAGAATCCCAATCGTCTTTATCAAATAATTATCCAACGGGACTTCAGATACGTTTGTCATGAAGAGTGTGTGCCAGGTTCCGGAATAGACTTGTTAAAGGGGTTTTCTCATGAAATATGAACGTTGGAGTAATTTTTACAAGGATAAGGAATTTACCTTATGCCGTCTCTAGACCCCCTCCTCTCTTAAACGAGGCTGTATTTAAAAATGGCTAAGGATACTTTCAATAAAACATATTCGACATAAATAACATGATAAGTTCTTGCCTATGCATGACATATACAAAATATACAAACGAGATTTTGAAACGTTCCCCGTATGGTGACAAAATGTATAGAATTATACAACTAAAGTTGAGCACCTGGCCTGGAACTTATCATGTGTTACATTATACCGATATGATTCTTTATCATCGTTTATCACAATTATTGCATCTACTGCTAGATCAGACCAAACTAATCATCGAGACAAGAACATCTAGTCTTTGACGCTCCAATTCAACATTAGGGCAGCGTTTCAAGAAGCTGGAAGGTAAGATATTTTATAGTCATCGTCTTTAGCTAAAAGTCTTTTAAATGATTGAAGAAACACATTTTTGATGGAGGCCTATGACAGATGGTGCAAACAATTTTAGGCAGTCATATTTTTGTCAGTGTATATCTTGTGACCATACATTCTCTTCGAGAAAGGTAATGAAATTATTTCGAAACGTAAATTAAACCCAAGATTATACAATACATAGATAACATATCTACTTTTTCCAAAATGTCGTATCTATTTTCTGGAAAACTCTGGAAAACAAATTTTTCCAATTGATATTCAAAATGTTTTAGAAATGATAATTAGTAAATCTTGGTATAATAACAAAGCGGACTATCCATGTATTATTTAGACATAAAAGTTAAATGCTGATTCAAAGTATTGATAACAATAACAATCAAAATTAAATTGTTGTAAATGCAAAATGACGTAAAATATGGGCCTTGTAAGAAAGACCTTTTCAGAGGTTGTGCCAATTTAATACATAAAATACAATAAATAACATTGAAAACGAAACATCGATTGGGGAGACACAGTCCATGGTAATTTCGGTATGGTTATACATGTACAGTCAGTTTTTGCTTTTGATTATTTAAAATTCACACAGTGATTACATCACGACTACAATAAGTTTGTTACAATTAATATGGATGGAAGATAGCATCGGGGTAATGTAATGGGCTCAATGTTTTGAACGCAATATAATTAATAATTTTTCTGATATTTTGCATGTTACGTTATATTCTCCTCATTTTCATATTTGATTCTTGAACTCGTTAACACGGTGGTTAAGGAGAATGCATTTTAAATGTTATAGGGAGCCAGGGCGAATCATAAATAATTCGTTTTTTCCCATACTGAGCGTCTGTAGTTGACTGTGAAACGCACTTGACGACTTAGCCTTATCTCATATGTTCTAACACCTAATCATGGAGACGAGATTAATTCTAAATTCGGTGTCCTACTGTTTGTTCTCCCATTGATTGAATAACAATGTAAGCAACACTTTGTAATCAAGAGATAACCAACTGACGATGTGTGGATCACTTCAGGCCCACCCTGTCGCACAGCTTCAAGAAATGCTCCAATTTTAGGCGACTCCTCAATTCATTTTGATAGGCCGACTCGCTTATTGCATCCACCAAGAAATTTTGAAGCTTTGCGTATAATTGTTTTTGCTATTTATTCTTATAACCTCATGCATTTCCTAAAGTTGCCTAAAATTCGGATCTTATTTTGAGACCAGCGTTTGGAACCTCTGCACAAAACAATAGTAAATAGCATAATACTGATTTTTCTCAATTTTATTTTGTGCAGGTGTTCCAAGCAACGGTTACTATGGCAACAAAATGCGTAGTCATTGGAGATGGTCTTCCTTTGTTGGACTGTATCCGGATTATCCATACGAGTGGTTTAAAAGTACTCGCAACATTCAGCAATTCAACTGATGTCCAGAACTGGTGTCAACAGCAAGGAATCAATGTTTTCTTACGGGATGCTGACCTGTTCGAAAACCTCAAGAACGAGAGATTTGATTACTTATTCAGCGTGTTTAATCAGCGAATTTTGACCGAGGATGAACTCCAGCTTCCGGCTAAATACGCCATCAATTACACCAATGCGCCATTGCCGAAATATGCCGGGGTCCATGCTAGCTCTTGGGCCATTCTTAATAATGAGGTCACCCATGGCGTAACTTGGCACCTCATGGACAAATCAATCAATACTGGAGATATTGTGATTCAGGAAACTGTCCAAATATCAGAAGATGATACGGCATTTAGTCTCAATATCAAATGCCAGGGTGCCATGAGGTCCTCACTCCAAGCTCTCCTCATAGATATCAAGGCCGATCATTTGAAGTGCACTCCCCAAAACTTAGCGAAAAGGTCATACCATTCATTTCGAGACTCACCAATAAATGCGGCAGTTATCGATTTCAAAACTACATCAGAAACTATCCACCGATTAACCAGAGGATTGGATTATGGCCAAGGAGAAAATGACTTTACAAATCCAAAGATTGTGACACCAAACGGACACGTTTTGATAGTTTTGTCTTGTGCATTGCTCAGTGGTGATAAAGGCGAGTCAAAACCTGGTGTTGTACGATCTATCGAAGGAGATTGTATTGTTGTTTCCACCCAGGATTCACATATCGAGCTGACATTGGGAGAGCCAGATGGTAGGCCCATCAAGACAGATGGTATCAAAGTGTATGGCGTCCATGTTGGTACTGAAATGCCCTCACCGAACATCTCAAAACTGGATGAACTTGGTTTACTGCAAACTACTGAACCGTACTGGAGATCGATTCTTGATACCTATCAACCAACCGAGTTCTTTCGACAGCAATACGTAGACCACACGGAATTTAAAGATGCCGATATGTACACGGAGACAATTTCTACATCAAATGAAGCGATGGAACTCTGTAGGAAACTTAAAGTATTAGACAGTAGTGACGCCATAAAGGGGGCGCTTGTGACATACATTGGCCGTGTGTGTGGTAAACATGATATTAATATTGGCTTAGGGTCAATGGACAGACAAGTTGATGTTGATTCTAGTATCAAGACGCTCTACGCAGAAATAGTTCCTTTTTTGTTCTCTGTGGAGAATTGTTCCGAGAAGACAATCGTTGATGCAATCAGTGACGTAAGCATCAAGATAAACAATGCTTTGAAACAAGGATCGTACGCACTTGATGTCTACAAGCGCTTTCCGAGGCTAAAATACAAAGATCGAATCCCAAGACATAATATTGTGTTAGCAACATCAACTGATGAAGTCAAAGCACAAAAGCAGGCCAAGAATTTACTCAAATATTCAAGGCTAGTGCTTACTATCTTGCCTGGCGGTGATATCGTTGTTAACATCAACAACACTATACTCCAAAGTAACCCATTCATCATTGAGCATATGAGACGGTTTAGATTCTACATACAGAATATCATGGCCCTTGACAACGATGCAAAACTCCCGGATGTACACCTTCTGAATGCAAAGGAGCTCAATGAGTATCTGACCAATGTAGCAATGGACCCTCCCCAAGAAGCGATAGATCAAACTCTCGATAACATGTTCCTCGAACAGTGTGAGAAAACTCCAAATGCAACAGCTGTTGTATCGAACGAAAAAATGGCAACGTATGCCCAGTTGCGAGATGCTTCAAAACCCTTATCAAAGTTCATACAGCCGATATTTGGAGACACTTCTAAGGAACGCTCAGTTATAGGACTGTATATTCCAAACTCATGCGAATACGTTGCTGTCCAGCTCGCTGTTCTAATGAGTGGCCATGCGTTTCTGCCTCTTCCTGTAGAATATCCCCAGGAGAGAACTGAATTCACAATCAATGATGCCAAAGTGAAGCATGTCATTACCCTGCGGAATTTATACACTGACGTCATCTCTAATTTCAAATCATGTCATGGAAAAATGACCGTTGTACCAAATTTCGGCATATGCGAGGACTTTGTTATTCTTACACGTGATAACGTCGACAGGGAAACAGAGGAGCTCTGCCAAGCCAGAGTGAACCAAAAGTTAGCATATGTGATTTATACTTCTGGGTCGACCGGCGTCCCTAAAGGTATCCAGATATGTCATTCTGGTGTCTGCAACGCCATTGATTCATGCATTCGGGTCTTTGGCATGAGCTCTAGTGACACAGTAGCTCAGTATGGCTCGATCGGTTTTGATGCTTCCATAGTGGAGATCTATATAGCTTTGGGAGCAGGGGGAAAGATTGCTATCTTCAATGATCAACAACGAATAGGAAATGGCTTTATTGAAGCAATGAAAATATTTCAAATCACGACAATTGCCATGACTCCTTCTACTTTGAAACTCTATGATCCCTCGGATTTTCCAGACTTGAGGGTGATAATATCGTCGGGGGAAGCATGTGACAGGCAGACAGGGGAAGTGTGGTCTGGACCAAATAGAACACTCTATAACGGCTATGGACCAACAGAAGTATCAATTGGAGCAACCCTATATGGGTACAACCCCGAGACATCAGCTGAGTACAACGATCTACCCATTGGGAAACCCTTCTCAAATGTTTCTATTTTCCTGCTAGACGATTGCCATAAACCAGTACCCGAGTATGTTCCTGGTGAACTACTTGTTGGCGGAATAGGAGTGAGTCTTGGATATCTAGGTCACGCTACTGATAGAAACAAAGACGTCTTTGTCCCCAATGTCCTAGGACCAAAACCCAAATATTTGTACAGGACTAACGACGTAGTATTTCAAGATAAATATGGCGATGTACTTTATGTTGGCAGGAGGGACAAGATGATCATGTTTAGAGGTCAACGAATTGAACTGGGAGATATTGAAAGAGTCTTTATGCAGCAGACAGAAGTCGAGTCAGCTGTTATAGTTCTTCATGATGGAAAACAACAGGGGGACGAACCGTTCTTAGCTGCATTTGTGTCACCAAGTCACGTGAATATAGCTAAACTGAAACTATCTGTGTCCCAAACATTACCACCAGACACTCGCCCGACCGTCATCAGACCAATTAATGTGAACGAACTGCCCAAAACTGTGAATGGAAAGATTGATAGAGATATGTTGGCCAAAGATGGGAGTGTTTACAACTTTGTGAATGCAGCTGATGACGCTGAGAAAGATAACATGGGAGAGACGGAAGAGGGAATTGCTAAGATATGGAGCAAACTCCTGAAACTACAACCTGAAGATGCTGCTGGTATTAATAAAGACAGTAGTTTCAGAGAGTTGGGTGGAAACTCGTTGTCTCTCATTCTCTTACAAAAAGCTATCAAGAAGGAATTGGAAACTGATTTATCATACTTCGAACTGATAAGCTCGGACATTCTTGGAGCACTTGCGACTAAAATCAAGGAAAAACGAATTGAAAAACCGAGCGAATCTGATGACCTTCAAAACATGCCAGTCGAATTGAAGAAAGAGCTTCTGACACTGCGTCAAATGTGAAATTCCAAGCAATTTCTAGACGTGCAAAGATAGTCTAGGAACTCCGCGTATCTAGAGATTCCAAGACGTGTCAAGAGGTGCAAAGACCTCGCGTGTAAAGAGCGTGTCGAGAGTTTTGATATCTCTTTGCACAGTCTTATCAAAACAAACAGTATAATTAGACCGGCCACATGTTGTTATGCCCTATAGTCGCGCTTAATTATACTTTACTAGGATTGGAATATAACAATCATTTTAATTTCGTGTTAATAATAATTTGTGTTTTTTAAATCATTATCAAAATAAAATTAATTTAAAAGTATGCGTGTGCGTGTAAGTATAGGCAATAGCTTAGTCGAAATGAGTAGATGTGTGCAGATAGAGATCGCCTATGTATTTTGCTAAATCTGACATTTTTACAGGATCATGTTAAAGATCAAATGAAAACAAGAAATGTGTTTTTCTTAGGTTTATCTACCCTGATTTCGAGTGATTTTAACTTGGACGCATATTCCTAGATATTAAAACAGTTTGAATAATTAACAAAGTCCACTTTGAACCGTGTCAATCAAATTGTCAAATATGTAGATAGCACATGCAGGCCCGAATACAGGGGGGATAGATTGGTTCTAGCGACCCCCCCCCCCCTCCGTGACCAAAATTGCATTTTTTACCCCATACTGAGCACCTTTTAAATTATTTTGCTCATTTTTGAACTAACATTGCCAAAAGTAAACTCCCCCTGGAATTTCTTAAAAAAGTAACACACCCCTTGGCAAATCCTGGCTATGGGTCTGAAACGCCTGAAACATGCTCTGATATAATGAGGCATATTCTGTGATCTGAGCATATCAGATGGGAAGAGTTATGAATGTCAATAAGTGTGATTGTTATCATGTAATCATCTACCTTAATGTCAATACATTACATAATGTAGTAAGGCATTGTACATGTATTTAACAACAGGCACATCCTTCTTCAAAGGACTTCATTTATACTTGTAAAATACCCTTCCAGTGAGGATGCAACAGGCACAGTTACACAAGTTTTATGACCCCAATTAGATGAAATATGAGCTGGGATGAAAGATCTCAAAAATCAAGGGCTGGGAAGATTTGAGATGTCATGGTTTACTATCATGACGCTGAAACATGTGTCGCTTATTGTCACCTGTATTGATCATGATGGGGCGACGGCAGTGCCCCGAGTCTTTTTGATCTGTTTAATCTTATTAGTTACTATTTAAAATTGAATAATTTAGGACCCCGGAAGCAAAACAACTCTTTGTTATGAAAGGAATACACCACCCGGACAGAACCCCTCATGTAAACCATCTATAAATACCTTTGAAATCAATTTGATTTTCGATCTACATCTGAATCTCAGATGGAGAGTACTCTTTGACAAGATCAACATTTAAAAGTGTAGGAAAGTTTTGATAAAGATGTTTAATAGCTAATTATTCAGACATATTGTTCTTTCATGTTGACGATGATGATATTTGCAATTTTGAATTTTGAATTATTTTGAATGCAAATGTACTCAAGTCCCGGGACTCAAGTACTATATCCTGAGTTCTGCCCGGATCCCCGAAAACGTTTAAAATCAAACTCGATTATTTAGCTAGACTTCAAAATAAGGGATTCAATAGAAACATGAAATCCATATCACTGTATAGATTGTGGAATTTCTAGTAATTTTTAGACGTGCTTAGCCGGTCTAGAAACTCTGCGTATCTAGAGATAGAGGAGGGGAGAGAGGGCTAATTTTATAGCTGAAATTAAAAATAGCTTATGATCTATAAATATAATATATGGTTGTTCTTATAATGAACAACTATTGGTTTAATATCTGATATGTGGACGGATATTTCTTGATTTGGTTTAAAAAGAAACTGAATGTAGGGTTGCAAAAATGAGGGAGACAAAGACGTTCGAAGGGTGGGGGTAAAATTTAATTAAAATCAAGCTAAGATAGAATGAGAATAAACATATCTGTTAGTTGCTCATGTAAACGAAAACAAATTAGAGGGTTCATTAGCACCGCAGACCAGATTTGCAAAATTGGGGGAGTGCATTTTCCCAGGATTTCAAACAATACTATATCTAAAATGTTGCCCCTCATATGCCTGGGTCATATTTGCTCCGATTCATCGGCCGGGGGCCGGCCGATTGAGTGTTTTTTCAAACATGAAAACAATTTTAAACAAAATACTCAATCGGCCGGAGGCCGGACGATGAATTTGAGCAAATGTGAACCAGACATTGCAAATTCCTTCAAAATTGAACTAGAAGTTTCAAATGAAAGCCATTCAAAGCTCCTTTCTTCTTCCTTCTCTATTGGTTAAGCAGGGGGGGTGCGATCATTCACGAATCGCACCCCCCCCCCCCCTGGTTACGCCTATGTGTTAAAACTTTACACAATATCAATATTTAAAACTGTATCTTGTAAGTGGCTTATTAAGCATCAGATCAATCACTAAGAACCCCTCTTATCTGCCGTTTGCGTTTGGAAGGATAAAGACAAAGGGGACGCGGCTACATGTATATCGCGATAACGTGAAATCTTTATGACATATCCCTTCACCCTCTACACCAATATTCTTAACACCACTTATTAAAGGATGTATGCATCAAGGGGTAGACATCATTCAAAAGACATAAACATGACCGGGTCGGTCAGGGGAAGGTTTGCATACGATGCAATTTGTACATGCAAGCTCATTTTTCACATATAAATTAATAAAGTCGATTCCTTGGGAATACGTTATTGGGTTTATTAGCGTAACGAGGAGAAGCGGTGGGTTCGCACCCTCTCCTACAAGCAATAAAAGGTACCATAAGGTAGAGGAAGAAAAGAGCATTAAATTGATTTTTTGTTTGAAGCTTCTAGCTCAGGTTTGAAGGAAGTTGCATCATTTTCGTAAAAATTCAAAACGACTGAAAACCTAAAATATTTTGGTGATTGCATCACCCCTCCACCCGACTGAAAGCTGGCTGCGGCCCTGGGGTTTTATCGAAAACTATATCGTCAACATTTTATCATTATGCGGAAAGTCCAATATGAAATCTTAAATGGTAAATATGTTGCATTTATGGAGGGAATTCCACTGTAAACTATAATGTGAATGTTTGATATGAATACTTCCATACAACCATCAATATCCATTCTTTTGAAATAAGATGTTACAACAAAGGGAATATTGAAAACTACAGTGGTAAGAGCATCTTTCTGACTGCTAATTATGTGTATCAACATTTTGATTGCACCTCAGCTGGAGATTAAATCTTATAATAATTTGATCAAAGGGATTGTAATTTTCCCCAATTCGCTTTCCTATGTTACAATCTGTATACTTGTTATATTGTGAGCGGTATGTGTTGATAAACCAAAAAGATATGTTTTTTGGATATCAACATTTAGAAAAAAGTGTAAGATACCATTCTATATGTTTATCTTAGTGTTTAGCATAGGTAAGAATGGGGGATGGGCTGGCGGGGGTCCGTCTTTGAATAATTCCAAGGGTTCATATATTATCACAATTTTGCTACAAAATCACTTGGAAAGTGCATGATTTGAACGATTATTTGGCCAAGGCGTCCGCTATTAACATGAGTATGAATTTTATAAAAAAAATTACTTGAATCAAAATCGAAGAATTCCTTGCCCCGTGTGTTCACCATTCACCCCGGGGGTTCACACTCGGCTCAGGTGGGGCACCTTTTTTACATTTGGTATGTCAAGCCAATGGACCCACATTTTAAGACAGATTTTTCCATTTTCTGGTATAAGAATCGGTGTGGAAAATATGTTACCCCTCAATTGTGGTACGGCATTGGTCCCGGGGCATTGGTCTAGTTGTTACACATATCCTTCATTTGAGGTTGTTTATGATCATTTTACTCAAAGATCTGCCTTCTTCTCGGGGCATTCGATATTTCGAATGGCATTGGTCTTATATTCTGGATATTTGGTACCCGGGGGTATGGCATTGGTTCTATATTTGGATGTTTGACATGGCATTGGTCTTGTGTTTGGACATTTGATATGGCTTTTTGGGGTTTATTTTAGTTTATATGAGAACACATTTAATGCCACCCCCCCCCCAAATTACAAATCTACATCTATTCTCTCTATCCCAAAGGTGGATCGGAATCATGAAAAACAGATGCAGACTCGGGACAGTTGCAAGGGGGGCTATAATGGAGAAATTCGTTTTGATTTTGAGTCTAACTGAAATATTTTGTCACAAATATTAATTAAATACGCAAATAGCCTGTTTTATTAAATGAGACTAGGGCAAAAAATCTATTCATTAAATCTAAAGCCTAGACGATATCTTCTGTAATCAAGGTGGTTTTGGTACACTTCCGCAATTATAAAAACAAAAACATAGACTAAGTTATTAATCTTTTGTTATCATATCAGATTAAGTCAGTTTTGTCTCCGATTGTTATGCAGGTGTGTGTATCGACTCCAGTGAACAACATTAAGTGAATCAATCCTTGAAATTCCCAAATTCATTCCAAATTCTGGCCGTTAACCCCCCCCCCTCCCCCATGTCTCTTAATTACATTTATTTTGCAAATGATATATAAATTATAGATTAAAATATTTCATTTTCGAATTTCGAATTTAATATCAATAGTCAAACAAATTAAGTAGTATGCTACAGTTGGTTATCAATCGGAATTCACGACCTATTGATTACTCTTTAATACAAAATTTAACCATTTTAGAATGGGTAACTCACACCCCCCCCCCCGTCCATGTCCATGAAGTGCGTAGACTGACATAATAGTGTCATTTATTAATTAAACATCACTGATTTATGTTGAGACATTCAGTGCGATTGTTTCATTTCTTTGTTCAAAAAGTTAAAGCACCAATTAAATACATATTTTTATCACACAAAAGGGGCAGAATACTTGACCTTGTATCAATTTATATCCCGATAATTCTTTACAAGGGAATGTTTCTTATTAAAACATAAGCAGCGCCTAGGCGTCGATTGGGGGGGGGGGTCAATCCGGTGTTCTCAGGCTATGTACAGCCAAGTATCCTGTTTATGTAAAAACCCTACGTTCCCGAATCACAATCAGACAATTAATTAGTATATTTGCTGTGTCTAGCAATTGATCATAGAATTAGATGTTGCGAAAACTATGGGAACTTGTACCTGTCTGTTTATGGATAGGCTGGGAAAGAACAGCAGAGAGAATGGTACATTCGATTGAATATGCTTGTTTTGCCCAATTGTGTATTAAAATGCCCCTCATTTATCATATATTACAAGTTAAGTCGGCGATAATTTGTATTGACTTAACTTGAAACAAATTACTCCGAAATCCAAATACTCATCGAAAAGTAAGGTTATCTTTATATTAAGCTAATACAAAATAAATATATAAATAGGCCTGATGTATCAGTGTTTTCAAAGTTTATTGCACGTTTTATCCTTGAAACGCCTTTCTTTTTCTTATCATGATATGTATTTCCTTCAGTTAGGATCAATGCGTCGATTAGCATTGCCTGTAACTGATTTATATTTTCAAAAGGCGCCATGAAATTGCCAAAATGTTTAAATAAGTCAATATGTCAGCGTACATACAAAATAGTCTGTTTAATATTTGCTACATGTACTTGTTCCAAACAGTCTGCGAAAGAATGATTAAAAATATATCAATTAAAAGTATCAGAGAAAATACTTGCAATCGTTAAAATACTGTATGTATTGCTATTGGTAATTAGGTTAGTTGTTTACACATAATTATGTTGTTCAGTGTGCCAAGAGCGTGTCAAGAGATTCCATTAATTGTCACAGGGCGTGTAAAGACTTTTTGACATGGTCTTTACACGTCTTTGCACTGCGTGTGCCAAGAAGTGCAAAGAGGTGTAAAGAGTTGAATTCATCGCGTGTCAAGAGGTGTAAATAATTGGCACGTCTAGAAACCCGGCGTGTAAAGACCAGTTTCTAGACGTGTCAAGAGTTGGAATCCCATATTTCACGCAGTGTGAAGGACTCCACTCTAGACGTGAATGCGATTGAATCCTTGGCAGATAAAGAAAATGTAGTTGGCCCTCTTCAGTTGACAACCGATCCAATCAACATTCTCCTGACAGGCGCTACTGGATTTCTGGGGTCTTTTATCTTACATGGGATCATGGAATCTACAAATGCAATGGTCTACTGCTTAGCTCGAGGAAAGACTGATTCAGATGCGTTTAGTAGAGTGAAATCTGCGCTTGTAAAGTTCAGCAACTGGAAGGACGAGTACGAGGCTAGATTAGAAGTGATCAAGTCAGATCTTGCTGATGTCAACTTGGGGCTAACGTCTTCTCAATATGAGAAACTCTGTCTTAAGATTGACGTTGTCTTCATTAATGCTGCAAAGATGGACTTCAACTCCCCATACAGTGATCATAAAACCGCTAATGTTGAAAGTACATTGTCTCTTATTAAGCTAGCGGCCACCCACCACAAAAAGTTCCTCTTCTCTGTCTCCTCTCTGAATGTATTCCTCTTCCCATGTACCAAATATAAGGACTCGGCAAATGGTATGCCTGTACTAAAGGAGACAGATTTCTTCGAGGATCCGTCAACGCTAGTCGGTGGATATGGCCAGAGTAAATGGGCATCTGAAAGGCTGGTTCAGCAAGCTCTTAAGGTGCTTCCTGGTGGTGCCATCTTTCGACCAGCTAGAATAACCGGAAGGTCAACAGATGGAGCAGGTCCGACCAGTGATTTCTTCGCACTTTTCCTAAGAGGTGCCATTCAGTTGGGTTCCTATCCAACAGTCCAGTTCCCATTTGACTTGACGCCTGTTGACTATTGCGCCAAATCAATCACCCATATTATGACCAAAATATGCACCGACAGTACACATCACCCAACTGTCTTCCACCTAAACAACACCAGAGTCATCAAATTTCATGAACAATTTCAAGGACTCGGGCTGAAAGCATTGCCATTGGAGGAGTGGTGTGACGAATTCGACAAAACAGCCACTGAGAAGAATCCACTATACGCCCTTGGGCCATTTATCACAGACGCCTTCAGAATTGCAGATGGATACCGTTGGCCATTGTTTGATGATGAAAACACAATGCAAATATTGCCACGGGATATCAAAAACATTTTGAAACCAACCAAAGAACTTTTAGAAATCTGCTTCAAATTTTTGAATATTTCTCGTCGTTAAAAACTTATGTTTGGATGGTCACACTTGTCTCTATGTGAGCTCTTATAGTAGCTAGATCATTTGATTGATGATACTAATCACAGTGTACAATGAGGATAGTAGTTACGGTTTTTATTCACCGCATGTACACATTTCAAAATATGAACTTTATAAAATGGGATGAGCAATCCTTTCAGAGTTGATTCTTTTAATAATGTTTTTGTCACAATTCAAGTTATGTTTCCTGCATTTGCTGCATTCCTATTTCTAAAATAAAGCTAAATAATAGGCATATGGTGCATTAATGGGGAAATATTAATGTCAGTCTTATTATATACTATCTAGTAACAATTACTTTTATTAAATATGGCCTATCAATTCTTCAAAAGGGAAAAATAATTTACGACTTTTTATTTGTGTGAAAAGTTTTTTTGTATTTCGGAATTGTCAATTTTTGTTGCACTTATACTTGTACATTAAATAATATGCTTTACCCGTGTAAAATAAATAAAACACTTAAAATAATGCATATTGACTAATTATAAACAATAAGTAAAGCATTGAATATTCCGGATAATATCAGAGAAAGATAGTTACGTTTCCAATGTGTACAATTAGAAAGAAAAGTAGTTCTGAGTCTAAATCTACATATTTTTACATGACACTTGGGGATAACCACCAACCAGGCATGTGGCTACCAAGGCAACTGCCTCGCCAAAGTTTTTGTAAATTCACACATGGATAGGTAATGTGTGTCCGATTCCAGCCAATCCGAGCATAGAACTTTAACATGACAGCAGTGCATGAAATCATCAATAACGCATTTGTTGTGTATGGTTGTTAAGGTGATGAGATTGCAATTGATGCTTTAGCCAAAGACTCATTCAACTTCATTCAATTCAGGGGTTGTTTCCTAAACTTTGCATTCCCGCTGCGAGGCAATGCAAAGGTTTGGAACAACTCATTCATGGTATGATTCGGCAAATAATGCGTCCTTCAATTAAAGTCCAATGACATCAGATTCATCAGATATTCAGATTATATGCAATCTTAAAACACATGTTTTTGTCATTTCAGTTGCTTGTAAAATTACAAATCATGGCTGACAGCGACTCGCCATTATCCAATGGCGTCCAAAGTCAACAACAGTCAAAAGGAACGCCGAGTGTTACAAACACAAATGGAAAGCTCGAAACCACAAATCACGCAAATGGAACAAAAAGGCTTGATAATTGTACAGAATGGTTAAATGGCCTTAACAAATATGAACCTACGACGTTCTTCCGACAGGGCTATTATGAAGATAAAGAGCATAAGACGAATCTGACAAAAAGCGAAGATATTAAAAGCTTGACATTTGATATCCCAGCGGTTGGAGGAGAGCAATGCGAATATGCAATGGATACACTGAGTGCCACAAAAGGTGCCTTCATTGGGTATCTGTCAAGAATATGTGCAAAGACTGAAATTCACATAGGGGTCGAGGCAGATTTAGGATCGGTGCCCGATGATGAAAGAAGCAAATATTCTGAAATTATTCCCGTGAGTTTCGTGATAAACCATATGATGTCCATCAACAGCGCTTTGAAAGAATACGCATCGAAACTCAATGAAAGTGTTGATGTTAATATTGAGAATGGTGAATTAAACAAGAGAGCAAACCTTAGAAAGAACAATGAGGAACCAGTGCATAATATCGTCATTGGTCCGGGCGCTAAACCTAATACAGCTTTGCTAGCAAACTGCAAGATTGTTTTGTTCTTCAACTTAGAGGGAACAACGTTCACTGTATTTTGGGATGATAGAAGGTTCCTAACAGAGCATAATAAAAATGGTGAAAAAATCTCCAGTTATTTCGGACACTTTCAGAGCTACCTGAATAATCTAATATCCCTTGGGTCAAAAGGTGATATGAATCAAATTGAACTGCTTGGTACCGATGAGAGAAATGCTATACTGCAAGTGCCAGCGTTTGAAGCTCCCAATAGTTTAGTTGCTATATTCTCTGCAACATGTGCAAGATACCCTAACTCGACTGCGCTTGTCTCTGGCAGCAAACAATTAACATATAGCCAACTAAAAGAGGTTTCTGAAACCATTGCTAAAGAACTTGAAGCAAGAATACAAAGTGATAGTACAAGAAAAGTCGTCATTGGACAATATTTGCAAAATTCTATTGGGCTGATAACAAGTCAGATTGGTATTCACATAGCGGGGCATGCATTCTTGCCTTTACCCGTTGAAAACCCGAATGAGAGAACATGTTTCACAATAAAGGATGCAAAGGCCAGATATATCATAACTGATAATGAGAGTTTTGAGAATATCAAAACTTTGGACATCTACTCCTCGGGGAGTAAGGTTTCTACTATAGACGATCATGAAGGGTTGGTGCTTATTGAATTCACTTCTATTGAATCTGATCCAAAACTTGAACAATATCACAAAAATGAAGATCTGGCGTACGTGATGTACACATCAGGTTCGACAGGGGTGCCTAAGGGTATTCAGGTTACACATCGGGGAGTGGCTAATTGTATCATGGGATTTGCACAAGGTTGGGAACTGACATCTTCCGATATCGTTGCTCAATTTGCGTCAATATCGTTTGATGCATCTATCATGGAAACGTATTGCGCTTTTTTTGCTGGGTCATCTCTGGTGATTCTGGATAAATCACAACGTATCGGGAAGGGTTTTATCGATACTATGAACAAGTATAAAATAACTACAATATCCCTTACCCCATCGGCGTTAAAGCTTTATGACCCAACTGATTTCCCATATGTTACCAAAGTTATATCAGCTGGTGAGGCGTGTGATCGTCAAACGGCCGGACGCTGGCATTCAAAATCCGCTGTCTTCATGAACGCCTATGGCCCAACAGAGATTTCCATCGGTGCAACATTGCATCGATTTAACCCAATGAAATCAAATGTCAACAACAGCAATGATCTGCCAATAGGTTCTCTATTGCCAAATGTCAAGGGGTATATTCTTGATGAATGTGACAAGCTGGTCCCAAAAAATACAGAGGGTGAGTTGGTCTTGGGAGGCCCCGGGGTTGCTCTCGGATATTTGGGACATGCGGCCCCTAGAAACAAAGAATCATTCATATCTGATTTGTGTGAGACAAATGATAGCATGTTTTATAGATCCGGGGATATTGTGTTCCGGGATGATAATGATGACATTGTGTACGTGGGAAGGAGGGATAAGATGGTCAAATTGAGAAGTCAAAGGATTGAGCTTGGGGAAATTGAAAGGGTCTTTCAACAAAATGAGAAAGTTGAACAGGCTGTCGTTGTGCTTCATAGCAAATGCTCCATGTCCCATCCTGATTCCATCGTTGCTTTTGTCACCCCCATTGATGTAAATGTCAATGAAGTCAGAGCGTTTATAACAAGACTACTTCCAAATTATATGATCCCAAGCGTTATAAAGGAAACCAACACTGCTGATTTACCCGTAACAATAAGTGGGAAAATTGACCGACTTGCACTATCTAAAGATGAAACGATACATGCAGGTGGCGCTTCTCAGATAAGTAATGGGGACAGTGATGGGTTAGATGATTTCCAAAAACAGGTTGCCATCACTTGGATAAAAGTTCTCAAATTAGACAACGATTGTATGAGTAAAATAGGCAAGGAAACTTCATTCAGGGAGCTTGGAGGAAACTCCTTAACTATGATTAACCTCCAAAAATCTCTGAAAGTTGATTTAAATGTTGAGTTGACATACTTTGAATTAATGAGTTCTGATACATTGGGAAAACTTGCTGATCTTGTGCAATCGAAAATAACAATATCCTAGAGCGACTTGGTTGTCTGATACAATCACGGGGGTCATCGAAAGATTTGTCCAGTTTGGGGTAGCATGCTTTTTATAAAAAATTATTTTATTTAAATAAATTGTACATGTTAGACCAATCGTTATTGAACTTCAAACACAAGTGAACGTTATCATCAAATGATATACTCATTATATTGAGTAGTTCATTTGGTATAAGGAAACATATGAGTTAAAAAAATAATTTGTGATTTTTTTAGTGTTTTGTGAAAAATAGCTTGGTCCCCAAAGCTGGACAAATGTTTTGATTACAGCCTGTGATAATATGCGTTACAAGTTTTGCCCAGGTGTAGCTTTAGATAAATAAGTCAAACTGTAAAAGGCCACGCAATGTGCTCATGTAAACATCCTATGTCACATTGTCTCGAAACTTGAAAATTAGGTGCTTATTGGGCACATACAATAGTGTACATTATACAATAGTGTATTATACTAAGTCTATATACATATAATAATTGTATATAGTATAATAATAATAATGATATATACATTTAATAATTGTTCTGTCAAAACATGAATAAACAATGATAGAAAAAAACATATCTGTTTACTTGTTTTTCATACCTTAAAGAATGACTATATTCCAGCTCATTGAAAAATTCAAAGATCATTGTTTTTAATGTAAATCATATAGGAAAACGTGCTTTTTTGCTTTATTCAAGAGGTTGTAGTACAGGGTGATTCATAATGACCGCACCCCATCCACAACGCTATATATTCGCTCAAACATCTTTGTAAATTGCCTAAAATAAACCATTACTTTGGACTTCAAAAGAGTTTTGTAAGATTCTGGATCTTAAGTTGAGTATTTTATTCCGAGATTGTGAATGCATTTCATAACTATAAGAATTCTTTTTTATACATAATTTCGTGTCATGTTATTAAACGTGGAATGTTGCAGGAAATACATAGAGGTTATTTACTGGGACCATGGGCTTTCAATAGCCCATGCTGGGAGGGATTGAATGCTCTCCCTCGGTCAATATCATATTACTCTCCGGTCAATATTATATTGTCCCTCAGAATAAAACCCATATCCAAACCCGACCAGAAATAACCGATCTATTCCATAATACATCTAAAATGTTACATTTGGATAATGTACATGTTATACGAACGATTAAAAATAAACGAAAATGAAAAATGAAAATGAACGGAATGCTTTTATCAATTAGTCAAGGCAGAGACATATAAGACTGGTCAAGGTTCAAAATAATTGGGAAACCAAAATAGGTTAATACGCTCCAATACGATTTTTGCCGGGAACAATACGATTTTTTCATGTAATACGCTCCAATACGATTTTTCCCAGGGACAATACGATATTTTCATGTAATACGATTCATTACGATTTTTTATTCCTTCATATTTCCCTGGAAAAACAGTAGTATATAGAATACAGGGGCGTAGCCAGCTTTCAGTCAGGGGGGGTGCGATCGCCGAAAATTTTTCAGTTTTCGGTCAGGGGGGGGGGGGTGCGATTTTGCCATAAGCAACACAAAAAATTAAGATTTCTTTTGAATTTTACAAAAATTGATGCAACTTCCTTCAAAATTGAGCTAGAAGCTTCAAATAAAAAGCATTTTAAAGCTCTTTTCTACCTCTATCCAATGGTCATATTTTCAAAGGTTATGGGGGGGGGGGTGCGATCGCACCCATCGCACCCCCCCTGGCTACGCCCATGGAATAATACGCTCTATACGTTATATTATTGAATGTTTCTTCCTCGTGATTATTTTCTCTCTATACTTGTTACAGTTATACTGTTTTCTTTAGGTCTCGATCAAAATAGTCTCGATCAAACAGAGACATTGTTTTATATGTCTCTGGATCAAATAAGAATTCTTTCAAATAAGAAACATATTGTCTGGTAACCTAAAAAAAGTTCCAAGTAATGTTACACTTTAAAAAAACCTTTCCAAACATCTTTACACTATAAATACCCTACATAGTAAAAATAGTAAAAATGAACACAGGAGATGAACCTCTTAATATTAATTATCATTCTGGGATGTCCATCCCCCGGTGTCCCTACTCTCAGTCTGACAATACACTCACTACTTTTGGCTATAGCGGTTATTAACTTAAATTATGTCTCCTGGCTGTTCTTGAAAGAAAATGATAGATTTCGACCAATCAAAGTAGTTTTAACAAACCCGTTTGGAATGGCGACCGATTTCAAGTAAGTTTTTGTCTTTACTAAATAAATTGCTCGTTGAGGTACATTCTTGATGATTAAGTCGTATAATTTGAATCACTGATGTAATTAATAGTACTCGTTTTGTTTTCCCCACTTCAGAATAACGCAACCAGTGGAATTCTACCGAAAGTTCTTGGTGAGTATATTTTGGGCGATAATAGAGTGTAGGCATTTTATTTTCGAAAGTAAAACCAAAAATATAAGGAATCAAAAGATCATAGTGCTGTGATGTTTGTTGTGATGCATGTTTCTGAATTCCAATTATGCGCATGCATCATATTTTAAAATTAGTCTACTACTTTTTGCAAGGCCTGACTTCGTCGCTAACATGCTAAATATAAGAGTTAGCTGACGTTTGGGAGTCTGACTTACCTTCTAAAGGTTAGAACCTGAATCTTAATGAAACCATATCACCTTTGTTCCGTCAACCATGGAGCATTTGCCACAACATCCAAGAGGTAAATCATGGACCGAGAAAATGAATGATTTCCTTGTAAGTTCCGGAAGTTTCAATACGAAAAATTACCGAACATATATGAAAACCGAATATTTGTTCGTTGTTTTCACGATTTACAGGTTCGTATGTTCTTCAATGTTTTGGTCTAAATTATAAAGCATCACCAACAGGTCTTACTCTATTAATCGACTAATACAGCAGACGGCTCATATTTCTACGTAGCATTTCGTTCAGTGGGACTGTAGATCACGCAGTTTCGTTCGTTGCGTACTTCACTCGAAATTGGTAATTTTATATTGGCTACTTCACTTAGCTTGGCGGATGTAGAACATTGCTTAATATTCTTTTAATTTTCACACCAGACATGCTTGGTTGACACGTCAACAAAGTAAAGTTCAAGGGTCAATGCGTTATTTCGTGATAACTACAACGCCTTCCCGAAAGTCAACATTGATGAAAAATGAAAAAGTCGGAAAAGCATTTACACTAATTTCTATCAAATGCTATGTTTATGCATCATCATCGACGCAACAAAGGTGATATGGTTTCATTAAGATTCGGGTTCTAACCTTTAGAAGGTAAGTCAGACTCCCAAACGTCAGCTAACTCTTATATTTAGCATGTTAGCGACGAAGTCAGGCCTTGCAAAAAGTAGTAGAGTCAAATCGCTTATTCTGGTAACCAGTTCATATGGTTAAAATAACGAAATGATGTGATGTTACCATGTGTCTACTTACCAGTTTGTTCTATGTCATCCATCGGACTAGGTAACATTGTGGAACTCAGCCAAACACGACACTGAAGGCAGTATTCTGAGGTTATGAAATCTAAATCTAAAAAATTTCCCATTTGCAGCCCCTTGGAGATTTTCGGAATTGAACAAAGTAGCGAATGTTGCGATCTTTCAACTTTAGTTCGTTGTTTTTCACCACTTAATGGGTAGTGTTTTCATTTAGGAGGCGGTCTTATTTGAATGCTTCATTTCAGGTCTTTATGAATCAATAGATCAATAAGCAGACTAAAATACAATTTAGCATTTTCGTTGAAGAAAACTGATTTGGAAAACGCAGTGACTTTAGCAGCCCTCCCTACAATGTTTGACATTGCTATCTCTGCGTGTCCTCTTCTACATCATTTCGTTATTTTAACCATATGAACTGGTTACCAGAATAAGCGATTTGAGTTTAGTATATGACAATAGAATGATAGATCAAGTACATGATGAGATCCCTACAACTGTAATAACTAATAAAATTTAGTGACAGCTTCAGATAACTTACATTCATGTTAAGGTTAATCAAGTTCAACCAACCAAGACACCCTTATTTATTTCTAGGAGAAAGATGTTCGTCCTGATGGCAGAGAACTTGGAGAAACTAGACCAACCATACTTAATATAGGTATATATTATACATGTGACACACTTCAATTTCATTTTCAAGTTTTTAATGTATAGTACCTTAATAGCTCTGATCCTAAAATAACTTGCACCATCGATAGACTTTCATGACAAGTTTCTTTTACGTTGATTATCAGCAGTATACAGTAGAACATTTTTACATACATATTAAATGACTAAATTACTAGAGATTTCACGGAACAAAAAAAAATCAGAGCGGTTCAGTTCGGAACATTTTGCCTTGGAACGGAACAATTTCGGAACAGAGTGACTGCGTGTATAAGATTAAAATAATTTGATCATCTAGGTCAATTTGTAGCGAAAAGCTCTTCAAAACTCTTCAATGAGAGGGAGTGAAAAGAATGAACCTCTTTTGGTGCAAAATATTGAAAGAAAAATGCTGTTTCGTGGCGATTTAAGGGCCAAAAGTTGTGAAAGGGTAAATTGTTCTTGTTTCGGAACTGAACCGAAATTCTCAATTTGTGTTCTGTGTTCCATTCCGAGGGCATAATTCCGCGGATCGGAACAAAATCAGGTATCCGTGACACCAAATCCATGTCAATGTAAAGATTAGATATATGAAATAATTTTGTTACAAAAAATCAGCGAAAAATTGTATCCATTTTTTTATTTTCAGCCATTTTAGTTAACATTGATTTGTCTATCTGACTCGCGAAATCCACTTTCTGTGGCACGTTTTAAAACCTCTGTCGATAGGATTCCTGTTTTAAGTTATTTCTGTTCAACATCAATTCAGAAAACTCCCCTATGACTCGTGGTTCAAAAACTCGCCTATTTTCAAAATGGCTGCCATTTTTGTCTCGCGAAATTCACTTTTGACCCATTTCCTAGCTTTACAAATAATTTCAAGTGTCCTATATTGTAAAAATCCATGTCAATGTAAAGAGTAGATGTATGAAATAATTTTGTTACGAAAAATCAGCGAAAAATTATATCCATTTATTTATTTTCAGCCATTTTAGTTAACATTGATTTGTCCATCTGTCTCGCAAAATCCACTTTTGGACCATTTACCTTAAACCCTCTGTAGATAGGATTCCCATTTTAAGTTAATTTTGTTCAACATCAATACAAAAAAACTCTCCAATGACTCTTGGTTCAAAAGCTCGCCTATTTTCAAAATGGTTGCCATTCTTGTTTCGCGAAATTCACTTTTTGCCCATTTCCTAGCTTTACAAATAATTTCAGCTGTTCTGCATTGTAAAAAGCCATGTCACTGTAAAATGTAGTTGTATGAAATAATTTTGTTACAAAAAATCGGCAAAATATTATATCCGTTTTTTTTATTTTCAGCCATTTTAGTTAACATTGATTTGTCCATCTGTCTCGCGAAATCTTCTTTTGGACCATTTGCTTAAAACCTCTGTTGATAGGATTCCAGTTTCAAGTTATTTTTGTTCAACATCAATACAAAAAACTCCCCTATGACTCCTGGTTCAAAAGCTTGCCTGATTTCAAAATGGTCGCCATTTTTGTCTTGCGAAATTCAATTTTGGCCCATTTCCTAGCTTTACAAATAATTTCAGGTGTCTTGCATTGCAAAAAGCCATGTCAGTGTAAAGAGTAGTTGTATGAAATAATTTTGTTACAGATTATTGGCAAAAAATTATATCCGTTTTTTTCAGCCATTTTAATTGACTGAGAGACAGATGGCTTGAAATAATTTTGTAACAATAAATCAGCACAAAATTATATCCGTTTTTTTCTGTCACCATGGGAGCCCAGTACCCACGGTACTAATTTTTTAGATTACATGCATAAAATGTGCATTTACTTGTCATGTTGTTTATTTAAGACAAGACTAAGCTTGCATTTGCAAATGCAAGTAACGCCTATTGGCTACAGGATTAATCTCCTTTTTTATGGGCTACTCATTTATAAATATGAATAGCACCTGCCACTATTCCATTCTATTTTGAAGGTTCAGTCAGCACAGCTAATGGATCAGCTCTTGTTAAACAGGGAAATAGTGCAGTAATCTGTGGTATCAAAGCAGTAAGTTTTATATGTATTTTCAAAAGATTTTATTTATTTTATATTGGGTCCATCATACATCTGTGGGTATGTAAGGCCTTAAATTTTGTGCCAATGTTATTCCTTCTTTATTGATAGAAGTAAAAAAACTATTTCATTAGGCCTAGCATTTAAATTGTTATGACAAACCTCTAATTCTGTTTTGTAATTCTAATTTTGCTAAGGTCAAGAATCCCAGCAGGATCCAAAGCCCAATCAAGCGAACATATCTTATTATCCCACCAATTATTAAGAAGCTTTGTTCAAGAATTTTTTTTTCAAGATGGCGACTATTTTTCAAAATATGTTTTGTTCAGTAGTATTTGCTCCTCAGTGGAGTTGCTGTTTCCTAGTATTCAAATATAGTAGTATTTATTGCTATGTGTGTTTCCTTTCTATAGGAACTGTGTAAGCCAAAGACAGAGTCTCCTCATGAGGGGTTTATTATTCCAAACATTGACCTGCCCGCACTCTGCTCCCCCAGGTTTAAACCAGGTCCTCCCTGCGACCAGGCACAGGTTTACTCACAACTTGTAGCAGATGTTATACAGAAGTAAGTGCAGTTTATGAGTTGTGTCTAACTTTCAGGCCCATAGCCAGGGATGGAGGTCAGGGGGTTTGCCAAAAATTATTTTAAAATCATGCAGCTTTTCACCATTCTGAGCACTTTTCACGTGATTTTGGACCAAAGTTGTCAAATTTGTTTCCCTTACCTTTATAGGTCTTATGAGGTCTTATTTAAATTAATACTTAAATATATATCCTATTTTGTACCAAATGTCCTCGATTATATACATTCTAAGCAAATATCAGATGCAATTTTTTAATTTTTACAAGGTTTCTTTTTGTGACCCTGAGGATATCACTGTATCATTTTGTATTTTGTTTACCACCAATTAAGGTGAGCAATACCTCTTGGTATATTCCATATATATGGTCATAATTTACGTAATTAACTGTAAACAGTGAACATATATGTTTGAATAGGTATGGTAGACAAACATGTTTCTTTTATGTTTCAGCTCTAAATGTGTCAACCCTGAGGATCTCTATAATAAAGAGGTTGATGTAAGTATACATTTACTAACATATACCCTTAATAACGCAGATGCCAGTTTCACCACCAGGTGGCCTCGTTCGGGTCAGATAGCCTGGCGGGTATAGGTGAAAGTTCCCTTTTACTTAAATTAGATCTGTTTTAGTGATTCAATTTTCATATAACCTTTATGTATCTAATAGATTAGTTATAAAAATTAAAATATCTCCAGTAAAAGAAAATGTATTTTACTTTTTGTGATTTTGTAACATGGGTTCTACGGGGAATCAACCCGAACTAGAAAGTTCAAAAGTTTCAAACTTGATCATTTTCAATTCTAAATGTACTTTTACATGATTTCAAATATGACATCACTTTGAATTTTGAATTGGAATCTAGAATTGATGAGCTTTTGGGCATGATGGGTAGATCTAAAAAGGAAGCCAATTTTTTATTTCTAGGTACAATATTTTTTTACTGTGTGTTTTGTTTTAGATGTCTTGGGTCCTGTACTGTGACATGATGTGTCTTGACTATGATGGGAATATTCTTGATGCATGTATTTTAGCACTTATGGCTGCCTTAAAATCATGTAAGTTTTGTGTGGGAAAATATTTTCAGACCTTAATGTATATTTTACTTTTAGGAGAAAACATAATATGTTTCAATCTATGCAAGTGAAAATGTTTATAAGTATTTATTGCTGCCCATTAATCATGATTTGTGAAATTCTTATGACTGTTTTTAAATCATTTTAGTTTATGCATGTATTGCTCAACAATTTAAAATGCATCATAAATAAATAGTCATGTTGTTCATTGAATATATAAATTCCTTTTATTTGGCATATTGGATCCACTAATATTAATTTCTCACTATGACATCACTATATCCATGGTAACAACATTGATTTACTATAATGGCATTCTTAGCATTACAAAGTTTCTTACCTAGTGATGATGTTAACAAAGTCTGACCTAGTGATGATGTTATTTGATTGAAGGCAAGTTACCCACTCTGGTATTAGATGATGATGGGCGTTTGGAAGTTGACACTGGGAAATTGGTTCCTCTCCAAGTACACACATATCCTGTGGCAACAACATTTGCTATCTTTGATGAGTAAGTTCCTTCCCCATTCTCCACCTTTCTCATTCACTCTTTATTTATTTATTTTTTCAATCACTCTTTATAATGTAGAGAAAGTTGGAAGATTGAATAAAACACTGCTGCCTTTTTGATAAAAAATTTTAAAATGCACTTTTGCTTTAACTTAAATACTGTATAATTCAAATTTGCTGCCATTTTCTGAAAAAATGCCTCTGATCTGAGGCTTTCCCACATTGGTCAAATTTAATAATAATAATGTTAATTAGGCGTATGACCATTAGGGTGGTCCAAAATATGGTGAAAAACCAACTTTCTTTCGGATCATCTTCCTCATTTGACTTACTGTTGTCCATGACCTAAAACACCTGCACACCAAATTTTGAGACCCAAATCCCATGGGAAATTTACCCACGCTTGGACTGAAAAATTCGGTTATTTCATGATTTTTTGCTATTTTCGATAAATTGCCATCTCCTTTTTCCTGGTATAAAATGTTTCTATTTTTTCATAATAAACATTTCTGTAGGACTCTTTATTACTTCATAATACTAGGAGCCCAAACACCAAATTTTGAGACCCAAATCCCATGTGAAATTTACCCATGCTTTGACTGAAAATTGTGATTTTCACAGTTTTGTCCGATTTTCAATAGATTACTGTCTCCATTTTCCTGGTATAATATGTTTCTATTTTTTTCATAATAAATATTTTTGGATGACTCTTTATTACTTCATAATACTAGGAACCCATACACCAAATTTTGAGACCCAAATCCCATGGGAAATTTACCCATGGTTTGACTGAAAAATTGTGATTTTCACATTTTTTCCGATTTTCAATAAATTGCTGTCTCCATTTTCCTGGTACGATATGTTTTTATAATAAACATTTTTGAGGACTCTTTATTACTTCATAATACTAAAAACCCATAAGTAGTATAGGCCGCAACTTTCGACCTGCAACCGGCACCGGTACTTACACTTACACCGGAAGTTACACTTACACCGGAAGTGACGTCATAGGTCACATGGTTACTGATATGACTGGTCAAAGATTAGTAGTAGTATAGGCCGCAACTTTCGACCTGCAACCGGCACCGGTACTTACACTTACACCGGAAGTTACACTTACACCGGAAGTGACGTCATAGGTCACGTGTTCCACGTTCCACCGGAAGTGACGCACATAACTGGTCAAAGGTTACTGATAATTGATAAGAGAGGAGTTAACTGATAAGATAATCAAACAAACTGGTCAAAGGTTACTGTTAACTGATAAGAGAGAGCTCAATTGATAAGATAATCAAACAAACACTGTTAAGGTAACCTGGTGACTATGTGATAAGCTATCTATCCACTTCATGGATGTTTCATGGTTATAGACCAAAGGTGGATAACAAACTGATTAAACAGTAAAAAAGATAACTGCAGAACCATTTCAGCCAAACAGATTTTAACTTGCAGAATTATGTTAACCAATCAGAGTACAGTATATTTGAATCAATCAGGTTTCGAGATGCAGAATCATTTTAACCAATCAGGAAACAGTATGTATGGACTGTTTGAACCAATCGGGGGACAGTATATTTTCATCCAATCAGAAAACAGCAAAATCAACCAATGAGAGAAATGTTCCAACAATCAGATTATGACTTGCAGAATTATTTTAACCAAACATAGTACATTATGGTAGAAATTTGACAAATTAGAGATATGTTCCACCACTAAACCAGTTCAGACCCGTATCAAAGTATCAAAATTATAAATGCCAGTTCAGACCCGTATTGAAGTTTTATAACCAAAAAGTCTCCTGAGTTATTTAAGAATATTTTTTAAATTGTCATTGTTGATCAATTTCTGCTTATTTTTTCACCAAACAGTCACTTGTTTCTTATTTCCGAGTCATTTTAGAATATTTTTCCAATCTTCACGCTTGAGTAATTTTTGCTTATTTCTTGAGTTTGAGGTATTTAATCACCAAATGGACACTGTATTCTTACTCCCGATACATTTAAGAGCATTTTTACAATTTTTACGCTTGAGTGATTTTTGGTGATTCCTGGAGTTTGAGGCATTCTTTTACCAAATGATCACTTGATTCTTACTCCTGGGTCATTTTAAAGTATTTTTTAAGTGTCACGTTTGGGCGATTTCAGTAACTGTTGATCGATTTCTGCTAATTTTTGGAGTTTAAGGCATTTTCACAAAATAGACACCCACCCACTATACAAAATAACACCCTTTAATAGGCATCTGTTAATTTAACATGCAACTGATAAAAATATAAACCCCTACAAAATAAATAAAAAATGCTAACGTTAACAGTTTTACAGCAGAACATTTTCGACCAATCAAAGTGTATATGCAAATGAGCTGCAGAAGCATTTCAATCAATCAGATCAGATTTTTGCACTCTTTGACCCCACCGCCGCCGCCACCGCCGCCGCCGCCGCCGCCACCGCCGCCACTATCAACAACAACCCAACAATAACAGTAAAATGCATTTTAGTGCTTTAGTTGTTTATTTAATATACATATTGTCATTTATACAAATTATTTCATAGTCCATTGTTAATGATCACTGTCTGCGTTGGCGTTTTCCAGGTGGGCCAGAATAAACCATAACATCCCTCTTTTTCTTAGGTTTCTTAAAAAGTCTATTCATCACATTTCCATTATAGGTGTGGTCAAAGGAATCATTGTCACTCATTTGTCTGTAAACTCTCTTTGATGGCCGATCCCGTTCAGCCATTTCTTTCTGCTGCTTGTCAATTTCTGCCTTTGCTCTCTGATAAACAGCTTCAGTGGGACTGACGTGTTGAACAATTGGTTCGCGGACTGATGACACTGGTATCCACTTGAGTTTTCCTCGCTTACCATAACCAGCATGTTCGATGACTCTGCCTTCTACCTGGGCTCGTATAAACTTCTTCCACACTTCTGGGTCATCCACATAAGGCACTATCTTAGGCATTGTTGCTTCCTCCGTTTCTCTCAAACTTCTGATGCCCATGACTAAGGTTTCTCTTTATATTCTCATCGTAGTGACGAAAAGGGTCTACCAAACGTTCATTCACAAAATCTCACTACATTCTTCTTCCATCTCACCAGATGTATCTGTATCTTCTGAATCATGTCCGTCAATAGACTCCTCATCGTTAAACATTTCATCAGCTATATAAGAATATTTGGCCAAAGTTTTTCTGATAGCTCTCGACAGAGACATGTCTTGATCAACTAAGAATTCAATTTCTTCTACTATTTCTCGATGTACATCAGCATCTTTGACTTCAATAAATAACCTCAGAATTTCACCATAGTCATTTAAAAACTCAGATTTTGCTTTGGGATAAAGTTTTGCTTTGAGCTTTTGAGTAATTTCCTTCTCTGGTAATCCCCTGGTAGTGTATTTTTCATACAAAGTGTCAGCTTCTTTTTTCAATACATCCAACACGTTCTGCTTCAGAGTAGAAAATGTATAATTTTCCTTCAAATCTTCAGCATGGGGTTCACTTTTACCAGAGTCTTCATATTGGCAATATTTTTGATGTATGTCTGCATGTTTTGTGGTAATCAACACTGTTCCACAGTCTTTACAATGGGGGAGATGTAAAACGGAGGGGTTTCTTAGAGTAACATCATCCATTGGACCTGGATACGTAGCATCCATCTGAGTTGGTTGAACAATGGTATTTGGTCGGAATTCCGACATATCTTGCCTCTGTTGAGCAGGGGAGCTCCCTGCCGTGTTATAAAAATGTTGAAATGATGTATATGGAACACTTTCTGCAACTTGCTGCAATGCATTAGGCTTAAGCCTCGAACCATCTTCAGTTTCTTGCTTCAGATCCACCACTAAGTAACCAAATGGATTTTCCGTAGCTTGTCTGTAAATGTCAAGTAAAGTATGTGTCTTTCCAGGATACATTTGAGATGCCAAAACACTTATCTGTCTTTGATCCCTCGGGTTCTTGAATAGAACCAAGTAATGGCTGTTTAAGCTCATTGTTCTGCTTTCTCCATTGGGTGGGAAAATATTTTGTTGTAACGTGATAATGGATATATTTTTGTGATGAGAACCCGCTGTGTATAGCAATGTAACTGCCTTGTTAAGGTCCGCCATGAGATCATCTATCACAACCAAATTGGTCACATTTCCATCGAAGTAATCGGGCTTCATCAAGTCATCGCAAAGTCCCATAACAAACTCGATATGAGGCTGTTTTCTCTTTATTTCTGCATACAAAGGCTGCCATTGTTTGAAGAACCATACTATTCTTTGTGGTGGTGGATTGATTAATTGTTCGGCTCTATCAATAAGGTCGACAACATAGGTTGTCTTTCCACATCCAGTAGGACCTGCAACAATTTTAGTAAATGGATGCCTGAACTGTATAGGTGAGTCGAGATCGAAGTTAGTCTCATCTTTTTGTGAATGTTTCTCATATGTCTCAGAAGAATATCCTTCCTGGCAAATGTGCCAGAACACACAGAGCAAATATAATCCATGTTGCCACGTAGATGAGGTTGCGCTGAATGAATGAATCAAGCCTGCTTTTCACTTATATAGTTTTAATACATCCCTCTGTTGAATAAAATATGATAAAGGCACAAAAGGTGGCAGCGGGGGTGGCGGTGGTGGCGGCGGCGGTGGCGGTGGCGGCGGCGGTGGGGTCAAAGAGTGCAAAAATCTGATCTGATTGATTGAAATGCTTCTGCAGCTCATTTGCATATACACTTTGATTGGTCGAAAATGTTCTGCTGTAAAACTGTTAACGTTAGCATTTTTTATTTATTTTGTAGGGGTTTATATTTTTATCAGTGGCATGTTAAATTAACAGATGCCTATTAAAGGGTGTTATTTTGTATAGTGGGTGGGTGTCTATTTTGTGAAAATGCCTTAAACTCCAAAAATTAGCAGAAATTGATCAACAGTTACTGAAATCGCCCAAACGTGACACTTAAAAAATACTTTAAAATGTTCCAACAATCAGATTATGACTTGCAGAATCATGCAAATGGTGGTGGCGGCGGCGGCGGCGGCGGTGGCGGCGGCGGTGGGGTCAAAGAGTGCAAAAATCTGATCTGATTGATTGAAATGCTTCTGCAGCTCATTTGCATATACACTTTGATTGGTCGAAAATGTTCTGCTGTAAAACTGTTAACGTTAGCATTTTTTATTTATTTTGTAGGGGTTTATATTTTTATCAGTGGCATGTTAAATTAACAGATGCCTATTAAAGGGTGTTATTTTGTATAGTGGGTGGGTGTCTATTTTGTGAAAATGCCTTAAACTCCAAAAATTAGCAGAAATCGATCAACAGTTACTGAAATCGCCCAAACGTGACACTTAAAAAATACTTTAAAATGACCCAGGAGTAAGAATCAAGTGATCATTTGGTAAAAGAATGCCTCAAACTCCAGGAATCACCAAAAATCACTCAAGCATAAAAATTGTAAAAATGCTCTTAAATGTATCGGGAGTAAGAATACAGTGTCCATTTGGTGATTAAATACCTCAAACTCAAGAAATAAGCAAAAATTACTCAAGCGTGAAGATTGGAAATAAGAAACAAGTGACTGTTTGGTGAAAAAATAAGCAGAAATTGATCAACAATGACAATTTAAAAAATATTCTTAAATAACTCAGGAGACTTTTTGGTTATAAAACTTCAATACGGGTCTGAACTGGCATTTATAATTTTGATACTTTGATACGGGTCTGAACTGGTTTAGTGGTGGAACATATCTCTAATTTGTCAAATTTCTACCATAATGTACTATGTTTGGTTAAAATAATTCTGCAAGTCATAATCTGATTGTTGGAACATTTCTCTCATTGGTTGATTTTGCTGTTTTCTGATTGGATGAAAATATACTGTCCCCCGATTGGTTCAAACAGTCCATACATACTGTTTCCTGATTGGTTAAAATGATTCTGCATCTCGAAACCTGATTGATTCAAATATACTGTACTCTGATTGGTTAACATAATTCTGCAAGTTAAAATCTGTTTGGCTGAAATGGTTCTGCAGTTATCTTTTTTACTGTTTAATCAGTTTGTTATCCACCTTTGGTCTATAACCATGAAACATCCATGAAGTGGATAGATAGCTTATCACATAGTCACCAGGTTACCTTAACAGTGTTTGTTTGATTATCTTATCAATTGAGCTCTCTCTTATCAGTTAACAGTAACCTTTGACCAGTTATATCAGTAACCATGTGACGTATGACATCATTTCTGTGCATTGGGCATATTACTCAAACCTATGTTCTTTTATCAATTATCAGTAACCTTTGTTCAGGTATATCAGAAACCATGGTAGTTATCTTTACCACTGTCTTATCAGTTTATTATCTCTCTCTTATCAATTATCAGTAATCTTTGACCAGTCATATCAGTAACCATGTGACCTATGACGTCACTTCCGGTGTAAGTGTAACTTCCGGTGTAAGTGTAAGTACTAAGTACCGGTGCCGGTTGCAGGTCGAAAGTTGCGGCCTATACTACTCCCATACACCAAATATCCACCAAATTTTGAGACCCAAATCCAATGAGAACGTTACTCATGCTTTGACTGAAAACTGGTGCTTATGATAGCTTATGATGTCTGTTTTAGGGGCATAATATGTTAATAAACATTATGGTAATTCCTGCTTAATCCAAAGAAACACCTAAATATCAAGACTTTAAGTCTCATTGAAAGGTGACAAATTCAGTAGTTTGGGGGAAATTTAGGATCTTTTACTTGTACATTTATATACTGTGGTTAATATTAAGAAGTGATGACTCGACAGCAACTCAAATGCCTTGAAGATTTGGTTTGTTGGTTTCAGTAGGGATACATCACAGGACCTTGTTTGGATTTGTGTGAGATGTCATATTTTTCTCACATCTTTGCAGGGTAAGGTCAAATATCAAATCTGATTTTCTTTGAAGAAATGATTTTTTGATTGATCAATGTATCAATGGCATGGTCTCTGTTGTAACCAGTAAGCCTGTACCAAATCCTCAAGGGATTCGAGCTTCCACTGAGCTTTGTCATTTCTCTGAAAATGTTCATGCCCTGAAAGTACACAATGTAGAAGATAGGAAGAGCAATGAGAAACACTTAAGGTAATTCTGTATGTTCAGAAATTTTAAGTGGAGTCCAATGTTATTTCTGGAACTCGTTCCATACTTGGTCAGCTCTTTCAATTTTACACTGAGTTCAAATATGTATTTAGATTATTAGTTGATGGTTAGTAATTTTCTATAATGTACAGGGTGGTCAAAAAAATGGAAACCCTGTCGCCATTTTCCTCATATCTTTGTCATTTTAAGACATTACTCCCTGATATTCACCACATTTGTACATCATTCAATTTCCCACCGGCCTACCATATTTCATGACCATCAAATTGATAGTCACAATATTACAGCACTTTAAATAACATGCTCCAGTGGCCAATATTGCACTTTCGGAAATCCTGCACCTATCATCCAAAATGTCCCTACCTAACTTCACCCTGTGGTAATACACCAAAAAAGAGTGTACGAGAATAACCCCAGGACAACTACATACCTCAAAAAGCAGATCATCCATGTCATTCAGGCCATACTTACTGAAAAATGTAGTCAGATCATTGACAACCTGTCCAGATTTGCCAATAGCGCGATGGTGGCCACACTGAGGCATCTTGTTCAAAGTGCTGTACCATTGTGACTATCAATCTGATGGTCATGAAATATGATTAGCTGGTAGGAAATTGAATGTTGTACTTATGTGTCAAATTTCAGGGAATAATTACCCAAAATGGCCAAGATATGAGGAAAATACAGGGTTTCCATTTTTTTGACCACCCTGTACTATGTGCTATGTTTATACACTGTTTGTGCATCTGAATGGAATGAGTTATGTGTTCCTGATAAAACACGGGGCTCCAATTAGGAAGCCATTAAAACTGAAAATAAGGAATTACCTTAAAGTACTATATAACCATCTTTCACGATGTAACGTATGTAAGGCCAAACAGGATAATTAAGACAACGTGTAATACAATTTATTACAAATTGCACATCACACAACAATGATATGGTGCTCTAAACGACAAAAATCAAAAGTATATGATCAAAGCAAACGTGAATTTCCCATGGGGTTCAGGTCTAAACATTTGGTACATATAAAATGTATGGGTTCCTAGTATTAAGAACGTATTAATGTCCTCCTAAAATGTTTAAAAACTAAATATAAGATTAATGTTGATCTATTGAAAATTCAGGAAAATTCGCAGAAAATCACAAATTTTTGATTGAATCATGAATTAATTTCTCATGGGGCCAGGGTCTCAAAATTTGGTGCATATTTGGGGTATGGGTTCCTCCTATTATGAAGTAATAAAGAGTCCTCCCAAAATATTTATTATAAAAAATAGAAACATATAATACCAGGAAAATAGAGATGTATTGTATTGTATATGAAATAACCCAATTTTTCAGTCGAAGCGTAGGTAAATTTCCCATGGGATTTGGGTCTCAAAATTTGATGTATGGGTTCTTAAGTATTATGAAGTAATAAAGAGTCATCCAAAAATATTTATTATGAAAAAACATCTACCATTTTATACCAGGAAAATGAAGATGGCAATTTATCGAAAATAGCAAAAAATCATGAAATAACCGAATTTTTCAGTCGAAGCGTGGGTAAATTTCCCATGGGATTTGGGTCTCAACATTTGGTGTATGGGTTCCTAGTATTATGAAGTAATAAAGAGTCCTACAAAAATGTTTATTATGAAAAAATAGAAACATATTATACCAGGAAAAGGGAGATTACAATTTATCGAAAATAGCAAAAAATCATGAAATAACCGAATTTTCAGTCGAAGCGTGGGTAAATTTCCCATGTGATTTGGGTCTTAAAATTTGGTGTGCAGGTGTTTTAGGTCATGGACAACAGTAAGTGAAATGAGGAAGATGATCTGAAACAAAGTTGGTTTTTCGCCATATTTTGGACCACCCTAATGACCATTCTCTCCTAGAGGTAATTTTAATAGAAGTGGCTGCTCACATCATATTTGGAATTTTTTCTCTTTGGCTGCACCAATGGGTCACTTGATAAAATATGTTTTTTTGATTGGGTTCGCTAGTTGTTGCTTTTCTATTCTTGCTCTTCATAAGACATTAGAGGCAACACTAAGTTTCAGAAATAGAATTCAACAAGAAAATATACATTTTATTCCTAATTGTTTTCAGTCGAATCTTGTTTGTTGACCCAAATAGTGAAGAAGAAAGCATAGCAACAGGGCAGATAACCATAGTAACAACTGAAGATGAACAGATCTGTCTCCTGCATAAACCAGGTTTGGCCATTAATATTCATTACTGACTTTATGAAAATAATTTTGATATCAATTTAAACTCAGCTCTCTGTAATATTTGTTGAAAACCATAATTATTTAAGTGAAAACAACATTGGTGTTGATGATATATCTACAATTGTGTTACATTCACTGATATGCCAAATGTTACTTCATGATTTAAGTAAAATAAAGAAATGAAATTATTGTGCCCAAGAAAAAAATACATTTAGTACAACAATAGCATTTTTCGTATTGTATGAGTCGCCAATCCAGTTTATATGTTCTGAGGAAATTAAGTGATCGTAATAAAGAAGGTTTGACTATGACACAGGCCCCCCTTATAATCTTCAGGTGGAAGTGCCATATCAGATGATAAAATGCAGGATGCCCTCACCAGATCATTAATTCGGTCACGTGAAGCTCGAACATTGATAAACAATACAATAGACAGTATGTCAGATAACAGTGCTGAAAGATGAGCTCAGGAAAACTTATTGGTGTATGTTTTAAAGTGTTGTTAAATATTCAATTATGGGAAATCATTACTGTTTCAAAGAATTAAACATTATTTTATATACTATAACTTCAGTTGTTTGTGTCATTGATAATTTCCAATGCCAGCCAAATACATCAAATATTCACTGGACATACATTTGTACAGTAGCAACGGAACAATTATAAAATAGCAATAATTTTATCTAAAACAGACCTCACATCTAGTATTGTTTGATGTAAAGCAGAAAAATCATTTCTGTTATGTTAATTTTATTAACATTTTTATTTCATAATGATATCATACACATATATTTCCATTTGCAGGCCCGTAGCCAGGGGGGGTTCGCAGGGTTCGGGCGAACCCCCCCTGGCCAAAAATTCTTTCAAAATCATGCAGTTTTTGACCATTTTGAGCACTTCTCTAGTGATTTTAGCCTAATTTGGAAATTTTTGAAAATTGAACCCCCCTTGGCAAATCCTGGCTACGGGCCTGATTTGTACTTTGATTAAAGAACATTGTCAATAAGCAATGTAATATTTACAATAAACTATATGTGTGCAAACAAAATAATATTAGAAAATGCCACAAGTTTGACAGGTGATCAAATGTTATTACATACAGTGAAAACTGTATTTGATGTTCCATAACAAGGATTACATGTTAAGAGTAATTTGCAATAAACTTTGTATATAACTGTTACTCTTTGATAAGTCTCTAATACCTTACAAACCTTACAAGCTTTACAAACAAAAAGCATAACTGTACCGTAATACAAAATTGCTGAAATATGCAAATGGGTGTTACGAGGCCCGATCAGAAAGTAAGTAACCAACTGCTCTCATTTCTTCATACTTTATTAAATCACATTGAAATTTTCACAGATGATGCAGAAAATATTAACCTATTAAAGAAGACCAAGGACAATGGGTTAGCGTTAATTCCATTGTTATTGCTGTTGCTATGGTGACAATTGTTTTGGGTAGGTGGGGCACCCTGTTTGAAGTGGCGTTTGAGATAATTTGTAGAGTTTTTCTACATGTTGTAATACCTCCAAATATATCAAATTCAAATGTGAGACTACATTTTAACACATAGTCCTTCAAATTAATTGCCACCAAAGTCAATGCAGTTAAGACAATGTTTCAATCCGTCCTTAAAGAAGTGCAACATGGCGCCATTCAATGACTGCAAACTGCCATTGAAAGCTTTAATGATGGCCTTATTTCTGTCCAAACGGACTCTCCATAACAACATCTTTGCATTTGGAAAGAATATAGTCACGTGGAGCCAGGTCTGGGGAATAGTGAATCTGGGGTAGTTGTGGTGCCATGGAAAATGCTATATCTACTGTATCTTTGGTAATGTTGACTCTGTGGAGGTGGACCATTGTCATCATGCCAGTAAAACCCCCCTTCAACAACATTTGACTGGATTGAAACTGTGACTGAATCATGACCATCATTATGACAGATATACCCTCAATATCTTTGTGTCGATAACTTATAAATGAGGCAATGGGGCGTAGTTACCATTGTGATAATACATAAAACAAATTATTCAGTCTTGCATAAAAAAGGTTAGGTCATTTGGAGGAATATGGCATGTAAAAAACTCAACAAACCATCTTCCAAAGCCGCTTACAAAAGGGTGCCCCGCCTACCCAAAACAATCATCACCATAGCAACAGCCATAACAATAGCATTGACGCTAACCCATTGTCCTTGGTCTTCTTTAATAGGTTAATATTTTCTACATCATCTGTGAAAAAATCAATGAGATTGAATGAAGTATGAAAAAATGAGAGCAGTTGGTTACTTACTTTCTGATCGGGCCTCGTATGTGCAGGCAGATCTTTTTTTCGAAATCTTAAATGGCTGTAATGTCCATTTGCTTCAAGTCTGGGGAGATCAGTATATACACCATATTTTGGTATCAGCTTTGGTCTAGTAATAATCTTCCTCAAATATAATTCCTGGTTCTCCTATTTCATAATTCTCAAAATCGTAATAATCCCCCGTATCTGGCGCCACTGTTGTTGCTTGTTTTGCTTTTGCAGATTTGCACGCTCTCAAATCCTTTTTTCGACGATCTTCCTCACTTTGTGGGTTCCCATACTCATCTGTGTAGTCTTCATAATATTCATAGTATTCGTAGAGGTCTGGGGTTTCACCTGTGTAGTCATCAGGTGTGTCTCCTGTAATTGATAACTTGACATTTGAGATTTATTGTATCTTAAAAATGTTTTGATTCAGGAACCTGCATTATCAAAATCTTGAACTGATTAGTTTTTTCGACAGGGTTAATTTTTAGATGGCTATTGATATTATTTACAATTATTGTTTTGAAGTATTTCTATATAGTGTATCGTTCTGTAAATTTTGGATGATCATCTTGAATTCATGTTGCCCTTTTCATTGATTTATTGGTCTCTAATTCAAGGGAATGAAATATACAATTCCTTTTTGAATCAACATCTTGGTGGAAATATTGGAACAATTATTTCAGTGCTGGATACATATTATTTTGAGTAGGTTTTGATATTCCATGTATAAACAGACTTACCATTACATCTATAGACAAGATCAGACCAGATCACTCCCTCCTGTGAAAAACTGAACACTCCAAGACGGCCACCTTTTAGTGTGTGGTCAATGATGTTACCAGAATCTGCAACAAGTTCTGTTCCTTCATAAAGGAGAATTCTACAATAGAAATCATTATAAATATAGATAACATAGTAGAATTTATAGGATTTTTCACTTGATTTAACTTTGATCATCTTTACAATGGTGTATACTTATCAAATCACACACTTTGAAAGGGAAGATTGCTTGTATAGAATAACTCCAGTGGTAATACATATGCTGAGTTGTCAGTTCATATTAAGTACACTTGTTCATGATATTGCGTTTGTATACCTGATGAGTCCAATGTTTGGTCTGTGGATCATCTCCCATCTATAGGCAGTCTTTGATTTCCACCCGACATTTCTTGGATCTTTCCACAGCAACTTCACCTAGAAAAATGAATAAACACAAGGACCTAAATGTCACGATTATTATGATGATTATGGTGACAGCGCCTCTCCAAGCATGTCCAGGCCGCTTGGTTAACTTGACAACCCCAAAAATGGTATTAACAGGATCATTTTCCAACAGAACCTCCTGGGGAGTACATGTATATTGGGAATGAACATATCTGTATGCTTCTTATTTTAATGGTGGAGGCTCCTGCAATGCTATCCAGGGTTTCTAGTTGGATGTAGGATGTAAAGTAAATGTCATTCCCCTCATTTAAAATACCCATGGGTGTTATGCTGAAATTTCTTTCAACATAGCACTTATGTTTATTAGAACGGATAAGAATATCTATTGCTGTAATGATCAAACAATATTTAGAGGATATCATTTTATTTTATTCAATACTATTCTAAAGCTATGGGTCTCATTGTTGGAATCTTGTGTCTCAAATTTATCCAATTTCATTTGCAATTTAATATACCCTCTGAAGCAAAGGAGAAAATGATTGATTTCATACTGAAAATTCTCAGATATCATATTTAGGAGCACACATGGATGCATATGATAGTTTATTATATGACATTTTATGAGTTTTCAACAAATTCCATGCTAGAGAATTTGAAGTCATGGAGTCAGTAGTCAGTGGGGTGTTTATGTATTACCAATTGAGAAAAAATTGGTGTTTCCGATTTACCTACCTGATTTGTTGTGTTTCCAGTGTGCCAAAGTGAGTTTCTCATCATCTCACCAGGCCCAGTCTCACTGTCAACAACCTTAAGTTGGATCCCTGGCTCAGCAACTGCCCTATAATTAATGAAAGTTACTTTTATCATATTTCTATTGATGTCATCAGTTTTTATTATTGCATATGCCATTCCTTGTATGTGTTCCACTTCTTATGTCTTCGTTTAATGTCACCCTTTGTGATTTCTAGATCTTCTATAACATTGTGTAATGATGAAACCAAGACAGATCGAGTTTGAATATAAAATATCAGCTTCCTATTTGAAAGAATCAAAATCTTTGACTTCAATGGAGGAGCTGAATTGTGATTGATATAATCAGATGGGTATGGTCTGATCAAATGATTATTTCTTATTCAAAGAGTGGATATGAGCTCCTCATACAAAAATGTAAAATAAAACTATTGGAAGGGGTAAGAGGAGGGAATACCCCAGGGTCAGAGTTGACCATAAGTTTACATCGATTGAAACATCACATTAAGATATGGTATTCAGAAACTAGATGATGGAAATCCGGACAAATGAAGTGATTAGGAAGAATAATCAGGTGGTCATGTTAAGGCTCTTGGGGTTTCCCTCCTCTTGGAAAGGTACAACTTATTAGTAATCTTAAACATTTACCTGAATGGTGTAGATTGCCAATATGTTTGTCCAGTCTTTTTCCACATGACTACATAGTACTTAGAGCTATCTTGGTAGCTGAACACAAAACCAGCATAATCATCATCCACATCACTGTTCACAAAGAAGGTACCACTGAAGTCAACCCCACCAAATGGAGTGTACCCTAAGAAATATTTTATCAAAAACTGTCCAGTAGTTTGAACATA
Organism: Owenia fusiformis; assembly: GCA_903813345.2. Lineage (NCBI taxonomy): Eukaryota > Metazoa > Annelida > Polychaeta > Sabellida > Oweniidae > Owenia > Owenia fusiformis. The sequence goes on from CAIIXF020000010.1 coordinate 9,483,462, forward strand.
TTAAAAACATATTGTTATATTTTTCATTTAGGTATTTTTGTTATACTATATATAAATATGCTTTTTGGATACACACATTTCTATGCTTCATAGGCTCTGTTTTGTTTCATAATTTGTTTATAGTGATTTCTCGAATAATATCACTTACACAAACGGACTATCGAAACAAGATCGCTTTTCAAACACATTCATAATACCATTTCCACTTACCAACTGCCAAACCAGGATCACTGTTCTTAGTCTGTGAAATCTCAGCTCCCTCATTTAATATGGTCCAGATCGGATCCACCTGGGCGTCACCCTCGGGGTCTAAAACAACTGTTTGGTAGGCCTTGAAGTCTGTAGTTGACACATCTGCATTCTCTGGACATACGTCATTTTTATCCAAAGTTTGATCTTCGTCAAAATCCTCTGAACATGCGTCACCGATGCCATCACCTTCAAAATTATTTTCATTGATATTTTTTAATAATTCTTGATATTTTATAAAAGATTTCCTCAATTTAGTTGCAATTCTAGTAACTATTAAACAGAAACTGTGGATCTTAGATGATCTCTCAGTTTTGTCAGTACGTTGAAAAAGACGTGTTTTCCCTTTTGCAAGAAGTTACCTATCTTGATTATTTGATTTGTTGATTTCACAAGGTAATGATTACTAGTATTTGATTTAGTTTCCTCTAAATGAACTCGTTTACCAACTTTTGCTGTCTGACCACTCACCATCCCAGTCTTCTTGTTCGGGGTTGAAGACTATTCTACAATTATCTTGTTGGTCAAATATTCCATCATTGTCATCATCATTATCACAAACATCACCTGTAGACAGAATTGATAGTTAAAAATATGGATTTTGGAGAAACTGGAAAAGGGGGCCCTGTGTTCCATTATATGCTGTACTGTACTGTATTCTATTTTACTAAACTGTACTGTATTTTATTGTACTGCATACAGGTATCTCAAGTTTTATAGGGCAATACAAATCTTCAATATCGACAAAACTGGAAATATACTTGCTTATTTTGAAAAAGAAAAACTGTACAGAAATTAAACAATGTAATTAGGCCTATGTATAATGTATAATTGTATATATGTTTTATTCTTGAAATATAGTTTTTATAAAAAAAAAAAAAAAAAAAAAAAAAAATCTCAAGTTTTATTCGAGAAATGAAAGCTTCAAATTAATATTTTCGAAATGAATATGGTACAGATGCCCAATCAAGTAGAAAAAGTGTTAGGCAAACATAATTGCATTCAGAGGTTTATTTGATCTTGTATTTTGTTAGAGCCCTGAACCATGAAAATCAAATAAAACAGTTCTATATGATAATTTCCGGAAGATGTGATAGAGAGTGGCAAAAATAGAAACGGTCTTATATGTACATGGTGAATTACAAGTCAGTCATAACACAGGACCTAAGAAGGTGTATGCTTATTACATATATTACCTCTCCCATCTTGATCCGTATCAATCTGATTGGCATTAGGCACCCTAATACAGTTATCCATGCTGTCTTGAATACCATCCTGATCACAGTCATCATCAGAGTCGCAGGCATCACCTATCAGATCAGCATCACTGTCTTTCTGAGAGGAAATATTACAAATTAAACACTGTCTTTCTGAGAGGAAATATTACAAATTAAAGTTGGATTTTTGATACACACGGGTAATCTCCTATCACTATCAGATCAGCATCACCGTCTTTCTGATAGGAACTTAAAATTAAAGTAGGACCATCGGGTAATCACCTGCTTGCTAAACTACTAGACATGATATCAATCATATCATCTTAATCATCATTTTTGAAAAATTGAATTATTGCCATTTGATTATTAAACATAGGTTACCTGGTCATAGTTTTGTACTTCTGGACAATTGTCACATGCGTCTCCACGTTTATCCCCATCCAGATCCGCCTGATCAGGGTTAGAAATATAGGGACAGTTGTCGTCTGGTACCTCTGTAAAATATGTGCATAGGATCTCTGTTATATGCTTATCATTACTAGCCAGGATGTGTTCAGGGTGGTCTTGATAGGGATTTGAGAACTCTTATAGGATTATTAAGGCGAGAATGATAATTTCAGGATATCATATACGCAATAGAAAATAAGAAAATATTTTCACCTTGGGACCTAGAAAATCACGAATCAGAGATTCCTTCCTCACAATAGAAAACTGTGGTTTCCATTTACATTTTTATTAGCAGGGACTAGAACTATTATACTAGAGCATTTCTAATTGTCTTACCATATGCATCATCGTCACAAAGGTCTCCCACACCATCACTGTCTGTATCACGTTGATCAAAATTAGGAACGGTTTTACAGTTATCACAGGCATCTCCTATTTCGTCTTTGTCTGAGTCCTTCTGATCAGGATTGGGCACAAGCCGACAGTTATCCTAAATTGCACGGAAAAGGTTAAGTATATTAGTTCTTTAGCTACCTATTACTTTTGATTGCTTCGTTTGTTGCCAATGGTAGTTTGCACTTTTACGTTACCAATAATAAAGTTTTGTGTAACTTACAACGTTATTTGGGATGTTGTCGTTGTCATCGTCGTCATCACATCCATCGCCAAATCCATCCTTGTCGGCGTCTTCTTGACCACTATTTGGCAGGTATTTACAGTTATCTTTCTTGCATTTTATGTTGTCTGGATCTTTACACTTACAAAATTCTGCTTCTTCGTCTGGCACGCCATCAAGATCAGTGTCTCTAGCACAGCAAGTGCCGTCGCCTGCCCAGCCAACCTTACACTAGATAATCCAAATTATAACAGCAATTAGTACAGTTTATATGGGTATATGGGTACCTTCTAATGTTTTACCTTTAAGAATTAAGGCTGACTTTTGGATCAAAATAAATCGCAGCTAAGTAAGAAAGCAAAATATATGTGAGACCAGGAGTTTTTATGGCCGTAGTTGATTTCTGCTTTTTAATCTTTAAAGTGCTATTTCACCCGTAAAAGTTAAAAGCATATCAGCATTTTAAAACGTGGCGTTAGTAAATGTCAGTTTTTTTGATGAAGCAGATTTGTAATCGTTTTGTAATTTGAGTTTTTCTCTATCGTTGTTCTTCATTTATCTTGTAAAATGAACCAGTTCTGCTCTTTAAAGGGTTGTATCTAAATCATCTGAAAAACACTAACCACACACTGCAGTTTGTCATAACCTCGAAGTTTAACACACTTTGCATTGCCATCACAGATTCCTCCGTCGGCACACTCTTTCTTGGGATTTCTCTTACATCCCTTCTTTTGATCGCCAACGAAACCCGGTAAACATTCACCGCACAGGTTTGACCCCTGAAATGGAGATTGATTTCAAATGCATAACGTATGTAGTAATCCATGTAATCATTGACTGATGAAAGTGAGTACTCATTAGTTGATACTCACCGGTGTAAGTTAATACTCACTGGTGTATTAACGCATTTAGAGTTAGGAACACATCCGCCATTAGTTCCATTCTCACATTCATTGATATCTTTACATATTTGTGGGTTGTTTAAAGCGAATTCCAATCCAACTCCTCTATTGTTCTTGCTCGTAAAGCCTTCAGGACAAGGGGAACAGGAATACCCTGGTACTGTGTTCACGCAATAGCTGAGTCGGTCACATGGTTCGGCAAGCTTACACTGTAACAAAATGATAAGTACATGGTCAGTTAATCAACCCCACCACTATTGTTCTTCATATTCTTTAATGCAATCGTGGGGTTCAGATCCTGATCAAGGAAAAGGGTTGAGGCATTTTGAGGAATGTTGTTGACTTCTTTGAACAGAACCTGTAGATAGCCTATTATAACACGCATGCATGCTGTACACATGTGCACGTACCTCATCTATGTCTTTACAATGTGTACCATTGCCCTTGTAACCAGGGGGACATGGTCCACACTTGTAGCCAAACTCAGTATCCGTACAATCCACCCCCTTGAAGCAAGGATCATCCCTACATGATAGTGGACTGCACCCCTTTGGTCCAACACCATTTCCTGTTAGGCCATCTGGACACGGGCCACATGAGAACCCTTCCACTTCATCGATACAGAATACACCTGGAGACGAGCAAAAGATTAGTTTGGCTTCAGCATATTATACATGATGAAAATGAATTGAAATGGCAAAGATCGATACATTCGACATCCACCAGTCAGGTAATATGCAGTCAGCCGTGGCACGGTAGTCCAACATGGTCACACTAAGGTCTATATAGAATCTACTGTGTGACAAGGTTCTTCTACGTTGAGTTTAGAATATATTCAGCATCATGCCAATGTTTCAAAATATCACTATTAAACATTTTGTGTTAAAATACCTGGATAGCAAGGTTTATTGTTGCATGTCGTCACCGGAAAGCATGTCTTTCCATTTCCAGTTAAGTCGGGTGGACACGGCCCACATTCTGGAGCACCATCTGTCTCATAACACGTGACACCAGGGTAACACGTGTCGTCTTTACACTTCAGCTTCACTACAGGTCTAAAATTGTCATTGCCATCATCTATAACGCAGTGAAGACAAATTCAAGTGAGACATTTGTTTGTTTGTTTGTGTCGGAACACAGATCACCGCATCCATTGAATGTTTGTAGATGGTTGTCAAGGTTAGAACCGAACGCTACAAATTGAAATTGATGTTTTGCCAACTTGACCCTTGCAAAAAGTTCTATTTAAGCTTAAATCCTTAACTAACCAAGTATACTAATTACAGTATTGAAGTTGAAAGAACTTTCTAACTATCATTCGAGAGTTTTAGGTATTAGCTTTGACACTGGGCAATTATGTGGTCTGAAAATGACTGGTTAAAGGTTTTTTCCAAAGTCTTTAAATTGGGAAGACATAAGAATTTTCTTCTGTCACACTTCATGCACATATAACTTATTCGAGACTATGAAATGCATCATCGATGTTCTATGTTCAGTAACTTTACTTCATTCTTTAGAGTCGTACCTTGACACATGCTGCAGTTCCCCAGTATTTCTTTCAACATGACAGTCGCTGATGTCTGAAATATCGTGTCTAATAAGTGATCATTATCAAAATACATTAATAGAATACGAGTATAAAAATGCATTTAACATGCCTAAGGTATATAGAAATAATTTTTAAATTAAGACGGCATGTTAATCGATCTGTGTTTATTTAAGTGCTGCCATCTTTATATCGGCCCAAAACCTATCGATTTTACCTGCTGTTTGAGCCCACTCTGTAGATCTTTCACAGCATTTGTCAGTTTTTGAATACTGTCAACCAGTGCAGTTGTATCTAGACCTACATTCACAAATTATTTGTTATTGTATATTATATGTCGTTTCATTACTTATAGAATAATGGATAACCTGACACTCAGCTTTAATTATAATGATTTGTGGGTTTTATTGTATGGGTCATAGAAACCTCGTTTTTGACTTTTCCCCTTCCTACTAAGTCGATGCGAAAACCTGACGTGTGAAATGAATACACTCAATTTTGATAAACTCTGGGCTAATAATTGCGCTACTACTTCAAATGTTACTGTAATCTGACAGCCTCAATAAGTCTCACATAACATGTGACCGACCCCCCCCCCCTCCCCCATGCTAACACTTGTAACTCCCCGTCGCTTTGGGAAGAGTAAAAGGTTGACTAGGAATAAGAGATACAATGCAAGACTAGCGCCAAGTGTGAATCTTTATGCGCTGTGTTTGCAAATCTTATCTAGCATTATATTTAATTGAATATTACAATTTGAAATATATATTCTCAACGAAGGGTAAAGAAAAATATAGCGTGGTATTGTATTGGTATACTATACCTTCGTTGTTTCCTACCAAACCACGACCTAATCCTTCAAATTGCAATTCTGGCTTTGATTCTGGCTTTGCATTTTCTGAATCACAGTCGCGGCCGCGCGCTTTATTTTCTTTTTCCAAGAGCTTGCAAAGCGTCGGGTAGCGCGCGTATCTAATGGGTATTGGGTCATTAAGGTACTTAGAAGGTGGTTTGTTGCGTGTGGCGCCCGCAGGAGCGTTCAATTCTAAAACGTCCACTTTAATCTCACCCTGTTCGTTTGCCGTACTAACAGGAGCTACTGGTTGGCAACCTTGCTGTTCCAACAGAGCAGATACTGGTACTCCTGTGAACGCTTGAAATCTTGAATGCATACTCTGAAAATGAATGTATTCAATGGTTAATATATGGTTATTAAGTCTCCATTCACCTTCAGGTTGGGTGGGCCAAAAACGTCCACATTTTGAAAATGCATATCCCGTGAAAACATTGAAATCAACGCATTTTTTAAATAAGTTAAATCGAAATAAAAAATGTGGATGTTTTTCTGCCCACCCTGTATTTTACTGCAAATATCCATTTATTCAAAAAATCGACAAAGAGTATTATTTTAATGACGGTATTTTTTGTAATTTCTACTATCGTACCACTCTCATGCCAGGGGTAATTATACTCCTAATTCCTGGCACTGTTTGAAAGCTACCAGCGAGCACACAGTTGACATACAGGGAGACACCGTTTTGTGGTTGTTGGAGATCGTGGAAATGGATGAGGAATTTCCCTCTTTTTTCCCTTATGATATTTTGTGATGGCACATGGACTGCTTTGGTTTTACTGCCAATACGGAATGTCACTTGAAGATAAAATGACATATTTTTATCGGTTGGATCCGTTATAACCATTTCATTATATTTTGGTGTTCACTGAAAAATACTACAAAACTAGTATTCCATACATTACATATTCATATACAACGACAGACCATTAAATTACTCTCAATTTTAGATGTTTCTAGTTAAAACAGAATATATGCACCCGATATTTTTGCATTAAGTCATCAAGAATGAACCATTTTAATTTGACTGGTCAGCAAATAACATTGTTCATACCATCTGATCAATCAGAATACAACAGTATTTCATTTTGATGTTTTGTTGCCCAACTATTTTTATGTACATTTTGAATATCGAAAAATTAGAGCACATTTTATGCAGTTTTTGTTTGAGTTTGATCTATTTTTAAATTTACTTGCTTTACGACGTATACCTTGTAGCGTTTTAGTGTTGAGACCAATGTCCATCTGTATGGCATAATCTTGAATTCGGATGATGGAGAGGGTTGGCCTCCTCGAGGACACGAGCACTTCGCCAGCGAGCGACACCTCATTGTGAGTTTGGAACGCTCTTGGTATCATATACGGAATGGCTGGAACGCATGGTACAAATTGAAGGAAAACAATATATTCTATATTATTCAGAATTAAACATACCTTGTACATGTATATGAATTTCGATCATTCAAAATATTATTTGTGAAATATTATATCAGATTTTTGTTACAGTCTTGAATATGTGGTTTGTAATCTTTCAATAATGTGAGAAACAATTTTGAAGGTTCAGATATGGTCGATAATTATATAGGCCTAATACTAGAAAAGTAGTTAAAAGACTATGTGAACAGTTTGCATAGTGAACGCATGTCTTTTGACAAGGCAGGAATTTCTGATTGTTATATTACCATACCAATTTCAATTATAGATAATCTAAATGTTCTGGGAAAGTAAAAGCGCAATAAACAACAGATTGAGATATTAGTAAATGGGAAATTCCCAAGCAACGGAAGGTGTAGGAGTCCATGATCTTGTGTTTACAAGTTAGATGAACTTGGTTCAGAAAATACATTTTTCATTTAAAAATCTTTAGATGTACAACTGTTTGCTGTGACTAACATTTAACAAATTGGTCTAGCCTTGGTGAACTAGGCCAGCCTGAAATGATAATTGGAGCCATATACTTTTGTACACGGCTTGGTGCGTTGTCCTTAGTGGGTTAATTGTTAATCTTGAGGTATCCACTAATGACTGCAACTCTCTGTTTCAATGTCAATATTGAATAGTTGCTTTGGGGTTCTATAGGTTTTTACTCATTGATGAATGTTTTTGTTTGTTGTTGTCTGAAAAATAGGGTGTTCCCAAGACAACAGTCTTTAGCTGAGTAGTGTAAAGTCTCCAGGTCAACGATTATTTTGTTGTCATGTCAAAGAAGAGACATCAAAAGAAAAACACATTATCCCATTCGACCCTGCTTTAAAAAACCATCATCATTTTCCAATGTCCGAAATCCAAATTTCATCCGGGCCAGAGTCCATCGGCTAGATATTAATTTCAAAACAAACAACCTATTTATCGAGAGTTTTAAAAACATTCACGTATTTTAAGAGTTGCCGCATTTCTGTGTCAAGTGACGTTCAAACGTAATAACACCATTTAGAGACATTTTATCATTTAGCACTTCTTTTATTCATATGAACTTTATTAAATTTGAAGAAATTTCTGATTATGTTTACATTCCAGGGCTCCATGTTATTTACTATACTATCCATAACTATTTCTTCAAGACGATACAAAACTACATCTAATTAAGCTTCCTTCACTGTTTTAAGGTCGAGCACTAATTTTGTAGAAAACAGTGTCAGAAAATCAAGTAGGTTAATAATCAGGATGTATATTCCCATTTGACCTTTAGTTTAACAGCAAGTGGCAACATACTCATTTCTCACGTCATATTTGCCCTTGAATCATATTGGAGAATTGGCATACACGCTTGTGTAATATTTAATTTGAACTCCCTGAAATAGAGCTTGTAGACTGCAGTATTTGAAATCATCCATTTTTCAACAGCACAATCTCACTAGCGATGTTTAAAAGAAGACAAAGCTTTAAAAGTAGTATATCTTGATATCGCTGCAGCTTTTGATTGTGTACTACACCACACATTTGCTTCATCTTGCATGAATCATATGGAATTTATGAACAACTTTTAAAGTATTATCATATTCTGTAACAGAAGAATTTTTATTAATATTTCAGGAGATTTGACTGAAGTCTCTGATCCTGACCACTTACTATGTTGTTCCACAAGGGTCTATTCTAGGGACTATAATATTTTAAATGATACATTTCATACGGTATCCCATTGATGCCGTACACTACATTCATGCAGCAGACATCTCATTACACCTTATTTTGACCCTAAAGTCCCAATAAATAATCTGAAGTACAAGTCAGATCTAGCCTAGTCTGTAGCTTAGGCTCTGTGTTCTTTATACAGTCCTGCATATGAACCAGAAAAAAATATTTGATTTTTTTCAAGCTTGAAATTGAACAGCTAAATTGATGTAAGCTCACATCCAAGCAGATGTTCTTCAGGGGGTCATATGTTATTTGGCACCCGTATGCAGACACTCGGGCACACGGGCATCGATAAAGTACTTGACCATTTAAAGCAAATCATTCAAGGCTGTTAAGTGACATTTCATTTCACACTCCGATATTTATACAAGAGTTGTCTCAGATAAGCACATTGGCCACAGTATTGACTTATGCTCAACCCAAACGCACCATATAAAAGCACTCTGTGCGAAAACGTTTCTAAAATACGAATCTATCTCAAATATAGGATAGAGGTCAGTCGTCTAGAGAAAATCTTTTATTCTTAAGTATCACCCCATTGTGATTATGGTACCATTGCCTATAGTTGTGTTCCAAATTAGTTCCTCGAAAGCCCAAGCTGAAATGACGAATTCTATTTTTAAGGGTGCGTTCAACTACTCAGCTATGTATCAGTACATGGTACTTACACAAAAAAAGTAAACAATTTTTCAATCAATGGCAATCACCTGATCTGCTGATACACGAGTTTGTCTTAGTGAACACCTCTGTCTAGTGAACACCTGTCTCTAATGGACACCCTTTCTATGCACATACCCTACTGACTTCAGTATAAATTGCCCTCTTTGTAGCGAACACCTACCAACAATATGAACGTTTTTTTCTCGGCAAAAAAAGTTTAATTTACACAGGTTTTCCTATATATATTTGCCAAGTTGAATAACATATAACTAAGTAACACAAATATAGGTTCAAAGTTATGTTTAGAAAATTAACTGTGCCCGATGTCATATCCAGCTGGTTAAACTTGCCAAAAAATAAACATCTCTTCAAAACTTTGAAACATCAAAAGTATTTTTTTCAAAAATCCAGTAACTGTTTTAACAGATACAATTACTGTTATAAGAGGTCAAAACGTTTGATTACTCTAAATGTGAAAAACTGAAAAACCACAACAACATTTTTTATTCCGATTTGCACTCATTTGACATATTGCCGAAATAGATTTTAAGTCAAAACGTAAAACCTGGCCTGTGAAATATCATGATGTCTCATCAAAGTTTTGAAATATGATTCTAACGCTCTTCCTGTTAAGCTAACCTCTTGGAAAAGCACCTGTATCAATTATACCAAATTGTTATGACTATGACTTTGTCTATCAGACAATTCTATCATTATATCGGCATAGGATGAACCCATGTAAACATAATTATGAGTCATTGTAATAAAGTGATTCAATTAGAAATCCGAGTTAGATGTTAAGTATGGGCCTCTCTTGTCAAGTTGCACAAATTCTAATGTCAGGCTGTCCTATTAGCTTTAAAGAAATTCAGTTATCAGCTAAAATCACTTTTGGTAACAAAATGTCGGAACGTCAGAAGACTACAGAATCGTCGATTTAATGTCCTCACTTAAGTTACATTAACGGTTTGGGTTAAAAGTGCAGATCTTAACTGTTTTTCGAAAAACCGTTTATGTAACTTAAGTGAGGAATTAAATCGACGATTCTGTCGTCTTGCTTCTTAACTATTTGTTAGCAAATATGTACATTTTCTTAAACATATGATACTGATACACAAACACAAATATCGTGGGAATTCTGCCTACAACGTAGGCAGAAAAATCGTACCTTCGATGTTCCGACATTTTGTTACCAAAACGAACCGTTTCGGTAACCAGCGTAATCGAGTTGATCACTAGTGTAAAATGACTGTAATAGAAACAAGGATAAAATGTCGAGGAGACAACGTATGTTATTTTTGTGTTAAAATATTTCAATCTGACCCACCCGTTTCCCATCTTGACTACATGACTATGTAACCTTACATACACATTTGACTTCAAATCGTGTAGAAATGTCGTTTTCACAAATTAAAACCATAATTTTGGAATGTTTCTACTTTGAAGGGCAATTTCCCTTTCTCTCTGTTTAAGTAACTACACATTCTATACTGACAGGTATGTACATTTGTCATTAGCTGAATTCCTGTTTCCTCTGCTTGTTCTATGGTTTTATCATTCATAAACCGTTCATTCAGCACCAATTTGCGGATGCTTTCTAGATTTGAGAACATCATTTTAATTCATGAACAACTTAAAACGATTATATTGTGTAATACTGAACACATTCATTTCTTAAACAGCTTTGATGCTTTATTGAAATGAAATCTCGAAGAACCAACGTTTTTGAAAAAGCGGACACATTGAGTAAAAATAGTATGGCATTTTGGTCTAACGGCTAAATTGGAAGATTATATAACAATAAGATAATCCATTACCTCCGACGACAATGGCCAACGGCTTATAAAATACCAGAACAATGACTCAATTCGAGACAGTCCCTTTATTAGAAACAGTTCTTGGTGCTCTGCAATCGAATCTAAACGTTTGATTTTCCTTAAAAAAGTATTTATTTTTCTCAATTTCAAATCTGGTTAAATGGAGTGCATTTTTGTTTTATCATGTATGACAAGAGCTGATTGATCAGCCTGGTTTGTTGTCTTAGTAATGGCATTTTGTATATTGTTCAACAGTGTTGCATATAGAACGTAGAAGTAAACTGAACTCACTTCTTCTCTACAGAAATTTCATTACACAGTGTCTTCTAACTGAATCAAGACTCAACTGACATGTCTGACGTTTTTTCTGCAAGATTGATATTACCAAGGATGCATTTCAGTCAGTAAAGTGAATACCAGATTTTGTCGAAATAACGGTCCTTCGTTATATCGCCAATCGGCGTTCATGTAGAGGGATGATGTTTTAAGACAAGTCTGTCCAAAAACAACATACATTTGACTCACTTTTGGTGCAAAATATATCCTTTGCTCTGAGTGTCAGACCCGAGTCCTTTATTGTAGATTAAACTCTCTTTTAAAAGAGCAAAATGAATTATTTAAAAAGGGTTGATATCACTATTTGTTTAAGGCTAAAATAGACTGTCGACCAAAATCAATTTCATACCACGTATACACGCTTAAATATGTGCCCAATTTAAAAACCACAAAGTGACATTCCACAAACTTCTCGTAAGAATTGAATTAATAAAAATCATTATTAAGATAAAGAAGAAATACACACCGGGAGTCCCATATTTGCTATATATGAAAATTTAATTATTATGATTTTGGAAATTTGTCACAAGCAAATCGATCAAACTATGAATTACCCTAGAAGTTCACAATAGTTTTCAATCGTTTTGACGCCTAATATGGCGATGATTTCACAATTATAGGTAACGTTCAAAATGTCACTAATTTTTTTAAATTGGCGGTTGAAAAAGTAATTGAACAACAATATTGTAAAATCTTTTAAATCATTAAAAAGCTATCAACAATTTTTTGCTATTTTTGGAAAGATCGACTGTACTATTATTAATTATAAAATGAATTAAATGCAGTTACCTGAATCGATCTGTCGGCTTAATCCAATAGCAGTTAATCCCGACATAAATAAAAACAAATTCAGAAAGTGCTCCATGCTGATCCAATCCATGCGAAGAATAAACAAAAGTTAAGCAAAAAACAATAGTCGAATTTGATACCCTCGCCGTGGGTTATGTGATTTATGTTGACTAATTGTTAAAAAACGTTGCGCCAATTTCCATAATTTACGTATGAAGTAAATACCGCTAGTTTCTGCTACTTTTTCGTGAACTACACCCCCCTCTATAAGTTTGGCAACCAGTGCTCTCTTTTTGGATAGTTTATTTCAACCTGTTTATATTGTCAGTTTAAAAAGAGTCATCAGATTTGTCGCAGGTTTCCGAACTGTGATTACGCCTCAGTCACAATTACTCTACGGCGGGTGTACGACGGATGTAGCTTCACAAAATTGATATAGCAAATCTACTTCGTATATTATACGCTGCATTTTTCTTTTGATTTTGAGAAGCTACGGTTGCCGTACGGTTGTCGTAGATCAAATGTGTCTTAGACATTAGGGACACAATAAAGATTCAAATATTGATAGGTTTTAATATGATATCCAATAATCTTCCATTTGCCAAATTTATTGCGGGGTGTAGGTCTTGTTTATATGAGCGATAGATGTTGGCTGTGATGGGTTAAGCGCATTCTTATGTTACGCAAACTGAGTGTTCTTTGATTAATGGCAATTTGAGAACGATATGAAATACGGCTGTACTCGTAAGAAAATACGCTATGTTGTTTATGTGCGACACATTACAGAATATTTTGTTTTCTTAAATGTGCAATATCCGGAGTAGTTTATCAAACCAAGAAAACAGCAGTTACACATGGAAAATGACTATTCGTATTGAGTTGAAAGTTTATATTCTCATGGTATTATTTCTGTCGCATTTATTGTTTTAAATTGTTAACTTGAATGGGTAAGTATTTCTTGAATTATAAATGGTTGTTTCTTTCACAGCTTTACATAATCAATGTTATGGCCTCTACCTATTTGGCGTCCTATTATGGCGTCTGCGTTTTGTAACTCTTTATTAAGCCCTCGGGGGGCTTCTCCAACTTTCAGCTAGGTTTCAGCAATCTACTATATGGTCCCTCGGTAAACAGGTAAAACTGGTCACATCAAAGCTTACAATAACTTATTAAGAATATGTTTGATATGTGAAGTTTTTATCTATCAAGTTTTCACCAATGTCAATGAAAAATGGCGAAGTTGTTTGTAATGCATGATTCATTCATTTTTATTGTAGTGTCGCCATTCTTTAAACCAAGATTTATTTAAAAACATGCATTGTGCAATGTGCGTGCACTACCAAAGATCTCTGAACTTCAAATGCTGTTTTCTACTTGCGTTATTTTTTCTCGGTTCAATAATGCCAATCAAGCTTTATATCATATTTGATTGAGTGTGTAAATAACATGCCTCGATGATTATTTTATCCTTTTCCTTCTAAATTATAATTTAGCATAGTGGGCCTTTAATACGTAATGGAAATGTTGACTTGAAACTTATATATTTAACACACATATATATGTTTTATATCTGTTCCTGGCTATGTCACGCAATGGCCATGCCAATGAATAACTTCTAAAGCACTTGTAACATTATTGCAACAGCCATAACGTTACCATGGATGACTTTTAACATATACTGCGATTCACCAAGCAAAAAACAAACACGTAATATGCGCAACATCATGGCTTTATTTCTTCATATGTATACAATTCTATTTTCATATATATTTTGTAATTTGATAAATGCTAAAATCATGATTATGTACAGACATACTCCATAATTAAAACTCAATTACCATGTACACATTTATGCCGTATACCATATATTACATATACATTATTCTGTCCGGAAAACTAGAAGACTAAATATGTAGATTCCCCGTGTTGACTTAAAAGTACTTAATAAATGCAAGTACAACTGTGAATTCAGGCACAACTCATATAAATGCGGGTACAACTCATGAACTGAAAATGCAGGTACAATTTATGAATTATAAATGCGGCTATAATGCATGAACTGGAAATGCAGGTACAATTCATGAATTATAAATTCGGGTACAACTAATGAACTCAAAATGGAGGTACACTTTATGAATTATAAATCCGGTTACAACGTATGAACTGGAAATGCAGCTACAATTCTTGAATTATAAATTTGGGTACAACTCTTGAGCTCAAAATGCAGGTACAATTTATGAATTATAAATCCGGGTACAACGTATGAACTGGAAATACAGCTACAATTCTTGAATTATAAATTCGGGTTCAACTCCTGAACTCAAAATGCAGATACAACTCACGACTTGAAAATGGGTACAACTCATGAATTATAAATGTGGGTACAGTTCAGGAACTCAAAAGGCAGGTACAATTCATGAAATGAAAATGTTGGTACAACTCATGAATTATAAATGTGGGTACAGTTCAGGAGCTCAAAATGCAGGTACAATTCATGAAATGAAAATGTTATTACAACTCATGAATTATAAATGCAAGTAGAATGCGTGAACTCAGAATGCAGGTAAAACTCATGAATTGGAAATGCAGGTACAAGTCATGAATTATAAATGTGGGCACAACACATGAACTATGAATACTCCCTGTTAGTATTTGTAACTCCTGGTTCATAAAGATTATCATAATCATCGGTTTCAAAGTCATATGTAGGTCTATTGTCAACTTTTCTTTCTTCTGCTCTAGCAGCTGGGCCACTTTTGTCACACTTAAATTCACGATTACGCCTTACGTCATCAGTGAGAGGATCTCCATTCTCATCGTAATAGTCCTCATAATATTCATAGTAGTCATATGGGCTAGGAGCCTCTCCCTCATAATCGTCAGGAGTATCGCCTGTAAAAGGTTGAAACATTCTAGTGCCGATACAGTAAAGATCATGGGTATTCTAATTTATCAGTCAGTACATTTAGATATCCTAGTTTTACGATAATAAAGCAATCATATTTTTCAGGCTACCCAGCACCAAACGTCCATGGTTACCTAGAAATATTTTAATTAATTATTTGAAGCAAATGGAATGTATAGTGTACCTTATGTAGCATCTATAAACACCATTATGACATAAAGAACCAATACGTACCATTACATCTATAGACAAGGTCAGACCAGATGACTCTTTCCTGCGAGAAACTGAACACTCCGATACGACCTCCCTTCAATGTGTGGTCAATGATGTTTCCAGAATCAGCCACTTGTTCAGTATCTTCATACAACAGAATCCTGAAATGAAAAATTAGTTACCACATGTAAAAGTTTAACGACCATTGCTGATATCAAACGATGAAAAACAGTGGCTACAACAATGATGACATAAAATGTGGATGATGTTGACGTAAGCTCTTCCGTCGATGTATTTAATCAACACTTCTAGGATAGTCCGAAAATAACAAATGAGTGATCTTGCTTATGAAGTTAGCTCTTTCGACTAGTGTCTGCAAGCAGCCTGCAATACATACGGCATGTATTTCACCAATACACCTTTAAATGATGTCATACTTGCAATCTGGCAATCGTTTTGAAGGGGACAACGATTTTTTTAATTCAAATTTTTGACACTTCTCGATCTGGAGTTATCGATAATATCTATGTCCGATCAGACATTTTTCAGAAAATAAAATTCTTGAAAAGATTGCTCCAACAGGCTATTCATTCTACTTCCTTTAGGTCAATAGAAGTCCTGGTTACCTTATGAGTCCAATGTTTGGTCTGTGGATCATTTCCCAACGGTATGCCGTCTTTTCCTTCCAGCCAACATTTCTGACATCCTTCCACAAGAGACGCACCTAATGTACATAAATGCATATAAACTGTAATGAAAACATTGCTTTTATCACACACAATTTCTACTCTCGAACCAGTCCGTAAAACATCGAAAATGTTGAGACAAAGAAACTCATGAACGGTTTGGTGTGTGTCAAGAATAGGATACGATACAAACAGATTTAAACAAATTATAAATGATGACTGTACCTGGTTGGGTGTATCCCCGGTGTGCCAAAGTGAGTTTCTCATCATCTCCCCTGGGCCAGTTGTACTATTGACAACCTTCAGCTGGATCCCTGGCTCTGCAACTGCCCTATAATCGACATTATTTAAATTCATTCAACGTCCTACAGAGTTCGGAATCTTTGGAAGGTGCTTTTGATAGGCTTTTCGTTGTTTGGTGCCCTTAATCTTAATTTTCTTAATTTATGAATCTTATCCTCAGGAACTCAGTACCCTATGGGTCAACGTATCGTGCAAGAGGCTCTTATTATACAAGAACTAGTATAGATATACAGTTTTGATGCTGATACTTCTGAATGACCCCGCAAGTAGGTGTCCTGGACAAATTCTGATTGAATAAGATGAGATCAAAGGATATATCAACTAAAAGAGTGTAGATGAAGTTCTCTTTTGAAGAAGTGGAATCAAAATATTGAATCTGTTTGCAATTTCGGTTTAAATACTTACCTAAATGGAGTTGATTGCCAGTATGTTTGCTGGGTCTTCTTCCACATTACCACGTAAAACTTAGAGCTATCTTGGTAGCTGAACACAAAACCAGCATAATCATCATCCACCTCACTATTCACAAAGAAGGTACCGCTGAAGTCAACCCCACCAAACGCTGTGTAACCTGTTAACCAATAGAATCAAAACTTTTTTACGTCAGAACACTGTTGTGGATAGATCCACGGACTGATAACTCGGGAGATGAGGACCCGTGATTTTCCTGGATTGAATTGGTAATTGACGGGGAACTTGACGGTTGAAATGTCCCTTTAATATATATTTAAATGAAAATGTTTTAGATTCCAGTCATCTATAGTTACCACTTCTACTTCACCTCCTTGAGAGTGAGGTGTGCATAGGGCGATTACGGAGCTTGTGGCAAGATTATTATTACTGTTAATCGTAAACAAACATTGTTGCATTGTATTTTATTGCATTATGATATTGTGTTGTATTATTTCATGGCATTTGTCAACACGACACCATCCACACTTACCAACTGCAAGACCAGGGTCGCTATTCATTGTCTGTGCAATCTCCGCACCGTCATTTAGAATCACCCAGTTAGGGTCTATTTGTGAGTCACCCTCAGGATCCAACACCACGGTTTGGTAAGCCTGGAAGTCTGTAGCCGAGATATCTGCGTTCTCTGGGCACACGTCATTATGATCTAGCGTCTGATCTTCGTCATAATCTCCCTGACAGGCGTCCCCGGTACCATCACCTGGACATTATATAAGAGAATGATGGACAATGTTTGGGTTGATTGCCTCCTCTATATTACATGGTCTAGTCTTAGTTGCCCCTTTAATGAATTTCGTATGCCATTTTCAAGACTATTGGGGTCATAAACGGAAATATTTGACAATAGTTAGCGATTTCGTGAACAATAGTATATATTCTGACATAGAGACCAATGATAATGCATGGCCGATTAGAATTGCTCTTGTAATTGAATGGAGCGATCGTCTGGATTTGATTGCACAATTAGAATGATAAGTTCCTCACCATCAAAATCCTCTTGCTCAGGGTTGTAAACCATCCTACAATTGTCATCTTGATCCAAGATACCATCATTGTCATCATCGTTATCACAAACATCACCTGGATTATTGAAATATTGATGACGGTTGAGTAACCTAGTTTGTATTATTACATGATCCATGAAAAGAGATAACAAAGTTATAAATCCACCAACATCTTGAATTGCCTGATTTTTGGTGAATTATGGACTGGTAATATTACAGAAAGTAAAGTAACGTTTGTCAGTGACTAGTACTACCCTTTCATCAGTGTTAAGTTGTCAGAGCAGCATATATAATGATCACGTAGTTGATATTTGTCAATAATTCTAATTCTAAATTTATAGAATTCCGCTCAATTTTTATCTTTTTCAAAATGATGTTGTAAACATATCATTCAATTATTGCATCTAACCTCTGCCATCTTTATCCGTATCTATCTGGTTGGCATTGGGAATCCTTGGACAGTTATCCTTGCTGTCTTGTATACCATCCTGGTCACAGTCAGCGTTTGTATCACAAGCATCTCCTATCAAATCATCGTCTTTGTCAAACTGTAATGAAAAGTCAGAAATGCAACAATCTTGGTCAAATGTTGCAATCAGGCAGTATGAATTGCTTTCTCAAAAATGGGGGTGGACTATAGATATTGTGGGCCTCTGTGAAAGATAGCAGTCTCTAACAAGTGTTAAAGATGGACTCTGATAAAGCAAAATGAGATGGTGATAAGCCCAATGTATTATTGAAAGCCCACATGCTGTAATAGGACACTGTACAGTACTAGTTTTATTTTAACTGGAGTATGCCTATGTGATAGCAATTTGTAATCAAGATCCTCAATCTTGTTCCTCAATCAGTACCTGATCGAAGTTTGGTATTTCTGGACAATTGTCACAGGCGTCCCCGACTCTATCTCCATCCAAATCAGCTTGGTCTGGGTTGTAGACCTTGACACAGTTGTCGTCCTCGTTGAGAATTCCATCATTGTCAATATCAGGATCACATAAATCTCCAAGGCCATCTTTGTCAGTGTCAGACTGATCGGGATTGGGAATAGTTGGACAATTGTCACAGACGTCGCCGAACTTATCTGGACTCCCCTCGTCCGAGTCTTTCTGATCAGGGTTGCCAACAAGGGGGCAATTATCCTAAAAGGTAATGAAAACGGATGAAGGCCGAGGTATACTCTCTTAGTCAAACGTTTATGAAATAGTTCTGGCATTATAAAACCATAGGCTAGGAGAAAAGATAATGCATTAAGTTGTAAAATAGTGACAAGATCCTACTGGTGTGTTGTCAATTCCATCATTATCTTTATCTGGATCACAAGCATCTCCAATCTCGTCCCGATCAGCATCCTCCTGACCACTGTTGGGAGTGTCTTTACAGTTGTCTTTCTTGCATCGTCTGTCGCTACATGGAAGTGCTTGGTCGGGGATGCCATCGAGATCTGTGTCTCGCCCGCATAATTTGCCGTCACCTGCCCATCCCACACGACACTAAAATAAGTAATGTAAATCATTGCGAGTCCAATAATGCCAGTAACAAATAAATACAATGGCCCTGGGCAAAATTACAACCGCGTGTACTATTTGACATGACAGGCATTTTCCTTGCAATTTTTATTTGATCTATTTCGCAACTTATTTGGTCATTTGATTATCTTGAATACGTATGCATTTATGTGAATTATCTTGAAAATGTTGTCTACTAACTTCACATTGTTGTTCTTTCAGTCCTCGTCTGATTTTACAAATTGCGTTACCGTCACAAACAACGCCATCTTTGCATATATTTGGCGGTCTTCTTTTGCAACCCTCGGTTGCGCTACCGATGAAGCCAGGCAGACAGTCGCCACAAATACGCGATCCCTTAAATCAAAAATATAAACACCATTATTTAAATAATTCGAAAAAGTTTCATATTCTCTTATAAGTTTTATAGATAAAGTTAGTGTTAGTATCATTACTTATTTTCTTTCATTTTAAACAACCATCTCTTTCATTATACTTAGAGCATGATACACTGAGTATTATACTTACAGGCGTGTTAATACAGATTGAGTTTGGAACGCATCCACCATTTACGCCATCTTCACATTCATTGATATCAGTACACACTTGGCGATTGTTATTAGCATATTCTATACCAACACCTCTCACTTCAGGACTTGTGAATCCCTCTGGACAGGGTGTGCATGAAAAACCGGGAATCGTATTTATGCAAAATCCAAGCCGATCACATGGTTGCGCAACTTCACACTAAAAATGTAAAATCATGCATGTATGTTAAGCAACCAGTGATGTTGGATGGCAGAAGATTGCCTCAGATGATATTCTGTTCTTTAAGATGACTCCTTGTAGATGTTTGAAGTTGTTTGTCGTTGATTCATACTTAAAATCACATTACAAGGAAAATAATATGCCAAAGAGCATGTATCTATCTTTGTTTCATTTGTTGGTGTTATATTGTTTATTGACTACACCGACGAGGAACTTGTTTTCTTACCTCATCAATATCTGTACAATGCGTTCCATTTCCCGTGTATCCTACAGGGCAAGGTCCACATAGATATCCCAAATCATAGTCCTCACATGTTACGCCAGGGAAACATGGTTTAGACTTACACGTCACACCTTTACACCCATTTTTCCCAATACCGGTGCCTCTAAAGCCATCGGGACAATTTCCACATTTGAAGCCATTCGCCGTGTCCACACAGGTGACACCTATATTTAGAAGAATTCTCTAATGCTAACAGGCACACGTTTATGCATATAATTCATGTCATGTAACAAACTATTTTCTTACACGGGCCAATCGACTTTAATAAAGACACAAACTAAATTACTAGTAGATTCGTTTTATGGTTAGTAATAAGTATAGTCCATAAAACGAGCGCGATTTTTACCTGGATAACATGGTCCATCAGCGCATACAGTTGCTCGTTTGCAATTCTTGCCATCACCTACGAAACCAGCTGGGCATGGACCGCATGTTGGCCCGCCTGGTGTCTCGTAACAGGGCACTCCTGGGTAGCAGGCATCCTCCTTACACTTGGGAGGACTTGTTCCATCATCTGCAGGCAAAATATATTTTTCTCTTACATGTAACTGCACTGGTTTTTATGTGTCTATACTTTGATGCATTTTGGAACACGTAGTCATTGCCTTGTTTCAATTTTACGTATTCCACATTGAGATTGTTTAATCCACACTCTCAAAGGTTTTCAATGTGGTGTTCAATGGGAGGCGTGTTCAAGGGAGATGCTCCCGGTGCAGATGTGCTAATTTAGTCTGTGGGTAACCTCAATTAGGTAAGAAGCCATAACAAGTTAACATTTGGAAGAGTGTATAATCAAAACTGAACTTTTTAGTTTCTAATTATTACGTTTCACTATTATACTGTACATTTAACATTTAAAGCCTGTTTCATTACATACCTCGACACATTTTACAGTTTGCGAGGATGTCCTTTAACATATTTGTTGCGGAGGTCTGAAAACAGCAATATTATATATGCATTTTTCAAGAAAAGACCTCACGTAATGTGATATAAAATCTGAATCAACGATTTCTACTTTATATTTGATTATAATTTGCCTTGTACACATAAAGAGTTTTTATTTTGTATTGTAATATGTTGTAATATTATTGTACCTGCTCTAGCATTCCAGTCTGTAGGATTTTGATAGCTTTGGTGAGTTCAGCAATACTGTCCAGCAACGCATTTGTATCTAGACCTACATGATCGGAGTGTAAACGAACATATGATTTATCAGTAAAAGTTATGCCTAAACTCTGACCAGTTGTACTCTAGCAAGCATTTATTTCTTATACTATGTATACTACAGAATTTCTACTTGTCACATGATACGGTCAACCATTATGTCACAAATCAAGATGCAACTACTGGGATTTTCTAAATAATAAAATGCATATGAACAAATGCAAAATCATAATACTTTATGTTAATTAAGGCTCATGCCATTCATATACATATGCACAGATGTATGTATGTCTATAAACTTGATGCATGAATGAAATATCTACATTAAAAAGTATATGCGCGCGCACATTCTACACATTCTCACCTCCAGCTAGCGTTTTAAAACCCTGTGGCTGTGGTTCGGGAGCGGAACTACCACAACCACTATTGCGCGAATTTTCCTTGCGCAAAACATCGCAAAGCGTTGGGTATTGTCTATTGAATTTGGTTGAGTCATACACAGGGTCATACACAGGATCTATGGGTATATTTGGCTGATAATCTAAATAATCTACATTAACGGCAGCGTCCGCTACAGCAGCATTCAGGATTGAAGGATCTAGTTCTAGGATATCGACATGCTGGTCCTCACCCTCTGGAGCTTTTTGTTCAGGCTCACAACCCTGCTCCTTGAGGAGTACATCAACAGGGGTGCCAGCATAGACTCTAAACCTCGTGTGCATGCTCTGGAAAACGTGTTTAAATTGTTCCCATCATTAAGCAAATACATTATGTGGTGTAAAATTTGATTTTGTTAATAAGTACTTTAATCAAGGTATAAGAGAAACGATAGTCCTGAGGATCTATGTTCCTATGCCGATGGCCCTACTTTGAGGCTCTTTGGGCTTAATGGTTCCTGAGTTTTGATAACACACTGCGTAATTTCAAATTATAAGTTGAAAGTACAGGTATCATTACATATGGGAAACAGTACTTCTAATAGGCGTACAAGTGTGCAACAAAATGACAGCGTTTTCCTCAATGCTTGCTAGATTGTTTTAACTTACCACTTTCATATCATGTCTCACTACGTCCCTGATGGTTGGAAGTGTCTTGAATCGGCCGGCAAGTTTACAATTCACATAAAGGGAGACGCTACTCTGTGTCTGTTGGAGATCATGAAATTGTATGAGGAATTTCCCCCTTGTGTTCCTTTTCAAAATGTCGGATGGTATTTCAAGAGTCTTAGTCTTACTGCCAATACGGAATGTCACTATAAGAAAATAAGAATCACTTTATCAGGCAAAATCATAGTTTATGTAATTAATAACTTCCCTCTTTGAGTACGCTTATTGCTACAATTAAGTTCATTCTCCTCTCAAGTTTAACGAATAAGACCAGTAGACCTACTTTGTAGGGTCTTTGAATGGAGCCCTATATCCAACTTAATGGAGTCTGCCTGTATTCTTATGATGGACAGTGTCGGTCTTCTTGTTGTCACCATGACGTCACCACGTATCGTCACCTCGTCATAATTGTGAAAAGCTCTTGGGAGATTATCAGGTACCACTGTAACAGATAAACATGTACAATGGATTAAGATCTTTATACTTTCAAAACGAATAGAAATATTTATCTGTTTATGTTTGTTTTCTTAATCAACACATAATTATTTCATTTATGGCTATGTTCTTTGATCTTATGATGCCGACTACCAAAGCCTGAAAGCCATACCCTTATTGGTTGAACACGATAATGTGTGCGAAACACACATGTCCCAATCAAGTGATGAGGGGAGGGCTATAAGACAGTCTTCAATCTTTGTTGCATAGTTGGGATATGGGCTTCTGTTTTTCTTACGACCGATAGTACCTTTTTATTTTCTTGCTGTGTTTTGGCACATTTAGGCACTTGTGCTTAAATATTCATAAATTACCTTGTAATTCGGCAATATATCATACTTGATCCTTCAACTTACTGGAATATACCCTGGTCTGTTCTCATCACAGTGCATCGGTCGGTATCATGACTACTTAGATTTTCATCCAGAGCTGTTATTACCATAAAGTGCACATAGTTTCTCAATAATGTTTTAATTATCTTGAAAGAAAACATTGGACTTATATTTATCAATTTCAAAACGGCGAGCAAGACAACTGTTAAGGTCACTCTTGCATGTTTAGTTTGTGAAATATTGCCTTTGTCTTACATAGTTAAGACTACTCATACACAAGAATGCTAGTAGCTCTCCCTACTCACCAAAGGCATTTCCTGAGACCTGAGACTACAGTACACGTTTCATGAATGTGAAACAGGTGTGGAACGAAGTGGCACTGACATAGAATTCACGATATTTGGGGTTTTATTCTTTCATTTTATTATCTTATCAACTTGTCGGAATAATTCAATTCAAACATTTATGATTCACGTATCAGGAACTTTATTTCAAATTAAAGTTCTGTTTTTATTGACGTAGATTTAAATAAGAATGTCTTGATATATAATCTGATCCCCAAGATTCGCATATTCGTTACAAAAACTCAGGTTGTTTTTTGTGTGAAACGTGTTGGTGTAACTATTAGAGGTCTGGCAAGTGGCACCATACCAGCGTTCTGTTAAATGATATCCTATATCGCCTTAGAATGAATTCGTACTTGTAATAGTGGATGGAGTCATTGCTTTAAGGGTAAACAGTTCCCCTCCCACATCATTTAGCACTCAATCAGGGTATACATTTTCGTGTTTAGAGCTCACCTGAGAAAACGTATAAAAACAAACGAAGTCATTATTCAACAAGAAATTTCCCACGTGGCTTTAGGCCTTGAGTTACACTAGTATCCGATACTACTTAACCCAATGTGGAAAGCCAGAATTGCGGTCTTTGTCTCTTTGTTCAGTGATGTGCTGTTTACTTCATTTGATGTCAGATAATCTTTATATAGAAGAGTTGTTTCACACGTAGACATAAACAAGCCGTTACGTAGTCCAGATATAAATTGTTATTCGGATCTTTTCTAAAAATGATATATTCCCCTTAGCCCTTTAATGGTATAATCACCCACTTGTCTATCCGTCCGTCGATGTAATTGCCCGGTCTGTCCTTTGCCAATTCGCGGCAGGCTCCAACTCTTTTGTAGAATACCAAGTGGTTTCAAGTGAATGAAACTTGACCATCATGATAAAAGATCCTAACTTCTGTTAAAAGTCCACCTGATTTACTTTTTTTTAGAATGGCCATCGCTTTTATGTTGACAATACAAGTGTAATATAGAAAGTAGGCTCCAAAGCACATGGTAAATGCAAAGGCTTTGTATAAAAAAACATTCAAAGACTGTATCATGTCCCAAGTACGTGGGTAGGTGGGTATGAGGTAGGAGGTTTTTTATACAAAGCCAAATGCAAAGGATCGTGTGTGGTATGGCAAGTTAATATGGTCTTTCAAATCTTTGACCGTAAGTATTTTCTGTCCACGAATTGGACAAATGTCATACGTTCTCCACCAAAAAGGTTTTTCGGGGTTCATGAACAGAAACTTTTATAAAATTCAGATTCTTAGGTCCATTGACAATGTAGGACAATATTTGATACATGTTAAAATAGGGTAAAGAAGATCATTTTTTCTGACGACGGTTTCTACATTTTCGCAAAGGTCACGATGGGGGCTCCTTATCCATTGCTTATTTTAAATTCAATTGACATTTTAATTACCTTTGGAGTTGTTTAAAGTACATTTTCTCTGACGAAACATGTTGATTCAATAAGGATTGTGGTATTTATGGTCAGGAAATACACACCGCCTAGGATGTGACAGTAACTTGCTATACCATATGAGTTGCGATCCTTTGGTTAGTCTGTTAGAAATCGTGTATTGAAATGGACAATTTCTAAAACAGTATAACGTAAAAAATATTAGCACATAAAGTCATTCATCAATATAGAATTTCACACGTTCAAAATATTTAAGATAGTTCTAGTAGAGTATGGTCACGGGTGTCTTGAAAACCCTTGAACGGAATTTTCTTAGTTTTTTGTCCAACTTTCTAAGTTGCAAACAGCTGAATATTTCCTGGACCATTGGGACCTCAGAGAAGATAGTTTGTTGGTATATTAAACATTATTCTAACTCTGATTGTCCTCTCAAAAATAACGGTAAATTACTGGTAATCATATATATTGACACGTATATCAACTTATAATTAATTCCTTAACAAGCTACCGAATGGAAATAGCCTAATTGACATTACTGCCACACAGCAAACGTATTGCTTGATAAACCTCGGGATATACTTAGACCACGAATTGACGGAAAACACGATCAAATGATACATTTCTACAAGCGAGGAACATTTCCTGTAGTTGTTTTACTTGCCTGCTGATTTTTAACCTTGTGAGCAATTTAGTTTAGTAGTCAAATTTTTCGCTAAATTCACATTTTTAGCAATTTTTGAATTTTAGAAAGTCATGTGCATTTTTGGATGTATTACCTCTTTTCGTCGAATCATTATTATATATATGTCCCGTAATGTTCAGACAATTCCAACATAATTTATAGAAGCTGATAAGACAGCGGATCATTCGCCACATATCCACCAATGTTATTACCAATGGGATGAAAAACATTCCACAGCTTTCAACATTCCAACCTCATACCTAATTAAGAGTTCTAGACATAATATGCAAAAAATCAAAAAGCTGATTATAATCAAACCTCGATTAAATTTATCAGCTGATATATGTACTGCATCATATCGCTAAATTGCATCTCTATCGCGCTAAAATGTGGTATAATTAAATACCTGTAAATATTTTTATACTACTGATTATGATTGGAATATAACTGGTATATGACAGGGGTATGGAATTACTCTTCTTAAAATTGTTTGAAATGTTATAGAAATTATTTTTCCTGAACTCACATTGAATTATTAGTTATTTAAAAACAAAAATGACAAAATGCCTCCCCCCGTACACTAACACCCACTTACCAGAATGCAACGTAAGTGAAATTATCATTTTGCTGAAAAATACATTCATCACCACTTTATTAATATTCTTCAAAATAAAATTAAAAGTTTTTACCTGTTGTTAATTCTCGGCAGAAAGCAGAATACGATAATCCTAAAATAAATAAAAAGCTACGAAACCTCTCCATGTCGACTTAAATCATCCACAAACTAACTGAAAATCCAACTATCCTCAAAAAATAATCTTGCAGAATTTGATACCCTCCCCGTAGGGTTAGTTTGATTTATGTTGGCTTGTACAGAGATGTTGCCAATTTTCATAATTCAACTTGAAGGCAGCGAACCCAGCAGTTTTTGATGGTTGTTTTTCCTCTGTCATAAATCAGTAATCAGTTTCAGGTGAATCCACCTACGATCTTTTCCTAGTAAAATATAAATCTGTGCACTATTTGTATTCAATTTGGATATTAAAGAGGGATACGCGTATGCGTACTACAATGCACTAAATAGGAAGGTATAGTTACACGTTTTTAAGAGAACCTGTACGCGAGCGAGTAATATTTCGACCCCCGGGGATTACTGTCCCGCTCTCAATTCACTTTTTCAGGGACCTGATTGGAATTATTTTCCGTATACTCAATCGGCCAAGTAAACAGTACAAATGGTAGAACCAATCCACAGAGGACCATAATTCTACACGTTCACGTATAAGCTTTAAAAAACGTGTATCTTAACCTCCGTAATGTCAGTCAAGGTACTCGAGGTGATCGATCTTTTTTTTGTCTAAAACACAACGAACAGAAAAAAACAGACATAAGACAAGAAAAATATCCCCAGACATTTTATGTTTATTCGCATTTATGTTTACTGTTTCAGATCACTGGGGCATATTATTTCGTAATTCAATATACCCCAAACAAGCATATTAATGTTGTCCTCGCCCTATTTTAATGGGAAAATAACACAATTATATACGCCTATTAATTTCACAACGCAAATGATAGGGTTGCCAAGACAACTGGAATTTGGTGCCCTGTGCATTACAAAAAGTCAACGCGGATTACTCAAGCGCACCTTTATTACGCGCTAAAGGTCTTCACAGATTTACAAAATTCAATTTAACCCTATTTAATTATGTGGATTATTGGTATTAAAAAGTAAGACCTCAAACATCAACTAGTCGTGTTGTCCCAAGGGAAGTGTTATTGAGAAACATTCGAAGGGAGTGTAAAGCGATGAAGCAATACGCAACACTAAAGTGTATGGGACCGAATATGTTGTTCATGTTTTTAAGCGCAAATATCAATAGAAGTGAAAGACAAAAATTATTACTAAATGTACGGGACATTGAAACACAATGTTGAAATCCTAAAATAAAGTTCTGACAATTTTGTTTTGTATTTGTTCAAACTGACCGAGAATAGCCTTGCTTCATGACCCTGGACCTCCCCCCTACTTTACTTTGTTAAAGTAGATAATGGGGGGTCCAGCGTCCGAGAATCACGAAAAAACACTGTAAAAGACGCGAAATTCAGCTTGGTTACAGTACACCATCCAAGGTGTGAGAGATTGTTTTCCTTGCCATAAGTGGTTGAAACAGCAGGCGCTGAAGCCCTTAAAACGGTACATCCCATTTGTCAAAATATATATTTCTGGGCCACAAATCCTTTGAGGTTATATGAAGTCATCAATTGACGAGGTCAGTGTACTTTAGCTTCACAAAATGGTTAAACAAATTAACAGCGTGTATAATTGGGAATACATGTACAATACAAACCTATTTGAAACAAAAGGTCTTGAGAAAATCTCATTCCTTATTAATAGTTATCGAACTGCAAATTAATATTTGAAATATACGTTGACTTTTAATATGTTTAGCTTCAGCTTCTCCCGAATATGATGCTTTATTTTCCCAGGGTAAGACAACCTCCGTCAGTCTAATTGTCCGTCTGTCCGAGCTATAACTCAGACAACACTGGTCCGATTTTTCATATTTTCAGAGATAAGACAAAGATAAGGTTCATGCCTCGGCAATTTCAAAATGCCTGTCAAAACTTTTACAAAAGTTTAAAAGCTTAGATAACAACTTCTCATACAGGCATTCTATATTACATTCTGCCCAATCAAAAGTCAAAACACAGCATAGCCATGCTCTCATTTAAAACGTTATGCCAAAACATTTTCTATGGTTAGCTAAATTTATCTAGGTGCCTATGAATGTTTAATGTTAAGAAATGAACCTGGTCGAGGACTGGATACATCCCTGGGAATTATTCTAGCAAGGAATTTTCTACTAGAATTTCAATTAATTTTTGTAATATTGTTCGAAATGTTTCACAATTATGTAAGGAAACCAAGCATATGGCTCAAAGAATTATGCGCGATTTGATGTACTATGTTCTTGCTATAGGGATCGCACGCATACGAGAACTCATTCATTAAACAATCCAATGAGACCTAGACTTAAATGTTTTATTAGTATTCAAATGAACGACATAAATAATATCCTATCATCATCACCTGTGTGTTGTTTCAAACCTTTTTTAAAATGTTGAATATTTTGAAATGAACAGCTCATAATTATTTGAGGAAAGAGCAACATAACCGCAAAATTTCAGATGATTATCATATTAAAATTTTCTGACCATGAAGACGATTAGAGCCATTCAAAGAAAAGTATGCATATTGCATATTGCTGAACCCGTCAAGATATTTTTTCACAAATGTTGATCTAATTTTCACTAAAAAGGCAACCTTTTATTAATCCCAATTTGCGTTGAGACGTAGTATTTATTTTTGGAAAAGAGGATTGTTTTAGAGACTTAACCCTTACTGAATTTGGATGCTCAAAATGAGCAAAAATCAATTGATACCAATGTAATAAACAAAAAATTGACTTTTTGGTAAAATTGAGGTCAGCGCCATTTTAAAAAGCATGTTGATTGGTTGATTGCACCCTCAATATGACAGAGTCCAACTGACTTAATTCATAAATAAAACACACTTTATCAAATCATTAGGGAGTTTAAGCTTGCAATGTTTTTTACAACCTAAACGTGAACGGAAATATTTAAGCAATGCATTTGTATGAGCGATTGGTCATACGTATAGGTTGGCGTTTCGATTGTATATGCAAGCTTAAGAACTTCCTATTATTTGGAAGACGCCCAAAGAATAATTTTTTAAAACAGTGGCGGCCATCGAAAAATGGTGGTCGTTAAACGCTATAACGATGCTGTTTCAGGAAAAGTCGTGGAGCGATTTTGTTCATATTTGATATGCGATTTCTCATAAGCATTGTACACTGTCTTATGGCATTTGGCAAGTAGGCGTTCAAATTGGCCACCATTCTGATGAACGAATTTTCATATTTTAATATAATTTTGAGTGTTATATTATGTTTTTTGCTATAACTAGAAAGATAAAGGACTTCCCTTTGGCACTTTGGCTACTGAGTGACCATTTCGAAAAATGGCAGCCATGGCTGTTCAATTGGGGTTTCTACGCCTTGGCGTTGTTGTTATCTAGTTCTACAATTGACGATTAATGATGGCACCTTCCCCCAATTTACTACTACTTAATCCCCTTCGGAATTGTTTTTTTAATCCAGATGAGGTAATCGAGAAGTGATCTCATGAGAACCTGCTTGTTTGGCAATTAACTCTAATCTTGTTCACAGTGCGTTAACGTATAGCGTACTTCAATGTATGGGCCACGGTTGAGCACACATAGACTATGGGACCAACTCCATGGTATGGGCTTCAAGGGGCTTGAATAATACATGAGTGATAGAACTTCCTTGGCGCGAGATCTGAGACTGACTGAGGGTTATATCAGTTATATTATTCGACTATAAATCATTATTCATTCATTTATTGTGTCGTCGGGGGAAAGAGAGTTCCTTGTTTGATAGACGAAAAGCATTCCAACAACACTGGTACCCACCTGGTCATAAGGACGTTACATACGTCTTTATAACAAAATGGATCAACTTCCGTTGGAGGAAATTTTTATTCTCATCACTTTCACCTAGAATGAGGTCGATTTGTATCCAAATATTTTACTCGTGTGTTAATAGTAACATCCGGTTTATGAAAAGCTAGTCAGTCACAAGCAAATACAAACATAAACCCAGCAGCTCAAATAATCGAGTGAGAACTCAGCATTCAGGACATTATCTGGTAAATTTCATAACATTTTTGTGTTATGGCCTATTAACGTTCTGGTTGCTGAAGTGAGGAATTCTCACTCGATTGTTGGAGATCTTCGATGTTTATAATCGTGACTGGTTCGCTTTTGAGTAGGCCTAACTGTATTGTAACTATTAACATACAGGATTTCCCGAAAGTATGGCTCCCTCCTAGGTAGACATATACAGTGTCTCCACAGTGTGTGTCATATATCATTTTAAAGCTAATCCAAAGAAACATACATTTGCCAAGTATTATGGTTCAACTCACAAATGGGAAAAAGTTGCAGGCATTTCAAAATCGACCTCCTTCTTGGTGAAAATGATGAACATAAAAATTTCCTCCAATAGAGGATCAACGTCTTTATAATACGGTGGGGACCAGTGAACAAAACATGGTAGATAAATGTATGTGTACGATGCATTGATATAAAACAACAACATAAAATAATTTCCTAATGCTTCTCACCATTGAAATCACATTTGAGCCATTTCAGTTGTTGCAAGATTCGGTACACGCTTTTAAAATCTTAGATGTCATGGTAATTGAATTACTAGTATGCTGGCCGGGTGGCCCAGGTAGACATGATAATATTTGTGTTGGTACAGGGGGAAATCTAATTTATTTAGCACAATAAAGTAAAATAATTACATGTCTATGGTGATTTTGAGAAATTGTTTAAATTAATTTTGGGTAACAATACATTTCAGAATTATCTTTGTTATGTATGTGATTTGAGAGGTCTGTCGTAACAAAACTGAATCAAAAATATGTAATCTAGTAAATACAAATATATATGAATATAAACAATCACCTTGTGCCATGAGTTACCGTGCACGGCTACTGATACTAGGCATATCTTTTGTACTAAGGTTATATTTACCCTTAACAAATAGCATACCGTTAAGTAAGTATCCTATCATCTTTGATTTTATGAAAGAAAGTTTTATAATCTCAGAACGTATATTTATATAATTAACTATAGTACATCACGTGTAGCATCTCTATGTCCAACGCATTGTCCGATTGGTATAAGGAGTGAACGGGGAGATATTCAGATCAGAACCTCTGTATACCCCGAATCTCTGCATCAAGTCCAGAGGGTGACCCTGGAGCGGTGCGCATCATGTATAGGATAATACCTTTACTGCTGGTTGCTTTTGCAACTGTGGGTAAGTTATTTTTGTCTTGTTTATTTTTGCAAAAAAATATAATAGGCCTAATCTTAAAGTATTCATATTGAATTATACTAACCATATACGAATATCTCAGTACCAATGTCTTTATACCTATTTGGCTATTATTGAGTATATGTATACTCAATAATAATAATACTCAATTAAAAGAGGCACTCGCTTTATTATTATCTTAATCCCTAAATACGTAAATTAAGTAGTTCAGACGAAATATGGTTTGCTCCTTTTCCCGACAAAAGAAATACTAAGATTATAATTTTTTCGTTTGAAGTTCTCAAAATCGTCCACAACAATGTAATGGCATATTCCCTGATATCGCCTTTCCCCATATAGTCAATCCTTAAAATTGACAAATTGATAGGCAATATGCCTATTTTTGTAGAAAAAAGGATAAAATATGAATACTGAAGTGAGAAAATTACTTGCATAGAAAGCAGCATTTGAAGTTCAGAGATTGAAAAAAGTGAATTTCCATTTTTCACAAAGTATATGCTTTTAAATAACTCTTGGATTAAAAGATGGCGAATTGTTGAAAATTCTATCAAAATTTGGGGTGTTTTGGTGTCAAAGAACCTCAGGAAATACTTTGAAGATCAAAAGTAAAACTTCATTTTGCCGATAATACGCATTTAGTTCCTTTAAGTTACTGTGTACATGTCATATTATGCATACTGTATTGGAGACTTAATTTTCATGCTTTTTAGAACGTAAGAATCTTTCAATGATTCTCTCGATATGAAACACGAACATCTAGTTTTAAAAGGAATAACTTCAATACAATAGAAATACGACCAAAAATAGACGAGAAAAAATGTCACAATGCTCCAAAGAGTCCATATAACGGATTTGAATTAAAGTATAGAAGTAAATTAAAACATATAAAATGTGAATAATGGTTACATCAGATTGAAGCTCATTGAATTTACAACTATTCTAGGTACGTTTGGGTCAAAGTATAAACCAAGAATATTTTCGATTGTTTATCTCCATATTATCATTTTGTCCAAGGTAGCCTTTATCTCCAAAAGTTATTGATATTTGTAACTGGTACCGTCGTATACGAGTAATCTAGGGGCGCTTAATCCACGATAGTAAGCCATTGTTTGGTTGATAGTTTTATCATTTTTAATATATCTGAATACTTTCGCTTTCAAGGGGTGCACCAAACACTAAAATAAATCTATATACTATGGTTTATCTCACAACACTTAAATAATATCGCCTTAACTTCGGGCTCAGTAAGATTGAATTGCCTTATATTTGGTGTCTGTAATACGAATGGTACATAGCAAATGACAGTTCCTTGCAACATGATATAATCAATAAAGCGCCATAACTGGTACATCTTAACTTTTAATTAAGATATAAACCATGCCGTTTCGATCCTCTTATATTTTTACCCATATCATTCTGTCATTCATAGCATTCAGCAATAACGATTCTGTTGTGTCTACTATGTTGGGAAATCAGAATGTGAAATGCATTAACATTTTTTAAAAAGCATATCGGTTCAACTTTTATGCAAGCCATGATAAATTACTCAGATGAGAGTAGGTAGTTACCAGTTTCACCACCTGGTGGCTAATTCGGGGGAAATAACATCGCAGGATATTGCAAAGTTCCCTTAAACATGAATATTCATCAGTTTTAGTGGTTCACTTTTCATATTACCCTTATATATTTCATAGTTATACAAATTAAAATATGTCCAGTACAAGAAAACATCTGCCGAACACAAGAAAAGATATTTCACTTTTTGTGATTTTTTAAACATGGGGTCTATGGGGAATCTCCCCGACCTAGAAGTCACATTTCCAAAGAGAATTTTCAAAGTTGATAATGAGCTCTTTTCAAGACCACATTTTAAGATGTAATTTTACACGTGGATTCCAAATATGACATCAGTTTGACTGAATTTTTAATTTTTAATGACGTTAATCAAGCTTATTTCTACTCGCATCTAGTATATTATACAATGACAACATTTAGTTTTAGGTTTGAATAGTTTTTAAATATTTGTTGTTTTACCTAATTAATTGTTATACAAATGATCCATATTAGGATAATCCTTTTTATTGAAATGTATTTATATTGACTTATATTGGGAAACAAAATTCTCTATTCCAGCTTACAGCCTGGACAGAAAATGCCCAAAAGGCTGGCAATCATACAACTACCAATGTTACTTCTTCAGTGACACAACATTTACCTGGAACGAGGCAAGATCTGTATGCCGTGGAAGACAAGGAGACTTAGTTGGTCTAACTTCCACATCCGAAAGGGTAAGATGAAACTTTACAATAGGTAGTGATACCCTTTTAACAGAGCTAATTGTTACCAAATTGACAACGGCGACCATCTTGAAAGGTTGGGAGATATTTTGCTGAAACTAGACCTTATTGCTAACCTGTGTTTAAGAAAATCAATGCCAATGTAATACTTATTTATATATTTATATATTTTATCAGCCGTTTTAGGTTATAACAAAGAGTATACATTGTTAATTTTATCAAAAATCTTATCTTACAAACTTGACGACGTATGAAAGGCGGACGGCCGACTCTTTTTACAATTACAAATTTTACCTGAACACAAAGTACAGCGAAATATTTGATTTTTGATTCCAGAATTTCTTGAATACTCAAATAAACCAGCGCCGGAAGGAATATTGGATTGGACTGAGCAGAGACCCTCGAAATAAGAACAACTTTAAATGGGTTGATGGAAGAACATTATCTTCAAGCCTGTCGTAAGTTTGTTCTACCCATCCCGTTTTCACCATTAATATACTCCTATATGATTCATTGCCTAGTTTATATTAAAGGGATGATATGTATTCTTGCTCCAATTCATGAAAAATATTGTAATCAGTTTAAACAATTTTACAATTTTACAATTTTCAATTTTGAAAGTTTTCATTGCAATCCTACATGCATTGTTGATAGCACATGTTAAGATGAAAGGCACTTCAATTCGTTGTAGTGGACCTGTCGTCACATATTGTCATGGACGTTTTCATTGCAATCTTACATGTATTGTTGATAGCACATGATAAGATGAAAGGCACTTCAATTCGTTGTAGTGGACCAGTCGTCACATATTGTCATGGACGGTTTCATTGCAATCCTACATGTATTGTTGATAGCACATGTTAACATGAAAGGCACTTCAATTCGTTGTAGTGGACCAGTCGTCACATATTGTCATGGACGTTTTCATTGCAATCCTACATGTATTGTTGATAGCACATGTTAACATGAAAGGCACTTCAATTCGTTGTAGTGGACCAGTCGTCACATATTGTCATGGACGTTTTCATTGCAATCCTACATGTATTGTTGATAGCACATGTTAACATGAAAGGCACTTCAATTCGTTGTAGTGGACCAGTCGTCACATATTTTCACGAACTATGCTCATCTAAATCTTAAATGTACTTCTATTACCTGTATCGATTACATGTCAGTATGTGTTTATTTTAATACTTAATTAACCTATTTATATCTGTGCGTCTGTACATCTCATACACTTCCATTGTTATAACCGTGAATAGCATATACTGAAGAGAGATTTAGATTAGAGAGATTTCGCTACTCACTTTGAGCATGTTTATTATTCCCGTATAGCGTATAACTTATGAAGCATTTGATTACGTCTTCGTTTATTTCGCAGCTGTATACGTCCATACGTCCACAAGTGAAATGTTT
This sequence comes from Owenia fusiformis, assembly GCA_903813345.2. Classification (NCBI taxonomy): domain Eukaryota; kingdom Metazoa; phylum Annelida; class Polychaeta; order Sabellida; family Oweniidae; genus Owenia; species Owenia fusiformis. The sequence goes on from CAIIXF020000010.1 coordinate 9,519,370, forward strand.
TTACGTTTGGACGACGATTTATAAGAATACCACACATATGGACGTATAGAGAGACGTTATACGTTATACGTGAATAATAAACATCCTATAAGTGAGTTGCGAAAACTCTCTACTTTTTTTTATTAAAACTCTCTACTTATTTATATTGTTCACACGTATAACAGTTATATGTTTGTCTGTATGTTTGTCCTTGCCTATCATGTCTGCCTTCTTCGTATGTCTATGTAGTAACTGGGCGTATAGGGAGCCAAATAATGCAGGTGGACGAGAGGATTGCGTCCATACACGAACCAACGGCCAGTGGAACGATGCACCATGTTTCGACAAAGTACGATACGTTTGCAAGAGAAGCGATGGTATGTCCAGCGTTGAAATCAAAATTTAGATTTTGATAGGAGTGGAGACATTATTGTTTGTGTGTGAAACCCCTGATTTAAACCACGACCCAATCTAGTTCTGTATTTTACTCCATTTTTACTCCTGCCCAGATATTATCCTTCACATACCACAATCCTAGATAAGTTGACCTGTGTGTCTTTACCAATTCCAACTTGACCCCTCATCAACACATCTAAAGGATTTTCATTAATATGGCTTCTAAGGAAGAAACCACGTGTCTGTATTGATAACAACTGGGATAGAAGAGCCGAACATTTCTGATGTGGTTGCAGACGAAACACAAGATGTAATGATGAAGCACGTTGAAATGGCAGATGCAATCTTAACTCCCTTTTCAATACTTCTGCTACTCCTCTTAAAACAAAGATAACACTATACCTTTGTTATAGAAAGGGTCTGTATTTGTAGCTACTGGTCAAGGGGTGAACCTAACAATTCCGGGGGTCGGGAAGACTGCGTTCACGCCAGGACTGACCAAAGATGGAACGATGCACCATGCAATGGAAAACGACGCTACATATGTAAAAGAAGCGATGGTAGGAAGACCCAGTCTGTACTGCGCATCCATACGCACTGTTAATCAAGAATCACTTAAGCACTACCTTTTTAGGGCATTTTCAATGTAATATCCCCACTCCCGATACAATTACACCCTTAGGGCACTGCTACTATACCCCATAGACCCTTCATTTTAGTAGAGTGAAACTTCTAGCTAGTCAAAAAGAACTTGTGTATTTCTAGCTTCTGGGCAAGGGGTGAGCCTAATAATAGACGAGGTCGTGAAGACTGCGTCCAAGTTAGGACTGACCAGAGATGGAACGATGCCCCATGTGCTAACAAGCTGCGTTATATATGCAAAAGAAGCGATGGTAGGGTACCATCTCCTAACACCATTGTTCAAATCAGGATGTCAAACGTATGGGGTATACGTTTGATACATCTATGCTAGACTGTGTATATACGGGTATTTAAGGTGTTGCTTGCTAAAATTAACACTCGATGCATAGCATCTCATACAAATCTTGGAAAGCAACACCTTCAAGAAATTGTCATTCCACATTGCACCGAATCAAAAGCTTAAATCCTTAAATATATGAGGGTCATATTATGGGCGGTTTTGGATGTGGGGTATATCCTTTGGGAATATAGATATATTATTTCCCGATGGATATGAGTATGGCCCATATTCAAACCGAGCATCACACAACTTATTTTTCCTGGGACATCCATACCCACGTTTGTTTTTAAGCGCTCTCATTCTCATTATTTTCAAGAAACCCGCATCAACATTTTGGTCAAGAAAATTCTACTTTCTGCATCATCGATTTTGACAGTTTCGCTAAAGCAAGTTATTCTAACAATTGGACTGTTTTTACACTGAACAAAATGATTTCCCTGGAATATTGAAGTGAGTGATACACAGCGAGGGATATATTTATGTCCACCTTCCAAGGGATATCAATTTTATATCCCACTGTTATGTACCTGAAACCCAGCCTGAAACCTAACTTGTCATATATAGGATAAAGAATAATATAGCATTTAATAACTATGATAAGTCACTACTTTTTAATCATTTGCACACCACACGTCCTATTTAACCCCAAACTAACCTTTAAAAACTGTAGCATTACAAAGCAAGAAACAGAATTAGAATTGTGTTTATACATAAGAGCTGATGACCTCAGTCAGTTCACGACGTGGCGTTCTTTTGTCGAACAGTGATATGATACAACATCATTCCAATTCTTTGGAAAGATCTACAGAGACAATTCAAGATATGTGTTTATCTTAATTGCACGTTCATTCACGGAAAATTCACATAGCTAACTATGGAACTTTGCCAACTACAATAAGTTTTTTTCTGGAATAAAATGTAAATCATTTTCTAGTTATTTCATATAAAGTTTATGAGTGTAACGATGCCTACAATGACTACATGCTCGTATTATGATATTTCAGCCATCTTTGACAAATGCGACCTGGATGATGGCTGGCATCCATTTGGAGCAAAATGCTACAAATTCTACGAGACCCCTAACACATTCATGGATGCCCAAGCGCAATGCCAGGAGAAGGATGGTGATCTTATTCAAATCAAAACCACGGATAACCTTAGGCTCGTCCAGGATACAGTTAACTGTGCTAGCGCCCATAACACAATATGGATCGGCGCATCAGATATGGTCAGTTATATCTCATAACAGAATTTTAACCATTTTGTAAACCATTTACCCACATTTGAATAATGAAAGTAATTCAAATATGTAGGTTATGAATTCAAAATTTATTTGAATGCACTGCCAAAATTCATTCATAAAAAATGTTGAATAGATAATCGGTCTGTTGCCATGATTCCAAATTGGTGGTCTAACTTGTGCATATATTCCAAATGCTTATAGTAATTGTCGTTTCGTCTTCAGGTAACACCAAAAACGTACAGATGGATCAAAGACAACACCACTATTACCGTCTCAAATTGGGGATTTAGGCAACCAACAAACTTAAAGTAGGTTAATACCTGTACTAATTCAAAGTTTATTTTATGATAATGTATATTTAATCAATAATTCAAGTCTTTATTTATCCCAGACGATTTTTAAACGAATTTTAATTCGAGGTTTATCCTCCAAGGTCAATGTTGCTTTTAGAATGGAACTGACATCTAAGTTTAGGGAATATAATCTCAATATCATATTGGTAATTTGGTATAGATCAAATTAGACCCCTCTTCATATTTTCCATTGATCTTACTACACTATAATACTGCACCATTTATCACGTTAGATCTCAATGACTTCACACATCAAGGACTGTGGTTATAGCATTACTATAATTATATCAAACGTTATTGCTGGGTATATGAGTTTAAATTCTCAAAACATGACACATGAGAAATTTGAGCACATTGCTGCTTTCTATTTATAAAAAAAACTAAATCCAAATGGAAATGATATTATTTCAATAGTAGTCTCAAGATTTATTTTCCAGATCATTAAACTAAACAAAATTTATTTGAATTAAAGCCCAATACAATAAATATAATTGATACATCTTCCTCTATTGTACATTTACCCAGTAGATGACAGATAGTTTGCAGTATTAGTACCAACAATGATAATGGTATATTCTGTCCAACTTTCATTTATGTCTCATAATCATTTCCAGCGCCCCAGGAAAAACGTGTATAGAGGTCATTTCAGACGACAGCTATAGATGGCGTACTCAGCTATGTTCACAAGAAAGAAAGTTCATCTGCGAACGTCCACAAGGTATGTATTTAACCTTGGTACTTTTACAGAATCAAAATATGAAATCCCCATGCGCTTGATTTGATCATAGATTTCATGTCATGGTTAAAATTTTGTGACAAAAACACATGTTTATGATTATATGTTATTACGATTCAATGGATATAACATAATCAAGCTGCCTGATAAATTACACAGTCACCTACTTAGAGATTACATCGATTTTAACATTTCATTAAAACGCATACGTCGTAGGACTGGAGTCTGCATGAATTTCAGTTGACACATATTTCAAAATATCTATTTGACCTTTAACAAAGGAAATATCCTTGCTTCGGTATTTGGTACTGAGTCATTGATTAATTTGCTGGTGCTGCACAAAACAGACAAGGTATGACAACCGAATTGAGGCTTCCGTTCGGTAAAAGAGAGGTTGGTTCATTCAGATGTAAGCAATGAATCCCGCTGTTCTGTACCGTATGTCTTGCATGAATTGTATCTCCGGTTACTAACTCTAACGTGTTTCCACCATCAGATCCGATGACCAATGAATCTATTAAACCTATAATTTATAATTCAGATATAATAAAGACTAAAAACGTGTTTGAATGCTTGTGTATTTTTATAATTACACTAATATGTTATGGTGAGTCATCGTACTCTGATATTATAAATAGGCAATATAAACTGTTTGCAATATTTGTTTGGTGATGCTCTTTCATATCACGACATTAATATCTTCTAAGACGTATCGATTGTCATGTAATGCATACGGTGTCGCGATTTTTTGTAATTAAATAAAAACTGTCAGAATACTATCACTTGGTGTTAAAAGTTAAAAGACAGTAACTTACCGAGGAAACCGCCATACTTTTCATGCAAGTCGTAGACCACATTCACATTGACGCCATGTTTGCCCCTTTTAACATCAATGTGTTCAACTCCACTATCATCGGCATAAGGCTTTATCTTTATTCCACCTTCATACACCTACACGTACATCGAAAAGTAGTAAATGTTTTTGCACAATGATTTCTGGGGCTGCTTTTTAATGGACTTTTTTGACGCGTCACACACTTTTATTTGAATTCAGTTTCCCAAAATACACCAGCACATTGCAGACAACAGTTTACATACCTTGATATGTCCAGTAGACATGCGATAGGAGCCGTCATCCCATCCACAGCTATATGTCCCATTGTTGATGTCAATAAAATTGTGTTTAACGTACACATTGTCGTCACCGATGAATACAACAACCTCTTTCAGCCATTTTGTACCATCACCAAACTTAACGTTGACTTTGATCTCTGATTCCCCTTTGGTGATATGACTAAACAATATCATGACTTCTCCTTGTGGTCGGTATAAGTTGTAACATAGAGGTATGTCAAGGTCTTTGTCTGGTTGTAGCACATGTGGATCACCAGTAACGCTAATATCTGAAGAAAAAGTACAAAAGTAAGCATGTATCTAATAAAGATACTGATTGATGAATCTTCAGATAATAAACTAAGGGTTGACACAACTTTCGGCTGTCGGCTACAGGATTAACGTTCTATTTTATGGGCAACTCATTTAAATATGAATAGTACCTGCCATTATTCCATTCATATTTAAATGAGTTGGTCCTAAAACAATAGGTTAATCCGGTAGCCGACAGCCGAAAGTTGTATTTGCGAATACAAGTAGAGTATCAAAGTACCCTCGATATGTTGTTTCTGGAAACTAGGTTAAACAAAAACAACTTATCTACTATTTCACATGCCACATTTCTCACCGCAGCAAGTTGGCTCGTTGCAGCATCTCTGCGGACATTTGGAACAGGGCTCGTCAGATGAGCAGTTTTCCCAACCATCATGCTCCCAAAGGCACTTCGGATTTTTCTTCCAACAACAATCAATTGGGCAACTTTCATATGTTTCACTACTTTGACAGACGCTATCCCCGCAAAATGTATCCGGAATATCATAAAGTTCATTGCTAAAAAGATGATATTTAGTTACGCTAGTTGATGACCTGTACTAGAACGTCACTTAATTATAAATCAAATCGAATGTAAGAAACACGCAGAACACCATAATCCAAACATACGAAAAAACACAATAGAGACTTTCAGCTTGCATATAAAATTGAAACGGCAACCAATACGTATTAATCGCCCATATTCAAATGCATATAGTTTTCTCACTTTAATAATCGTTCGGTTACAGTGTTTACTTTGACTACACATCATCGAGTAATATGGCATTGTTATGGCAGGTTATAGCTGGTTTTCTATGATACATATTTTGAACAAGCTCGTTTCTTAAGATGTTTGTAGCTAAAACATGTATAATACGTAAACATCATATTCTTCAGAAAACATTATAATGTGCATCGAAATCTAAATTGCTTGCATAATAGAGATAAATATAATGATTCCCGTTGACACCAACGTAAAATTGCAAATTTCTCGTTTTTAACACGAAATTCTGAAGCTGAACGGGTAGCTGAAGTAGACTAATTAGCGCTTGTTTTGTATGCGCGCTATACACGTTACTATATTTGATTCATGTACTTTCCGTTCACGGTTACGTTGTGAAAATATTGCAAGCTTAAACTCTCAAATACCTAACAGAAACCCCAGTTACTTGTCTGGAGTTTACATATCATTAAAATCCGTAGAATGACAAACGTGTTCATTCGTAAACGGGTACACTCACACATTTATTTTACCATCCACTTCTTTGCACAGTTTGTTGAAACAGATTTGCCATGCCCAACAAAGTCCAGGGATTTGAAACAACCATATATCATCGCATCTTAAAAATACATGCAATATTTACAACAAAACATGCTCGATCCCTAACATAACTGTCGGCTGTCAATAAATGTCTGCAATGGACCAAGTTAAGAACTGTATCCATTAACCAAGGAAAGTTACCAGTAAAAACTCAAAATAGCCTTAATCTGCATTATAAATTATGGAAAGAACAACTTTATATTTAATCGTCAGAAGAATTCAAAAACTTAGTTCGATTACCGTAATTTTGCCAAATCCAACAGCCTGTAACCTGTGATTTATATTTCTCGGGCCCTTATGTATGAGACCGGAATATTACTGAAAATAAAATTCCATGTACTTACTTAGACTTTACCTTCAATTGACCATCGCAGCCCCCACACTTGTATGTTTTAGAGGCTTCTTTATTACATATCGTTGCATTGCCAGCTGCAGTGTCTTCTCCACATGGGCCGCAATACTTTCCTCTACTTGCACCATCATACACTATTTGATCCTGCGATCATTTATATTTTAAGCTGTTGAATAATGCATTCTTTAGGGAAGATTTTAACACACGTCCCAACGTGGTTACTAAGATGGACAGAATAGTGACAATAGGGATCAATCTGACATAGGGATCATTTATTTTCATCATTTTCACCCACAAGGAGATCGATTGTATTACAAAATCATACTCTACCTTGTGAAATATCAATTATAAGACGGGATTTCGATGACTTCTCTAGCCGGAGACCGGTACACGAACTGCAATTTTACTGAACTGAGTGTCAATAATCGCGATTTCAGTTATTTAAAAATTACTGTGCCGTAAGTAATAGCTGCTGGGGTACTAAAATTGACTAAAGTTGATTCAAGTTGTTACCTTTTTGCACTTGCTCTCAGGTTCGTCACAGTTATTGCAACATGTGTAAAAATGAAGGCCTGTCTTGCCTCCCCATCTACAATTCATGCATTTTCCGACAGGCGGTTTATCCCCAGTTCTTCTTTTAACCAAGTGGTGCCAGGTATGGATGTCATTTGCGTATATTCCTTGGCAACTCAGCAATAAAATTGCCAGTAGTACGCCCTTCCTCATTGTTGTCCCAAATAGTTTGAGTAATTTGAAATTGCAGATAAAAAATCTACCAATGTTACTATTTTATTGAATAAGCTGGATGTTTTAACCCACGTACTTGTAATAAAAGCTTCACATTCTAAAGTATTTATTGTAATATATGGTCATTTTTCGTGAGCTGTGATTTATTTCTGAAATTCACTTACAATAAAAAATAAATGATCTGATTTTCCTATTGCAGCTGATTACAATTGTACAATGAAATGTTAAATATTCAAATAAGTTAAGTTTATAATTCATATAATATATAATAATAGTCTATTGCAAGATAAAGGACAAACGTGTGCTTCATCATTTCGGTCCAAACAAGGTATCAATAATATATGAATTGTTGTTTTAAGGTCTGATTTTAATCTCAAAAGTCACACCCAAGACAAAAAGGAGTCAGTTGATTTCTCTCCGACACAGTGAGCAACTGTTCTTGCACGTCACCAGTCAGCTCCCAACAGAGTGTATGTGCTCTAAATGTTTGCTTCACGGCTATTCGTCGTCCATCTCTCACGGTGAGATCTCCACTCGTGGTGCCAGTTATTGGGTCACGTGACACATTGATGACACCAGTTATCTCTCTGTTGACAATACCTACAACATTGGAAATATTTACGAAATAAGTATAAACGTTAAAGTACTTTGATCAATTGGCGAATACATTATGTAAAGAGAGAAACAGATCTTGTGAGCTTAACAGAATTTTTAAAAAAATTCTATAATAATGATTACTATTTTATATTTATTTGGAATAATTTAACATTTTCCCCCATTTTTGCACGTGGAATCCTTCAATAACATCACCAATATCGCGAATCTGTATTTCAAAACCACAAATTGAAGATGTTGGACGTTTTATTCTTTCTGAACTCCCCACTAGGCATAAGTGTAGCTAGTCGACATGTTTTTGATAGTTTGATGTTTCAAATGGTGCTGGTTCTAAATTTAATGAAATCATTTTCCTACTATAACTTTATATTGCTTTTTCTCTTACTTAGAAATCCAGCGGGGTTTGATCCTGTTTGCACTCTGTTAATGATTCCTAAGTTAAGGCCTCTGTCACGTGTACTGTTGTAGCGAACCTTAATGATGAAGTCTCCTGTCTTAACCTCCATATGTGTTGGGTAGATCTACAATTAAAACAAGGATGTGCAATGTATGTTAAATCAAAGAAATGTATGATGGTTTGTTGTATTGTTATTTAATAAAGTTTATGGTTCGTCATGTTGTCATTTTCAAATGACGTTGTCTTTTTTCGCATCTTATAAATAAAGTTAATTACGTTCACGTTCCATTCTCCATATTTCTCACGGATACCAGCTTCATTAGTAGGCCACGCAAAGTTGCCCCTTCTCCTACCATTCACTTTGACAAGAATGGAGGATGTTGTCACACGAACACTGTCATTGTCAGTATTCTTTACCAATACACTACCGACCCATATCCCTTGTCCCCTACGTCCAAGAGTATCGTATTCAACACGTAGATCCAATCTATTTACACTGTCAACCAGTAGGATCTGAGACACCTTTTCCTTTGTGATTAAGTTGTAGCAAAGAGGAATATCAAGATCCGAGTCAGGTTGAAGGAAGTGGGGATCGCGTATAATTTCGGTCTCTATAACATCAATGAAGAACTTATAAATAGTACTGGTATGCAGTGAATTTGTCAGTCATTATTATTATTCATTTATTAACCTGTATTTAAACAGAGTAGTACAAAACATATAATATACAGTTATGGTGGATCGAAACATATTTACAGTTTAGTGACACCTTGTTAATTACAAGAGATCAGATGCATCTATAGTGTGTTTCACTAGTATGTTAATTGCCAGCATATTGGCTGGTGAGCTTTGCTCTTTTGATATACATTACATGGATGATGTTCGAAATACCAGCCATGTCTGAATAAGTGACGTTGCCATTAAAATTAAATATGATATTCTTATTGTCCGTCAAGCCATTGCCACTGTACTTGTCAAATATTTTTGCTAATTTGATGCGTTCATCAGAAAAATTCGTACACGAAAATAAAAAAATGATCCAGAGTTTCAATCTCAAACATGTCACAAAGGAAGCAGGTGCTATTAATACCATCATTTTTTACTCTGAAATCGTGACTGTCCGTCGCTAGGCGCATCATGGTTTTGCATTGAGCAAGTAATTCCGGCTTCATCTTCGCCAAGGTCCACCAGACACACGGTCTCAAGGGCCCTGTTGCCCCATCCTTTACGTCACATATGTTAAGGCAGACGTCATGACGCCTATACGTGTTACATGTAGTCCTGTATATGGCTCTTTGTTTATCATTTACTTCAAGTTTAATGAATCTTTTCCATGATCCTTTAGTTAAGTAGATGCCATTAACAATCATGTTAGTTAGCAGTTCTGTCAGGTTATATTTTCTAACTCGATCCCACATTTGTCGTATTGGGGAATCCCAAGTGGTCTCTTTAAAGAAGATGATCGGTATTAATCTGGTTATAGTAAATTGTTTGTATATATTCGAAATTGGAAGAGTAAGTAGTCCAAACAACATCAGTAACATATCGTAATCAATTCTAAGTGACATGGAGTTCATTCCTAATGGCATAGTTGCGGATGGATTGCTACTGTGAACTGGGAGAGATTGCAATCTTCTTCCTATCTGCCTCTGTGCTACTTCTAGCATTTCTACGTCACTTGGCTTGTAGTTTATCAATTGGTCTCCATACAACATCGTGGGAATACTATAACTGTTGTACAGCTTTGTTGCTACTAGCGGTGACAGTCCACCTGTCTTGTGCCCAAGACCAAAGAGTGAGAATAGTTTCCTCTTTCCATTAACGATGGCCTCTTTAACGTGTCCTGAATAATTGTTCATTGTGGAAAGGGGGATTCCCACATGTTTAGCTTTCGTAACGTTGGATAAAGTTTTTGTGCCTAACTTGTATGCTTTTGTGTAGTTTTTCATCGACATAATTATATCGTCCGTCAATGCATGTTGGAAATAGTGCATTTTTGTTAATAAGTCTATTCACAGTGAGATGACTCTACCTATTGCCCTTGATTCCTTTACGAATGATCTTTCACCAAATCCGTTCACATCGAAACAGTTATCAATAATATAGCCTTTCGCTTTAAACTTAAAGGCATTGTTTATTGTTCCAAACAGAAATTTTGGACAGAATGGATTTTCAATACAGAGAACAATGAAACAAATCTAAAGACCTACTTTGAGGCTAAAACTGATTGACAGATGCTATCACCTGATAGCAGGCACAAACGCCATGAAGGTCTCATTGCGCAACCCTGATACTGGATTTTTGACATACATTTTTGAAATAGTCAGTTCTCACATAATAGGAAATTTAAGCTTACAATGTTTTTCACAACCTAAACGCGAACGGAAAATATTTAATCGTGCATTTGTATAGGCAATTGGTCTTACGTATAGGTTGGCGATTTTACATGCAGGCTTAAACTCCCCAATATGTATCGACCGATTTCGTGTATATTTGTACAACTGGCCAATGCTGTCCTTAGGCTAAATTTTCAACAAGTTTCTTGTCAAAAAGTGAACTTATTTTGGGACTCAAGATACATAGTTTCACGTGTCAGTATTTATCTTGTTTTTTAAAAACGCGATCAGCTTACCACAGCAAGTGCTTTCACTGCAACATTTTGGAAGGCATGACGTAAAGTCCGTCCAAGAACATTGTATCGGATTTTTTACTGAACAGCAATCTAGTGGACAGGAATCGAATGTTTCAAGTCCGTTGCATGTTGCATCACCGCAAAACGAGGGAGGGATTAGGAGATCATTATCCAGAATTGCCCTAAAAATTATATGAAACAATTAGTATGATAGAAGGAGTGACGTCTGGACGTATTTTGAATGATCACGATTTATCCCAGAATGGGCTCGATCTCTGCTTACAAGCATCTTATCAAAGTAATATTACCAGTGTTTGCATATGACGTTTGAACGTTTTGTCATGTCTTTCGTGAATTCCGATTACTTAGTAACGGTATTTCTGATTACTTAGTTACGGTATTTGATCATGCCCTCTGATGTCATGCTATAACTCATACGACTGGTAAATGCGACACCTATCTATTAGTCCAATCCACTTCCAGCATCTTGATTAACACAGGCAAATTAACAATTCAAATCTAACTCAAACCAATTCGAATATTCTTTTCATGATATGCATAATCTGACAATGATATCTACAAAATCAACTTTTCCTACCTTTGTGACATCAACTTTCCTTCATCAATAGAACGCTTCCCCGTTCCACTGTTGAAGGCTGGATTGCGAGGTGCCTGTTTACACAGCAATGTGAAACATTGCTGCCAAGCCCAACAATTATCTGGTGTATTCAACCAGACACTGTCACACCTGTGAACGTAAAATATATATAAATGTATAAGCGCATGTGCTAGATGGAACAAAACAAAACATATTTTAAACAATAAGAAATTAAACTATCATTCTGACATTTAAGACTAGTACTACTGATCTAAGAAAAAATCACAACTTAGTTTTAATGGATCATTTTTAATTCAATGACGATTTGTATTGTACATGGCTCAATTACTTCAATTGCGTCAGCTTAAGTGTATCGTATATACTATAGTTAATTAAAAGGTCTACATTATCATTTATGAAAGGTATTGAATTGCACTTAAATGGTATTTTGAAATACCAAAAATGGCATGCGCAAATCAAAAAAGATATGTGATATTAGGAAGTACATATTTTGCGTGACCAGACGTCACGTTCTGCAAGTTTTAATTTGAATCTTGTAAATGTTATAATAATTCTTGCACGTTTGTGGAGTTCACTACAATAATGTTATAACAATAATGTTGAGGTTAAGTCACACTTTTCAAGAGAACCTGTACGCGTGTAATGTTTCTATCCCCGGGGATTTCCCGCTCTCACACATAATTCTTCACGGCCACGTACAAGTTTTTAAAAACGTATATCCAAGTCTCGCTAATGTTTTAAAACTTACGCCGATCTCACTTCAGTTTGTCCATTACACCCAGCACAATCGTATGTGCTAACAGTGTCACAAATCAAAGCATCTCCGCGAGAACCGTCTGTTCCACATACATCGCAAAAATCTCTATTTATATTGGCGATTTTAACACTGCTATACTCTATCTAAAGTTTTAAAGAATGTTAATGAAACATTTATTTGCAATATGGTAAGACCAGAATGTTAATGTGGGTATTTTCATTCTCAGCAAGAAAACTCTTTCCTTTAGGAAACGTAATACTAGAATTGGAGAAACTTCTCTTTGGACAGATCATATTTGAAATCCCAAATGACAATTGAAATCAATCGTTTTTTAATGATTATCAAAATTTAGAAAATTGTTTTACCTACTTTACATATATGTGATTTCTAGTTAGAAATGAGACGACTGTATTTTCACTTACTCCTTGGCATGTATCGTCGAGTCCATCACAATTGTTGCAGCAAGTGTAATAGCGGTCATTACTGCGCCCCCCTCCTTGACAGTTCATGCATTGCCCGAGGCTTGCTTGTTGTCCAACCGCTCGTTTGATTAACGGATGGATTGAACGGGAAATTTTAGCCTCTGTTTCTTGTGTTCCAAGACACAAAATTGACCATATGAGAAGTCTATGCCAAATGGTCATGGCTAGTCTAAAACTGAAAGTTAAATATGTGAACTTGTTAGAAGTTGTTAATCAATGGATTTAATATCAGTTAAAATGGCTAAGTTGTAATTAGCTATGTATTGTTCTCTAACATTACCAAGATCAAAAGATAAAAAACAAGTTAAAATGACGATAGCTCCTGTTTACAGTGGCATTAAATCGATTCGTTATATTCCAGGAACATGTCCAAGGGGATGGCGGGAACGCAACGCAATGTGCTATGGAATCTTTAGTCAAAGGAAGGACCAAAAAACGTGGACAGACGCTGATAAATATTGTACACAGATCGGTGGGCAGTTGCTGAAAATCACATCGTATGTAAACTTTTTTGACTTATTTGGGACACAATCAAATTTCTTAATAAACTTATAGTTTAATAAATCTTATATGATTTATTTATTTACCATCGCATGGGGTTGGCCTATAGGCGGCCATACCATTCTGTATCAAGGTTTAGATTAGCCATTGTGTTTTTATAGGTTGTCGGAACACTTCTATATCCGAACACTAACATACAGCATCAGAACGCAGGGTCAGCGTGCCTGGATCGGAATTTCAGGTGAGCCTAATAAGATAGCACTACCATCATGATAAACCATGACATCTCATTTCTTCTCATCCCTGAGAACGTGAAACAGAAAGATGCTATGGGTATATCAGAATGTAGCACTACTTATAACATGCATAAAACTAACGGTATTCTGCTCCATTCTATATTATAAATCGTATCGTCCAATGCCATTACCAACATTGCAAATTTAATGCAGAACGTCAAATATGATTGAATATAATCTTTTCTAATTTTTAGATAAACTTAATGATGGCAAGTTCACATGGGCCGATGGTACAGATATCAAGTTCAAATATTACGACACCAGACAGCCTGTATCAAGAAGGGGCAAACTTGATTGTGGATATATGATAACTAGTAAATACTTTACTTATGTAACCATTACAAAACATAAAACTGAAATTAAGTGTAATTATATGCACAAGTGTCAAAGAGACAGGACCAAAATTGTTACAGAATATAACAAAAGAACATTTAAGAGTATACCAGTTATAAGGAAAACAAATAGTCCATGGTATGAAATCTCTAGGACGTCTAAGCAATATTTGACCTAATAATTGTTATTATAACCGTTTAATATACTTCCAGCTTTTAAGCTGAATTATGCCTTTCATTAGAAGAGGTCAAAAAAATAGCAACAACTAAAATCCCATTTGTCACAATTTGGAGTACATAATGCGACAAAGAATAATACAAATGATTTTAAATATAAGCTTTAGGTTTCTTAGAGCTATAAGTTTGACGTTATTTTTCTCATCAATACCAAAAAATTATGTAATCAGTGCATCAACGTTTTGTATTGTTTCTCAGCTATTTATGAGATAAACAGTACAAATGAATCACTTTTATATTAGAATGACAAATGCTTAAATTATGCTAGTTCTTCACAAAATGGGTCTCAATATGTTTTGAATTATGGACTTTTATTCCGCGGTGAAGATTATCAATAATGAGGGCCTATTGCTCTTTACCCTTTGCATTCGTTTGACTTCACTTCTTAAAAGAGAGCTTCTTCTTCAGCAGTAGTAGTAGTTTAACTAGACTCTGCACGCAGGATTTATCCCAGATGCGAGTAGAAATAATCTTGATTTACGTCATTAAAAATTCACAATTCAGTCAAACTGATGTCATATTTGGAATCTACATGTAAAATTACATTTAGAAATGTGGTTTTGAAAAGAGTTTATCAACTTTGAAAATTTAATTTTCTTTGAAAATGCGACTTCTAGGTCGGGGAGATTCCCCATAGAGCCCATGTTGTTAAACCACAAAAAGTGAAATATCTTTTCTTGTGTTGGGCAGATAATATTTTCTTTTACTGGACATATTTCAATTTGTATAACTATCAGATACATAAAGGTAATATGAAAAGTGAACCATTAAAACTCATGCATATTCAAGTTTAAGGGAATTTTGTAATACCCTGCCATGTTAATTCCCCCGAATCAGCCACCTGGTGGCGAAACTGGTAACTACCTACTCGCATCTGAGTAATATTATATTTCTTGTAGTTAGATATTGCACTGTTGCTAATAAAACAACCATCAATACTTGGTGGAATTCATGAATCAGTGAGAAAAATCGTTATCATTATCTTGTGATGATTGCAGTAAGGTCATAGAACAAACAACCATAACAAAATTTGATGATAGCCAGCAGTAACGTCGAGGAATAATTGTAAAGCGTTCCATTGCATATGACTCAAATAGATTAATAGACATGCCCTTGGAATATATGAACATTCCAATACCTCTGTAACATTTAACCAGATATAAATCTTACCTATTTGTTATTGTATTCTGTTTTATAAAACACTGACAATAATTTGTTGTTCGACCCCTTGAGATAAAATGGATGAATTCTGGTAAAAACTGTTTTAAATGGTAAGAAAACTAATATGTTCGGAATCATAAATTACCTAAATATTCCACTCGATTTTGTTGAATCTGCTTGGCTTGTATTTGAAAAATCAAACAAAATCTGACAAGCACACTTATGTATTTATACTAATTAAACACCGACATTTACCGTAAAATTATAGTAAATTTTACATTATGATAATCTATTTTTGTACATATGTATGTGTCTTATAAAATGTATAAAAGTTCGTATCAAAATATTTACGTTTTTGACCCCTTGTGATGAGCGACATATTTCGACCCGAAAGCTGGAAGTTTTTTCAGCAAATGGTATTTAAAAAAATCAAGTCATATGCAGTATGCACCTCCTTAAATATTGCTTCAAATGTTGCTGCGCTATATTGTGCCACGGATCCTACGGAAGTCATACCATGGACTAAAACCCCAACTATGCCAAACTATGATCTAAGGTAATAAGAATCGCCGCAACACCAAGATACATTGCATTCATACTTAAGTCATAACACCTGCATTATTTCACTATAATGTGTTAAAACAACAATATTGCATGAATACATGCTGATTGAAAAATATTTATAATTACAGCAACAAGGACCCCAAAATGGAGGACAGCATATTGCTATCAGATCAACCCCTTTATGTGCAAGATGCCGATCACCAGCAAATTGATGTCGATCCCCCCTCCCCCAAGTACGTTTCTAGCAAATTATCTTCATCGCTAATTTCTACATATGGACACTGATCATAAGAAGCATTGCATGAAACCATGGGCTCTATCATGGGTGGTAGAGCCCATGATGAAACTAAAGAAATCCTTAAACTCTGGCATTGGCGTATTTGACACTTTTCCATAATGTTCATTATAAAATCACTTCTGACACGAGAGCGGACCACTGGGCGGGTTTTCAAATACTTGGTCTGTATAATCTGAAAGAGATAAATAGATTTGGTAGGAGTAATGAAAAAATGCTACTTTGCAGCTCAATACAAATGTCCAACTGGTTGGAGATTGTTCCAACAGTCATGTTTCTGGTTCAGTCGAGACAGGGCAACGTTTGCAAGTGCCAAGAGCAAGTGTATTGCTGCAGGAGGATGGCTTGCCAATTTGTACAACAGCGAGGAACAGTCCTTCATCAGTGGTATGTTTCAAATAGTTTATATCTCAAAAACTCGTATGAGGTTATATAAAAGTTATTAGATGCTATATGTAATTTATGCACATCATTGACTATCTATCGATAAATTTATTTAAAATCGTATTTAAAAGGAAAGATTTCGTTCCAATAGACTATACCCAAATATATATCGCATGGTAATGACTTATATATAGATATCAATACCATGTGCCCGCCATAATTCTGGGGAAGAAACCAAACTTTTAGACCGTAGTTTAAGTGTAAGTTTACAATAAAATAAGAACAGTGTGAAACACAAAATTGCTCAAGAACGCAAATTTAATTGTCCTGAAATTATATTTAGGTAATATAAATGCTAACAGTTGGATTGGACTCGAAAGGAAAACTGGAACCAAATTTACATGGGTCAAGGGAACCTCAAACGTATGTATATATTTCCTCCAAATCAAATAATTTATTTTTGTTTTTATTTATACAGTAATAAGCTACTCTGTTTTGCTTTACAAAACAATTTTTCTATATTATCACGTGATCCTTGAAATTCTCGGTTGAATCTCGTCATATATTATTTTGAAATCGAGGCTTGAGGACTTTTCAACAAGTCTTTTTCTTAGGATGTTTTGACCTTTCAACCTTGCATCCGTCAAGTACAAATTAATACCATCTGAAACATACTAGTATGTATTTGAATTTGGCTACCAACTGGTATGCTAAGGTTTCCAAAACTACAACTCAGTGTGTATATGTATGTATGTATATGTATGTATGTATATGTATGTATGTATATGTTACTAAACACTTGAAGATGAACAATGTTTTTAGATTCCAGACTTTCTAAGATTAGCCATAAAAATAAATTTCTAATTTGATATTTGGACATATAATGAAATGAAAATTAATTTTAATCAGTTTCAACTTTCTATCTTCCGATTGTCAACTAAATGTCATAATTCTGATTTCACATTTTGACAGCTTGAAAGAGGAAGTATCCGAATCATCTATTTATACTAATATATGCACAATTCACAACGATATGTCTATGTAAATCTTCTTCAGTTTACAAACTTTTGGACTAACTACCCAAACACAATATCGACTTCGAGATGTACATTGGCTGTTAACAGTATATTCAAAGCCTATTGGATCAACACAAGATGTACATTATCATACAACTACATATGCAGAAAAGATGCTGGTAGGTCAAGACGAAAACCACAAATAGTTTATTTTCAGATTGGAACTTTACCGAGAGGATGCTTGCAGGTAGTCAGTGAATCATTTTCGAATGATTGATCAAGCATTTGATTATTCCATTATTTATGTATACGCTGATTTCATATCATTACAGTTCACGAACTGGGGTAATGGACACCCAGTAAAAGGCATAAATTGTGTATCTGCTGATAATGTCGTGGACAAAGCAGTTTGGAGAACACCAACTCAGCCGAAAAATGCGTGCAATAACAAACGCAATTATATATGTCGACAAGATGGCAGTACGTATTTGCCCAATCGCACGAGCACATTTCACAGCGGTCAAATCACTATTTTCTCTACACATAATTGTTTTATTTATCCTTATGGACCAACAACCCAGATACTATCAAACCCAGATACTATCGGATGTTCAAGGCCACCTGATTCGGCCTACCTATAGATGCACATTTGCATACTATACAGACATCGGAAAGCACGCCGGTAGTTAAAGATGAACACCAGAGAGTTCAATTTTAGATGCAGACTTCACAGAGAATGCTTGCAGTTATGCAATAAATGCTTTCCAGATAACTGATCAAGCGTTTGGCCATACAATTATTCATATGTAGATAATTTTATGTCATTACAGTTCACGAACTGGGGTAATGGACATCCCAAAAAAGGAATAAATTGTGTCTCTGTTATTAACACTGTAAACAAAGCCGTTTGGAGAACTCCGACAAATCCCAAAAACGCATGCAATAACAAAAGAAATTATATATGTCGACAAGATGGCAGTACGTATTAACCAACAAGCACTGTCACATCTTGTAAAACACACAATGCTTCCGTTCACACTCGTTTTGGTCAACTTCTCTGTGTATAGATGCATATATACACATGTGCATGCTTTGCTTCACAAACCGACACACATATTACTTGCGTAGTTAGTTTGTACTAAAAAATGACGACACGTCTATGTCTCCCTATACGCATGTTTCGAATCACTTGCGTGCACCAATGCAATTAAAATAACTGAACTGAACTTATATCATAAATTTTGCAGAGGAAGTACAGAGAGGTGGTCACGTATGATCACTGCTGGTTATTTTTTATGTCGCCAGCACTTGTCTGTTACACTGTCTGTGTACGTTTGCTTTTCATGTATAGTACATTAATGCATATTATGTTGTGTTGTTTTGCACATTCTTTGGTACTCTTAATATCTCACACAATAGTGCTATCTACATATCTATTTACTTCTAAAATACGATTAATATGACAACATTAAATGTATGATTAACTGGAACAAGTCACGTCAGCCTGCTGATCATCTCGTATATTATTTTAGAGAGTTTAAATGGGACTAGTACATGCAATAATTCACATGACACTGGTCCACATCAGAATGACACGAGTTTAAGTTAGTATCATCCAAAATGATACTCAAAATTCGTTTGATATCGATTCACCTAAGATTTCAGCTAAATCAAGTGACATTTTGATTCCAAATATTTCGATTGTAAAATTATGAAGTTTCGATTGTAACAGATAGAAAAAATACTTAAACAAAAATAAAACCAAAAATTTTGGAATCCAGACTTAACTTGTTTTAGCTGAAATCGAAGGTTTATTGGAATTCAAATAATTTTGATCACAATCTTGGAGGAAATGGACCCCAGTTAGTATCATCCTGATATGGACCAATAATGATGTTCTGTTTGTTCACGCCAATATGTTGCTCCAATTTAACACATATTTTTTTAATTTCAGTTGATACCCAGAACCCACCACCCACAACAGTAGGATGTAAGTTATTTTTATAACAAATACCTGTATCAAAACTGAATCATTACTATGAATGCACAAAACAAAACAAATATTGGATTGTCAACCACATAAAAACCATGCCATAAAGTAATTACACACAACCATTGTGACTCATTATGTTGTTTGTTGCTTAATTAACTAATATTGTATTTGTTCTTAAATTGCAGTACCATTTTACCCGTTATGTGGCGCAGGGTGGATTCTAGATTCCGTTGCCAACCAATGCTACAGACTGAAAATATCGCAATCATCTTGGGCCCAGGCGAATTCAGACTGTAAACGTAACACAGGGGGTGGTCTAATGAGTATCATCGACCTCCATGAGCAGTCTTTTATCTCAGGTATCATCAGTTCTAAACATGCATTTTGAATATCTATTCCAGTGTTATGCGATATGCTATTAATATCAAGGTCAAAATTAACAATGAATTTAGAGAGTTACACTTGAATACAAATTATTCGGATTAAAATGAATATATTTAAAAATGTAATGTTTTCGTTTATATCAATCGATCGTGAAAAGATCTGCTATCAATCAGATGAGAATTTATTTGAGAATTGATTATAATATCTCTTATATGTAATCACAACTTACATGGAATCTTCAGCTCTGATGCTGACCAGTGCAGGAGCTGGGCAGACTCAATTCTGGATAGGTGCCAACCAACTAGACAGGACCAGTGGTTGGAGATGGTCCGACAGTAGACCGTTCAGATATTTCAACTGGAAGGAGGGCTCTCCAGTCAGGTTCAAGAATAATGATTGTGCTTTTATTTCTTCACGTTTCGGAGGCATGTGGAGCAATGCACTTTGCTCTAGTAAAAAATCTTACATCTGTAAGAAAACTGGTAAGATATACATTCTTTACTATGTTCAGATTCGGAAAGTTTTATTTTAAGTTTAATAATTATCACTTTATTGTTATAACATACAAAGGCTTTTTTTAAAGGAACAAGTGCTTTATGACTTGTTTAAGCGAAGGCTTTTAGTATGTTCCAATACAAAACTGGTATACTTTGTACATGTAAAAAGTACTATCATCTAGATATCGACCCTATGGAATCCCAAAATCTTGATAAGTTGAAAAATAGAATAACACTGTCCTATAACAAAACTATAATGTTTCAGCTGCTGGTGTGAGTACAACTGTTGTAACTGGACTCCCAACCACTCAAACACCACGTAAGATGTTCTTATAATTTTTAGGCTCAATTAATATACATTTATTTGCAATGTCTCCATAATGAGTTTGCGATATGTACAGTATATGATAGGTTAATCAGAAAAGAAGGTAACACATCAGACATTAATATTAATTGTCCGAAGTTAAAAATAATCATATAGCAGATATCTAATGGTATTATAAAGAAATATGTACTGACTTAGAGTTGTGTTTTCTGCATTGTCCAACGAGCTTTCGTCAATGGGCGTTTTTAACAATGATACCATATTTCCAGCAAACTGTAGACCAGAAGCAATGATATCCGGCAACCACTACATTTCCCCAAGACAGTTGACTGCCTCATCACAGTTATCTGCACGAGCCTCACCATACCTATCAAGACTGGACCAGAGATCATCCGGAATTGGAGCAAGTAAGTTTCTTTGACATAAAATATGCAGATGGTCGCTATGCGAATTGACAGCATACTGACACATTGATAGCATACATACATGATGTTGATTACAGCACACCGGAATAACCTGACTACGGTAAAGACTTTATTTCGATGGTAGAACATTATTAACTGTACAATGAGTATTAAGACACTTTGATTGATTGTTGTTCCAAAGGAATTTAGTTTAGGTGCTCTATTAAACATACAGTTCATGAAAATCTAATTGAAGCGACGGTTATGTCCGCCATTTTTGACAACGGTATCTGGCTATTTCGAAGTGTTACAGCGAATAAAACGAAATAGGCATGGATGAGTTTGATTTTCTTGATGTAGAGGCTGTGCGAAATGGCCACATAAATCATTTTGTATATTGGAATGGCAATGTATGTCACACGTGTGTTCATTATTAGAACTTGGAACAATAATCAACAAACCATATCAACAGAATTTCAAATGCCATCAATATAAGCAATAAAGTTGTAATATAAAGGGTCTACTTCTTTGGAATTGACTATTTCTTTACAGGTAGACTCCAGGTGGATGGAGCCCTAGTTCTACTTCTTTGAAACTGACCATTTCTTTGCAGGTAGACTTCAAGGTGGATGGAGTCCTAGTTCCAACAACAATAGGCAGTGGATCCAGGCAGATTTTATGACTCCTATTCTCATAAAGGGTGTCGTTACACAGGGTAGAGCGGACGCGGATGAGTGGGTTAGGTCATTCAGGATAAGATACAAGTATGACGAGCAAGCAAACTGGATATATTACTCCGATCTTGCCTCTGGATCACCCACAGTGAGTTAACACCATATATGTATACCTATTACCGGATTTTCTCGCATATAAGCCCTGGGCGTATAACTGCAAGAAGGGGTAATTTCGTCTGTTATTTTACCTCTTATTTTTCGCATATGGGCGTATAAGCGTACTACATTCGATTTTTGCCCATGGGCCTAAATTTAGGGGGGCGAGAAAATCCGGTAAGTATTATATAACATCTGTCATTAGACAAGTGCACTATTTTCCTGTCAGTCATACGTAAATTACATTTGAAAAGGTATTAATGTTCATGCGCACGATTCATTGACTACATTTACAAGTTATGGTATAGTTTCACTTTACATGTACATCATTAGAGCTATGAAAATGTGTTTTTCTAAAATATATTGATCCCTGATTGACCCCACTAAACAAAACCTGGTGATTTTGTAGACATTCTCAGGTAATGCTGACAGGAATACAAAGAAAACAAACAACTTTAGGACTCCATTTCAAGCCAGATGGATTCAACTGTGGCCAATATCATACAACAGAAAAATGTCATTACGTTGGGAAGTAATGGGGTGTTTGGTTGGTAAGCTTACCTTTTGAAAAGATTTTAGGTTCAATATCAATTTTTACAAATATATCATAAAACCGTATATTAACCACATGTTTATCATCTGAGGCCCGGGTATACTGTCATTAATAAAAAAATCCGTTTTATTCTTTTCCATTAAGCTTCATGATAAAAATCAGTCTAATTCTTATACATGTAAGTAATCGCATATACATGTATACACCACGCATTAACAACTCAGTACACTAGCGAACATTTTAAACATTGTTAACGTATTCCTGGGCCTCAGTTTATCATCGTTCTCCTAGATTATAAAAACTCGTATTCTTATACACATTTAACGAAATATTAATTCAACATTATATTTTTAACTTTATGTCTTATATTCTTAGCTGACTGTACACCAGAACAATTGATATCCGGAGCTACAAGTGTACCCGACAGTGCACTTAAGTCATCGTCTGATTGGAACAGCGCACATAGGGCTGCTAATGTACGAATCAACCAACAAAAGGGTGGTGGTCGAACGGGTGCATGGTCTGCTGGTAAAAATGATAAAAATCAATGGATTCAGGTCAGTACGATTCAAATCTAGTTTAATCAATTGTTGAATAATGAAACATAACCACAAGTGCCAAAAGCGAAAATACCAAAGATCATTACAATACATGGCAGGAAAAATGAATATTTCAGATGGAAGTCATGTAATGAGAATAACGAATCTCGAGAATCCCAAGCTATGATCTTAAATATACTCTTTACAACGCACAATTTTCCAAATAGCCACACACCACATTGTAAAAGTGTTCTCGGATTCATTAGCTTAATTTGCAATATAAAGTTGTGATATGATTAAACGATTTAAGCCAATGATGAATTGAATTGTATTGTAGATGATTTAAACAACGTTTGGCTTGTTTAAAGACTGAATGAAGGTGGCATCGCGAATTGAGAGTCTAGGATACAAGACATGATTGAATTAAATCATCCTCAATTTTATGATGTTAAGTGGTGGTCTTCACCATTCTAAAGGATATTTCCGTTGGTTTTGTTGGTTTTAGGTTGACCTTGGAATGCGGTTAAGGATCAAATCAATCGTAACAAGAGGAAGACCCGATAGCAGACAATGGGTAACTTCTTACTTTGTTCAATACGGCGATGATGGCAAGTTCTGGGAGGATTACCAAGAGCCGTATAAAACAAAAAAGGTACTTTTTTGTAATTCATTATATATAATTCCTTATCTATCATCTGTTTTAAATGACTTAGAGCTGTAATTCCATTCCTCAATTAAAAAATTATAATTGATCTTGATATGAATAATAAAATAGCTTACACAACCAAAATATTTGAACACACATTTATCTGGTAAGGCAGCTTAAAATCATTCGTGCAGTAACTGATTTAATTTAAGAGGAGATTTTTCTAAAACCCATGTGAAACCGTCTACATGATATTTTCTGAAATCACACAGAACCCCTACTATAAGTTAGTATATATAATATCTCTTTGAATTTCAGCAAAATTTTCGCTTCAATTATTTCAGTTGCCATAGCAACCAATTTTGTAAAAATGGTGTTTTTCACTAAAAATCAAAGTTGAAATACTGGTCGAAAACTATAAAATCTGCATTTTTCAAAGTTTTTTTTTTTTTTTTTTTTTTTTAATATTTTTTATTTCATCATTTACTTATATTACATACAATATATGAGTACAAATAAATATGAATACAACCGTACAAAAATCAAATTACAAACAATCAAAAGTATAGGCATATTGAATTAAAAGTTTTTGATTAAATTTTTAATCCATAATGCTAAAACAGTTTCCCTTTCTATGACATTTTTCAAAGTTAATGTTCATTATATTGGTATACAGGAAAGAATATAACTTGTTATATATATTGAGATAAGGTAATAATGTTTTGATTTATGTATTGTATGACATGAAATATTTTGATTTAAATATTGAAAATGTGCAAACTTGTACAGATAATTAGGAAAATAATTCTTTCCATGCTTTGGTATTTTTAGAAAAGAGTGTATCAAATCTATGAATTCTTACATGTAAATATAGATTTAAAATTGTCAATGGTTATTAAGAATGAGGATTATAGATATTGCATCTGACATTAAATATACCTTATGGGCGAATAAATGTTCGCTTGACTTGAATTCATTTCGTTTTTTCATTTTCAGCTTTTCCGAGCAAACAAAGACCAAAATAGTCCAGTAACTAATAAACTTAGATCACCATTCTTGGCTCGATACGTGCGTATCCTACCACAGGGTTGGTTTGGCCATGTCTCAATGAGGATGGAAGTCTTGGGCTGCCCCATTGGTGTGTACATATTTTAATCATGTGTACCACTAAGAGCACTCGTTCAGAAAGCAAGGGATCGTGGGTTCGATCCCCACTTGGGTTGAATTTTTCGCCTTCAGCGCAGAATTTTATTAACTGTTTTCATAAACTTATCGCAATACAACATAATGATGCATTTTATTAAAACACATTTTTGTTATTTATTCAAAAGTGTAAAATTTTGTTGTACTTTCACACAGGATGTCAGCCTCAGCCAATTATAGCAGGACCTAACAGGATACCAGGGCGCCGTCTTACAGCAACAAGTTCATACTCTGTATACCATGGACCTGATCGATCTAGATTGTGGATAAAAAGAGAAGGGGCCCTGATGGGAGCGTGGGTACCAAGAGTCAATCAACTCAACCAATTTATACAGGTATGTGCACGGGAATGCAAATTGTTATTGACGAACTGATATTATTAAGGCAAGTTCTACTGAGCAACCTTTCGGAAAAGCGATTCATTAAAATAACATTTGGCCTCAAATTAATTTTTCATATTTCATAGAATTTCTCACGATTCAAACTTTATAACAGGGAAACTTATTATACGTCTATGTGTTCATTTTTCTTTGTATACTCTCGGATCATAAATAACATCACAAATAGATATGTATTTTATATCTTTTTCGAAAAAAAACTTGATAATTGGATGATTTGAGATAGCAAAGAATGCCCATGAAGATCAGTTCAGTATATGGTGACTGGTGCTGCCATCTTAGGGATATCTGACTTAAATAACAGCACTATTTATGTATTATAGGTTGACATAGGTGTGGTAATGCTTATCAAAGCTGTAGGAACTAAGGGTCGACAGGATGCTGATGAATGGACAAAAACATATGTCCTAACTTTCAGTACAGACAGATCACAATGGTTTACCCTAGTTAGAAATAAAAAACAGATTGTAAGTCTATATACATTATATTCATTATCTCGAATTATAACTAAGGGTTTACTCCACGGAGGGCATTGGTGAAAAGGTAGAAGACAAAAATCTTTTTAAATCGAGTTGATGGTTGATTGAAATCAAGATTTATCAGTGCAATCAGACTTCATATTTCATTTTGTTTATCTTGTATGTATATAATTTTGCAAAAAGTACAACGAAATGATTCGGTTTACTTCAACTATTTGACTTTTTGTGATGGTGGTCTTGAGTTTGAAATCTATTGAAACTCGTTCAAAATTCGGAAAATCCTCGTTTTTCATAATTATTCCGAAGATTTCAATGTTTCCCCACTGGATTGGATTAGAGCAATTGTCTGTGGAATTAACCCTAAACTTAAACTAAAAGGAAAAATCAATCATAAAACATTCTTCAGAGCAGCATTCGGAAAGTAACACAACTTACAAAATTTGAAAAGCGTAATCATATGGAATCAACAATATCTTATTGTCAAATGTAAACCACATTTAATTCAAATGATATATCAGATATTGTTTATATTCAGATATTCACTGGAAACACCGATAGAAATTCCCTTAAGAAGAACTGGCTTCCAGCAACAATATCTGCTCGATATGTGAGACTTTGGCCAAGATCATGGAACTCACACATCGCCCTCCGATGGGAAGTGTATGGATGTGGAGGTTGGTTGTCAGTTCAATAGTTAATGATTTTTAAGTTGGGTGATGAGGAAGATTTATATCAAATCTCTTGGTATAGATTGTGTCTCTACAACACGGGAGATACGGGAGATATTTCACACTATGCCAGTTGATATTAGAGCATAGTTAACAGGAGATTCTATTACTATATAGCCTTTTTGCCACAGTGTAATTTAGTCCATTTTCAATCTGTATACATGCAGAATGCAGATGAACAGGTACTAGATATGGTTGTGATTTTTTTCCTCACAGTACAACTATTAACAATTCAATTAATTCACTAGGTGCCAATGCTGCTCATGGTCTAGGATGCTTCTCTGACCAAACCCGTGACCGTGATCTCCCAAATGCCGTACTGACAAATGTCCCCGGTGGGATGACACAAAGGATTTGTGTTAACCATTGCTTTAACAAGGTTTGATTTTATACAATCTCTGTTCAATACAACATTCTCTTCAATAGATTATCACTCACTTAAATACATTGATGGGACATACTAACATTTTCTCTATAATTTAAAACCACTGAAAGTGATGGATGTATTGTGGTTCAAAAATGAAGATATGGTAGTACTATGTAGAGTAACAACTATTTGAAATATAAATATATTAAATCTTATCATCATTTATTACTACAGGGTTATGTATTTGCTGGTCTACAGCGAGGATCATACTGTTATTGTGGTAATGACTATGGAAAGTACGGCCCTGCACCGGCTAGTCAATGTAACTACAGATGTAGTGGAAACTCAAGATCAACATGTGGGGGAGCAGCAGCAAATACAATATTTAATACTGGACTTGGTGAGTCGATGCGTTTCAAAAAGTGGAAGTTTCTGCATACGTATAGACTATATAATATATGGGGTACATTTGGAGTATATGAGAGTAGTTGGATGTATCTGTACTTTGGTTTATGTCATGTAATGTCATGTGGATGCCTTTGTAATATATCTTACATACATTTTATGTTCATGCAAACAACATATTGTAATCGTAAAAATTTCAACATAATTTGTCTATCAATATAGCACCCGATAATGTCCGTTGTCCCGATGGATGGACAACAGTTGGCACTAGATGCGGGAAGGCTATTTCAGCAACATCACAGATTGACACATGGCAGAAACAGCGAACAAAGTGTCAGAACATGGGAGGAGAACTTGCTAGTATCCTTAATGATGCTGAACAAAGCCAAGTTCTTAGTTATCTCAATAGCGGTGAGTTCATTGTTCTGTGGCATGTACAAAGACATGTATTTCAGCCTTGTTTTCTATTTCTAATGTAATGTTTTAACATGGTAGGCACATAAGTCACTGTTGAGTTATCACAATGATATATCTCACAGACAGTATTGTTATTTAAATTCACAAACAAACCACCACAAACTTTGATTTTTTAAACACTGTCTTTTGTTCAATCAAAATAATATGTTTTCTCGGGCATTTACAAATGCGTTTAGTAGTGTTCATGGTGTTGCTAGTAAACGTTAAATATCATATGCACGGTTTTGTAAAGTCTATGTCTTCTTTAAAATCAAAGTTGTTCACTATGCACTTTAGATTGGGAACATTTATAAATAAACATGATTTTGTATTATTTATATGAACACAGCCAACATATTCCATGATTCTCATAAATAACAATTTAAAGAAGAGCTTTTGTCTTTTGATGACTGTTTTAGAGGGCGGACGTAGTGACATCTGGATTGGCATGAATGATCTAAGCAGAAGCTTCTACTTTGATTGGACTGACCAGAGACCTGTGTTATATACAAAATGGGCAAGAGAACAGCCATACAAAGTCAACAATAGGGGCATATCTAACTACAATTGTGTATACATGTCTAGATTTGTAAGTTAACTCAGCATTTATATTATACTAAAAGCATGAATTATAATTATTGGAAAGCATTCATGTTTCGAAACACCGCTCCTTTTCATTTCACAGAAAAAATAGCAATGGAAGCAGCTATATCACGTAAATGCACTCATTCTCGATATTTTCTAGAGTGGTAAATGGTATGTGACAGCTTGTACTATAAAAAGAGCAGCCTTGTGCATGACAGAAAAACAGAAGCATGAATTATAATTATTGGAAAGCATTCATGTTTCGAAACAACGCTCCTTTTCATTTCACAGAAAAAATAACAATGGAAGCAGCTATATCACGTAAATGCACTCATTCTCGATATTTTCTAGAGTGGTAAATGGTATGTGACAGCTTGTACTATAAAAAGAGCAGCCTTGTGCATGACAGAAAAACAGAACCTTCCACCAGCAAAGACAACACCTTCCCCTGCAGGATGCCCGAAGGTAGATTTTAAACTACTAGTAATTAAAGGATCAATTTTTAATCTCACATACAGGATATTCTTCTACATAAATTATATCGAAATATAAATCCACTGCTGTTACATAGATATTGTAGCCTATGTAGGTGACGTAGGCAGGTTATTACACGGCTATCCATTTCTAATGTCTGTACTTTTTTGTTAAAAGCAGATATGAAATGGTATTTTTAACCTAAAGGAATCAATATGATTTTTTGATAAATGTATTTGGACATGTTTTCTCATCAGAAGTGTGAAAATTATTTCACTCCTACCGATCGTATAGTAGCTGCTAAATAAGCAATATTCGAATTGGTTGTGACGTTATTGGCCCCCACGTGATCTCTCACTGGCCCCCACTTGGCCCGTTTTGGTCCATTAGATCATGACGTCAAAATGCCAAGATGTTTTGTTATTTGTTTACACAACAACCCTATGGTTGCCGTGACGTTGTGATTACTAAGGAACCAATAAACCAAAGCTATATTTGTATATGACGTTACTAATCACGTGGGGGCCAATTTGATCGATCAGTTAGTTTTATGACCGTTAGCAGTTATCTAACATTTATTTTATAATGGCTATCGCAAGAACTCTACGTTGGGCTTACAATGGAGAAAACCGCATTTTTGTAGCTGCAAGTTGAGAAAAGCTATTTCAGTTGTCCTTTAACTCATTTGGCGTTTCCTATTGCATTTACTTATGTTTGTACTTTTTTGTTTAACTCATATGGCGTTTCCTATTGCATTGGTCAATTGATTCTTGACTTGTTGTTTATCATTTTAGGGATGGACATCATACAGATACAACTGTTACGTTTTCCTACCAACACCACGTACATGGTTAAGTGCTAGCTCAACATGTAGAAGCTTTGGTTCAACACTCGTCAGGATAGCAAATAGGTATGCCAGTGAGACAGTCAATGTGTGGTTTTTATTGATTTTAACAATAAAATACTGTATTTATGATTTACATTATAATTAAATTATTTTTTAACCACTTTTCAATTTCTATTTTTCGAATATATCTAACCAAGGTAAGAATGTCAATATACGTTTTCTATGAAGTAATATAAGGGAGATTTAAACCCTCTTTTCCTCTCATGGTTAAACTTGGTAGTTATTGACATATTTACCCTTTTTAATTTCAATGTTCTTTTTAAATTCCCTGCCTTGTAGATATGAACAAGCATACATCACTGGCAAACTGAGCACCATGAAGAGTGAGTTCTGGTCTGACTTGACTGACAGAGTCAAACCAGGAACATACGCATGGACAAATGGAAACACTGATATTCGCTATACCCATTGGGCAATGGGACAACCAAGTAAGATATAAGCTTTTTCAGACGATGCATATATTTAAAGAAATGATCTATATAGCCAGAATGCATCTTCTCTCTTAGATATGAATAATTATATTATATCACATTATTATCACATATTATATCGCAGTAATATCAACTTTTTGAGATTATGATACACAATAAATGAATGTAACATTGAGATTCGATCATGTACATTCTTTTTCAGATGACAGAACTAAGGGTCAGTGTGTTGCCATTTCTGCTGGTCTAAACAACGGATTGTGGTACGACAGACTATGTACTTACAGAAGAGGCACGATATGCCAGAGAAGACGTACTGGATACACTACCCCTATGCCAGAACCAACATCACCTCCTTCAAACCAGGCTTGTGAAGTTGGATGGATTGGCTGGGGTGCAAACTGCTTCCAGGTAACAATCGATACTTAGGACCTTATATTCCATAAAAGCGTACAAATTAGAACATTACTTTGGTTTCATTTGAAAAGGTTAGCTCCCCAAGCTAGATGACAATTATGCCTGTACACCCGTAAGCACTGTTGTGTGTATATTACAGTGACATCCTTTTAGAGGCGATCACATTCATAAATGAATTGACATATTTCAATATTGGTCAATCTAGGTAAATGAAGTAGAATCTAGACAGAAGCTTACTTGGGTACAATCCTTGGATGACTGTAACAAGAAGGGAGGGGACCTTGCCAGTTTCCACAACAAAACAGAACTTGACTTTATTCATCAGAACTTCATGTTGTAAGTTTGTCATATAATCACCGTCAGTAATAAGCGTTGTTTGAATGATCTGCCAGATTTTCTTTAAATGTCATTATGTTGATATTTATTGTCCATTGTATTCTTTTCAAATCTTAGAGGAAAGAATGGTCATTTCTGGATTGGCCTAAATAACAGAGATACGAAACAGGGACATGTCTGGACTGATGGATCTTCAGTAGCATTTACCAACTGGGCTGAGAACGAACCAAATAATGGAGATGGAGTAGAAAACTGTGTTGAAATGTACTCAGATAGTGGTCTATGGAATGATAATAAATGTGATAATACAAGGAATTGGGTGTGTAAGATACCAAGAGGCAAACCAGTGCTTAACATTGTCACAACACCCGCCCCAACACCAGGTCCAGGTTAGTTAACATTTTCCTATTTATAAATTAGTATATGAATCATAAAATATTTGTGATAAGTGACAAGTATAAGTGATACATTCATATATCAGTTGGAAAACCGAACCACAAAGAGAATCCTTTTACTATTTTAGCTGGAAGCTGTTCACCTGATGATGATTCCTGGAAGTTCTACATGGGCAACTGCTACTTCTTTAGCAACAACAGTGGAGATTGGTCACAAACATGGAGAAAAGCAGAAGCATGGTGTAGTCAGAATGGTGGAAATCTTGCATCAATCAGAAATCAAGGAGAACAAAACTTTATCCAGGGACAGGTAAAAATTGATTTGATAAATAATACTTCTGTATGAGAGGGTCTTTATTTTTTCAATGGGCAGATAATTCTCATGATTGTTCTTATAATTACTTTTTATTTGTTATTGATGTATTATTGTTATATTTGACTACTTCATTTGTATCATGTCATCTTGTAGATCAAGGATCTTCAACAGAATCAAATGTGGATTGGGTTGAATGAAATTGATTACGCTGATGGCTACAAGTAAGTAATTATTACTCATTGTTATTATAGCACATGAACATTTCTGTTATTTTTGTGACAAGTTTAAGTAGTTTAAGTAGCATAGTACAAATATTAAAATAAAATAATGTATAACTATACATTGTAAAGGAGTTAATAACATACAAACAGTTTTACTTATAAAATATTTATCATATTACATACAATAGAGATATATGTAAAGTAAATAAATAATATCAATCATATAAGTTCACCAAAACTAATCTCAAATTGTGAAAAATAATGAAATATATTAGAAAACCTAAAGTTACATCATTGTAGTGTTTGCCCTAAATGTTTTATACTCATTTAGGTGGACAGACAAATCTCCTTTGAATTACAAGAACTGGGCCCCTAATGAACCTAATGACTGGCAAGGTAATGAAGAATGTGTCTCAATGTATGCCACTGATGGCTACTGGAATGATGAGCACTGTGGAGTTTCCCAAGGGTTTATCTGCAAGAAAAACAAAGGAGGTATGCACATTAAAATATGGACTTGGTACATATCATATAAATATATTTAGTATTTTAAATCTTCTTGATAGAAAGAATAAAAAGGATATGTTATAGATAACGATGTTTTATAATGTAGAAATGTTGACTTATCGAGAGGTTGATGGTAAAATTAATATCTGGACACTGTAAACTAAGACTATATGTCAAGGTTAAGACTAGAGTAAAAAGGCTTATATTCCAATACCTTCTGAAATAGTCAGTATTTTCCCTTTGACTCGTTATTATGATACCATGATCTAATTCCATCCCAAAACAATTTACTTATGATAAAATTGAGTGGCATATAGCTTTTTGACAAATCTGAATCAACTATTTCAACTGACTTTTAATATTATATTCTGGTTTAGGAACAATTCACCATATTCAACATGATGCTACAAATATATGCCTTTGGTATCTTTATATTTACCTTGTTACTATTCGCAAGTACTTTTAATATAGTACATAAATGAATGATTCCTACATTACATATTATATATATTATAATGCTTCATAAATATATGAAACTGAAGTCATGAATTATAATCTTAATGAATACATGTTCCCATTCCAGTCACTGCAGCACCACCAACAGATGAGCCTGACATGCCAGGCTATTGTCCCAAGGGTTACAGCACACTGGGCAACAAATGTTACAAGTTCTTTGGACAGAGCTACTTTGATAAGACTGACTGGGATGGGGCCAGAAAGAAATGCCAAGATCAAGGGGATAATTTCGACCTTGCTTCTATTTCAAATGTAAAAGAACAAGGTAAGTTGATTCATAACATAACAGAGTCACAGTATGATCATATTTTATATTGCCTAAATGTGAACTTATTTCTTCTTTTCTTTATACAGCAGATTTCAGAAATCATTAAAAATTAGTATAATCTATTCTTTTTTACAAATATTTGAACGTGTAAAGTTATTGTCTGGTCAAACTGATATATGTTACTGAAAAGGAGCTGCCATAACACTCTATTTTCTGAACATTTCCAGCATTCATTATATCCATGATGAAGGACAATGACTACCTTGCTTGGATAGGTCTAAGATATAGGGGAGGTCAGTTCTTATGGATCGATAACAGTGACTTTACCTACAGCAACTGGGACTTGGGAGAACCAAATGGAGGCAATGATGTGAGTCTGTGAGATTGCATCCAGCAACATGTTAACAATCATTTCAAGAATGACTGTAAATGATAATTCATGTTATATTCAACAGTGCTGTTATTCAATGAAAAGTTTATATAACGTAACAAAATGGTAAATATATAAGATGTGAATGAAAATTTATTCTATAAGATACATACATGTACTATCTAGTACATTGCTTTCAATATCAAGTTATGGGAGGTTGTGTAACTCATCGATATTTCATCGATATTTCAGGAACCATGTGTACATCTCCAGAGAGACATTCATCACGTGGGTAAATGGAATGACATTAGATGCAATAGCAGATTTGGATACATATGTCAAACAAAGAAACGTAAGTGAATATCACAATAGTTTAATCGTTGTAAAACAGTTTTAGTTGGTAAAAAGAAAAACTTGATTATATTCATTCTACATTAATGAGGCTGATGTTTGCAACTATATCTGAAATGATTGTAATATTCAAGTAAAATGTGAGACTAGAAAATGTAAAATATCTTAAATAATAATTTTGTTATGGACATGTCTACCATATCTGATACCATTCCAAATTCTCCCATTACTTATGCATGTGATAGAGTAAATGGTAGATTTGACACCACAGTTGGAACAGAGAAATGTTTGATATGATTGTTAGCAACAATGCAGTATGTAGTGACATAGTTACACTTATGCAGTGAATGTAAACATATATTATCATATTTAAATTCAGAGGACAGCATTCTGACACCAGAGCCTACTGCAGCAAGTACATGTGCAAACAAAGACTTTGTGAAGTGGGGAACGTCTTGCTATCTGCTTGTACGATCAGCTAAGACCTGGGATGATGCTGATTCATACTGCAAGAACACTGGTGCTAATCTGGTGACAATATCTGATGAAAAAGAACAATCATTCATCTTCAGTCTTCTCTCGGTTGACAAACTGCAAAGCCCAGCATGGATAGGTCTCAGTGACAAAATGGTAAGTAAGCTCAAGTATAAGAGTCCAAATACAATTTAATGGCAAACATAATTCTAAATGATGAGTAATAAGAAACTACCACTAATTCACAGACATGTAGACAAAGATCTTTGAACATTTACATGTAGTTAGAACCCAAAGTTTTAGTGAAGTTGTTGTAACAATCTTGTTGATTGAATATTGTTTATTTTTGATATGCATTTAGGAAAAGCTTACCCCAATAGCTATCCATTGAGAGTGTCTATATTCTATAGGTAACATTGGTCAATACATGTGTATATATTAACATACTAGTATTATAATCCATTCTCAGGTACCAGGGACATTTAGGTGGAGTGATAACTGGCCAATACAGTATGCTAACTGGGATAAAGGACAGCCATCTGGCACTCAGACTGACGATGGCGATGGTGATACTGATGGTGGTTGTGTCTACTTTGACTCAGAAACAGGAAGATGGAATGATGTCAAATGCACCACAAAGTATCCTTCAGTATGCAAACAGACAGACGGTAAGTTTAAATACTTTTTCTACAACCTCATAACAAAAGCTCTTTTGTACACACAGCATATCCACTCATATTGTATATCCACTCATAGGTTAACATAAATTATGGGTACACCAGTGAATTCAGGAACTGATTGGTTCTTGTTTGAAATATCTGGATAGCTTAATGAGGTTCTTTAAGCACTTAAGTACTTGCAGTTATATTTTAGCCAACCTAAAAATGACTTCAACTACTACAACAATTGAAATCTCTTGTTTTGTAGACCAGCCACCATATACCCCAGCCCCAGGTAATGGCTCCTGTCCTGATGATTTTGAGGATGGAGTATGGCTACCCTACAAGGGAAGCTGCTATCTGTTCCAACCAGACAAACAACTGACATATGCAGAGGCAGATTTTGCCTGTCTTCAGAGGGAGTCATACCTAGTATCAATACATAGTGATGATGAAACAAACTTCCTAAAGGCTCATTTACCCACAATAAGTGGCGAAGCCAGTTGGATTGGTCTGCTGAAACAAAGAACAGGTGTGTATGCAACGTTGTATTATTAGCATGTGCAACTATTACACTGCCAAATTATTGTACATAAATTATTATATACATATACTGTTTATATATCTTTTAAGTCTTATGAATTATACATCTATTTTAAAGGTGGATTTTTCTGGAAGGATCTGTCACCAGTTGACTACACCAATTGGAACAGGGGTGAGCCATCAGACAAAGATGGCACCCAGGGAGAAGACTGTGTTGAGGCCTACAATAGTGGAACTTGGAATGACATTGCATGTTCTGCAAAGCGTGGATACATTTGTAAAGTAACAGCAGGTTAGTGTTTTGTATATATGACATGATACGTGCAGCACATTACTTAACATACCAATTGCTATTTTGATTATATTATTGTCCTCATTTGGATCACCTAAATGATGTGTTTAAACAATGTTTACTTCAGCCATTTCTGGTTCAACCATTATGCCAGCTACAGGAGCGCCACCAAGTATGGCCTCTACCACAGACATCGGAGTTCCTCAAACCAATCCTCAGACCAATCAACCTGTCACGGGTCCAGGTAAGATGTGTAATGATATATCGGTAAACATTATGTTGTTACTCGTTGATTCATTTAGATTGAATTATACGTGTCGGAGATAGTCACCTTTTATACAGTCAGAGTCCTTTCCCAGTTTCCATCTACATATACGTGTATGTCCAGACAGCCACAATGTTCTAAACCCAATGTTTTAATCAATATTGTTTATTGGGGATTTTATTGTTACATACGTAACCCCAAACAGTTTTATTCAGAGCAATAATGTCAACATTTCAGGAGTCATAACAACAACTAGAAGTGTGATGACCAACAAACCAGGATCCTTGAAGCCATTCACTTGGCCACCAGCAGGAAAAACAACCAAGCAAACATTTGTACCACCAACACCAAGAGGACAGACAGCCACAAAAACAGGTAAAAACTCATATACAGTATAGTGAATGAGATGCACCTTGGTGACAACACAACAAACAATGATGTTGGCATATACTGTTTACTGATCAAATGTACACAACAAAATAGCATAGGCATCATATACGCTACAAACTACATGTATAATGAGGAAAACAGATTTTTGTCTAAGTAACCTTTTGATTATGAAAGACTTGTGTTTTATTTTGTGAGCATTGTAGTTATAAATATTCCATTTCCGGTGTCCAAAATTATGTGTAAATCCTTTCCTTTTCAGCCACTGCGGGAATCAATGGAGGTGAAGTCGTTGCTATAGTAATCGGTGTCGTTGTTGCAGTGCTGCTAGCAACCCTTGTTGCTATGTTCTTCAGGAAGAAAAACAGTCAGGCTGCGATGAAGGCTGAGGGAGGTTTTGATAATGCAGTATACTCAACAAATAGTGACTCTGTACAAGTGAATAATAACCTTGACAGTGCTAAAAGTGCCTTTGGAAACCCACTCTATGATGACGTTAATAAAACCAATGCATAATGACCGATCATATGACAAAACCTTTGCAATGCAAACCAATGCAATTTGATAAAATATAGTCTATTGAAAAACCGTCCATGAACATTTTATAAATAATTGTTTTGTAATTTTACCTCTTGATATTATATCATGTTTTTGAAATATATAAATGTGCCAATTTGTGCAATATGTTTGTGTATAATAAAATATCTGTAAATATAAAAATCTCGTACTTTTTCTCTGATATATTTAAAAAAAACAAGATGGTACAAAAGATGGCAGCTCTGTACAAACCTATCGTTTTCTACTAATTAAAAAGTGATAAGATAATGTACGTATGCATTAGCAAGGAACCGTATAATGCGTAATGAATTGTTCTAGAGGTTAGTTCAACGTAGTAACTTGGCTTCATATTCAGCCAACATGAAGTAGAGATTGTCAAAATTACATGCGCCATTTTTAATAAATCATTTCCAGAGGATTATTCAGATCGAGTATAGATCAGATATACAGGAATAAATGAAATCTTCACTATCTATGGTTGCGTTATGCCCGAAAATGTATTAAAGCACCATTTATAAAGTATAATATCCACATCATTCATGGAAGAAAATTAAACCCTGTGTAACTTCTATATTTCATTATGTCAAAGTTTGATATTAGGTATGAATCTTATGTGGGACTATAAGCCAGTCTCTGTGTAATATTAGCTTATGGAGATAACGCTAAAATTGCGTAAACCATGATCAGAAAGCATGTACAACATTCTTAAACACCAAAACAAAAAATGAAACGATACACTCCTCTTATAATAATCATATACCCCATAACAATATAATAAATAGATTTTATGACTAAATTCTACAAATCCTCTGCAAATAATACCATACGATTGAGATTCTAGAACTGGTGTACATACTGCTTTTTCAATTGTGACTATTTGACGTCGATCCCGGTCCATTTGTGTTGAAATCTTGATGATTTGTGTCCTGGGATTACGAGGTATATTCTATTCGAACAATAAACTTATATTAAATGAAAAACTGTGGGTAATAATTATCATCATTCATATAATAATAATCATAAGATTACCTCAACGAATATCTTAGAGAACCACTCAGATGACTAAAATTGGCCATGATATCGTCCTGATGGAACAGAAATTTTGTCCCCGGAATTATAATGACCTCCTCCAAAATGCTTGCAGGTCAGGTTTGAGATTATTGGCATAACAATTGTAATTATGTCACTTTATAAACCAGTGCGATATACTATGGGGTTATATAATGGTTGATTCTGTATATCGTGTTTATACTAAAGTGAGTATATAATATGATGATATGATTCCCGAATGGAACGAGTGAATATATCATATGACTCACAAGAGTATAACAATATACAGAATTATTATGTCATCATTAGAAAATGTGTCATATTGTTTGTCTCGAAATTGTTTGTGGACGGTGTTCGGAATTCGGCGGTTGAAGTTCGGCGGTCTGCGTCTGTAAAAATGGCAGGGGATGACATTTCTCAATTCCCAAATTAAGAACTCTATCGTTTTTTGAGAATTTCAAAGAACTGGTTTTCTACGTTTCATTTCTGATAATTGAGATATGTACACAATGTAATCCAGTTCAATTAAGCTTAAATATATGTTTTGTAAGCGGCAAAGCACTAAGCGTGCGCATGATCTTAACATATATGATATATAAAAAAATATTTCCTAACAGTCAAACTGTATATAAATTGCGGAATATAACCAAAACGGTGAATGCATAATCCTCTTGTTAACTTTAAAAGTGCAAACAATAGTGGAGATGGTGAATCAACTATTTCTTTTGAAGACAGAGATATATTGTAAAAAGTTTCAATTGCCTCTCTCATGTCTCAAAGAATCGACAATGATTTATATAAAATCGAGAGCAAGTTATTTTTCATAACTCCATTTTGTATTTTCTAATTTGCCATATCAAATGAGACGAGGTTTATAAGTCATACTCGCGTTCGTCCCTCGATCTAGTCTTGTCTTGATTGGGGCAAGGGGAAGCGTGACTTGATACACCCCAGTCGACTGTCTTCGATTCCCTCATTTTGAATCATTTTACGGGGCTAATTTAATGAAGACGCATGGCTTCTGAAACGAGATATTGCGTTTCGCTTCCTTATAATTAAATTGGATTTTTTCTCGTCTAATGCGTAATCGCATACAGGCGATTGAGTTTTCACAAAAAATGATTTTTCATCCTCTACTTTACATCCTATCTACTATGATAGTATAGCGGGGCTAAATGTGGGTATTTATCATCGGGATTAAGTGTAGATTATTCTGGACGAAGTTGGCTTTACGAAAATTGACAGAGTTCTGGAATGGTAATCCCCTTTCACTTTTGGAATTTAATGTTTAATTAATTCAATCGTTGCCTTGATTTGGATGGATAGTCAAAATTCATAATTCTTTCAGAAAAGGGCACGAACCATGTCAAAATACTGTCATTTATGACCACGTCTTCGTCAGTCTATTAAAATGGGTCAAAAGGAGCAATTGGAAGTGGATTGAACCATTGAAAGCGTAGGCCCTCAATACTATACCGTAATCAGCCACTGATTGAAAATTCTCAAAAAAGGAAATATGATAAAAGCACATAGTTTTGAACTTAGTAAGAGCCTTGGTTCCTTTATGTAGCCATATATCTAATAATGATTTGAAATATTTGTCATATTAGGGTCGTTTATTTCGATTTTGGACACCTCGTATTAATCCCCTGTCCTTGTGCATTCTCAAGGGGGTATGATCATTTTATTTTTGTATTTCAGAATCAATTATTTTGATAAATGCATTCTGTGCTATATATATTTTTTTATTATTCCGCGGTTGTGTACTAATGAAATATTACTGTTAATTACAGTTGCATAGCGTCAGAACTAAAAACGACAAGTTAAAATACTTGAAAATCTGGTCAACCGTTGAGAAAAAGTAAAATAAGAGATAAAATAAACATTTTC
Source organism: Owenia fusiformis (assembly GCA_903813345.2). Taxonomy (NCBI): domain Eukaryota; kingdom Metazoa; phylum Annelida; class Polychaeta; order Sabellida; family Oweniidae; genus Owenia; species Owenia fusiformis. The sequence goes on from CAIIXF020000010.1 coordinate 9,559,608, forward strand.
TCGCTTTGAAGTTTCTAGAGGATTAACATACTGCCATTAGGGCACTTCCTTGATTACGTTATATATTTCATTATATGATTAGGACACGGCATACGCATCGGTGGCCCTTTGGAAGTGCGATTTGTATTCCAAAATACTATATATAGTATAGAATGTTCTTACTTGAACAAAATTGATTACGTTTGAGAATAAGATGTTGCCCGCTGTTCTTAGTGAAGTGTATGACACGGATACTGTCAAAGAATTGTCTTATTGGAGTAGAATATGACTTAGCTTGATATTTCATCGCTTTTCTATTGTTATTTTGTGATCTACTTTAAGAAGCAGTCGTTGCCAGGGTCACACAGGAAACCATTAGCTAACCCGACATCAAGATAAACAATGGCGAGTTAACGCTTAAAATGTGTTTAATTAGCCCATGACTTATTCTTAATCAATGCAGCGAGGCACTTATATGTGCTTAACAAACGTGAAACGTGGAAAGGCCTATGATGGGTCATTCTTGAGGAACACACAAGAGCATGAGATCCCACTCGATGGCATGCGCATGCGCAATCATCATCGTCAACGTGGTGATCTATCGGTACAGTCGCCAATGCTACAAATCATCCATTACCCTTATTATCTTCCAGTGTCATAAAACATAAACTTCAAAGCACTGAAGATTAAAGTATCTGTTTTGAAATAATGAACCAAAGTGATCTAGGATTTTTTTATATCTCACTTGTCGTATACAATTTCAACTATCATTTATAAAAGGTATGGCTGTCGTTTTGAGATAATGGTAGCTTGCAAAATTGTACATCATAGACCGTTTAGACCATTTCAAATCATTCAGAAACAACATTAACAAATGTGTCTCCTATTTTCCGCCATTACAATTCCAGTATTCCCGCAGTCCACGGAAACTTAAAATACATTAGGGACGACAATTTACATTACCTTTCATCGCAAAACATTACCATTTTCATATACATTTGGTTAGAAATCATACATTGAATACATAATAAGATGACATCCCCGTACTCCAAAGTGCTACGATCAAAGCGAATGTCTCATTACCCTATCTATATCAGTGTGCTAAGATTACAGAACATGATTTAGTAAAATACTTGGGGAAACTAATAAAGTTGAAGGGGAAAAATGGCAAATTAAAGCAGGGTTTCGCTTTCTACTCTACGATAGCCGAGAATATAAATGACAACGAGGCCAACTGTCGGGCAAGAAAAAACAAAAAATATTTGATTGGGAAATAAATTTTGTGTCTTTTGACAGACAAGATTTACTATAGGGTTCTACGCCAAATATATCTGTGCAAAGATAGTAATCTTCTAGAGAGATTGTGCTTCTTCTGGCTAAAGGTCTTGGGTTCAAGTGATTTCAGAACAAATTAGACAAATATCATATCTACTGCGGAGTCATTCACTATCTTCGTTTATTAAATCATCCAATGCTTCCAAATTTGGTATCATCTTCCTTCAAATAACAGCATTTTCAAAATCTGTTAAATGCTTGTTGTTAACATAATTAACTATAATTACGATGCTATTTGGATCAAATTATCTAAATGACAAAGAACAATATGACATTTGCAAAATACTTCGCAATATACTGTTATGTGACCTAAGAGAATAGGTCAATAAAAATGAATTCCAATTTTTCAGACTAAGATCACAATATTCCCCATCGAAGCAGCTCTATCTGTATTTCCTACGTCCTATACTCATTATAATTTTCAATTAAGCTTAAAAGTCAAGTCTGAGTGAAAAATGCTAGTTGTGTCAGAGATGTGATTACATTTGCATACAGAGGCCAACTGAGCTATGCTCCCGGGGAGTGATATAGTGTACTTTTTTCTTCCGCGTAGTATGACGAAGTGACGTAATGTGAGTAAAAATGTTCTATCGCTCGTCTGATTTGCTCCTCCCATTGGCCTCTACGGGGTTGGGATCATACGAAATGAGATGATAATATCATTCGCTGTAGCATCGCTGAATCCCAAATTTAGTAGTGATCTGGAGTCGTTTTATTGATCGAAGTTTCAGAAAGAAGCTGTGCTCTTTGCTCCCACAAGTCTCGTCTCATTACGAAACATGTCTATTCCAGGGTGCTTCATTAATCCAATGGTGTCCTCATTAATTAGATTTTTCATGACTTTTGATCTGTGAAACAAAAACTAAAATTGAGATTTACTTCATTTAGCTCAAAGTAATTTGTTAAGGCATGGTGAAAAGTCCGGATACGATAGTTTAATAACCACCATCAATAATGGTGAAGAAAATTCTTACCAAAATTCAACTCCTCAATACCCGCATGAGGAGTGTGTCATGATCCAGACGATTTGTATTTTATGCAAAGTTTATTACGCAATTCGTATGTAGATTTGCTAAATCAGAGAGCATTGCTGAATACGTTCATAAATGCTACTCATCATGCTCCGCTGGGAATTTTCGACTTTGCTTTCACATACGATTCAGAACATTCCGAGTTTTATTTTTTCTAAACACTAAATAGAGACGGGGAGATTTAGGAAACGTAAATTTGGTAAGATAATCCGTTGTGTAAGTAAGCAGTAAAAATACATGTTCCGCCAATATTAACTTTGTAATGATTAAGAGGCGATGGGAATATTGCGTGTACAATTCGAATTTTATCAATTCAATCAATCTAACTATTCGATTAATTTCATATTTATAAGTATGCATATTCTTGACTAACATGACTACATGCTTTTACGAGACCTACAAGATACTGCGAACGATCTACATTGCTATATGCACATGCATTGATGCAGTGGTGTATTTCTTCAAAGGAAAAATTTCAGACATCTCAGGGCATCCCCTGTTTGTAATTATAACAAATGATATCAAATTGACCATACCGCATATATCATGTACAGGCCATCAAGAAAATGTACATCGGATACCCATAACTCTTTTGTAGTAGCGGCGATTGTGAAAGTTATAGAAATTACTTTCTGCTTGATTTATGCGGGGCCGGAGGGGCGGTCATAGCTTAATGAAATGAGTGATCGCGAGGCCAATAGGGTCGCACTTGCCAGATCACTCCATGCAATAACTTGTGGCCACCCTTTGATCTTACCAACTACTCTAACCGACAAGACGAATTGTATTCATCTCACTTGAGTATATTTCAAAGTCAGATTTGACTGCTCTGTAATTTATGGTTGCTGCAGATGACTTGTTAGACAACACAATTTTCTACTGAAACTCTTATGTGGAGTTTGACACAGTGAGACAAGTTTAACCTATATCAGTCCTTGTATATATAATATAGCTCAACTTAAAACTAAATATAGGAATAATATTATAAAAAATCACTATGATCACTATGTATAATCTATGTTTTGGGAACGTTTTTAAATTACACATGATGCATCGAATGACAACATGGGTGAGGTACAAACGCTTGATTTTGTCGAAGAAGAATTTCAACCCAATCGATATATTATTTCAATTATCGAATGACATGATATAACCGGCATATGAATATCAATCAGGCTTGAAACATAATAAAGTTACGGCTCAAGAAACATCCAAAGCATATGGCCGTGTGACGATGTAATTACACGCAATGGTTTACAATGGTGGATCCCACTAAATTAGCTTATTGTCAGAGAACTTTTTTATCTTTGTCTCCGCACGTGTTTTAGAATCATGTTTTATAGAGTTTTGTTAGCACTCATTTATTAGAAGATGTCTATCCATCTGTATCGATAGAAAAGGGACATTAAAGGGATACATAGGCGTATAACTCCTAAAGTGATCACGACATAACGTTTCTACTTTTGAAAAATTTAAATACTTTTTAAATATCTTAATCATTAATGCAAGATAAATAAAATTTTGCATACATCTTTATATCTAAGAAACATTTTAATAGAGACAAACTGGTAACATCATAAACCTAAATCTCCAATTAAAATCAATATGGTGTCAGTAAGATAGCATACAGAGACTTCAACACAGTACAATATTTACAATACAATACAATGTAATGTAATGCAATAGAATACAAATATGTATGTCCATGTATCATACATTTTTGACGACTCTGCATACAGTATTTTGTAACTGTCGTTTCATAATCAAAATAATGTTGGAATGTCCATCATACCATTTGATTAAGTAACACATCTTTCAGATTTTTGGGGTCCTTGATTGCTTTGACATAAATAAGGTTACTACACATGTAATCTCTCTTTGATTAACCCATGCAAAATACTTCAACATTATGATTATCTAAGCACTAGTTCCAAGGGAAAGGACCAAAAGTTGTAAAGGAACTTAGCAAGAAAAAGCAAACTCTAAGTGCATACCAGTCAAGAAAAACAAACCCCATATATCCCAAAACAATGATCTAACGTGAAAAGAAACAACGTCTTATACCCCCTTTCCCCCACCATTCAAGAACGAATTTCTGGGAAAATAACGATTTTGTTTATGTTATATGTAAAAAACGAGTGTCACACACTCCCACTACTACTGGCACTGTCACTCCGGATCCTTAAAACAGGCGTATAGATTTCTTAGATTATAAAGTCTGTATTAACTATATCATAGGCGTTGCCTCCATAACCAATAAATAGAGCCATGATAGAAAAAGAAAAGAGCTTTGAAGTGCTTTAGAAGCTTCTAGCTCAATTTTGAAGGAAGTTGCATTATTTTTTATAAAATTCAAAATTTAAACCTTAGTTTTTGGCTTGTCTATGCCACAATCGCACCCCCTGACTGAAAACCGAGCTTTTTGGCGATCGCACCTACTGAAAGCTGGCTACGCCCCTGTAATATTAACGCCTGTCATTCGACTTGAATCACATTTCAAAATCTTCCCTTTATATGACAGAGAGAAAGCTTCCACCACTTGATTTCCGTCTACCCTTTGCATTCGTTTGACTTCTTAAAAGAGAGCTTCGTCTAACTAGTTTAACTAGACTCTGCACGCAGGGTATTTCCGTCGGTCTAAACGCAGTAAAGACCGAACGTGCGGAGATGGGAACTCTATACACGTTCATAAATGTGATACACATCGATGCGTAATATGATTATGTCGCTCCTACGGCTGCAGCTTTAGTTTACGTAATAGAAATTCGAATTTGCATAAAGGTGAAAATGTCAATAACAACTGGGTCCTTTTATTTTCATATATATATCACATACTAGTTGTGTATTACAATAGAACTGAACATAATTGGTTACTTAATCACTTTATAAAAATCAATCTTCTGTCTTATCAGTGATGTTGGTATATGGATAAAGTTCAGAGGCTAATTTCACTGTATTGAATAAGATATCATCTTTGAGACTGTGATGCATTAACTTCTGGCACCAAAACACTCCAGTTGACTTTTTACCGCGACTCGGCTGCTATCATAGCGCAATCTTGTGCGTGTCTTTTGTCTTTAGTACAATAGGAAAAAACAGGTAAATGAAGTAGGAGTCAATGTCGACCCATTGGTGATGAATCGTTTCCGTAGAGTATAGAACTTTCTTTACATCACTATACAAGAAACATCCACATTTATGTGTAAGCTGAACTTAATCGTGCACATATCTAGAATCAAATGTCACGGTAGAAAGATCAAAGCCTGGATTTAGAAAAAGGTTTTTATAGTTGTTACGTATGTTTTTGTTTTCAGATTAGAGTTACTGATGTTAATGTAGCATTAACCCTGATAGCATAATCGCCGGATTCTGTATTCATTACAGTCGTTAAATTGTAACTTCATCTAATCAAATGGTATAATACCGTGATGTGAACGATATGGAGATGTAATAAATTTCTTTGATTGTTTTGTTTTTGTTTCATTCTCTTTAATTTGGTCAGCCTCAGGTGGTATTATGTTTAAAGTTGACTGACCTGCTTTTAGGTATTCCAGAAGTTCAGAAGGAACTCGAGAAAGTGATAATGTATCAATTTGAACCTTAAACTATCGCGTTCTAAAACTCCATTCTAATATGATGAAATCATTATACAATATAATCGAACATCGCCTTTAGTAATGGATCCATAACATAAAACATGTTTAACGAGTTATAACTATAACTGGAACGAGCCGTTGAGTTAATGAAACAAAAAATGGAACGGTTAACATTTCATCCAAAATCATCTAATATTTTTACTCCTTATTTGTTCCTTACGTAAGATACGAAAAACACTTTCGAACATTATATCCCAAATGCTTGAACTAATGGTGATATTCGAGACTATGTCAATATAGGTTTAAGATTTTCACGGAAAGGAGGAAGCCATTTTCCGTCAATATGGGATTATACGCATGAGCAACATATCCCGAACAATCAATGTATTTTATGATTGGCAATGGAAGAGAATGTTGACGATTTTTGAAATATCATGCATCCCCTTAATAATCTACTCGCCATCAATTACTAATCGACATTAAAATGGACTGTACAGGGTGTCAAATAAGTCAGTTCTCCCCTAAGCTTTATTATCTTACTTATCATACTTTCCCATATAGCATTTTAAAGCTTTTGGAAAATGCTGATCACCATCAAAAAATCAATCATGAACTCCTCCTAATAAAAATACTAAAGGTTGTAGTTGACATTTGATTACGTCAAAACAAGTAAAATTACCAGTCTAGTGAATGAAAAGTGAAAAGTTGATACTGCAGTGACAAAGCCAACATTGGGTGATTTCAATATTTCTCGATCTCGTGAACGAGTAAAATGTGTTACATTCAGGGAAGCTTTTGAAGCAGGGGAATCTTTCACACCAAAATATTTGATAACAGTCGAAATTAAACGTTCTGAATGATGTGTACAGAATCGTATCCATCAAGAATTGAGGTCGCGTGAGCTGCTGGGGGAGATATACGGACGATTTAAAAAAGTGAAATGTGGACATCACTAAAAGTGCTCTAAAATTGGAATTAAACCAATCACGGAATTTAGTGTTTGATCAGCAAATTAAATTCCCTTAAGATGATATATACCAACCTTTTTTTATTTCTGAATTAAAAAAAAGTCAAGGGGAGAACTTATTTGACGCCCTATACATCATGCACTGTACATTGAAAGACGTCTATAATTCTGTAATTTACGTTCATGTGTTCTAGGTACAGGGTGTCCCAGAACTCTTGAGAATTTTTTGGGAAAATATATGGTATGGGAGATGATTCTTCAGATTTGATGCATTTATTAAAGATACATTGAGGAATAACTGCCATGAATTTCAGGCACATATATTTTGTATTTCTGAATTTATTGATGTTTGAATATTGTTGTATTTCTCTGACTACTCCGGGGTTTGTGGCGATGTAGGATTCAAATGTCAATAAATTCGGAAATATAAATATACACTGTATGTGCTTGAAATTCATGTCAGTTATTCCTCAATGTGTGTTTAATAAGTGCTCTAAATTTGAATAAAAATCATTCATGCCTTATATCTCCCTAAAGAAATTCTCAGTTCTGGGACAACCTGGAACATGCAGACTATATAGTGTATCTCGGGAGCGACATCGACATTTCAAACCTTAGACATGAATTTCAGAGAAATATCATAGATTTTTAAAATTATCATCTTTTTCATTTTTTAAATTCGGAACATCAGAAGATCGATTATATCTAGAACCTCAGATGTAATGGGATATATCTGCAATTATGTTAACGTTCGGTAGGTTGTAGACCTCCTTGCACACATAAACCATATACACAGTTCACAGTAGTGAATATCGAAATCCCTACAAATATCTAAGCACAGGTGCAAAAAGAGAAGAACCCGGAATATAAACGATTAGTCTATTAGGCTCATATAACTAATCGAGATGCGTAATTTGAAACTAGATATTACCGAATGAACTTTCTTGCGTTTTCCTGAACGAATTTACAAAAATCTTTACTTACAAGTATGTTGATATCGACCTTTTAATAGTTTTTATCTAGGTGACTGACCTACATGGTGGATATATTAACAGTAATTAACGTATCACCCAGGTGTGGGCCAGAGGTTAGATCCGGAGATACCTATATAATGGCAAAACAATTAATATGCTTTCCTTGGATAATGTAACCCATCGTAAATACACAAAGTCAAAACGGAAGAATTATTGGCTTTAACGCCCATATTGATATTCCCGACCGGGCTTACAAGACACGTTGCCTAAGAAGGCTTCCGGATGTAGAATAGGTTTGAAGGCGATACATGATAGTGTAATTTGTATCGACCAAATCATCTCGCTTTTTGTCTTGTTTAAGGAAGTAAACAAGAATGCATCTTGGTTAATGGAGGTATTAGGAAACACTTAGTAATAGTTATGTGTACATACGTGTAAAATACTCCAGTAAAGTCAGATTCTTAAATGCCATTTTGGGTTTTTATCGATGCGACTATAGTGTCTATCATATTTCATAATTAGCGCTAAACGTAAGATCAGTAAGTATACAACATGAAACAAGGTCCGGTGCTAGAGGAAATGCCAGTTTTGCTTCTCCTTCCAGTTATACACAATATATAAGTGATGTCAATAATGCGTATTATCCCATGTGTCATCTTTTCTAAACCAAGCACAATATGTCACAGCTAGAAACGCATCTTATGAAAAACAACTTATCCCCAGGTTGCAAAGGTCTCCGTTAATGACATGGCTTTCAATACGGAATCCGACACCAAGGCATGATTATAAAATGTCATTAAAAGCTAACTTTGTTTAAAACATTGATTGGACAATAATGAGAGGTTGTGCTCAGGTGCATGGTATAATTTTTCTTCATAGAAGACAAAAATCGTTTTAAGAATCAAGTCTTTCAGCTGTATACAATTTGTACAGTTTAGAAGCAGAATACAATAGATAATGGAACCCTTTGGTGTCAGAGTAATATGAACCTCTCATTTGAATGTCAAGACCTGCTTCTGTATGTCAATATCCATAGCCGATTATGTTTAGAAAAATAATAAAAACAAACAAAGCTCGTCAGTAGGTTCAATAGAGATAAATGTAAGGAATTCCGATCAAAAATATGAAAATCGATGAAGAAATGCCATCATTGAGATCAGGATAGTATTAGAAATAACCTATAGCGATGGAAACAATCACCGTGAATCTGTTTGCGACAACTCATGCTGATTGTCAAGATCACTCGTCCAAATAAATATGTAAGCACATGACGCTTGACGGAAAAGCCAAAAATGTGGATTGTCCTACTCCGATGGAAACTCCATTGGTTCTCTTTGACAGAAACGATACACATAGCCCAAAGGTATGCGATATTTGCCAAGAGTGAATGTTGAAAGGTACTTTGAAAAATAAGATAATCCTAGAAAAGACGATCTGAGGGTTTTAATACCGTGTCTACTTCAGCAATAGACCCATGACCTGCACCACCGTTGAAGGCTTTTCGAGTCAATTGAGCATAAAAAACTTCAGATCAGCTTGTCACTTGGATGTCTTAACAACATAACAATTAATTACACCAATGATAACAAAAGCACTCAGAATTTCAATATGTCAATCTTTTGTCAAAAGTATGCTGAAAATAATTGGGGTCAGTTTCTTGTCAATTATTCTGACATGATATTTTGGAAAGACAAAAGATCAAATAGAAAAGTGAAATGGCTAACAACATAATTATATACCATGTCGAATTTGCGTTATTTTTCTGTGTGTGACGTATACGTGTAATTCCCGTAAGTCAAAATTGAGAGAACGCTTTTAAATCAATTATGTATAGTGGTCTGCAATGATTCAGGTTGTGTTTTTTCGACACGTTAATCATGAGTCCCAATGCATAGTACCCCGGACAGGTTGTATGATGCAGTCGTTTTTTTACTCTATATTTGCAATAGAACAATCATTTTTATTGAAATTTTCAAGATTTATTCTAGAGACAATTTCCAACATGGAAAATAAATATTTCATCAAAATTTCCAATTTTATAATTTTGACGGGCTTTTTTCAAAAACACTACACTGTCAATAAAATACAGGTTTTTGCTTGAACAATTGAACTTTTAACGTCATTTCAAATATTGTCTGGCTATGGAATTTCCGGCCGCCTAAAGTCTTTCCTGATATATCTCTTGCCATATTCATAATAATGGCTGATTATTGTTATTCACTTGAGTCATATTCAATATTATTACAGTGCATTAGGCTAATAAAAAATTGTTCCTCTGGGCCTCGTTTTGTGAAGCGTTCCCTAGATTGAGCCCAGATAGAGGAGGTCAATCTTCTTGTCCACAGACATGAGTTCAACCCAGTCACTGTTCGATACTGTCCAAAATAAAGTAAAACATTACAAATCTCCTATTTGAAGTATTCTTGGCATTAGATCCTTCAGAGATGTTAATACAGCTGTGTCAAATTTTATCATGAAATTGTCAGGGAGACCTGACATTTTAAAAGCTTGTTACAATTTACGTGCCACAGGCTTGCATGCTGAGTGACGGTGGCAGAAAAACCCAGTGGAGATAAAGGTGCGTTTTCAGAGAAAACGTGACCCAGAATGACAAGTTTTTCATTGGCCTAATGCTCTGTAATAATATTAGGCCTATTGAATATGACTAAAATGAATAACAATAATCAGCCATAATTAATATGGCATCAAATACATCTGGAAAGACATCTCAAAAGTTCAATTGTTTAAGCAAAAACCTGTATTTTATTGACAGTGTAGTGTTTTTGAAAAAAGCCCATCAAAATCATAAAATTGGAAATTTTGACAAAATATTTATTTTCCATGTTGGAAATTGTCTCCAGAATAAAATATGAAAATTTCAATAAGAATGGTTGTTCTATTGCAAATATAGAGTAAAAAACGACTGCATCATACAACCTGTCCGGGGTACTATGCATTGTGGTACATTACCAGATAATATCCCATTGACATAACCATTAATGACTGACGTTCGACTGTAGACGAGAATTATTTTCTGCAGATAACGTTTTAAGATGTTATAACAGAGTAGTCCAGAGTATTGTGCCGTTTGCATTGACGGCGAAAACGCGGTAGCCTGACGATGGGGAGTTTTGTATCTGGGAGTGTATTCATTACTTTAATATTTTGTTGTATCATATTTTCCATATGTTATAGATATGCCTCCTTTGTACAAAGGGTAACACTGATACACATGCATACATACAAAGGAAACTTTTTTGAAGCACACTTCATAGAATCAGCAATTAACTATATCAACCATCTATTTCAAACGAATCAATGTTTGAACCATTTGGTGGGAATATGTATGTAACAAATTGAAATGCGTTTATCCCTAACTTGCGGCCCTAACTTGTCCTAACTGGGTATACGATACATTGGGCAGGACCCGGTTCATTTTTTCACCAAGACGTTCATCTTCCGCTCAAAACTATACAACCAGATCGGTCATGATCATAGAGTAACAAGATAACTGGGGAAACACGCAAGAAAAAAATCCTGTACCCTGGTAGATAATTAATTAATAGCATAACGTGGTAATAGATTTCTCTGTCAACTCATACGGGACCATAATGAGGTATATCAAGGTGTAATGTAACTAACCACGTGTAAATTGTGTAGTAATTATCATCACATATCATTAGTGGCATGACAATACCGCAGAATGAGCTCTCTCATCTCCCTCAGACTCATGTAACTTCATCTCAAACAACAGCAACTCAGAAACTGTACAATTATGGCAGTATGTTAGAAAGACTATTTGACTTCTAATAATTCAAGATGAAATATAACACCTTGTCATATATGTAATCACAACAACCAAGACAGTTTGAAAAAGCTCATTAAATATGTTTAAAAAAAGTTTCATAAAACACAACGGCAGAGTTGTAAAAGGTAAACAGTCCAACCAAATGTCAAAACAAAAGTCAAAGAACATTGACTAATGACTTGACTGATCATGGACAAAAGGATGAGCAGAGGCTATCTCTATAACTACTAATATATTCAAATATAAACTACAGCTACTTGTCAGATACACACTAGATATAACAACTAATGTGTCGATGTGAAAGTGTATCTAGCACCTTAATGTTAAATGAATATATCATGTAAGCAAGCGAACAAAAAGGAAGGCTGCCCCCTGACATGTCCCACATCAATGACAACTCAAAATGCTTTACATCAATTTTAGAAAACAACAAGGTGACAAAGGCAACACCTTTAATTAACCTAACATAATACATGTTGATATCTATTAAATTAATCTTGATAGGTATTTGTAAATTCAATTTATTTTATCTAAATAAGACCATATTAGAAATGTGTTTGTAAAACAATATGCTACCTGTTAGTCACATGTGCAATATGTCCACTGTCAAATATATATCTATGGCAATTAGACACATACATAGACGTATGTCCATTAAGATATAAATGGTTCAATCAATGCCAATTTTATTTACGAGTTCCAAATGATCGCTTCGAGGACTAAATAATTTGTGAAATCGTTTTCAAATCTGGCAAAAAGGCACCCTGTTTAAGAATACTGAAGGGAATTATACATGGGGCTCGTTCCCGTGTTAAGTTCTGGACCATTCCTGTTTCATGGACACATAGCGTGCACAGGAAAATTTTAGACCCGGATTTTTCGCGGTGTCGCGACTACTCCTCCCCCATGTGAGCTCAGATATTATCCTATTAGTGTATTTTTCAAAATACTCTTAAGATTATCTTCCTATTTTAATCACAATATACATTTCTAAAAGGTCCTTGTTTGTATCCAGTTTTATGTATTTTCTCAAGAGTTTTACCACAAATAATATGACAAAAATGTAAATTAGACTCCGGAAAAAACCCGTAAGGCTCCGGAAAAACTATTTGACTGTGAAACAAACAGGTCTAAAGATATTAGACTCAGGAAATTTTCCGGAGTCTAAAAGCCAAGTGAGAACCCTGAAATGTGTCCCTTTAGGTGTCTCCAGGTAGTCCCCCGATCGACTACATAACATGGCGAGCAAAAGAACGTTGAATGTAGTCACACACATGTTTTACAACATCAGGAAAACACGGGGAATCGACAAGAGCAACTTTGTTATTGTAGCATCATGCATAAGAGATGGGTGCTATCTCTAAGGGGTCCTACTTTTTTACACATTTTACAGTGCAGTTCCAGTTTGCGTGTTGATTCAGGGCCTCTATATATATGTCATTATTGTATCACAATGCCCAGATACAAAAGATAAACCACAGTGTGCCAAAGATAAAACATAAAATTAATCATAATCGTATCATGGTTACAACAATAAAAAATATTCTGGGACGCACCGGAGACTGAAGTTTGGTGTATTAAATATCATATCCGTGTAAATAATTGATTTCAAGGCTTCATCTAAGATCACCCAATATCATCCAATTCTTATATAATTAATGAAGACTAGGTAAAGGGGCTTAATTAACCACAAATTTAATTGTGGAACCGCATCAACCACATGTGCTAAACGAGTAGATGCATCAAGTTATGACAACATTCTCATAGGGGGGTATAAATTAATCCAGTCGATAGTATGGATAAAAAGGAAACTAAACAAAGGATACAAAATAAGACGCTTTTGAATTTTAACATCAAATATACAGACAACAGATGTACTTTCATGAAACCCATGCAATTGTTCAATTTTCAATTTAGATTTTGGGATGATTTAAATTTGATTTGAGGTGGATTATGTGTTTTATGTAATGTGTGAAATGTTGCGCCAATCCAGTGATAAACGTGATACAGTGATATAACGTCACATTAAAGATCACCATTGCTATAAGAATTAATGCGAATCAAATTTCTAGTTTGTCTCACCGAATGCAAAAAAAAGTTTGATGTAAAATATTACTTCTTGAAAACAAGACAAGTTTAAGATGAATAATATAATGAAATATTAAAATAGGTCACCCTGACCTATTTCCGTATCTTAACTAACTAGACACAGTGCTTCCACAGATACCAAAATAGTTTACCTATGATTTATCTTAATAATTTTATCTGAACACATCTTATATCAGCTCAGTTAAAGAGAGGATTTTAGGTGGTAGAAATAGTTTGTATATACCCCTCGTCCCTTGTCAACATTCTGCCATTGTAATAATAAAACAAAAACTATTGCAGGATTGAACTTTTAAGGCAATGTCGAATTGGTTTCACTATTTTTACAGTTTATGTATTTTAACATTCTTAAGATTTTGCATCTTAGCTTTTTGCAATTTTCACCATACATTTGTGATCTACAAATCACATCTTGGTGTTTTAGTAAAATGCAAAGCAGCATACATCCAGAGTGAATGTATATCAGTTTAGATTCTCTTGTTGAATTATGAGGCGTCGAGATTTTTATCCCGAACGTAAGAGTCGAGAAAGACTTTTAAAATAAGCCAGAAGACATTTTACAGTAGATATGAGAAGCCCAAAAATGGGCCTAGTAAAAATAATATGCCTGGAGTCATTAATCCCTTTTCTGTAGATTAAAAGTACACTTCATATCTTAATCCTATTATCTAATTCTTTCTCAATTTCTCTTTGATCACTTTTCTCTTTGGGTTCGCACTGTCCAGAAAAACAATTCGATTTCACTTTTAAATGTGATTGATAATCCCTAATACAAAGGCACATTATAAAGCATGTATAAATCCTTGTTATGTAAAAATATAACGCTGCATTTCAGTAAGCTGCCATTTAAGAGAAGGACAATGTTATACTTAAAAGTGTCATATTCAGATGTTCACCAGGCTAATTAAATTGTAAAACAGATTACAATTAAATTCAAAATGATCGGAATGACTGCAACGAATGAGTAAATGCTACTCAACAATGATGGAAATATATATATATTTACCATATCATTGAATGTAAATATGCAAATATGGCTGCAAGAGGTAACTAGATTATGTGAACCAACTGATCGCAATAGACCTTAAATCTACCTGCGTTGCAGCCCCGTCACCTTTGAGGATTAACCTTACGTAGAGTGTCATCCCGTAACGACTGAATCTCTCTCATATGCAATTAAGGAGGTTATTTGTGTTCTCTGGTGATTCTAATAAGAAATGAACGCCAATTAAAACTTTACAGTTGGGTGATAGTGAGCAGAGAACGTGGTAGAATTATCCAGGAACCTTTCTATGGCCGAATTAAAAACCCATTTATATCATCGCAGACGTATTATTATTAATAATATATTTTTAATGCTATTTTTACAGAGTATTAAATCATGTTAATAAATCAGTTGTATGCAGGGATAAGATCATGTTAGATCTGATGTATTGCTTCATTGTTTACTGCATGTAACTGCATGTACTCGCATCTTATACAACTTTGCAATGAGGTGTAAAAGTATTTATGAAGTTTCTATATTAATATTTTATTTTTAATACAAAATTAACCAGTCACGTCCATGAAAAGCCTAAAAAGAAATATTCTTATCAAAACGTCAAGTTGCATTTTCAATACTCTAAAGTACTGACATCACAAGCTAGTTATTTGAAAACTACTCTGAATTCATTAAAGATGCTATTTCCAATTCTGGATTTGATTGAACCAACTTCCATATATTACGTCACCATTGTTCATTCCTATTACTGGTCTCATTTGTAACACAATGACCCGGGCTATAACGGCACTTCACTGGCATATCCACGTGACCCCAGGGCCCTGTAAACCCAAGTTGAATTCGAATAACGACGTTATAACCCGTTTTGTTGATGTTGCCTTCTACAAAAACTGACACAATCGTCAATAATTTGTACTCTTTTGGCTTTTATGCATAAAGGGCCTGACATTTAATAAGCGATGTCGGAGCAGGGTCTTCGAGTGGAATACGGCCTCACGTTATACAAGGATACCTCAAAGATAAATGACTTGATTTAAGCTGACATTTGGTTGTTTTTTATGAAATGCATTATTCATCTTGGCTCTGGGACGAGAAAAAACAACACAGTGATTAAGACTCTGCCCATGAGTTATACGGGAACGACGCTAGCTGGTGATTTACTGACTAAGAATTATGCAGCCTTTGTTGATGCTTCTCTAATTACATTTACATAACAACCCAGTTGACGATAGAAAAACGAGAACACATAATAGAGCTCGCTTTTGGATGTTTCAAAGGAAGCGACATTAAACGAACATTAAAATCTCGATTTGTATTTTCAATCTAAAACTCGATTCAACTATTGTGATTTATATACATCAAGGGAACAAGTTCGAGTTATGTTGGTTCTGTTTTATCCAAGATTGTAACTAAATGTTGAATTACATTTATCTAAAAAATACCGTCAGTCACTTTTCATAATCGTATAAATAATATCAATAATAGCCGGTAATAACTGTCAATATACTTTTTGTCCTGTTTCGTGATCTTTTGCCATTACACTATCCAAAGGATGTAAACTCGAATTTTAACTCAAACGGTCTCTTAAATCACAAGAAATTTCTTTTTTACGTGAATAAACCCATCGGTCCCCTGTCTTGGAATATTACTTGTCGTATAGTAAGGAAGACAATTTGAAACGTTGCTTTTAAGTACTCAACGTTGGAAGTTATTGTCTGACCTATATGAGGGAAATGCATCAAAGTTCAAGTCTTTTGCATCCGACGCACTAATTACCCGTCTGATTTTGTAAAAAATAACAAAGGAATTTCTATTGTCAGCTTTCCAAAGGCGTATATATCATCCTTTATTACAGTTATTTCCGAACAATTATGTAGCTGCAATTATATCTAAAATGTTCTTACAATGACTGATCTTAAAGCAGAGATTATACACCTAATAACAAGTTTAAGGTACATCTGGACTGTATTATCGTGATTCTTCAGGTTTTTTATGCTGGATTAGAAATCTTCAATCATAGTTAATTCAATTTGAGCAATTTATCTGTATTCTGTGGCTAGAATTTAAAAGACCATAATTAAGCTTAAATTGCTTATAAAAATTCAGATCTCTTTTTTCGCTTGTTAAAAAAGGTTATAGAGAGAGATGTATGATGATTAGAGATGAATTATGGCTGTTTGACCGGCCTTATTGGTATTCTGATCTCGATGGTCACTTGAACATAATTAACATTATACATCTGCCCTCGTCTGCCTCAATGAATTCGACACAAAAAAATAAATCGTATATTCGATTCAGTTCATTAGTAAATAGTAATATTTCTCAAGAAGTCTGTCGAATAACAGAAAATATGCCGTTTTACTATACTTGATCTTTCCATTTGTATCTTGGTGTTGGGTTTACTCACAACTGGTTGACTAATGGTCAGTTTTGAAAGCACGCTATTACTAAAAAAAACAATTATTGATAATAGCGTATACTTGTAACGTGACTTGTTTATAATCTTTAAAAATTTCGTAATTACGTTGTAATATTTGTAAACCAAACCGTTGTAATAGCCATGTGTTACACTCTCTTATCGACACTCTACGGAAATAATCCTAAAACCTTTACAATGGCTTGAAACAAAAACGATCATATGTGTTTTAAATGCATTAAATTAAAATTGAAAAGAAAGTACACCGTCTTTAGACATCTGTCTTATGACCGTCACCTTTGAACAAGTTTTTTCGCAGCATCTGTGCAGCTTTTAAAAAATAATATTGTATCAGTCTACATGCTACAGAAAAACACAAGGAGATTTTTAAAAGGAAGTTGCGAATTGCGGAAGGCGAAATAAAGGATACAAGGTATTTGTTAATAAAATCTTACATTAACATAGGAAATCATGGCTTTCAGGAATCGATTCTGAAATTACATGAAATTAAAAAGAATAAATCTTTAGGAATTTAACTTGTAATTTGGAGCAATTTTATAACACTTTGCGTTATTAATGTCATCAATCATACGCTTTAGGATGTGATTTTTTATAATGCTTTGTTCGGGAAAAGATGCGATAATTCTATCGATGCGATGTGATGCTAAAGCATGAGTAGATGCACAATATTTTTGGCTTCATGTAGATTATTTAAAAATCGCGAACCGCTTAAAGTGTAAAAAGACAGAGGTCTTCATCTTCAAACTTGTTGGAAGTGCTTGTTAATATATTCTTAAGGGTATTAGGCGTTCATTTGTGGTATTTCAGTGGTTGCTACTGGTATTAATCCGCACCACAAAGTAGTTGTTTTGTGGTAGTGATGATAGCATAGCGATTATGTGATGGTTTTTCTAATTGCTTTTTCACCAATATGACATAAGCCGTACAACATCTCATCAAATAGACTGGATGATTTCAAGAGTTCCTGACGATTACACGATTTTGAAGTCATCAAATTTGAAATGGAAAAGTAAATTTTGCTTCAAGATCACAATAGGAGTTGCGAAATAAGGACTTGTTTCTTTTGAATATATCACATTTGGTCTTATTTTTTACTTTTAAAGGTTATAGGAATCTAAAATATTTGATAGCATCGCCAATAGCCGGAGTATTGGATCAGACATTATGCATGAGATAACGTGACTCACACACTGATGTGAATAATGTATTCTATATTATAATGAGCATTATGCTCTTCTTTGGGTCAACTATCTATTGTGTCATGACAAAGTCTTTGTTTAACCCGTACGAGTCAAATGTGAACATAAAAAACACGATGCAAAACTGAATGTAGTGACGAGAGATGTTTCTTTTTATTAGTTCTTAGTGGAGGAAACACTGAGTTGAGGATGGATGACGTTCGTAGATTTTGCAATATAACCGTCTGGAAACAATTTGATTCTGAGTTCTCGACCAAGAAAGAACAAATTATTATATAAGGAAAATGATTTGAATGGGTACCAAACAAAATTGATTTAAAAACTCTATCCGATATACGGTGGCGTTTGGCAGCAGTTTTGACTTAACCTTTTCACAGAATTAGCTTTCAGATATTCGATATATTATTTTGAACTTGCTTTTTTGTAACGAAGTTCACTCAACTTAATCCTTCTTTAATCAAACAATAATTTTCTCTCCTTAATCATGGTTTAATTGCAATACGAGAAGAGTAAAAAATATATAATGCCCGGGGGTCGAGAGGTTTATCGCAAGTCCATATGAGAGCATGACCCCGCAACCTCCCACCTGCGTCCTTAAAAGCCAAGAAAATATATTAAGAAAAAAACAAATAAGAAAGTTGAAATGAGCATCTGTGGTGTCTAGTTGAGTCATATGCATTGTGTCTCTTAATGTCTTATATTTCATACCACATCTTATATTATATATTATATGCATCCATTCCGTTCCTAGTTTTAAAAGAATTGCTCTATTATTTCAAAATAATATGCCACGTGTTTGATATTAACATTAATCAACTGACCATTCAATTTCATGGCAAAATAATCGGCCTTTAATTTTTATTAGTGATAAAACTCCAAGGAGTAAATTTTGTATTTTCCTGGACATGATATATCAATTTTCTGGTATAGTGCATGTAGACTATCAACATTTATGTACTTGTTAAGAAAGGAATGACATTGTCAGATTTGCATCATGTCTCTGACGTGATTTGTTGCTTTGACAAAACTAAAACGTTTATCTGCCACTAATAAAACATTACTCTCGTTTTGCCCGATAATTTCATTTTTTATAAAATCTCGTGGGATATCAATTAAAGTCTCGGGACAGTGACGCAATTATATTTTGACATGAAGCATCAATTTAGGGTCGACTGTTCATTCAGTCGAGTCGAACGTAATGTGAAATGGCCCTGGGTAAATATTTCATTGTAAATGTTTTTAGTTTGTATTTTTTCTTGTAATTTGTGTATACTTAAATGCTTCCCTTTTCTTGCCATCCTTTCTCTTTAGCACTTGTTCAAACCTATCTATTCGAACACAAGATCCGTACCGTCTGCGTATGTTTTCTGAAACCGGTACCCTGTGGTTTTGTACACTTTTATTTCGACTGTCGTAATAGCTCTAGTTTATTCGGTCATATGTATGTCTAAAAATATCAAATGACATGCCATCGAAACTGTTATTTCAGCTTGTTATTTTGACACTCAATGCCAAAAGAAAACACTTCAACTAAAAAAATATTTTACATACATTTTAAACAATTAAAGATCCTATTGTTGTAACATTTTAGTTCCCCCCATATAGGCCATGGCATTTACTTAAGCGTATGGATATGTATGCTTTGTTACAAACATACAATTACCATGGTAATCTCCATTTACCATGGTGTCTGTTGGATAATGAATGGCGAGTGTTTGTTGATATAATGTCGGAATTATTCCCATTAAACCGATTATTCTGTCACGACGGATTAGCGTCAAAGGGAAATGTTTGTTAAAAAAGTTACAGCAAAGGAATATCATAACGTGTAATAAAATTATACGAGAATGACTATTATTCCCTCGATGGTGTGACGGGTGAAAGGGTGCCAGTAAAGCATCTAGGATAACGCCTTGCATAACGCTGATAATGGCCAAATGGGGGGCCTTTCACCCCAGTGGTACACGAGAGCATATGGGGCCACGGGGATAAGTGCTGGATAGAGTTGCACGGCCCAGCAGTATTCATATTCCACTACTTGAGAGTAGTGTTACCCCCTACGAGAATTTCTAATAGACAGTATGACTCTAGTGTTAATGGGGATGGCTTCTGAAAACAAAATTTCCGTGCATAAATACGAAATTAGGAGAATAAAAATATTTGATTTCGGTGAATATTGTAGCCCATTACGATATCTAATGAACAAAAACATCCATTGAGTAAGTTATTTTATAACGCTGCTACAAATGTCACAATTAATTAAAACCGTTATTTAATTACCGAATAACATTAAATTAAATATTATCTAACTGAATCAATACATATCTTTAATGAAAAATACAAATTTTAGTCTTTGAAAATATATTTTCTTGAGTTACACTGTTTTTATATGTACTTATGAATATCATTAAAAAGACTCTACCACTCTCATCCATGGTACAACTATATATAGAAATCTGTCCTAAAAAATCGAATGTATCTTACAAACCGCAGAATGAACGTCCCATATTTACCCATTGCGGGAAATTAAGATATTCGCTGATTTGGTCGATAAGATTAAATTGAAAGTAACTATATATTTGAAAGTCAAGGAGAAATCATAATACCGTACCTTACTACTTTCAAAGATGGATAACATTGTTCTAACTGCAGCTCATACAGCTACGTTACATGACCTACATGCATAAAATATGGATGATTGGATTATCATGCTCATAAGGTGAAGCGAGTATACTCATCGTGCGTTCGCCAACTTATCAAACACAAAGCTATCATAGTTAAGTTCAATACTTTATAATTATCTCCAGATCTTCCTGGTTATCGCCATCATTTATTATTAACAGGTTCAGGTAATTCGACTATGGGGACTCGAAGAATTGATAATCTAAGGTAGTTTCTTAGGACCTGCACGAAATGTTGAGTTATGGATGTAATCACATAGGTAACCTTGTCGACATTCGAGACCTTCCTTAGTAAACCATCAGTTATTGCAATCCATTAGATTAAAATCCAATATTAATCCCCACAACACATTGTTTCCATAACTTCTTAATTCGATTTATTTTCCTGTTTTTTGCTAACCATCCATCAAGTTTGTTTAATTTAATATAATTTTTGATAGATGACAAGTTACACATGACAGCGATGAGATCAGCGTTTTGTATTCCGGACAAAAGTTAACTAATGATAATGTAATTATTATATGAGACAGAAAAAGCAATTACTGATGAAAACACTGGCCGAGTCTGTCATATCTGCACTCAATACTTTCGATTACGCCAAATGACAGCACTAAAGTAGCACCATCAGGCACATTGTCCTGTTAAATGTGAAGAGATTTTAAGAAAATTTGAAAGCACAGAAGGTACACACCTCGTACACATAAAAACAAAAATCCAGAAACAAACTAGGAATCCAAAGGCAAACAGCAAATAAAACTAAACAAACATCCACAAAAACAATATTACTTAAATGTAACTAGTTTTAAGATCCAGGTTTGCATGTACAAAAGAAACAATGTGCTCTGGATGATCTGGTAATCAACCGGATCGAGTTTATTTCAATTTTATCTGCAATTCTATTTGATTGTCCTTTAAAACCAGCCTAGTCCCTTCCTTTTGCGACACTTTTATGACATATTCTATGATTTATGTATCGCACACTGAAACTGATAATGGAGGTTCGTTTTAGTGCATTAGTTAGGTCAGAGAAAAGGTTGAATTTTCTTGGTAAAAGCAGGGATAAATCATAATCATGAGCGCAATATCTCATGGATAATATAATTATTAGCCTTATAATGATACGGTTAATGTAACGAAAGCAGGTTTACAGTTCCTGGGGGCTGAGATCGAGGGGATGTGCTTCCAGGGTTTACGACTCTGTCTTCTTGATGGGACCTACAAATGTTTCTGGTCACAATATACGATCATTAGTTCCAAATTAGCATGGATCGCTTTTTGTTTGAAGCATTTTGTTATTCATACGACAAATGTGTCTACTTGTTTGATTGATTGGCATATTCAGTTATATATGTATTTTATTTGAAGTTCAAAAATAGATGTAATTATTAATTCAATCAGTTTCTGTGTTTTCCAGGGGCTATAACAGATGAAACTTGCCAATGCCATACAGGGTGGTTTAAAACAAAGACCATGTTTTCTTTTTTGCCATAAACTGTATGATAGGAGATGGATTTTATAAATTATTTTTTTCCTGAAGATGCAAACATATAATGAGTAACAAATCTCTAGGAACTTCTCATATCAGTACTCATATCCTTATTCTATCATTCCTTTATTTGATTAAAATAACAGAAATGTAAAAATAGTATATTTGAAGTTAACTCTTGTATTCATTTCTTGGAACTCTTTTCATTTTGGAAGCCCTCGAGTAGTGAATATAGATAGATATGGCTTGTTATCACACTTGAGGTATTGATAAAAAATAATCATAAAATAAAATATAAAAATTGAATGCTTCCTTTAAGGCCCCGTGCAAAGTTTGATATTAATCACTGAAATATTAATCAAAAAGTTGTTCATCTACTTATATTTAAATTTTCCGCCATTTTAGAAACAAAAGTTTAGATTTTGAGAACATCAAATACAACAATTAACGCTAGTACTCTTAAACATTATGTTCTCTACTCCATTGACTCCACGCAGATCAGGCAAACGTTATATTATTATAACCATTCAATCTATGATTTTATTCATACCTTTAAAGAATTTTTAAAATTTTGTGATGTCACGAGGATACGCTGTAATGCCGTTCGGGTGGCAAAATTACCAATTTTTTGCTCGTACAAATATCTTAAACTTTCAAAATAAATAGTTTCAAAAACAATATTGTTGGTTAAAAACAGGTTATTAACATGTTTTATTTATGTTCCATTTTATGTACCAATTTTTCTCTGAGCCACTTTCCTGGACTTATTTCCAACTTATTTCCAATAGATTGCATGTTATACGTTTATATAAAAGTTTTTTAACAATATATGTGCGTTATGACTGAAATTTCTTTTGAAATGAACTCAAATTTGTCGAACAGAAATTCGTTCAAAATCATATTTTTGATATTAAATTGAAAAGTTTCATATACCACATTTTGATAACACCGAATAAGTCCATAATATAAGCCAAAGTGGATATAAACCCTGTAATACAGTTAGCTATATTTAAGAATTTCATGTATTTAAAGTCCGCGATGGAATTTTGTTAATTTTAGACGGTTACACGAATAAAAAGGTGTGAAAACAGAATCGTGTAAATATTTGAACAAAAAGAAATTAAAGTTCCAAGGGAGAGAAGTATTCAAATGGGTTATTTAAACCTATAATCTCATTAAATATGGTTAAGTCTTTAAAACGTTCAACTTTATTGGTAACGTGAGAGTTGTTGCAAGTTGTAACTGAAGGCTCAAACTTTATTAAAAAGTCATACAAAGGCGTCTTTGTAACCTGCATGAATGACAAGATCCAAAAGCATATTGAAAAACATATAACTAAAAAAATCTATGGAGCTTGCACTTAAATAAAGAGAAACATTGAACAAAGTTAGCATTTAGAACAAATCCATTTTGAAATTTAAAACTACCCAACATGTGAAAAACAAATGAATATTGTTTTGAGACAATGGATATTGTAAATTTGATGTCATGGATATTGTAGTTTTTACAATATGTATCATATAGTTTTGGTATCGTGGATGCATGTAGTTACATACTGATCATTCTGGGTTGTTTTTATTAGCTATTACTATTTCTTCTTAGATTGCTCCCTAATCCCTATTGATTCATACAGACACATGAAATGTCACGTAATATGCAACAAAAACCAAGAGTCTAATAAAAATGTCACATTCAGATCTCAAATTAAATCATAACTGATAGAACTCGTCTAATTTTCAAAAGGATTTTGAATTATCTTAATTTTTCATTATAAGTATCATTCATGTCAGGACTGGTGCTAATCTTAGGTTTCAGAGAATACCAAGGCTCAATAGTCAATTTAGAACCAAGGTCTTCAGGCTTATCACCCCTTCTGTTCGGCTGGTTGTCAATCATAACATTAATGCTCCCAAGTACTTATTAAATTTCATATTAAAACACTAATCCAATCAATAGAATTCCTTGGATAGATTTCTTGTCCATATGAACAATGGGATGCATCATTGAGATATTCTCTAAGCTTTTCATCATTAAAAAATAAAAATTGACGCATCTTGGGGATGAAACCATGTCTCATAACTGCATGTTGTTTTCAACTATTGTAAAAGACACGTGGTCGCTGTATAAAGAAACACCGAGTTGCCCTCAGGTATTTCAAATCGTGATTGCCTTAAAGATGAAATATTGTCTTAAGCCAGTGCGGTATAATCCTGTTGTCGAGGGATTAAGTGATGTACTGATCTTTGGAACGCAGATTAAAAACGGAAGGTGGTGACTTGTAACCATAAAAAGAAGGCTTATCATGTTCTGTGTGGTAAGCTTTTGTTATATCACATTAAAACGCAGGGGTCAGGCATCACGTGACATTTCCCCCTACTTGCAAGAAAAACTCGTCGTTATAAACTCCATTCATAAGCTTGAATGATGGATATGTTTTGTCAAGACTTATGACATGTACATCGTGATTACCTTTTAAGCTAAGGTAATTACTAGATTATTAAAATCACAAAAATAGCATGCAACCCTATCTTTAAGGTGCCTAAGATCCTAAGAGAATATACTCCTCTGCTCCGACGTAAAGTCAGTTTAACCAAGAAATGAAAAATTGGTTCAATGCCGTGTAAAAGGGTAGAAGGTCCTATCAAATTATGGTCCTACTCTCCATTGATTTATATGGTGACCTAAATACAACTCTTTCCCTCATTATCTTATACGCAATCAGGGCCAGTAAGGGCCGTTAAGAAAGGGGACCATAATCCCTGGGGGACCATCATTTCTTTCACACCGGGAAACCGCTTCATAATATGTAACAAAAATGTTCACAATTTTATTTAGAATTTTGATTTACTTGTGTCAAGCATATTCGCAGTTGTTTATATGTATGGAATTGCATTTTTAACAATTAAGGAGTAGTGGTGTCGTCGATTTTAATGCGCTCTTTAACTTTAATGCATGGACATTTTTGAATTACCTCACAGTTTGGTCAGGAAAAATGAGTCAAACGCGTTTGTCACATTTTCAATCTACGAGAAATTAGTCCGTCAGAATTCAATGAAATTTTGGGAAATACTCTGGTAAAAGAACGGTATTATTTAACCTAATGAAATATTTCTGTATTTTTTTAAACTTCGGAACGATAATTTTTCAAATTAAAACTTTTGTTATTGTCATAGTTACGAAAGTGTGCTAATCTTGGTGGAGTGCACAATATTCCAGATATATAAACTAAGACGTATACTGGTATATTATGCCAAACAAAAACATTTTATAAGTGTATTTTGACAAACAGGAGCATATCATCTTCAGCGGCTATATTGTATAATTATATAATATATATTATGATATAATACAATATAATATAATATAACTATAACTATAATATGATATATTAGCTGGTTTCTTAATAAAATGCAAATGGCCATGTTGATTTAGATTGTTATCTGGGGCGTAGCGAAGATCTTAAATTAGGCGAGGTAAAAATTAGAATGTGGGCCAAATTTAGGTTGAAATAGATACTACCTTATATGGACTTTATTTCACAGTTTTTTGTTTGTTTGAATATTCATGTAATAGGCCTATTGTTAGGCAGCTGCCTCGCCTGCCCCATGCCTGACTACGCCCATGGTTATATAATGGTTCTGAGATGGAAGGGGTTTTAGAATACTGTTTCTACGTATGATGGATACGTGTACATTCCGTATGACCGGTTAAACCCTTTTCGCTTTTTAGATCTTGGACTTACGGGAAAGAAAAAAAGTACACAATAGATTAAAATTCTGGACAGAATCATTATAATTTCAGAAGGTAAGTCTTGGTATATAACCGCTGTATACCATGGATCATGGGTCTATACGATTTTCAAACCACCGAGTGTAAGAGAATGGCTGAGACTAACATATGCATACGTAGTTGAGACAGTACAGCAAATATATATATAAGCTTAAGTTTAAACACCAAATTATAACTTCAGGGTCATTTTCGAAAACGCTCAGAGAACTAAATGAATTAAACAAAAATTCTAAAAAATGAATAAAGTTAATCACCTCCATTTACTTCAGAGTAAAATTAATTATTATAAAAAAACAGCAAGAGAAAAAATATGATCGACTCCGGTGGGACTCGAACCCACAACCTTTGAATCACTTGGAAAACCCACTAGAAGTCCAACGCGCTATCCATTGCGCCACGGAGTCGTCATACTGATGCAGGCGAAATACAAATGTATTGAAATTACCAATATCCTTATTTGAAAGTTGTGTCTTTATTAATGGATATTTGAATTGGGAATTGTAAACATTAAAACAATATGTATTCTCTGACTTAAATTAGTCAGGTATTTCCTTTGAAAGACAATTAAATAGACAAACAATCGATAACTTCAGGGCATTGTTCGTCCAGTGTAATAGTTTCTATTTATGAGGAACTTCGATAGAACGATATCACGCAAGAACAGAGAACTATTTACATATGATTTATATTATTTTCAATGTTTATTCCTTACATAAGTGAACAATTGTGGCAGACTAAAATGTTTTAATGTAGACCTGCGTGGAAAGTAAGTTCCCGGGGCTGTTGCAAATATCTTTCGTATGCCGAGTGATATACAAGACATTGTTCGTCCAGTGTAATACGTTCGCTCTACATGTAAATTCTTATAGGACTTGTTATACAAAACAATTACGTCTTTTCAGTTTGAAATCAATCGTACGGGTCAACCAGGACTAATTACATGAGTGAACAACGATGGCAGTATGAGAAGTATAAACTGCGACGCGAAGTGGGTGTAGTCTAATCTATAGTAATTCCCGGGACACGGGCTGAGACTGCGTTAATCTATAAAGAGTATATCTTGAAAAGCCCATGATCTATTGGTCATAATTATAAAGAAAAAAGTAGTTTTTACGTAAAGTGTACCTTTGGGGCCCGACTTTGACTTAAAATATGAATTTTAAATGCTTTAACTTCAAAGATGTTTATTTTTAAATATGCTGGATATTTTATATAACTATAGTATATATAAATAATATATATTATTTACTGGGTAGAATAATTTCTTATGTCTTCTCTTGTTTCATAGACTAGACAATAGTCCATATTACGCAGGCTGGCTAAGTAATTTGTCAGAAACCAGTCGTTAACTGACCCCAGATTTTGCGCCATAAGACCCGTTGGTACCACAACAGTAATTGAGCAGTTATTCCCGGGGATAGTATACCTCCTGTGCTGATATGAACATATTAAGTGGTAATACAATGACGTATATCCATCCCAACAAATAGTATTTTTGTGTTCTCGGGTTTTCATCATTTGTCATCCTTCGATCTATTGAACTTATTAGTATACTTTGAACAGGGGCAGTATTGGATAGGAAAACAATAGGCCTCGGTCACTCAGGGTTTACAAACAGCCTGCATCAGAAAAAATAATCTTATTTTCTACATGATTTTGCCATTCAGTATATAAGTGATAATCTTCTTGAACAAAGGACTGGCCTCGGACAAATAAATAAAAATGTCTCAATTCACGGTCAGAATGATCCAGTTATAATGGGATAACATATAGCCTAATAGCTTTTGATAAACTAAGTTGTTGTGGGTGTAATATCATTACGTAATGCTGGAAATGCATTCTGGTACTCAGGGTATCTTTCTGTTTCACCCGAAACATGCTCTTGGCACCTCAAGGCTGAGAAGAAATGTGATGTCATGGTTTATCATGATGATGGAAATACATTCCGGACGGTTCACGAGATCCCTATTATGACGTCTGTCGCTTGATTCGGAAAGTTTCAGACAAATGGGGAGCGGGTCACGATTACGACGCTGAACATTATTCCAGAAACTTTTTGGTTTTGGTTTAAAGTACGGCAAAAGTCAGTTAAGATAAAAAACCTCGTATTTTATTTTACTAATACTATTGTACATTGTGTAGATCATACCCAATCCTTATTATATTAAATAAGTAATGGAATTATTGGCTGAATTTGAGACAAGGGTCAACCGGAGCTCTTAATGTTTTGATCTTAAATCTAACTACCGGATTTTCTCGCATATAAGCCCTGAGCGTATAACTGAAAGAAGGGGTAATTTTGTCTGTTATTTTACCTCTTATTTTTCTAAGTGTACTACTTTCGATTTTTGGCCCAGTGGGCGTAAAGGTGAGAAGAGCTGATGCATACAATGGTTCATCAAAGACTACCGTACCTACTGTTGTAGTCCTACCGCATGTTTTGTAAGAATTATAAAGGAAATGTCACCTACAACCTTGAACTTAATGTTGAAACAAAGTAACAACAGAACGATCCACCACTGCCACTTACGGCACAGCGTTGAACTTAATGTTGAAACAAAGTAACGACAGAACGATCTGCCAGTGACAATATACTTTTGCTTTATTGAAAAAATCAATAAATAGTCATTTTTATAGGCCCATGGGCGTATAAGCGTACTACATTCGATTTTTAGCCCATGGGCCTAAATTTAGGGGGGCGTATATGCGAGAAAATCCGGTAATACACATTATGTTATAGGAGGTCAAAATTTCAAGAGTCATTACACCTTATATTTTGGAGAGGTCTAGACTTTAAACGTTTTTTTTTTGATAGACCGGCCTCCACTTCGATTAAACAAAACACAGAATCCCAAAACGGTGTCAACTCCTAATGCTTGGATTTAGGTGGCGTGTATGAGGAACCACTCTAATCGTTACAGTTAAGGAGACATTTCATCGGTATTTACCATAACTTTATGGGTATTGGATATCAACTGGCTATCAATTTCTAATTTTTTCTTCAACATGTATTGTAATGACTTCAGTGCAGTATGAATGAAATGTCCCTTGGTCTTCTGGTCTTGGATTGTGATATAGGTTCTTGAATGGTGGGGGAAAGGGGGTATTAGACATTGTTTCTTTTCACGTTAGATCATGGTTTTGTTTTTCTTGACTGGTATGCACTTAGAGTTTGCTTTTTCTTGCTAAGTTCCATTACAACTTTTGGTCCTTTCCCTTTGGCACATGTGCTTATATATTTATGGGTTATCATGAAGAATTGGACATTTAATAATGCCGGTGTGAAAAAAATTATGGTCCCCCAGGGATTATGGTCCCCCTTCTTAACGGCCCTTATTGTGTATAAGATAATAAGGGGAAAAAGTCACCATATAAATCAATGGAGAGTAGGACCATGATTTGATAGGACCTTCTACCCTTCTACACCGGTACAGTCCTCAACACGCTTAACGACAGATGTTCCAAGGTCGACTAATTGATGCAGATGACAAACAATAAAAAATAACTTGTCTTTCGTCCATTGGGATTAATTTGGAAGTCTAATTATTAATTTGCGTCGACGATTTCTCTTAAACGATTAATATGATCACCAAATAAAATAAAAATTGAAATATGTAACTTAATTTGTAAAAAACTTCTGAAATTAGTGGCAGCAGAGAATTGTGAGTGGAAATGGTGGGCGCCATCGTTTCAACATCCTTCTTCAAAGGATTTCACTTTTGCTTAAATATATACATACTATATAGCCTTGCTGCAAGAATGTCGTTTCAATAAATATGAAAGTTTTTCCTTCGAACCCCCTTAATTTTTGAAAATAGCTAAGATGCCTGTTGAACTATGGAACTAATTGAAGATTAAGTACGCAGAAAATGGCAAAATTCATCTAAGAATTGAAAAAAGGAATTGTCACGTTTTAATTTTTTGCTGATCTTAAAAATTGACGTGTCTTCATTAAATAAAGTCAGAACTTGTTGGATTTATATAAAATAGGTAGGGTAAAATGATGTTTGCCAAAACTAAAATTACCCTCAACTGTCTCTTTTGTTACCTCTTCAATAGACACATATACTAGTCTTGAGTATTTAATATGCGGTATGTCTTTCTTCCCAATACATTGAAATAAAATTCGAGTCTTAATTATCTAATGACTTGCATCATTCGGTCGCGCATGGCTAACTTCACGTGTTATGGAGACAATAATGATATGCTGTAATAAATGTATTTTGTTAACAATAGAAACACATTGTCAAGTCACACAGCAATGAAAACGTCTAGGTTTAGAAAATGAGTTTGATTTACACCGCTTTATCTAATTTGTGATCCTTTTAAAGCAGTACATATTGCTTTGTTGTTTAAAATTGTATGTAAAAGTCCAGCAGTAATGTTGTTATCTTATCCAAGACACCTTGCATTAATTTGATAAACGGAAAGGAATATTAACGCTCTGGTCGATTGAGCTCATCAAAAACAACTAGAAGAGCAACTATATCGACAAACACTTGTACTTATTGACTAGTTCTTTTTTATGCGAATATAATTGTCACAAATCAAAATAAATATGAATACAACTACTCTTTATGGATGCTCTTAGATCTTATTTATTGACATTTTGACATTAAATCTTGCAAGAAAATGAACCAGTTGAACAAAGAGAAAAATAAATGTTCTGGAATGAAATAAGCACTTGTGCATTATATTAACTTGCTGGAGATATTTTAACATAAATGTATTTTCGTTTTATTTTATAAAAAATAATAAAGTATAGTTATAATCTGACCACACATGGAAACATCTGTAAATACACGGATACTTTGAAATCAACATAAAGAAAAGTATTATATGATCAGTGTTCGAGACAAACGTTTTTTGTTTCATCTTCTGTCTGATTTGATATTTATTTAGGTGCTCAAGCGTTGTGTAGTAACATACCTCCAGTATATTTTTTCACAGTTCTAAATCATTCTCTATCAGTATACAGGAGGTCATAGTGTTGAAAAACAGTAAATTGATTCGTGTTTTTAACAACCTGGGTCTTGTATATAGTGCCTGATAAATCAAATGAAATCTCGAAATGTCGAGACATACAAATTAAAGGGACACTTTCCAGACGTAACCTGGATGGATATCTAACTGGCCTTACACAAAAGTTAATACTTTCATGCGATAAGAAGAACCTCATAAATGAACTTTAGGTGTGAGAATAAAACACACAGGGGGCAATAGCAGAAAAACAAATGCGACATAACAATATGTTAATCTAATCAAGAACATTAACGCATTGAAACTATTTCATCTTTTACAGAAAACACATTTAACATCACAGACGCGCAGCAAGTAAATATTTCATAAATATTGAATACAACTCGAATTAGTTATGATTTGATTTTTCAAATAAAGAAATGCAAACCGCCAATACGTTGATTTTATTTTTCCATTATGTAAATTATACGTTGTTATTATTTTTCCATTATGTACAATTGTACATGTACACTTATATGGATGGATTCTCTCATGATACATATAAAACAGAAAAAGTGGTCATGTTTTGATTTATCTTAATAATATTATTAACAGAAATCCACAAAACAGAAAATTATTGAATTTAAAGTTTGGCAAGATATTCCACTGTCTTTTCCAGTTTCCACTGTAAAAAGCTATCATTCCACGAAATAGAAACCAAAAATGTTCTTTATGCAGATCCAAATAAAACTTGACTGAATATAATGGTATTAGTCACATTGTTTTGGAGTGAAGTGTTTATAACTATGTTAAGTGTTGCCCATTATCTTCTCGATAATCAGATTTATTAATTACAGTCCACAAATATACTCTATATGGATTGTGAGGGATCGGACGAGTTGAATAACTTTGAGATGTGTTGGATCCATTTGCTTTTATAGAGGATTCCTGGAATATATTTGTAATTTCAACTGTACTATTTGATAAGTCAATGACATATCAATGTTAATGGTATACTTTTCAAATAGTATGCACACTTTCTAACTTGGTATGTATATTCGTTAGCTTAACAAAACGTTTTAACCTAAAAAGCCCTTTGGACTTCTTAAAAAGGTGTTTGTGTTCAATGTCACCACTATGTTTGTGTTCAACAAAGGTTGGCGTATCTTATGAATTTATGAACGATTGTTGAACCATTCAGTTCATATGTCTGTGCCATAAGGTGATAAAGTTAAAAGTTGGGGCTACGTGGGGGAAAGAGCAGTGTCACTTCGACCGAAATGTCTCAACAATATACATACGTCATGTAGGTTTCATGTAAGAACGCTAAATATGGCGTCTAACATGTCTAAAGGACCAACAACTCTCATATGACTCACAGATGTGTATGGTGTATGATTATTGTCTTCCCAAAAGAAAGGCAATTCTTACGTAATGTATCATTACAAACATACTCTGTATATCGAATCAGCACAACATATACATACTAAATAATGGCGGATATCGTTCTTGTAACCTTTTTTGTTGTGAGTCACGGTGACTAAATATTGTGTATACATAATTAACAGACAGTTTTCCAGCAGGCCCCGTTTTAACCTCCTCGACATCATTAATCACATAGAGGTCGTTTTGATCTCATTACAATCTATTATGTTTTTGTAAGACGATTTTGAAATATGAAATTTTTTTGAGATATGGATGGTTTTAACACGTTATAACCTTAGGTCATGGCTTTAAAAGGTTAACGTAACTTGCATACAGTTGGAGTTGCCAGTGTGCTCAATATTAGTGTTGGAATAAAAACCTGACTGCAGAAACTCGGCATCGTTTGCCCCTTTTATGGAACTGACATTCATATGATGGATGCAGTGGATATTTCTGACTTATTTCACGTGCGTCATTGAGGGTCAGAGAATATGCACTTTAAGGTGCATATGTTCTTTAAAGAGCATGTATACTCAAAAATGTATGAAATGGTAATACGTTCGCCAATGTAAAAATCAAGAAATAACAAAACACACAAGATGTATTTACGAGATCATTTACTGAAGCCGATTCCATGTGTCTTGGACACCTTACAGATATGAAGCAGCCTGCATGTTTTACAGCAAAACTGAAAACGCATAATATCTCAACGTCTAAAGTTGATCAGGTTCTAGTACAATAATCACACTTATCAGTAATGTTATGCTCTATTGGAATAGCTAGGTTATATGTTTTGTCATAACATATTGCATCCGAAATTCTGGGTTCAAATATCATGGTTCTAGTCATTGTTTTCCTTTTCATCATAGGTTACAACATTATAAGGAGATTTTATGAGTGTGGTCCTGATTTTAGTGCAATATTTATCCCAGTCAGTGATACCAAGAAAGCTACATTTCCATAACTACA
Source organism: Owenia fusiformis (assembly GCA_903813345.2). Taxonomy (NCBI): domain Eukaryota; kingdom Metazoa; phylum Annelida; class Polychaeta; order Sabellida; family Oweniidae; genus Owenia; species Owenia fusiformis. The sequence goes on from CAIIXF020000010.1 coordinate 9,593,349, forward strand.
AAATTGGAGAATGTGCATAATATAAGCGAGCATATGGAAGCACCATTTCTACGGCGCATGGGATTAAAGAAGACAATAATGTTCTATTATATTTGACAAATAAAATACTTAAGTATAACAGTATTCGATGTTGATATGTAACTGATCTGAACATGTCACTGTTATAGCTGTTAAAATATTGTGCAGCCTCGTGTAACGTCTATCACCAGTGACATAGTCTTTCAGTACACCATCAACTCGTTTTACATCTCCATCGCGACTTCAAAATACAACGTGACAATGAATATAGGAACTTGTTATTTCTAAGAAATATGGCACATTTCTACAGTAGGTTATAGGAGGCAACAATAATAATACCGTGTTGACACTGTCTTGACACTTAGTGTTCAATTTATAGTGAATACTTTATCATCTATGTACATAAGTATGGCATATACCCAAAATGGCGACTTTTAAGTCCTAATACATACTCTGATAACCGTTTAACTAAAAAATAAAAATAAAAAGATCTTTATACAAAATTGATATTTTACAAGGCTTTGAGCCTTAGAATAATATATATACATACATCAATATACTTTTTACCGTCTATACATACATCTTTATAATAATTACAATAAAATGCATCAGCAATGCCTGTACATCCTAATTAGATCTGAGTAGAATACTTAACTATAATGTACGTTGAACTACCTGCATAAATACCAACGTTTATTACCACATTGTACATCCATGACAAAAACCGGGTAATGGAATATTATTTTTGAGACTACGCATTGAGTGATAACAAAGATTATCTTAATCTTGATAATATGACATAATTGTTTTCCATGACAACATCATTCCTTAGTTTGGCAACTCATGGCTCTCCATGGAAACACATAAATGCCATAAATTCATGTGCCCTTTTAACTTAGATATATTATTATAATTTTGAATAATTTCTCATATAATTTACCATTAGAAAGACTAGTGCTAGATCACCACGCGGGTTTAATTCTATTCGACCAACAGGTCATCCATTCCTCGTATAATAATACAGTCATACTACCAAGAACAATATGAACCATGCCTTTGATGATGGAAAATACTTCTTTAAAAAAAGCCAGCGTTTCACATTGTTCCAGACATTACAACAGAATGGTTGATTAAATCCTGTGGTCGAAGTTCATTGTCATTGTATGGACATGTATGGCCAGTTGAATGAACCCCCGCTGAGAAGCATGTCCCGGATCAGGGTCTCTATCGGGGTTTTCCCAACTAGACGAACGAAAAATAATTGTTCAATAACTTGGGCAGAGACAGTTCTTAATGATGGAAGCCGAAGCAAGAGTTTGCCAAACCTAGTTGGCTGGTTTGGATATTGGCTGCGCACGTACTCTTCCAGAGCACACTGTGATTTTTCTTGCAGGCTTTCAATATGGTTCTGGTCTGACAACCCGCATGCATCTGCAAACACAAGACAAAAACCGTTATTCCAGACACTTTACACAAAGACATGATCGTATTTTGCAAATTGTAAAACCATCGCTTGTTTTTGCGGTTTTGTGTACCTTTGTGCTATACACACTAGTGCTATTTTTATGTTAATATTTTTCGGGTAATGAAAAATAAAATAAAACAATAACATGTAAAACCGACAAAACCAGACGAAGGCTTTATAAAATGCTCACTATAAAAATAACACAAACATTTAAGATAATAGTCCGGAACATTCATGCTTTGTGCATCATGTACATCTAAATTATGCCATTGATCAAAATGTTAAAGAAACCACAAAATCCCAGCGATGATTTTACTTGTTGCAAAATATAATGTTGCTCTGTTGTTCAATCTGGATGGCTGGACAGGGCTAAAAAATGAACCGACGCAACCCTAAGCATTCTCCCGCAAAACAGGCCCGATACACTAACCATGCACCAGCCTACCGAGCCCCGACCACAGGCTACAACGGGTAAGTGTATATGGCCATAAGGTCCTGATCCAGTATCTTGTCAGATACACAATGGCGATGGGTTTGCAACGGTTAACCTATCAGTAGATACTTGACTGTGATACTTAAAAATGTTACACAGTGCATTGTGTATGTGACAATGGATCATTCCTTTCAAGTGGCATGCTTTGGTTTGCGTTTGACTTACGTTTAGGTTGCGGTTGATGGTACATTGCCTGTATCTGGTTCATGCTACTCATATTGTTTGTAATTCTAGATGCATCCGTACCACGTCCTAAGTCTAAAAATAACATATATTTTAAATGTCAGAATATCGTCAATTTTAACAATATATTAGTCGATGTTAATTTGAAATTATAAACTACTTCATGAAGAATTTATACATAAGAAATTTTATTTTATCATCATCATCAATGAATAGCCAATCTAAATTTTTATATGAACAGTACACAGAGTGACGTTTATGTTTTATACACAAGCATTCGAAAAAATCATTTTTAAACTGAAATACAAGGTGTATTCACAATCTTCTACCGAATTTAACACTTTCTCACGCTTGGTAAGAACAGGAATAAATTATGCCGACGTGATCATCCATCATTTTACTTTCACTTTTTAAGCAGCAATTTTGTGGTAGCACCCCAGGGTTACGGCTAATGATCGCATAACTGTATATAGCAACTAGATGTGCCACATTCCCGACCGCAACCCCTTGCGTACAAGTATGAATTTGTAACATTACCGGTTAACTTGCAAAAATTAGATTATATACTTCACAAAAGTCATTAGTTCAATTTAATATTTTCACAATTTTCTGAATGATAATAAATGTGTTATATTTAACGGATTCGACTCCCTCAAACCAAAGATTTCTTACTGTGTGATGCCCTCATTAATATTTCGACTAATGAGCTATTGCAGATTTACAATTATGACAATCAGGGATTTCCTACTTGACTCAGTCTGGCAATTTTCATGTCTCTACACCAGTACCCCATCTAGCGGTGAGTTTGGAAAAGATTCGAGTCTTCTGGTTTGATAAAATATTCGGACATAGAACACTGGAATCTGAAAGGATTCAGACCTTGAATCGCTTCCGTTTTTGAAGGTATTGTATCAAAACACAATGGTTTCGTTCATACAGAAAATAGTCTATAAAAATAGTTGAATTGAATGCCTCTGTATTGCTGCATTCATAGGAATATGACTTACAAAATACTTATAACTGAAAAGATGTTGATATAACCGACTGTCATTTCACATTCGGCAGTGTTATGGCGTTCTTCTATAAAGCAAATGATGGAATATTTGAATCGGGGATGGATTGATGATAACTTCAAAGTCACTATTTAATATGTCATGGAGGGGTTAGTAATATGATAGTAAATATGTTTTATTATTGTTTTTATTAGCTCTAAGGGTAAGGAAGGTTGTAAATGAGTGAATTCACTCGTCTTTGTTAAATTCGTGTGGTGCCCGCTCGTGTTGGAGAAATATTTGCAACGCGTTAAGATATGCCTGTTTTAATCTGTAGTTTTGTCTGCAAGTGATTTTCTAAAGGTGTTATCAGACCTGTTCCTAGATGTTACCCAGAAGTGATCTCCACTTACTGCTACAAGCTGCCAAATTTCCATTCATAGTCTGACATAACTTCTCTCTGAATAAACCCTTACTATCACAGCGCATTCACAGGTTTTAAAATAATAAATACGCAAAGATGATACCGGGAATACTGTTCAAAACACAACCAAGTGTAATGCGGTAAAAACCAAGCAGGTTGTTTCTAATTAAGATACATTAACTAGTGTATGTTCCAAAGAAATGTATATAGGTGTAAGGGTACCTAGTGTTTTGAGGTTGAACCTTGGATATAGATTGTGAAATGTTGTGTTAACCTTTAACAAGGCCCAACACAAAGCGTGAACATTATGAAACGATAGACATAGCATTACATAAAGGGAATGCATCCTTTTTGAAGAGTAGTGTTAAGGGTAGCAAAGACAAAGGACAAAAATAACAAATGCATATTAAAAAATGGCATCATCACGCAGATGAGAATTGAGACAAGTTGATTCTAAAAGGCGAAAGTCAATAGTAGATTGCTAGTACGACACAAGGATGGGTTAAAACATGAAATATAAGGTCTTCTGAGACCCACAAAGCCAAAGATGCAATATCAATATCTAGTAAAACGAACTAATGCATCTTATACACAACCTTAATGTCAATTATTCTGAGCATATTATATTTCCCATGTCAGCAAACGACATAAAATCTTGCCTTATGAATTGAATAAATTGTAGTGTTGTCACAAACCCTTTGTATATATCCAGAAAGTAGTGAAATTGGACCAAGGGATTTATATATGATATTCTGGTGTTTTTGAATGATATTGCCAAAGCCTTATCTTTCGAAGGCAGCCCTCATATTGCACACGATGCGCCTTTAGAGATCTTGTTTTATGGGTACATGTGTTATATATGACAGTCAAATCTCCCCTCCAAGACTACTTGGTAACATAAGAATAATCCATATTCTGAAAGATTTCTCAACATCATTACAATTGCTTTAAAACAAAGATCTGATTTTGAATCGTCTTATTGGGCATTTTATGCTTGTTTCTGTTTTTCATATATTGCTCAATGTGCATTATGACAGACTAAGCATTTTGTCGTCTTTCATGATGTCCACTGACTGGTATTGCTTGTGGAATAGTAGAAACGTTTGCTTATTATGCTTGCGCCCTGGTATCAGAAACAATATTGCATGCTTATTTAGGATATATATTATGTAAAGAGAGCAAATCAATACAAAATATAATGATTATACAAGTGCTCTTTAGAGTAAAATGTTACAGTTAAATAAAATTCCTATAAATAGAACTATATAAATGTGCTGTACTTTTCATGACAGGAAGTAATATTGTGTGGATATAGTTTAAAATCTTTATATCGTGTCACCACCTACACTTTGCCTAACATAGCAATATTTAATTTGAAATACAGGTGTTTATGTTCACATTTCAAAATATAAATGATAAACGGCATCCTATTAGCCTACAAACAATACAAGAACAGAAAATTAAGTTCACATGTATGTTGCAAAGATCATTTTTAAGTTTTGGTTACACGTTATTCAAAGGTTTTGCCACGAGGGTGCTAAAGTATAAGATACTCATTATGGTAATCGGAGAGTTTACTTATTAATTATCATGTCCAGTTTTGGACATTCTAATTAATTAACTTTTGAACCACATACTCATAGGCATAATTGTCAAGAAATAAGCAAACGAGATATGTCTTTTTCCTATAAGTCAGAAGATCACTATCCCTCAAACGATCAAAACTGTCAACTTCACTTTAAGTCAAAAAGATCAAGACACATCAAACATCTTACAAGTCACGTGACATACAAAGGTGATCAACTTCGTAGCCTTTTGTGTCGTCACGGAGACCTCCTCACCATATAGACTACTATTTCATACACATAGCGGACATTTACATTTTCTGAGGAACCGACCTCACAGTAATTCACTCAACTATCTGACACCTGTCAACTCTATGACATCAGAGTCATCTGTAATTGTTGCACTGTTGATCTTTAAACGTATCATGTCAAACCATGGACGAATATAGTTGCATTGTAGGTCAAATGTAGAGCAGTTTGGACCTGCGAACGCCACTGTGATCCCAGTATCAGCAATACACTAATGTGAGAGAAAGTGAAAAATTCACAATCATAAATGACAAGGGTGATGATATCACATCGTTTTGAAAGACTGGGGATCAAAAATGATATTAGTGTTTTGACTTCACAGGAAATACATACTGGGGCAGAGAAATTATCTCAGTCCAAAATATGTTGCAGATTTCAACATATATCATACTGTAGGTCTTGATGGTGTAAGTTGATACCAAAGCGCAGATGTATTTTACCAAGCATTACATGATGGACTCAGCCAGTATGGAACCATTCATAAACGATCTCATTTTTCTTCTTGCTTATTTTTTGATGCCACAAATACAGCTCGTGGTACCTTTTGTAGTATGTTTTAATGCACTATTGTCGGTATTTGATTTAGATCTCGAACGGCATGTATATTAGTTGGTAGTGGGTTTTGTGAAACATTGAAATATCTATTGCTTCTGTTGAGAATCCTCATTTGGATGATCTGTTTTGGGGGATAGCTATATTGATGGAAATGTCAATTGTTGTCAATTGATAAATGGAATGGCCTTCATAAATTAAACATATTCATATTTTGAGGTGTTTGAATACCACTCATAAAATCCGCTTTGGTGTTATCCCTTGTGTTATGCTCTCTGATATTCCGTATCAAGATGTCATTTGATGGCTTATTGTACTTTAAACAGATTTTAATTGAATGGTTAATATGGTTCATTTGGTTTCGAGTGTATTTGATATGTTTTACGAATTAATTCCCCTTTATCTATTGGGCAATCCGCTTTCTGAAGCCCTGAAACTTCCCAAATATGATCTTCGTATTTGTATACCATATGTATACGTGCTATCTTGCTTTGTTTGCCTAGTTCAGGGCAATGTGAGACGGTCTATATTCAAATATACAATCATAGTATTCTGTCCGTGTCCTCCGAAACTCCTCATTACAATTATTTGGGCTTAGCGAATGCAATAAGGTCCCTGATTGAATTGCAGATTGACCATCAGAATAACAGTTAATGCAATTCCATGTTAGTGAGTTGAAAAGATCACAAACAGGATTCTTAAGGTGTGTTTTGAAAATTTCATTTACTCATAGCCTCGATGTGTTTAATGGTGACACGTTTTAAAAGTGCAAATACTAGTTTTTTCAAACTACAAGATCGCTCGCTCATGTTGTTTTACTGTTCATTTTACGGAACTCGGCAGCCAAATTTTCAAACGAAACTAAAATATCATTTATTATTTTGGTTTATCATTTCATGTTATTCTTACACTAATGTCATCCTATCATAGCATATTTATCATTTAACTTTTTGTATGTACGACAATGACAATAAAATAGTATAAATTCCATCCTGTTCCAACCTCCCGGATAGGCCATTAAAACATCTAACATAAGGCAGTGAATTACTACAACTACACATTCAAAATAACGTTGTCATATCAAACCTCTCCAATAAGTGATAACATATTGAATTATAACTTATGATTTCAGCAATATTTTTCATTCATGTATTTTAAGTTGACATTTGGTAAGATTGTGTAACATTACAGTATATTTCCATTATAACACACTTTAACTGTATCATTCCAGATAAGTAGAAGAATCGACACATTTTGCGATCGCCTTATGTTTGAATGAATGAAATAAATCCCCATGCGTCATTATTAATTACTTCATCGATGGGAGGAGGGAATGAGTTGATAGTATAGATTAATGCGATCAACTGCGAGAGTAATGAATGGCACTCTTAGATACAATGTTAAAATTCGCGACATCGGCCTTAATATGTATTGGTAGGTTGAGTGTATATCACTGATGGAGCATTTCTTTATTTCAAAACAAAATTGTAGTTCTTTTTTTAATAAAACTGTTTTTCAAATTTAAGAGACTAATGTATGAACAACATCCAATGTTCAATAAATCAGTGTACATTTTGGATTGTAAAATATACATTTTGATCTAGTGAATTGTTTCAATTTAAATAAAAAAAACAATAGACATTTGTTCTTCAAAAATATCTTACTTTTTTTAACCACAAGGTAAATGAAAACCAATGTATCATCAAATACTACAAATAAGACACTTGTGAATTAAAATCTTTACTGCTTAATAAGATCTCAAGAAAGCGCCGATTTTTATTTTAAAATACAATGATATTAAAGTAGTATTCCTAAAATAATTGCAAATGTCTTAATTCTGTTATTCAAGAATATTAAAAAATTCGTGATATAAGATATAAATCTGATAACATCTGTTGAAAAAACAGAATTAAGGACGATGCTGTCAAAGCGAAACAAAATGATAGGCATTATTAATTAGTTTAAATTTGTGATTGGTTTGCAGCTAATTGAACTCCCAAAGAAATGGTATTTTCAAGAACAACGACAGACCACGGATACCTCATATTAACCCCGATATAGACCACAATAACTATGTTCGGAAAAGACTAAAAAATCACATTGCGTGCAAATGATCATGTTTTCTCATTCTCATTTTATATGGTTCCCTAAAACAATAGTTAGAAGTACAGTTGCATATTTAAGTAGATTATGCGCTCTTTACAGCCACCTAACATCACGCTAACGATTGATAAAAAACAATGAACGTGAATTTTTCATGTAATGTCAATGTATATATAAAAGAATTAATCTAGGGTTGTGTTTAGGCTTTTGTTATTTCATTACAGGTCACGGAAATAAAAACCAAAATCAAAGTTCAATTGGCATAATAATATAGGTGTAACAAGTTAATATGAGTTCTTAATTTACCTGATCGCGGATAATAAAACTTATGTCATTAACCTGTGTAGTTTTACAATTTTGCAAGATAAAACTTTTAACAACAAAAAAGTTCGAGATGTGCGGCTTTTTCAAAGAGGTAGATGTCGGTTCTATTGTCAACGAGACTTTCCGGACGATTATCAATTTGGCTCTACTTGTTTAAACAAGTTTTGGTTAATTAATTCAATATTTCCGATCAAAAGACACTCTATTTTAAGGATTATGGTCAATGGGTAATAATAGTGCAATGTTAACCAATGAACCAATGAAAATAAAAATATGACCCTGTTCATATTCCATCATTCTATAGAATTTTTTTTGTAGTACTAGTAATTAGTGTTTGTTAATTGATCGATGTAGTAACTATGAAAAGTGATAAATCAAATATAGGACTCTGTTATTATCCACAGCTTAACAATGACATAGAAAATTTAGCTTACATTCATAATTATTGGAAGATGCATGCTAACAAATTCATTCATGGTACCACTTTATAGCATAGCATGAAACGCGCCTTTCTTTCATGTTACAAATATCATATGAATATTTCCATTTGGCACTTATGCTCACATGTTTTTCAGTTTTATTTGTGCCTCGCCTCACAACCGATGTGATTTTATCGAGGGTACTTATTGAAAAATAGTAATTATATCATCGACAACCTATTGTCAACAGCGATAGAGGTTTTAATTACAATGGTGAAAAAAATTAATTATTTTATCATTAAAAAATTCGGGAACGATCAAACAAAACAATTTACAAACAGTTTAAAATGAACCATGTACCAAAACGATAGATTTAAATTGGTTATCCATTGAATATCAATTTAAACAAGTAAAATTTCAATCACAAAAAGTATACTTACCAGAACTAAATAGAACAATGGCTTTTAGACAGCTGTATTCGGCTGAGTCCACGTGAAGGGCTTTTAATTTTTCGACTTGCTCTTGGAAAATACGAATATGGTCCATAAAGGCGACCACCCTATCTGCTGCCATTGGTGACGCATGTAGCCCGGCGGCTGCTAAAAGAGGGGCTACGTGGAGGGGCATGCTGCACTGGGCTGCATTTAACACAAAGAGTTCGCTCCAACTAAGTCTCAAAAGACAGACTTGGTCTGTTACTTGTAAGTCAGGAAAGAATGGGATGTTCCTCGCCCATTCCACGGCCGAGAATAACAGTCTAGCTGCTAATTCACAGATATTTTCTATACCCATTATGTTGTTAGGCTGCATGCACTGTCCGTATCTAGACATAGGGTATGGCTCGGCCCGGAGAAGCATGGAAATGAAGCTTGATAAGTAGGTATGGCCATTGAGAGGGTCCCCATTGATTAACCCAGGTAGCCCCGGGTGCTGTGGTGGAATTCGTCCTCTCTGGACCGCTAAAACAAAGGGACATTTTTATTAACAATATCACTTACTTTAAATCATTCTTACATGTTCATCAAAAATATAGAATGTCACATTTATAACTTCCTTTGAACTCTATCGAAAAGATAGTATTATGATCTGAAGTGTCACAGCATTTAAAGTAAGTTTAATTTTTTTGCGCCAGAGTCTGTAGTACAAGATGTTAAATATCTGGAATGGTCATTACTATGAGCCTTGCTACAAAATACATTGCTGCTGGGTTTAATCAAGATATTTCCATATTCTAAGCTGAAACTATCAATTTTATGATTTGCACTAATCATGGTTCTTGAGTTAATGATTCATAGGGTGACTGAGTCAATAAAATCTCGAGAAATTAATACATAAAGCATACATTTATGCTACTTTAAACAAGCTTAGAACAACAAATGGAGTGAAAATAGATAATTCTTCAAAATGTGTTTTCTTTTGATAGATATAATGCGACGTGTAGGACTAACAAATATAAAATATAGTTTTTGTCTAACAGAATAGTTTCAAGTCTGCTTATGTCCCAAAATATTTCTTACAAAATTCTGAGTTAATGATTTTCAAATGGTGTGTTAACTTTAGTTTTATATCAATTTAAAGCAAATTAGGCTGCACTTTTCTGATAATAAACTTTAATTTTGTTGCCTGCTTCTTTGTTAGTTGCTTGACATGATTTTATCGTCTGGGCTAACCCGACCCTCTTTATTCGCAATGTATACATATATTTCACACGGCCTATCAACTTGAATAGCTGTTCAACTATTGCAAATATAACCCACTCATAAAAAAAACACAGACATAACGTACATATGAATGCATACAAGTGGTATCTAAAAAGCGCCAGGTCAATGAGACTGGCTTATAGGGGATACAAAGGTTGTGTTTTATCAGTATTCATGAGTCAGTATTTCTAAGTATGGAACAGTAGTAAAGTTTAAAATACGTGAAAGTATTATTAAGATATCTTATGTTAGATGTTATAACAGAATGCGTTAAGAAATGATGACCTGGAGTAAACTGCAATGAGTGAAATTATGACTAAATATGAACAAAAAATATATTTAAAATGGCGGTTTGATTTTTAAACCCCTTCAAAATATAATGCTAACAATGAGCTCTGATAAGGTATATTATTAAAATATGAAGAATGAAATGTTACCTTCGCGTCTCATCCCTGCTTTGAGACATTTCTTTAGCCTGCAGTATTGACATTGATTGCGATGATGTTGGTCGATGGGACAGTTTCTGTTACCCCTACATGTATATGTCAGGTTCCGTCGAACGGAACGCTTGAAGAAACTCTTACATCCTTCACATGTAAATTGACCATAGTGCTTGCCAGAGCTTTTGTCACCACATACAACGCATTCTATATTTTGATTTTGTTTATTTTCTGTCGGTGTGCCTGGATTGTTGTTATTGTTGTTGACGGGCGTGTTGTTGTTAACGGGTGTTTCTGTTGGACTTGTAGGTGTAGGTGTCGTCTGACTTGGAGGCTGGTGTTGTACAACTTGGTGGTTGATTGTGGTCACAACTGGCGGCTGGCTCACGGCCGGTGTGATCACGTCTATCTCAGGCTGGGGCCATGATGGCACAATCGTCTGTGGCACTGGTATAGGCAGCGGTTGAATAGGGGGGCTTGCTGTCATCGCCATCATGAAGAACCTTAATGCTAGCGAATCTCGCTTGCCGAAATATTTCCAAGTTCTTTCAGTTCGTTTTTTGGAAAACGTGTATCCACTTCAATCGCTCAGTGTCATGTGCAAGGGTAAGTCTAGCCTGTTCTCAACCACAGTTTATCAGCACCCACTGTGTTAATGATGCAGCGTAATCCGTAGTAACCGCGATACCCTGACGTTATGGCCTCGTGTACCTCACATGGGTTGTTTTATACAACTTCGCTAAAACTTACAAACGAGTCACTGCACTGCAAATTGTGTGCGGAGTAATTCACTATGCAGCCCAATCTGAAGTGTGCCTACCGAGGAGCACTCTATGTGTTTTGAACTTCGACTGTAAAGTTGGAACTGTCACGTTACCATGGTTACCTCTTCCATATTTGGGAGGACAAGTCAGCAAGGTTGTAACCAGTCATTACGGAGTGACAGCTTGAAACTAGTAGCCCTGTACGTCTACACACGGGCCAAGCCAGTTAGCTCTCACTCTCGCTTCTCATTGGCTGAAGCTAACATTTATAACCAGCCTTCTTGTCAATATTACTACGCCGTATATCTACTTGCGGACATGTGCTTGTAGAAGCCAATAGGCAGCGCTATCCTCACTCAAAGTGATCACTGTGAAGACAGAAAAAAACTGTTCATTTTACACTTCTGATGTTTCTTTTCGAGTGTGTCTTTATAACTACATTACAACCTGACTGGTAAGTGAGAGTGTAAACAGATCACTGTCAAATGGTCACTGCTACCGTGATAACGTACATAAGCATCTTGACCCTAACTTGACATATAACAGGGGATGAGTAGCCCACTACCAAACCAAAATTCCCAAAGTTACATCCAATTGTTATTTTTTCTGTGAGAAAATTTCTGGTTGCCTGTTTACAGAATTTAATTTCTGCTTCAATTGAGAAGTAATAATGGGCATATAATACAAAAGAATGGACATTCCCCTCCTTCCCCTACTTAAAACGATGCTCTTTAATTAAACATTAAGAAATAATTAGTTCACGTTGAAGAAATTCAAAAGAGTGATAAATGAACCAAGTTAGAATCATGGGACCCTTTCACCACATCGTCCCATGCCTCATGACCCTTGTATGGTCAATTATATAAGCTCTCCCTGGACTCAACAAGAGGTTACCCCATGTTATAAAGCGATGAATAACGTGCTGTAATGAACAATTTGTGGCTGTTATGGCACACGACATTATATAATAGGTGATCATTACTGTTTATATACGCGGTAATACTGTAAACCATACAGCACACCATGTGGTCGATTCACCGCATTGGTTGTAAACCAGCAATGGGAAACATACCAATAATGAATATAAAAAAGTTTTGTTGGGAGTCAAGTTTTACAACTAATTTCATATTCAGTGACTTTGATATAATTTTTATCTATTGGAAAATGAGATATCCGAGATTAAATTATTGAATGCTGCACATTATTTGATACTACTCCCCTCTATTGTTCTCAAAGCATGATTTCATGCTGTATTTTTTCTTTATTAATCCAAGTTTTTCTAAACTTTGTATGGGATTACTTTAGCATCGCCAGAAAAGTCAAATTTGCATGATGGATCACTTTCTATGTATGTTTCAAAATTATAATCTATATCGTTCTAGCTGTCAAATTAATTCAATGCACATTCCATGAACCTCATAATGTTAATCTTTCTCAGTGTTTGTCCACACAGTCTAATGTTGACCTGTGTGCTTTTTATAAAATCTGAATGAAATTCAGACCCTCTTCGGCGCTGTGTGTTTTTATGCTGTTGACTTTCAGCTTAAATTGTAAAAACTAACATTATTTATTTACATCTGGAGTGATAAGGGTCAAATGTTTCGTGTTGTATGTATGGAGAGTCGGATAACCATATAAAGTCTGACCCGCGAGACCCTATAGTAGATTTAGAAAAAGAACACAATTCGCTGTAGTAACTCGTGTGCCAACTTTGCCCTACTGTGTCAGAAAGGCCAAAGATCTGGCGCATAAACCACTTAGTTCAACCCAGCGTTCACTTTTCATTAAGTATTTGACATATGTACTCTACCCTTATATTAAAGAACCTACGTAGCAATGATTCATAACTATACTGTAAATAAATGTAAATACGATTCTAAAAATGGAACAATTAGGAAAACAAAGAACGAACAATTTCTCCATAATATATGCTCTTACAAAAGGGGAAACGTAATCAAAATCCCGTAAAAATAATGCAGGCTCAATTTACATAACATGTCACTACTGAAATATATTAACTGTAAAATCAATGTCAATCACATACCCAAATACAGATGTTATCAACAATAAACCGCCACCATGCAAGATATGAACCATAGAACGTCACCATAGAAGTATCAACCTTAGACCGTCACCATAGAAGTATCAATTATAGACTATCATGTATCTGTATCAGACCTTTACCACAAGACGTACCAACCATAGACCGTCACTGCAGAAGGTATCGTGCAGCAGGTATCATGACAAAAATGTATCAACCAAAGACTGCCACCCTTGAAGGGATCAACCAAAGAACATCACCCTAGGCGAGTCACAACTACAGACTGAAGGTAAACAGGGCAGTGACACATATGTTGCATGAACGAAAACAGTAGCCACTCCTACGATAGTCATTGGACGATGTTGACGGATAACTGAATATAAAGTCTCGAACCCTGTAGGATAACTAATCAACATGCAAATGGAAATCAATTCGTATATACTATAATACTTTTTGATAGCGACACAAAATTAAAACAATAGGTAGATGGAATTCATTGCAATAAAGTTCATTGACTGTACAGCTGATGTTATAATGTCTAGTGCTTCTGTTCAATAATGTTCCTTAAACTATACCCGGGAATCAACCAACCATGTCACAGCAATTATAACTTGGGAAGAAAATGCTCTGCACTTCTCCATTGCTCTGCATCGGATGAAAATAGGGAAAGACACCAAAGCAAAAGTGAGAAAGATTACCTAATTAAAGACTTGCTCCCCTGACTCCTATTATGACCCTTTAACTCAATAAATTAATTTTCCATGGACTAAATTAAGTTTTTCTTGACATTAATTTCTTATGGTAAAATATGGTGGGAGAGTGTACGCAATGTGTTTCATTCCAGATATTAGTACAATCTGACATTCAGCTAACCTACGTTTTATGTAAAGAGAATCTAACACTTGAGTCTTTGATTCCAGCTATTCAAACGAAACATTCTTCTAAGTACTGAATTGCAGCAACTATAATGTATAAGATCATTTACCCAATGAGGCAAATCAACAGGCCTATATCCTAACAATAACATTTGTATTGATAGCTAATTGGGGATTTCCTTACAAGTTCTACGTCTACGATCAACACATTGAGTGACTTAGAAAAAATAAAAGCGTTGTATACCAACACCTTAAAAATGAAAATTGCAACATTTTGCAGTTGACACAAAAAAGCGTACATCAATTATTAGCATAAAAATACTTTAAAATTATATCATCATAATCATTAAATAAAAGATTACCACAAAAATAATGGTATCTTCTAAATTAGGTTCATAGAAGTCTTAGAATCAATATATGGACGGTTGCAATTGGGTGGTCGTACTGTTAGCCATACTACGGACGGTTCGGGACAAGACCCAATGTTAATTTATAGTTGTCAAACATGGCATTACATCACGATTGACTATCAAGTACCACTTTTCACTAATCTATCACAGACGTTTAGCAACCTTATGACCCCGGATCATTTACCACTCCAACCAGTTAGCATGGTCAATCGCAGGGGACGTGATACAGCACACAAACACGTGACAGCGTCCAACCAATCGCATACTATCAATTGAGAAGAGAGTTTGAAATCATTGGATTGTTCATACACTTCTAGTTGGTATATTAGCGGTATGTCTACACAGCGGTTGTAATTGAATCTGATATATAACTTTCAATCCCCAATACATAAACAAACTTTTGGACCTTTCGAAAAGCAAATATTGACATTGATTAGTTGATCTTGTAGCTTTTAACAGGGGTCAACGGAATTAATTTATATTATTTGAACAACATGAACTACATGAAAAGGTCGTCGTTATTTGCTTTTTTATAAAATGTGGTAAGTGATGGCAGATCTGAACAATGAATAAATAATGAATATAGTTACAGTACCCAAATAGCATAGTGGCTATGAAATAAAAGTGGCAATATTGTACTCACGGTTTGAATTACTACCCATGGACAACCTCAAATTCTTCTAAAAACACAATATTGCTGAAGCTTGAAATGATTATTTCTCACAATGCTAAGCAAACATATTTACAGAAGATGTCATCGGATTTCTAGATATGTCACAAAGTTTGTCAACAGTTTAAGGTCAGATAAAGGTCCTGACCTCAATGACCGAACTAGTAAGAGGTCAGATAGATCTGGTTTACTTATCGCTATTAGAATAATCATATGATATATTTGACTAGTTATTAATTCGACGTGGTGGTGACTGAAATACGAGCATAAGAAGAAAAGAATTTAAGTTTAACTTAATAAATAATCGTATTAGAATTTTACTACTTTCATATTGCAAATGTATCATTTAAAATTGAAAATTAATTAGAAAATAATACAAATTGTATATCAATATATGACTCTCATTAAAGCAATGGACCATTTGGGTAATTCTACCATTCCAATGGAGAGACACAGAAAACTGTTTAATACGATATTGGCCATTAGAATAAATTAGCACATAATTTATGAGCAATATCAATCGTCATAGACTCTGGTGCTGTCAACACTGTCAGCAACAAGTGACAAGCCTGGCCCTTCATCATGACGATCAACATCTATGAAGTCCATAATGTCATATATTTCAAGACTTATGTTATGACCTCTACGTGTGCGATTAATTATTCAAGAAAACTTACAATATAAAAATGTTATTGTATTAGTAATAAATCGTGTTTTAAACATATTTAATTTTTTTAGTCAAAATACCATTTATTGATAATGGGATGCTTAAATATTTTGAAAAAAGGAAATAAAATAGCATCTTCAAGACAAGACTTGAAGCATGACCTCAATGACCAATTTAGTATCGGGGTCAGAGTATGCAGGTAGAGACGCAAACTACACACCCCTATTGTTATCCTATTGTAAAAAGTTTGACACCCCATATATTATGTCTAAAAGTTAGCGGTTGCGTTCTGCCTCGTAGAACCTTCCCACGTTCCAAAACGCTATGTCTACTGGACGCAGAGGGCAAAGGGTCAGAACATTGTATAAATGTACCGTTGCCTTTTCTTTGCTTAATTTCGGAAAGGAAAATGAAGAAAAATATGGCTAGAGTTTTGATATTAAGTAGGTATTACTTTCCCACGGTGACCGATGAGTCTTTCACAATAACTTCTCTGAAAGCTTAAGGTAACATTTCATTCTTTATGATCAATTCAAAAGGTACTCTTTAGTTTTAGAATTAGTTTGTTAAAGGGGGATTTAAAAGTAATACTTGATTCATTGAATGAGATGTGCAAAGCGATGAATTGTAAACACAATGGAATTTGGAAAATAGAAATCAACCAAAACTGATAAAAAAGCTTTTTTAATTCATGAATTCAATATAAAACATATTGTATACATTTTATTAAACAAAGTATGAATAAGTATTAAAATCACAAACGCCATATAAATAACTATTGTGAATGTGATAGTTCAGACACATTATATGCCATAATCGTATGCCATTTGTAAAAGGCGAATAATGTAGCAACAATATATTGTGCAAGTGCCTTTGATCGTCGGCAAACATTGGGCGTGTCTAGGGTGGGTAGTTGCATAATGCAAACAATGTACATGCGCCTACTATTGACAAACAGCACTTCACTGTAATGATTATACCCATTTCAATTGTAAACTAATGGTCTTTATTATCACAGACTGGGGAATGGGACAATATCAATTATTGCAAACAATGCAGTTTAAATTATTCAGATTGTATAATGATGATGAATTGCTGGTATAAGTAACTGTTAAAGTGATGAGACACGATATGAATATTACAACTACCTGTGGCACACGGCAAACACCCTTCCAAGGATCCCCTGAGATGCTATAGCATCACCAGAATAAAATAGGTTGGATGACTCTAATTAAATACTTAGAATCCAATTATAATTTTCTGGCTATCAATGTTGATTACCCTTGGGCGGTATACCCGTCTGTTCTCAGTTGGGATTTATTTTGGTCAACTAAGTTATTCTTGATGGAGGGGTTTTGAGGGATATATTTCTTTAAAACACAGTGTTGAAGGCCATTTACATTGAAAGTGCAATGGGTGACATTCGACGTTGACGTTTACCAGTTATAAACGTCCGTCATTCTGCTGGTAACAAGTCGTCTTGCACGTTATGTGATCAGTTATGTTATGTGTTTACTTGGTACACCTTTGATATATTGCATTCTAAAAATCCACCATGTGGTTACAGATCTCAATGCCAATGGGATTCGTAAGATGGAAAGCATATGTAAACGCCCCGGGGTGGTACAATGAGTGGTTTTCATGACTACTTCATGGATAGAATGACCACCGATACACCAATTATAAGCCATGCCTAATTAAGCGTTATATCACCCACCACAATGAAGGATATCCTAAATGCATTATCACAGATGGTCAATGGCAGAAGCATAAAGTTCCCTTTGTAGATCTTTGTAATTTGCTACCTGGAGTGTTTAACTAACCAACAATAGCTGGTCATTCTAACCAAACAAACCCTCGTCCTAACAAAATGATACCATACTTTATAAGCCATAAGAATAACAATTGCTATTTGCTATATTAGATTTACATGTAATCTTTGTAATTAAATTGTATTAGTTCCGATGTGATTTTATAGTTTTATTTTCAGAAATAACGACAGCATATTGCCCCACCAGTCCATAGTAGCCCAGACAGTCTATATCTGGCTATCCCATCTCAAATTAACAATCCATGGCTGAGTTATAGTTTGTCATCAATAAACGCTCGCCAGGTCTGCGCACATTATAACACTGTCTGTCAGATGACTTAAAAATCGTTTTGACTTTCGGATTGTTTACATTTTGGAAGAGTGCTTGTTTGGTCTCCTCAAAGTATATAAGACCAACGATGCGATGTTCATACTCATTGTTTGGGTTGTCACGGTGCTCCAAGCACGACATAGGTCTTAACGTTTTGAATGACAAACCACAGTATTAGAAGCATTCCAAAATATTGCATATTCACGATTTAAAGGTGCAACAATTAGTGAAGAATGGCCATTCAAAGATCATGGACCAGTGTCAAAATATATCTAATTTTGGATATTTCATCAAGACTATCATATATTTTTATCATATCCAAAGAAACCTCCTGGATGAACATTATTTCAGCTAATATTCCTCTTGAAACGTGGTGGATCTTAAAAATCTATAAGTGGGACTCCCTTTATAGAAGCTTTGAACTGAATTTACATTTTTAATGCTGAAATTGATAGTTTATCAACACATTTTAAGAAAATAGGTATGTCAAAGAAGATGTTAGGCCAAATTATAATAGCTCAGAAAAAGTAAACATTTTCAAATTTTCTCTCTACAAGCCTTATTGCCCCTTTAAAGAGGGAAATAACACGTAAAACATCTCCTTTGTGTTTATAAAAAAAACTAGAAAATGTTACTCTACAAGACAATACCGCTATACCCAAGAAATGCCAGTCTACCGGTCAATAATGTGGTCAAACACATCCCGTTGTAACACAAAAACACCTGAATTTTGACCACATTTTAAAACTAGCAAATTATCAAAACATTGCATTGCAGACAGTCTACTGATTTCTACCAACCTTGCCCCGAGAAGAAAAGCATGTCGTTACATAAAAAGTCACTATGACCTAGGATAACACAAAAGGTCTGGCCCTAAGGTGCCTAATACTAAATACTAAAAATATCAAATATCAATAAAGTCAACATGAGCAAGTTGAGGTATATAGATCTATACATTTTCAATAGATTTCCTCCATCAACTTATCCAGATCCGATGTCTAGTGTTTGAACTGAGCATGAAACATGGGAATGGAAGTTTCACCCGAGGGTCAGGGAGCTACACAATTTAGATTGCCCTTAAAACCAGTAAGAAGTGTCAATGACATATTTTTAACACAATCAATAGCATATTAGAAATCAATATCTAAAAGTTCCAACTCTAAAATATGGCACTCATAAATATACCATAGAAAAGGATGTAGAATATGGTGAAAGAGAACATGAGGCTACAATAATGTGCAAGAGACATTATGACACTGACAACTGACATAAGATTCCACTCTCCTTTATATTTTACGTAGCCTACAGCAAAAACACCTTACAATATACATTATAGTCGAAATTATTCTGATAAAAGGCTTAAACTCAACTTCGATGTTTCAACATTTACCTCTAATTTCATAAATCGAAACAATGGAATATGCGGAAAGACTTGGGAAGACTTTCTATACATCTGATGTATGACGTATATTTATCAAAAGCACAAAGTTGTTATTAAGGTTTATTCCTTTAAAGTTGTGGCTAACATTACTGGAATAACTGATATTTAAACTAGGAGCTTCATTTCAAGAGACTTAACAGTTTAACTGATCAGGTACTATAGAAGTGTAGATTGTATTCTTTCAACTGATCAACCACAAGAATGAGATGAATTGTTCCAAAGTATGGGAAAAATAGTTGGTTATCAATTGAAATGAAGACTTAAAATTTGACCTTGAACTCGTGATCCTAATTCATCCAGTGTAGTATACTCAATAATCATCTTTACATTGTATAATAATCATATTTTCAGGATCTAACACGCAACAGTTCGGTGAACGTCGAACCTTTCGGTACTTTTGTTCTCCATATGGTCTACTATTTTGATCAGGTAGCTTAAATTATTATTCTAGCCGTGCTTATTTGTTTTGTGGAGCGACTTGGTCTTCATAGACTACGATACCAATTGTTGGTGTCTCCGATAAGGGAGGCACCGACATTGGTACCACCCTAACGAGGCGGCACCCTTACCTGATGCCGCGCAACAACTGCGGCATCTTAACCTGGCGTCGCTTAATGCTGAACTTAAATTGGTTCATTAAAGGTGGGGCGTTGCCAAAAGTACCGCACTACATCGTGTCAAAGGAAACAAGGCTAAGAAACACTGTTCATTCCAGATTCAGTCAATATTGTGAAAATGGACACATCAAATAAGACGATCTATTTTAAATTTTCTGTTTGAGGGATTCATGTGAAAGGCCGATAGTCAGTTGCACCAATATGATCTTAACTCGCTGTGTCGCATCAATGGAAGCTCTTTCAGCCAGATCAGCGCGTCTGGTACAAATCACATTATCTCAACCTCAAGATGAAACTAGTGTTAATAAATGTCAAATATTTATCACTCTTATCCAATAACTGCAATAAGTTGGACATTAAAATATTGCTTCTTGGATCGATAAACATAGAGGCAAATATGACAGGGTAGTGTCATTGAGATGACCCATCGGAAATAATTACAAAAAAGGGAAAATACGGAAATGTAAATGACATTCATAGAATAACATAAAATGTCAAAAAGTCATTAATCATCAAATTTACTTTACGTAATCTTAACTTTGTACAAATATATTATCATATCACTGACCAATAAATGGGAAACTGCATGCACTTAGCCAGTAGCCACATAGTGTCCTATCGGTCTATACACGCTTCCCTGCTTTAATCTGTGAAGTTGTTATTAATCAGACAGCAGTATTTAATAACCAGTTGGCTTTACGGCAATTCCAATTATTAGTGTCCTAACTGAAGATTTTTTATGAATATCAAAAGTTATCAAAAATCAATAGGGCAAGATCTCAATAAACCTACATCCATTGATACTACACACGGCCTATTCAAATGACTAATCGCCTATTGGATTCTTCATTGACTCGTAGTGGCTATAGGTCAGCAATGATATGAGGAGGTTGGGACCTTGGTGATCTTTTTACAAGAACTACTGTTTATATCGCTTTTCAACTGATATAAAATGCCTGATGCCTTTGACACCATAAAGATTAAGGCATACTTTCACGACCTTTGATATTTATTTTGACAATAAGTATGCATATTTTTAATCTAGTGGTAATGCTAATTTAGTGGACATAGTTCTTTTAAAAGTATATTTATTGGACACTAGAGATTTCAAAGTTCATTTTGTTGCCAAATTCAACACTACTGAATTGCATTTAGGTGCTTTGTCAGTCATAAAAAGTACTTTAGTACCAATTCTGTGGGATAGGACTTTAGGTTATTGAATTCGAATTGTGAACGAGGAGTCACTTCATGGGTCATGTTGAACTCTTTTTGCCCATCCAATAAAAAGTACTACACTTGGCATTTCATGAGCACAATGGCAGAACCGGAAACCCTATGACACAATATGTCAATAATATGTACGGTAAAAGGAATGATGAGAACCCGGGGTGCCTTCCCAAGAGGAAAGCTCTATGGACAATTATAGCGGGATGATGTTGGGACAATCAGGAATCGATGAACTAAAGATTTTTCACCACCCATTGCACAATAACAGACTGTATAAATAAGAATGTCTCAAAGGTTCATAATATCAATAAATATAACATGTTTTATACAATGGATTTCAAATAGTAACATTAGATAACAAGAATGAGGCTCCGGGGCAGTAAAGTATTGAGGGAGCGAACGACATCGTTATTCAATAAACTATGGACTTGAAGAAATTCCTAAATTAACAGATATAATTTATTCATTTTGTTCATTATATGGTATCAATGTGTTGTGGGCCTTAGTTTCTCATTTCAAATACACCCCTCTATCAAGTTAGACCCGCATCTACCCCCATACCACTCCATAACCCTCAGAACCAGAATGGACGTTTACATTGCCATGCCAGCGTATCCATACTATATCAGTTTTCGCGGTCACTGTGCCCTGATCTTGACTTAACCTTTGCCCAGATGTTTAGCACATATTCCACTCAATCATCAACCACTATATCATCTTGTTATCTCACACAGACAAAATACTAGAGAAGCTTGCAGCATACTCAGATATGGTTATAATACAAGAATATTATCTCCTGCCTTGCCGCTCTCAACCGCCACTCGAACATCTATTTTTGATTCCCATTATTGCTTAAAACATATTAACCTTTACTTATGTTGTTTATGATACCCCTAACCTGTCACTCTGCAGAGGTCAAAATACGAAATTCTAAACTAAGCTGTAGTAGATTAAATTACAAAATAAGCATTTAGTTCACAATGGGTCGCAATAACCTCAACAATCAGGATCTAAATAGAGGTACACCTCAAAACATAACCCCCATGAAAGGTTATGAATCTAAACAGTTGTAAGCTCTACCACATGGTACATATGGCAGTGAACATCTTATATCCATCAAACGATTATTTGGAACTTACCGACTTTAAACCACATCAGCCTTAGATGTTCTTAGATGTTTTTTGTACATATTATCATCAACACTACACTTAAACATAAAAAATAATTGAGTTACTGCATGTCAAAAGGTAGACCTTACTACAAGGGTCGCCTTTCCCGTGATACTGTTTCAGGCCACACTAATCATAATAATGTAACGCAATCAAGTAACTGTATGGAAATACATCTATGACATGGACAAGATGAAATACCAATCAACACAGACGATTACTAAACCTAATCCAAAAAATTATTGCATTAACTGTGAAGTTACAAATATTACCAATTCACCTCATAAGTAAGCTACAAAAGAAATGTCTAGTAAACTCAGCAATCAATCAGCAACAATACATGATCTTTGCATTGATCTTAGACCTGTATAGGAAATCAATGTGAAGTGTCTACAGTTGTAGAATCTACTTGTACCTTGTTAACCCTATGTTAACCGGAGGTTGTGATAACTTGTGTGGTTCGCTAAAAGATAACACGAGGGTGATAGGGTTAAGTATAAGGTCAAGTTCAGCTGTAATGTATATGCTATACCATCTAAATACTGTTTCCTCACGGGTAAAAGTGAGGAGATGTAGCTGAGTTGGACACTTCAGATATGAGGGCAAAATAATATGGCAATAACTGTCAGGTCAAGATAACCTTGTAATTATGCCATATTACAGCATATTGTTATGGCATAATAATTGTTCTAATTAATCTAATATATGACCCAAAAGGAATGTAGGCTGCCTAAGAGGATACTCCAGGCACTACATCAAGAGTTGACATTCTTGTATATGCAAATGTGAATACTGACATGATCCAAATCATGCATGTTCATATTGTCCATGTTATATGTCCGAATTTGTATTGATATTATTCAAACATTGTTCAAGTCAGCAGACTGAACATTCTAAATCAATTAAAAAGACCAAGCATGATCCCTGTATGCACATTAACCGTAAGTGCATTATGAATAAATAGTTCAAAATTATAAATAATCCAGAAAAAATGCTACAAAATGCACATTACTACAAACAAATATGAGTACAAAAAGTATGAGTATAAAGTAAACATTTGGTAATAATATAGATAAGAATTTTCAAGTAATCAAATAAATCCAGCAAAAACTTTTACAACCAGTAACTCATATGCCATTCAATTCCAGTTATCTGGATTGGTGTATCTTCTTCTGATGAGGTCTAGTGACCTTGGTCATACATTGTCTTTGTAGTTCATAAAAGTCAAAAATGTTACAAGTATAGTACTATGCTTACTCGAGTAACTAAGTGATACAATCTTTTATGAAATTACAACTTAACATTTTTTTGCTACAATTATGCAATGAAGTTGTTTTATGACCATTTTCATATGAGATCTCACTTGAAATTGCAGTATTATACTAGAAAGTGAGTAAGTGGTCTCTCAATGTAGTCATTGAATGAAGCTGACCATAAAACTTGGAATGCAATATTTCTTTTTATGACTGCAAGAAACAAATTGAGCACAAAAATGTCATTGGAACAAAAGTAAAACTGACAGGGAAAGTCCTTGTAAAATACTCAAAGTTGAATAATAAACTATAAATACCTTATAAGGACCCTGAATACGATTTAAATGTGAAAGCACATTAAAAATATTTACATTAACAAAAGTAAAAAGCGAAGCTGAAGAATTTGACATTCACGTTTCAGAAAGGGTAAGCCGTTAAGCATAGAATGAGGCTTAGCACTGTATCTAAGCTAAATAATGAAGAATGCTCATGAGGAGTTCCCTACAACAATGAGCATTACACTAAGATATAAATAGATAAAAGTACATATCACAGATATTCTGGTCAGTGATCCAGGCAATGCTATTTTAATATATCAACAATATAAATTCCCTTTTTAGGTTAATTTATGTAAAATAAACATTAGGTGCATATCTACTAAATTCAAATCTACAACATGAGTTAGTCAAAACACTGATTCAATTTCAAAAAGGTCTTTGCTCAACAAGCAGTAGAATAATACAGGCTCATCATGCGGTATCATGTTGAGATTAAGCAGGTCACTAAAGGTTAATAGCATTAATCCTAGAAGCTAACTAGCCACCTTTGATTAACACCTTCAATCCAACTCGTCTGAGTCAGGTATACTAAATAAGGGAACATTTCAAAATATTGCTTTGTAAAAGACAAAAAAAAAGTAAAAACAAAACCTTGAATTACAGCTAAAAATATCCAAATATAGGAAAGATTTATTGTATTTTAAAAATATGTCAAATTCCTATAAAACATACAAACCCCTCAAAGATAATCCATAATTCAAGGAAAATCCCAATCTGTCAGTTTATATTAACCACCTGAACAGCAAGTTGAAAAATATAAAAGCAAGTCAAAATCATGTTCCCAATACTTGCATTCAACTGCTGTACGTATAGAGTAGAATACAAGAGATCACGAAAACACAATATCCTGAATTCATGAGGGGAACAAAGTGATGACTACCCTTAATCCAAGGATTACCTTTACTAAATGGAACATGTAATGTTGATTACCCTGTAAAACCAAGAATACTAAACAGGAGGACAGAGTCATAACAGATAAAGCCATGAATATCTAGCATTGAAAAGCAACATAATAACACTGTAGTGTTCACCATACCTGATGATATGATATAAAAATGTCTAAAAGGCTTTTTAGCAAATTGGATAATACATGTAGGTGTGCAAAATATGTTAGGAGAAAGATCTGCAGTTATCATTAATTTTTTACGAATATAAATGAGTATTCAGATTAGAAATAAGTCGTTTTTATTCGACAGCTACTAGCCATATACATTAAGCGATTATCAAGTTGGCGTGTGGAATCCCTAGTTGATTTAGGCAGGGAAGCACTGGTATCTTTGGACTGTCTAGCATGTTGGTTAGTGTCTCCTTTAGATGAAAGCTTTATTTTGCTAACACTATCTAGGATATAACTGTTAGCAGTGTTAAGCTCAGATTTGCTTGCATCTAAAGAGGTTCTTTCAGTTTTAAGCCTAGTCCCAGCTATCAGAGTATCATAAGTATGTGCATTATTATCTGGTTGTTGTGGAGCAGATGCAGCTGAAGCAATAGCATGTATAACAGGTTGAGAGTTAACATCAGTTATGCCTTTGCTCTAAGTAACTTCAGCACCTTGTTTCTTTACAGCCATACCATCAATTGCACCAAGTTCCTTTGTTTTTGTAGTATCAGTCCTGCCTAAAATTGGTGCACTTGTTACATTTGAATCTTTAGCAGGATGCTGGATTGATTGTTTTGACAATGGTGCACTTCCTAAAATGTTTCTATCTTTCTTTTCTCGCCATGATGTACCACTTGAATACATTGGCTTAGAGTAACGTTTTGCTGGTAACTGCAGCTTGGGCTGTGCATGCTTTGGTGGAATGGTCACTTGCCTTCTTAATTGAAATGGCGATGATCCTGTGGACTTCGAGCCTGACTTTCTATTCGATGGATCTGATGCATTCTTTGACCAGGTTGATGATGCTTCTGAGGCAACCATTGATGGCCCATGTGTTCTAGATCTCATTAAAGCCTACAAGTAAATATGAATGAGACCAATTAGTGAATGTGACTTCGTTTTACTTTTGATAAGATTTGTATTTTATGTTACTGAAGAAATAGTAATGACGGAAATCTGAAACTTGACAAACAACCATGATTATGATATCCATCATTCATGAATCTTACACAACTCAATGCTTTCCATCATTTCCCTATGGTATACCTTCTGCCCTTTATGAAGGGACAAATATTATATTTAATAGGGACAACTTAGCAAATGACATGGTGGCAGCAACAGTCTCACATCCTAACTAAGTTAACCTCTAGACACTTAGAAATCAATAAGATCTAGATGGGAAAATATATTAAGGGATATCTATACACA
This sequence comes from Owenia fusiformis, assembly GCA_903813345.2. NCBI lineage: Eukaryota > Metazoa > Annelida > Polychaeta > Sabellida > Oweniidae > Owenia > Owenia fusiformis. The sequence continues at coordinate 9,620,257 of CAIIXF020000010.1, forward strand.
GGGAGCAAGCCTTTTCAACCATTCTATTAAAGGTTAAGAGAAAAGTATGTGAAATGTCAATATTAGTTTATACTGTTCATTAGTGTTAGTTTAGCATGTCATGATTTTCATTGGGGGATAAATCACTCAATTCCCTCTACAAGAACTTCTTCTTATCAAATATTACTCATATTCACATCTGTAATCCAATGATTGATATTGCTTTCCCTTTCTATTCAAACATCTCGTGTAAATTGGCCAAATGAGATGACATTTTTGTTCTTTTTTTATAATAAAGAGCATAAAGGAGTGGTTGCAAAAACAAACAAAGGGCATCATCTGGTCAAATAAGGAAGCTAAGAACTCTACATTTGGTTTATTTGTGCCAGTGTAAACCTTGCTTGATTTTACTATGGATCTATCTATTTACTACACCACATTTACTATTAACACAATTCATCTCTAAATTGACTGTACAAGGATTTCTATGTCTATCAAAGTTAGAGAAATATATAAAAACCTGTACCATATAGTCACCATATAGTATAGTAAAGTGGCCATAGTGGTTGATAATGCTTGCTTAAAAATGTCATTTTTTCCTGAACACAAGCCTATGAGTGTACTAAAATTTGAGTGTACTAATAGGGCAGTGCAAAATTGTTATTTTTCAGCTTGTGTGTAGAACTAATTCAAATTTAGTCTTGTTGTATATGACCAAGTTATGCAAGTAACAAACAATGAAATGGTGTAGTGTGGTACAACTTTTTATGATACATCAGAAATTAAAGGAAAGGGACAGTCATTGCAATCCACATGAAGCCACCTACCTTTTCCATCGCTTCTTTGACAACTTTCTATACAAGCATGCAAGTAAAATCAGTAACAATATTTCATAATCACAAAAACATATAATATTTGTGGTCCATTTGCGTAATTGAGTTTATAAAGCAGATCAGATAATGTGTTTGTCATGCACAAATTTCATTTCTATCAACAAATACAAGATTGTGACAATAATTTCATAATCTATGTGCTTGGAAAAAAGTGATGTGTTAACTTACAGGCCTATTGATAGAACCATCTATGTCGGGCGCCTTGTTCAGCATGTTACTCTTCTGAGGTCTTCTCAGTTTAGTTCTCCCAGCCTTTGGTCCACCTGATTTCTTTGATGTGTCAAATGGGCCACTGTTCGGGCCTGAAGGAAGTTTATTGCCCATAATTGATTCAACGGATAAGAAATCAATATTTTTGAAGTTACCTCCAATCATTGTTTTTTCTTTTGGCACAGAAAATTTATCAGCCAGTGTTTCACTCATTTGTTTTATGGCACTTGGGTTGGACATGAATGTTTTAGATCTTTGGAAGCCCCATGCTGGTACATGCACTGTTGGTGCATTTGGTGCATCAGTATTTACAAGAGCTGGCTTTGGCACATTTTCAGCTGGATTCTCAAAACTAACTTTTGATCTAGGTTTCTCAGCATCAATAGTATCGCCCACTTGTTTGTCTTGTCTATCATATTCAGTCTCCTCTTCTTGGATATGAGGTTCTAACTCAGGAGATTCGGGTACTGGTGCATGTGTGACCACCAGGACTTGTGTTGCATCCCTAACATCCTCATCGTGTTCATATGTTTTGGACTCTTCACGTATCATTGGAGTTTTTGGGATGAAATCGGGAGTCTTTGGTATACCTGTAATTATGAAAATAATTTTCCACTGGATTATAAATTTTTATGTTTCATGAGTTATCTTGGCATACATCCAAATATGGAAAAGTATTTTACCATCACTTTACTCTGATTGTTATATTTATATCATTGGTATATTTAATTCACAATCACAATAACGTTATATTGGATTTACTTACTCATCAATACTCAAATATTGCCTATGGGAAGTTCAACATAACATTCATGAAATATAAACTTAAATAAGTAAGATTAATGCAACATTGAAATAGAAATCAAAATTGATATTTAAGTTAGTAAGTTTTAGAGTTTGAGTGAGTTATCAATATGAACAGTATTAAGATTAGTAAAATATTACTTTTATGTAAGGTGTCTCCAAAAGGAGCTGAGCTATAGTAGTGCTAGCATTATCAAAATTTTGTGAAGATTAATATTTCTCAAAACAGTGTACAAACATATGTATATATAACAATTAGATAATAAGCATATCAAGCACTGGTTAGTATAAAGGTCTAAACATATGAGAACTCACATAAGACTATGATGAGTTTCATTGGTTTATGATTTAAAGGGGTCTATTACTTTCTTCATTTTTCAAATTTTGCTGCTTCGCGTTACTCATTTTATTAGTCCATTAACTAGAACAGCTAGTCCAAAAACAACACGGTTATCTTAATAAATTCAATATTGCTAGTTTAAATAACATGCTTAAATCAAGGCCTTATATTATTTCACTTGCCTTGTTTTTTCATAATTGAGATATTTCACTTGATTTCTTCTCTTTATAATGCGGGTAATTACGACACATGTAGCTGGTTACTAATCTCTTCTGCTCCACATGGTTGTTCTTGTCTGATCCGACTGAATTAAACAATAACAGGCCTGTTTGGGAGCAAAACACGTGCTGAATACAAATAGGATTTCTATTTGTATTCTAATTTAGGTTTGAGTAAGGTATTAAAAAAGCAGTTTGTGGCAGATTTTAAAATATTATAACAATAGATTAAGATTTTATGAAGTTCTGTAGGGACTTATGACAACCTGAATGGCTTGATGGACTTAAAGGAGGTGCCTCACTCTAACAATAACAGGCTGACTTAATATTTCTCTAAGATGGAACTTTAAATTGGAATTGGAATTGGAATAATTGGGACAAGTTTACAAGAAACAACACAGAAGATATGAGAAATCAGAAACATTTTACAACTTAGTGTGTTAATTGATTGGAAAAGGCTTTGGAATGACTTTGCTGGTAGTTTATGTGTAAGGGATATGTAGATTAATGTGCATGTAGATTCAGCTCCTTAATGACCCAAAAATGACATAAAAAATATGATGAATAATAGAATATTATGTACATGGTCTATTTAGTTTAAATAGAGTGCTTGGAGCTGACAAGAATCAAAGTCTTTATGTGTGAAAAAGCCCTTTGTATCATTATTGTTAAACCTTGATTGTGTTGACCTATTTGATGTTTTAGCAGTTTGCACAGCAGTTCTGTTGTTTGTAATTTATTTATTTGAAGAGAGTCAGATTTGAGTTAATCCGACATCCCTACAAACACGGACTTCAAACACACTGGTAATGATTCTTGTTATTATCAGTATTTTTACAGCAATTATTTGAGGAAAAACAATTTAAGCAACAATTTAAGTCATGATCTGATGACATTATTTGTGAATTGCGATTATTTACCTAACCCTTATGGTTTAATTACATAGTGCTTAAATTGCTGCAATTTTATCTGTTTTAAAGCAGCTTCTCATTTCCTATCCCATTTATCAGTGTTAAATTCTCAGAAGCACTCAACAAAATGTTAGCTAGCACACTAAATTTGAAGAAAAAACACCTGAAAGACTAGCGCAAGACAAAACACACAGAGGGGGTTGTGATTACCCATAAGTCATTGACTACACAAATATCAGGAAAATCAAGTCAGATTTGTCAAAGGAGGTTTGATCGATCTTGTTTTTTCAACCTCCTTTGTGACATTGCACCACATTGCACTATATAAGGAGTTTAGACATAGCTCTAGGTCACCAAAAGCGTCACATTTCATATTGATTTCGTCTGGTAACATACCTGTCTGCAATCTACTCTCACATTGTGGGGTTGGGGCATAGAACTCTGCTAATGTCATCGTAGTCTTTTCACGCTGAAGACCTTCTGGCAATGCTACATCAGATTCGGTGTCAGCAGTCAATTCGCTACATGTCTCCCACTACAAAATATTCGTCCTCAGACTTACTCACACATAAAATAAACACTTAATATTAAAAATGAATATTTTAAATACAATAAAATTCTTGGAAATTTGATGAGGGGAATAGCAATAGGGTTTGTAAGTGTTTGTCTCATCCTTTTGCTCCATAGATCAATTAGAAGGTGAGGTAATACTGTGCTTCATATTCCAAGGATAGGATGAGTAAAGTTATTAATTGTATTGACTTTCATATTTTATTACTCCATCGTGACATATTACAGAATTAATTAATAAATGTGATCTCCTTCCGTGCCCATAAATATCATACTGTCTACCATGGTACCCTTATGCCCTTTAAGCTTTCATTTACTTGTCCGATTCACTATGTTATGTTTGCATAAGTGACTTAACTTTTCAAACAAATGGTACCTAATAAGTAATGAAGTATTGTCTAAAAATCCCTGTGAAAGTAAAAAGGTCGCTATAGTTGATTAAATTGGACTTTTTACTCTCATTAATTGTAAAAAAACATATTCGTGTAATTATCTGCATAACTGTTATACAAACATGACACGGAAGTGTCCAGTGAATCAATCCGGTAAATGGGATACATTAATTAAAACAAGGGAAGGCCTCAATGAGACGGAAAGGTAAATCAGATACGTTAACATATCAATTACTGAAACATACAACCTTCACTCTACACCTGTAGAAAATACCAATAGTTTGTTTTTTATATAAATTAATAAGGAGATTGATGTATCAAGCCATCAAAAAGGTTAATCTCTTTCAACTAGCGCACACTTCAAGCTAACCTCTTGACCACTTTCTAAAAACAGTTCAAAAATGACATGTGGTCACTCACACTTTTAAAGCTTTTCACTTTTCATCAATATAAAAAGTTATTAATTTTATGTCGCTGCAAGTGAAATGGAGTGTCACGTTGCTGGCCTTTATAGAGGTTCTATAGATAGAGGTCAGACCCGTTATCATCCCGGGTCAAACTACTGTTAAAACCCTCAGATTTCAATTTCCCCTGACAGACTATGGGTCAATAAACATAAAAAGGTAGTTCAAGCAATTCAGATTGAGTGTCAAGTGTTTTGAATGAAAGTGAATTCACAAGTCTGATTTATCACAGAATAACATTTAATGCTGCATAAAATACTGTATTGAATTCAATGTACATTTATTCCACCTGTTGGGAGATGGGGATGGCGAATAAGTGTGGGAACGTACTCTGAAACCCCATCATATAGCCATACAGCCCTCTTACTACTACAGATAATTTTACCGTTTCATACCAATCTTACTGATCTCAAATGCAATGGTATTCTATGGGAGGTTGATCTCTATTATATATACAAATATTAGCTATATATAAGTGCTATGTGGTGTCTCTATTGAATATAGTTCTTTCAAATTTAAAGAGTGAACAGTACATAGACAAGCCTTTGTAGAGTTTAAACAAATCATAGCTTTACACTGTCACTTTCAATGCTGTAACACCCAACACCTGTCCAATCGCATGTAATGTGACATTTGGCAGTTATATATGAAACTGATTCATGATGATACTCAAATGAAACCTCATTCTATTAATTCTGATTAATGCATTGTGTATATCAACTGTTATCCCACAATAAGTACTTAGGGGAAGCCTCTCGGTCTGTTTAATTAATGTTTCCGTGGCAACTTGTATTTTCGGAGTTATGTATGCTTATATAGGCAGGTTTTGGGAATTAACTAGATCATGATATAATATGATATAATATAATATACGTAATGTAATATAATATAACATAATATAATAAGAATATCTTTATTGATAACATAATATAACATTACATAACATAACATAATTTTAAGCTTAAAAAATACTGTGTATTATAATGGGACAGTATATAACGATACCAAACAAACAAATAAACAGACCTACCTGATCAGGGGAGGTACTTTTTTGATCAGATGTCAATATTCTCCTATCACTGCTCAGCTCAGGGGGTACTGGTTGAATTGTCTCATCCTGATCACTATCAGAGTCTGTGTTGAGTTTCTCCCAAACTAAATCAAAACATTGCAATATATACCTTTTAAATCCAATGACTCAATTCATATCATTCCAGTTAAATTGACAGTTTTATATACTGTATATTAAAAACACAAACTTTTCTTGGACCCATTTAAAGGATGCATATTAATTTGTTGATCAACAAAGCAAGCTACAAAAGCAGTAACATAAAACACATGAGCATGTATACCAGGGCATCTTCCAATCACTGAGGCAAGTGACCACTACAACCACATTTTAAAAAGAAAGTTTGAACCAACTTAAAAAAACATTTGCACCCACTAATAAAACTTATTTGCGCCCACTTTATAAATCAGAAGAAAAAAAATTTTTACCAACTTTTGCCAAAAACACAATATAAAGCTTATAAGAAAGACTCTTTATAGCTCAATCGAGAAAAATCTATGGAATAAATTTCCATGTAAATCAGATGAGAAAATTCTGAATTCCAACTTTGTCATTTTTACTCTTTATGAAGTTATTAAAGCCACCCTTTAATTAGTATGAGGAAGATATGTGGACAATAAGAGAGGTCCCTAGATCAACCTAATAGAATGAAATGACACATCAGATAAAGCCCTCAGAGAACAGTCTACTCATAATCATCATCATTAAATTAGTTTTATCACCCCATATTTATACCCCAAAAATATCTCACTGGCCCTTAGAACCTTCAAGAGAAATGATGTTTTACGAGGGATCACGATTGTTAGAAACAATTGAAAGGGAACACAAATTCTGGTTATTGACTCTAAATTGTTTGCTGTTAAACAATGAGTCTTAAAAAACTGGCGGTTGTTCAGGTGATAAAAATTGTTTTTTTCTCAAGGAGTATATATTTGCCAAGAAGAATATGACAATATGTCTCTATATACCACCTGCTGGTCTCAAGCAGGCGAGAGTGAAAGTTTAGGGACGTCAATTGGACCCATCTAACACCCTCTGCCCTCGGGCAGATATAAATGCTATTATCACCCTTCAAGAGAACTCAGACAACCGTAATTTACCCTGACAGTTAATGATTGGCAACCGATATTGTCTCTATTTTATCACAAATCACTCCAAGTCACGGTATTCTAGTGCAACATGCAACACTTTGAAATATAATTGAGTTAAATTATTTTTGTGATATTAATTTTATTTCATTAAACTCATTTTGAGCACTTACGCTCTTTGATAATGACACTTTATCTGATATTAAAAGTCAAGGTTTTTGATGTTGTTTCAAAAATGCATGATAAAATCATTTAGTTGCTTTAACCACAGACCGTGATATAAGCAATCATTCTTGGTTCATATTCACTTATTAAATCTATTTGTAGTTCCAATAATTAATTTGGAATAGAAAAGTCGACACAATGAATGTCATAAAATGAAGATATATAATTTCATCAGAAAGGCTATGATTGAAGAAGAAAGACCATGATTTCTGATGACCAGAGCTGTCAATTTACACCCTATTTAGCTGCTCATTCCAATAAAATAATTCTTATAAAGTACATAGGGGTAATACATAAGGGTTATGTACTGGGAGGTTTTGGATATGGGGTTTATCCAGAGGGAGATATGCATATCTACCTGAGGGACCGAGGGTAGATGTGCATATCTCACGAGGGATGAACCCAATATCCAAACCGACCGTACATAACTGCTTTATCCTATACCAAGTAGAGTTTTCTAATTTTCTTTCAATTTTTTTTCTATTTTTTCTGATTTTTTTTATTTCTATTTTTTTCTTTTTTTGAATTTTTATTCTTTTTTTCAATTTTTTCACTTTTTTCAATTTTTCTTATTTTTTTCAAATTTTTTTTCGAAGCGGGAAGATATGCCCTGGAGCAGGAGATATGGCGGGAGATATGAAGGTTCAGGATATGGAAATTTCAAAGTCAGGAAACGGGATATATCTTACCAACTTATCTCCCTAAAACTCTACTTGGCATAGGATAAAGCTTGTTATACAAACACTTGGTGGTGAAATAACTTTTTCAAGGTAAATCCATTATATAAAATTTGTTATTCTAGCAATGTCTAGGTACCATCCAGAACAACTGCAAATTGTGAAAACTACACAGTTCACTTAGATATAGATATACCATTGTTTGTCTTCAAGAACACAAAAGAAATGTACTTAAAAGGATTAGCTATATCCATGGCTTTAATGGCTGAGAAAAGGACTGTTGCATCCTACATGTAATAGTCTTTATGTGAATTTATGTAAATAAAACAAATGTTATTCAAATTAAATTAACAAAACTTCAAAGGCTAACCCGGTTTTCCTGTAATGGCTGCTGCATGCCACGCCCCACATGACACATGTGATACAAGATGGCTGCCAAGATTGACAAGGACAGGAGAGAAATATTTCTCGGATGTTGGCCTTGCTGCATTGATTGTGTGGCTGTTCTTACCCCACATGTACAGATGACCAGCTTCTATTTTATGAAAATAAAGTAATAATGAAGAATCAAAATGCTTAACTGTGTTATGATGAATCGCAATGCATGGCTGAATCATTATGAATCTCAATGCATGGCTGAATCATTATGAATCTCAATGTATGGCTGAATCATTATGAATCCCAATGCATGGCTGGATCATTATGACTCTCAATGCATGGCTGAATCATTATGAATCTCAATGCATGGCTAAATCATTATGAATCTCAATGTATGGCTGAATCATTATGAATCTCAATGCATGGCTGGATCATTATGACTCTCAATGCATGGCTGAATCATTATGAATCTCAATGCATGGCTGAATCATTATGAATCTCAATGCATGGCTGAATCACTATGAATCTCAATGCATGGCTGAATCATTATGAATCTAAATGCATGGCTGAATCATGATGAATCTCAAAAGGAATATCACAGTATTATATCGGTTGAGTTATTACTGCAGAATGTCTTGCTACAAGAATCTAAGTAGCTGTTTATGTCTTACCTGTGACAGCAGCACTGTACATGTCACCACAGGCGATATGTGTAACACAATGGCGTAACTCTTGGCAACTTATCATCCTGGGTCGCATGAGAAACTTCACCCTGTGACCTTGACCCAGTTGACCTTCTACTCCTGACCCCCAGGTGTACACATTGCCATTACCTGCAAACACATGGAAAACAATAGTACAGCAATACATATTAAAACGTATAACATGTATGTATTTTTGCAGACTTCTCAATTTAATTGACAGGTCCTTAATATTCTTCTTTTCTTACACATCGATCCCTAAACAAGACAAATATGTCTGGAAGATGAAAAAACATATAATTGAGAAACATACAAAATGACAGGTCCTATAATATTCTTTTAACAAATTGATTGATCCCAGAAATATAACAGAAATGTCTGAAACATGACAAAAAGAACTGTTAAATACAGAAAACATAATAATTATCCAGCAAAATTACAATTCTATATTCAGTCGCAGTCAATTTTTCCTACAAATTGACTGATCCCCCAAGTAAGCCGGAAAAGCCTGCAAGATGAAAAATACATATGTAATGAATGGAGTTAATCTTAAAGGCTGATCAGTGTCAATATGTCAACAACTTTAAGGACCTCATGGAGCCTCTTGGATCATACTGGATCCACACTCAACACAAATAAGTAAAATCCCTATGATCCTTTAATGATTTCTCATAGGGATTCCATGATTGTGATGCGTATGAAAGCGAGGATATATTTCATTGTGAACATGACATGTTTCATAACCCCTAGGATTAACTTAAGTTTTTATGAATGTTAAGTAATATACTATACTACTACCTAAGGCGGTTTAGTATACCATGAAGTATAGATACACAGAAAATAATGTGTTTCAAATGGATAATTTATTTTTTAACATGGATATCAATGGGATCCTTTATGGTAACTTTATGACTTAATATCACTTGAAAATATTAATTGAATTATGACAATCATATAAAAAGGCAGCACTTTTGTTAATAGATTGTCCCAATAAAAGTGACAAGGGATCTTTTGTCACTATAATGCTATACCTATTATGTAATTAACTAGCGTTATACCTAACAATAGGATACCCCCACATCTATGTACATTATACTCCCTGCTCTCTCATCGTGGATTAATAATTTATAGAATAATTGACGAGGGTGAGATGGGTTTGTAATTGTGTTTGAAGAATGGAATGAGCTTCTAAAGTTCATATCTGGTTAAGTGAATAGTTTTGTGTCAATATTAGAATGAACCGTGAGTCAAGTGGTTTGATCTGCTATCCTGTATAAAGTATCAATATAAAAGAGAACTAAATGTCATCTATAAGTGTTTGTTTGATGGAATAATGTGACATCATTGGTCTGATTATCTGGATTTGACCTCGAGATATGACATGCGTATGTTTATTTATCAAAATACTGATTAATCCTTTAATTTCAGAGATAAAAAATGTATGAAAAAAATATTTTTTTACAAATGTGTTAATTGAAAACAAGAACATAAAACTATCCATCCAATAAGTCGTAAAATAGAGATGGGAAAGACCTTTCTCGAGACAGTACCCATAATAAAGGTGCTAAATCATAAAACATCAAGAATATGTGGGGCCAGTCGATTCTTTTAGTCTTAAAATAGCAATTAAAAATGCTTCTTCAGCTGTTTCCTAAGTTTCTTGCCTCAATTATAACAAACAAAAGACAATAAAATTAAAATCAAATGTCCATTAACTTTTACTTTCGTGAGAAAATTGCCAATAAAGTCCAATGACCGTTAAGATTTCTGAGAGTTCTAAAATGTAATTTTAACACATGTTAAGTTTCTTTTCGTTGATGGACTTTATACACTATTAAAATCAAAGATTTCTGTTTGGTTCACTGATTAAGGATAACACCATTGAACTAAGAAAATTAGTAAATGCGTGTTTTCTTACTTTTTTTTAATCAGAGAGAATGGAAGCATATCTGTAACCAATTTTTTCTGGATGGAGAGCGTAAAAGTAAAAAGTTTGACAAATATGATTGATTTTCTCAGACATGGATAAGTTTAGACAATAATTTGCTCCAAAAAATATATATGCATTTTTTAAAATTGTTTTGGTTGATCTGACATCCTCAATACAACATCACTTTTACGCCATCACAAAGTCCATTGAAATGAGTAATTACTGAAACAATTAGTGTCTGTTTCATTATAACATCATCTTAACAAATACTTCAAAGAAGTCTCTCGAATTATAACCGATTACTTCCTCTTAAGATCAGCTTCCAAATTGTCACAAAGGTTAATTAAGGTCATTGACCTTCCAATCAAGGTCACTGACCCAGCCAAACTCTTGTTATCAAACATTAGCAATGAGGAAATCATCTCAAAAGGTTAGATAAGGTCAACCGAATCAGTGACAAAAGCTATTGTTTTACTATAATTGGTTAATAATTCTGTTGGCGACTTGCGGATAATGAGCAATTGATGGCTCTCTGAATCATGGTAGATAATGAAGCTGCCTTCTGCAATTATGAATATGAATCTTTGACTTCATAGATCATCAAACCATGCAAGGAGACATAAAGCTGGCACTCGTAAAGGAGTGGCCAATACATAATCCAACTGGACCTAAACTTTTTCAGTTTTGGAGTCTCGTGGGTGCATACCACGATTTTAGATTTACTTGAAAAATATGTTGGAAAATGGAAGTATGGTCTTTTGGAGTCTAGTGGATGCATTATAAGATTTTAGATTTAGTAGAAAAATGGAATTACAGACATATTTTCATGCTACTTTGAACATTGTGGCACTTGATCAACTGAAAAAGTTGCGGGATCAACAAAAAAAGTATGTTAACTGGACATTGTCGTAGAGTTTTTAATGCCTATCAATCAGTCAAATTGCTTCAAGAAATAGTTTTTCCCAAGATGTGATGGTTCAACAAAATGTTTTTTTCATATGAAATGGATAATCTCAAAAAAGCAAATGTCCATTATTTAGAAAGAGGCAGTAATCTAACACATCATGGATCTATTCTAGTATTTATGCTCCAAATGGTTGGTAATTGGTTTGAAGTTGAAATGGGCATGACTCCCTGACTCAATTTTTCAACCCAATAGTATGGCTGTTCACCTTCAAATATGCTTACTTCAGAAACACAATAAAGTACAGATTTTAAGAATCCCATTACACCAACTCTTCTAAAAGGAGCAATGTAATATTATATTTCGGTGAAATCCAAAGGTGAATGAAAGAACACATTAAACTGCCAGTAATAAATGTAAAATATATTGTTAATGTAAAATATTGGCCCCTGGCGCCAGTCTTAGACTCAGGCATACTACATGACAAAACTTGTAAAAAATTGATAGTGCTATTGTAAGCCTCAGTCTAAACGTTAAACAAAGTCACTCTGACCTCAGAACTATATAGATCAAAGTTCTAAGCCTTTATAATATGAATAATATACATGGGTTGCTATTTGATTTATAATAGGTCGCAATGTACTCTTCACAGTTTAAACTTTGCTTTTTAAAGTCTTAGGTTTACAAGATAGGTGAAGGAGGTGAAAAGCAATGTGTATCAAGTAACATCACAATGACATTAGGATGGGGCCTTGCTTAAGAAACCTCTATTAATTTCAGTATAAAAGGATACATGACTCAGCCTGTATAAAAACTGCCATTTTTGAGATGAATCTTCAAAAAAAAACTCATATCTCTAAATATTAATAGACCATTCGGTAGAATAATGGCCAGGAACACCAATCTCTGATCAAACCTTCGCCAAAATATAACATTTTGTAGTTGACGACTATTTGTCATAATCGTCAGGTAGATTCAGTCTTAGAAAGCCTATTGTAAAGTTAAACGATGAAGCACATGTACAGTATATAAGGATGTACTTTACCACATGCAAACGCAATCATAACCCTAGCCAAAATAAATATTAATCCAAAGAAAAATACCTCTATGAATCCAGGGAAGCCAAATGTTGAATAAAAAAGGTAATAATTGTTTTATTGAATCAATAAATCCTTTGGTGTCACGTCCTTTACTAAGTCGTCATTAAACTCTTATTTGCGGATACAATACCTGGTATTTGGTGAGACTTTCATCAAATACTCAAAGGCCAACCCCGTGTAAATGATTCCCCGGGTAGATGTCCTTTTATGTCAAACAGTATGAAAAACCAAGAAACGGACTTGGAATAACGTAAATCTATATATTGAATGTGAGCATATAAAAGGTGGAATTTGAACTGTTTGTATTTTGAATACAAAATTAATGAAATAGTAGTTATCAACGTGGAATGGTTTGAAGGGGTTAGTATGTTGACACAGAATGTATTTTTAAGAACACAGTTGTTTGAAGAGCATCTCAGATCAGAACCTTTACAATTGAACCAACCAAACAGAGCAGAAGGTCAACTTTAAAAAACTTTACTAATCAACGCTAGATTTCCTGAACAGAAAATATTTGTCTCGAAACAAAGACTGATTATAAAAAGGCAGAAATGTGGAATTTGCGTCAATTGTCCTCAATGGAAGCACTAATTGTTATGCACCTCATTGAAAAAAGAACACCGTTACTAAAACAACATTAATTTTTTCTGTTCAAGTGCCTGGGACTATTTTTAGTGTGGAGTGATATTTATACCTCGGTGATAAGGAATATTGTCAAACCGCTTATGTTAGATCATGAGGTCATAGTTTGATATAGCGTGATCTCAGGTCACAGTGACCTATGTTTCTTAAGTATGCCCCCTCTTAATTTAAAATCACATGTCAAATATATATACAACCTTTCAACATACAAGTTTAAACAATCTATTGAGTGATAAAAAACACACACATTAGAGTTAAACTAATAATTGGACTTCAATGCAGTAATGCCAACCTAACTACATGTTTAAGTGAAATTTCAAAAAACTTTCCGTGTTACGAATGAATGTGTCAATGACAGGTCATGGTCTGGAAATATCATGTAAAAATAATATTAAAATCTTAGTTTGAAGTAAAGAGAAGGTGGCTAATAAAGGGAGATCCAGCTGAGAAAGAAGTTTCTCCTTAGGGAGATAATGGGAGATATTTTGCTGTGGTTCATTCAATAGGGGTATCACACATCAAAAAATAATCAAATAACACACAAAGAAATAATAACAAAAAGAACAACTAAAAATTTACATTCTGAGTGATTTAAGTGGCGACAGCTCTAGACATCCCTTGTTTAAAGTATTGCATAATTTTGTCATTTATATTCCCAAAGAAATTTTCAATAAGCATGATATATTAATTCAACTTGTTTCAAATTAATATTTTAATCCCGATTTGCTCGTCTCCAAATGTCGTTCCTTTTCTAACTTGACAATAACAGGATCATTAAATGGGATGATTACGAGAGCAACGGATGATAATGAATAAACTCAGGACCCGCATATGTGAGAGTGAGGCTGACACGCCGCATTTTAATCAGTTACGATTTTTTACCTCCTTGGTCTAACTGCGGTAGACGATCTCCAGAGACTAACAACAAAAACCTCATTGTTAAAAAAATGCAATTATTCATTTAGAGAAGCCACATGGGAGGCTTCAGGGGCTAATCTTGTGGTGAGGTGGGGCTATAGCCATATGCCCTAATGTTAAAAGCCAAACTACACCAAGGGTGAAATTAATGCACTTTTGTGGCAGCTTTATAAAGCTACTTGGTTATATTTGGAGTAAAATACGCATTCCCTTTTAAAGTTGCAACCATATTCTTGATATGTTTCTTTTAATTTAGTACCAATTTAAAAATGTTTTTGGAAAAAATAAATAAAATAAAATATATTATACACACATACAACTTGTATTCTAGGCTATTTATTTATATAAGAATTAAGTTACAATACTGGTTTGTTTATTTTCATATTAAAGGGGCATGTGGGTTTCAAAGTCAAGGTTGACCACACTGGCCCAAGTCTAACACCACAATAACCAAATACAACCAATGATACGTACCATAACAACAATCTAATTGTAGCATTTAACCACTACAACCATACAACCATACAAAGCATCAGGTGTACAATAACAATTGAGTTGTACCATGTACATTGATATGACACAATAATACTTATGTTTTAAGCTACTTAATGTTGTTCATTATTGTATTAAAAGTTTGGAAGTTATTTACTTTCCTGTTCACTCAGTAGATAAAACTTTGGATGAAAAATTGTGGCTTGCTCAATCGACTTTTTTGGTATATAATGCCTGGGGGTATCATTAACATGCTTATTTTATTTGTAATACCTCATCAAGAAGCAATGTATGTATATATATGAAATTATATGCTTTTGAGCAATATCATTTTTCATTTTATCAATAACTTGATATCAATGTCAGCATCAGTGAGTGAAGCGAATGAGTACTTGTATCAGTGAGTGAAGCAAATGAGTGCTTGTATCAGTGAGTGAAGCAAATGAGTGCTTGTATCAGTGAGTGAAGCGAATGCATGCTTATATCAGTGAGTGAAGCGAATGCATGCTTGTATCAGTGAGTGAAGCGAATGCATGCTTATATCAGTGAGTGAAGCGAATGCATGCTTGTATCAGTGAGTGAAGCAAATGAGTGCTTATATCTGTGAGTGAACCAAACGAGTGCTTATAAGGATTGTAAAAGTTTACAAAAATAATGCTATCATACTGGACCAAACTTTTTTCAAGATCTTCTCTCAGAAGGGCTGGGAAAAGTAGCTGCTTGAAGCATGCCTACTTTCGGTATATCTGCATATGGCACTTTCTCCTTTAATACTATAATTTACTCTTTCATTCCAGATTCATTTAAAACAATTAGTCAAATTTAGAGACTTTATATCATTTTTACTCATTATTATTCTATGAAAAAATATTGACTCATTACTTAATTTATTAAAGTCCTAAATATAACTTCAAATTGAACTCAAATTACAAATGTCATCAAATATATGACCAACT
This sequence comes from Owenia fusiformis, assembly GCA_903813345.2. NCBI lineage: Eukaryota > Metazoa > Annelida > Polychaeta > Sabellida > Oweniidae > Owenia > Owenia fusiformis. The sequence goes on from CAIIXF020000010.1 coordinate 9,636,118, forward strand.
ATATATTTATGTGACCAATTTTTCAAAATAAGTCTGTAAAATAATAAAAACTGATAAAGGCATATATATATATATATCAACTGATGCTTCATCCAGCAGATTTAGAGTTTATTCAAACATAATTCTTGTACCTAATAATTAACAGACAGGTTGCTCTATTGTATCCTACCAGTTTCAACAATAACAAAGTTTTTATGCTCATTTTCACTCTCTCCAAGTTCACCCCATAAGGACAAGCACACATACACACAATCACATACTACGGGATCATAGCAGCTTTATTAATATGTTAACAACTTAACTCGTGACCTCTGACTCCATCTTGTTTTTTAACAGTGTTGCTTATTTGTATTTAGTCTATGAGATGGCTGTATTGCCCTCATTGGGTGAAAGGCCAGTGGCTCTGGGTTGAACCTGACCCTTCATTGACAGCAATACAAAACATCATTCAATGGCTTTCACCTCATTTTTTATACTCAAATCAGGAGAAATTGATTTATTGACTAAGGGGTCTACAGAGTGATCATGAATGACTTTTTTAATGTGCAGTTTTTGATGGGGAAAATTTAAGCTAAATATGGTGAGATGTAAAATCTAGAATTGCGTGTTAATATTTATGATTTTTATTTAAGGTCACGATAACCTGATGAGTTATGTTTAAAAATTGCCATTCACAATCGAACATTAATTTCTTCACTGTTTGACATCTGACACATAGGGTTATCTACATATGAAAAACTTGAACACTCTTGGGTATGTGACAAAAATATAAACACATTTTTTAAAGTATGATACTTCAAAACAACTACTTATTTGGATACTTTAAGAAATTGGCGTAACATCTAACGAACATAATTACACACACATAGACGGCCACAAAACAGGCTGATCCCAACATGGCAATATACAAAGACAGAATATCAGGCATATTTTCTATTCATTCCTTTATAATAAAAATTGTTAAATCCTCTATTGTGATCAATGCAATCCAATAAGAGGTTGCAATAGAATATCTTTCCATAGAGAGCCTGTTGAGAGGTGCTACAGTTTTACAACAGTGTTCTTTGAATCTATAACCAAGGCTTTCAATTCAACTTTTTCATAATCCATCATCTATAAATATTGGTCTCCCAGATTATACTAAGAAAAGGATCTAGGAACAGTTCTCATGATATGAGTCTGTATAATATGTTGAGTATAAATGTTGGCAATTTTTGGCAAATGTGGGGTTTTCTTATGGTACAAATGATTTATGGTATCAATGGTGGTGATTTATGGTACAGATGCTGGTCCCTTATTGTATCAGTGGTGGTGATCTATGGTACAGATGCTGGTCCCTTATTGTATCAATGGTGGTGATCTATGGTACAGATGCTGGTCCCTTATTGTATCAATGGTGGTGACTTATGGAATGGTACAAATGATGGTCCTTTAATGGATAAATAAAGGTGATTTATGGTACAAATGATGATCCCTTATTTTATCAATTGAGGTGATTAATGATAGAAATGATGGTCCGTTATTGTATCACTGGTAGTAATCTGCGGTACAAATGGTGGTCCCTTATTTTATCAATGGAGGTGATTTATGGTAAAAATGTGGTGGTCCCTCATTGTATTACTAGTGGTGATTTATGGTGCAAATGGTGGCCGCTTATTGTATCAATGGAGGATTTATGGTACAAATGATGGTCTCTTATTATATAATTGATGGTGACATGTGGTATTAATAGTGAATACAATAACAATATCAATGGCACAAATACAAGAATACAGCAATAGTACAAAACTAGTACTATAAATATATATCCCATACAGTACGAAAAGTCAACAATGAAGAAAAGGTCCCTAATACAATGGCAAGTATGAATGTTCTCCTTGATATATGCAAATGTAAGAACAAAAAATGAAAAGGTTAAGGTTCCAATAATCAAAGTTCCAATAATCAAAGATGTCAAAGCAGCCAACATTACTATGCTTATACAGTATAACCTGTCTTGGTAAACACTTCTCTCTAATGAACACCCGTCTCTACTGGACACTCTTCCTCCGCACATACTCTACTGACTTCTGAATAAATTACCCTCACTGTCACTGGCATGTAGCGATTATAGCGGTCCTGTCTTGGCTTATTGAATTGTTACGAAGTTACGTATGCGGTGCGGAAGTTAGAGAGCAAATGACCATCATTTCAATGTAATAGTTTATGCAGGAAAATTGAGATTAGGCCATTGGAGTATTTGTTTCATGCATTTGTAAAACGTTACCCACTCATAGGTCATACTTATCGTTAAACCAATAACTCAAATATATGCCCTTGTACACCGATCACCTGTTGAAATTAATACAGGCCGATTTCAACAAATGTAAACGGCGATATATTTAAAATCGTATTCAAGCATGACCACGTCCCAACTTCTTTTGTTTTCTTTACAACTAAGCTATGACTGCAGTCTATTCAGTGTTGCGTATCGAACCTTGTTTATTATAAAAATAGTGCAACAACAAGCAGAATTCACACATTTACCTTATACTTATTCTCAACTGAAGACATTGAATTTATCTCTTAGGTTTTACATTATAAATATCTTAACATGCATAATACGAAAATAGAGGCTTAGGCCCAACTTTGTATGAACTTTATGAGAATAATCTGATTTTAGAGAAATGAAAAGAAAAATGTCCACACACTACACAAAATATTTATGGTTCCCCGGGAATACGTATGTGCTGCTTGTATATTAGAATCGTATTCCAGTTACAGAAAGAAGTACATATCATGCTAAACTATATACAACAGTTATGCACTTGGAGGTTTTGGATACAGGGAATATCCCGAGGGATACATAATATGTCTTCCCTTGGTCCCTCGGGAAGAAATATTGTATATCTCTCGGGATATTCCCTGTATCCAAAACCTCCAATTGCATAACCCCTATATAATGGCCAAGGGATAATCCCAATATCCTGACTATAGGATAATATGTTTATCCCATACCAATCTTGATCATCTGGTTCACATTGTTAAATCGTGGAAATATTTTAGAATATTCATGTCCAGTTTTGTTTTCTTGGCCGTGGGCGGATTTTCATGTTCTCTCAAATAATCCCATATTTATTTTCTCGAATTTTTTATTGATAAAGTGGATGCTCTCTCCCTGTTTTAACTATCAAACAGACCCTGATTGTCTGTGTTTTCTCCATTGCCGTTTACAGTCATTCCGCGAACGTTACAAATTATGAACAAATATGCAAGCGGCGATTATGACGTAGCGGGCAGATATACTACATCTGCCCGCTTGGAGCGGGACGTAAAGCTTTATCCCATGGTTGCAAGGAGGATATAGATCGAATATCACATGATGATATATTTGATATGTGGATCAAGATATCATATTTTAGCAAACAATTTACGAACCATCGAATATCACTTTTAAACTATCGAATATCACATCTTAAATAGAGGATATCCTATGATTTATGAGTGATATGATTTTTATCCACGAATGGATATGATATCTGCACGAGTGAGCGTAGCGAGAGATTAAAATCATATCACGAGTAAATCATAGGATGTTCTTTATATTCCATAGTTAAAGTCATCATCAGAATCTTCGGGAATTAAGTGATCTAAAACGAATTTTCCAAACGATACGGCGATATTGACACTTAGCCTCGTTTTGAGTCTAAAGTAGCAAAAATCCATAAACCATGGCATACGGCGCCGCATGTCATGGCTAAAACACCGTATGCTATGGTTAAGTGAAAATTTGCCAAAAATATCATATTTTACCACTGATTTCAAAAATACCGTTTTTATTTTGACATGTTATCCTATGGATATCATGCTAACTATGGAATAATATAGGAATATCCTATGGCTCTGAAAAAATATCACTTATATCCATGAGTGGATATTGATATCTTCGCGAGTGAGCGCAGCGAATGAGTGAAGATACTGATATCCATGAGTGGATATAAGTGATATTTTTGAAAAACTATAGGATTTTCCGTTTCATCCCATTGGGAATTATTATCCAGCGAACATTGAATAGTCAGATAAATTGCAATGGAAATTCCATTTCGTCTGACATTTTGATTGCGATAATTCAACGAACGTCATATACGTGACGTAACAGAGTGGTTTGTATTTAATGCGAACGCCGTAAAAACAGGATCCCAAAAAATAAAAATATATAATAAATATATAATTCAATTCAATTCAATTCAATTTATTTCACATTTCTTATATAATATACACTATAAAAACAAGCCGCTAGACACCCTAGTGGGTATATGTTGCGGTCTAACAGAAATCATTTAAATGACATCTAGACTACATATAAAAGAAAACACTTATATTATGTTACATGTAGGTATATAAAAATGGTATTAACAATTAATCTAAGGATGTACAATGTAAAAATGTTACAAAAATCAGGTATCAGTATAAAATCAACAGTATAGTATGATATTGGTATTATACATTATCGATAGATGAGTAGTTTTTTATATGAAGATTTGAAAATATTTAGAGTGGAGCATTTTTTAATATCATGTGGTAGAGCATTCCAAAGATTAGGACCTAGATAGCGAAGGGAAAGTTTAGAGCATTTAGGGATATGAAAATAATGCAATTGTCTTGTGTAATGATGATGAATATTAATGTTGATATCAAACAAGTCTTGAAATAGATTTTTTGGAAGACTGGGGTGCTTATTAAAGATTTTGTACATGAACTGACCAGTACAATATCTGTTGACATCAAAAATATTTAATATGTTAAGATCTTCAAATAAGGGAGCGGAGTGAGAAAGTCTATCCTTATTTAAAGCTAGCCTTAAGAATTGTTTCTGCAGTTTATGTAGACGATCATAAAATGATTTAAATGTGTTACCCCAGATTATGTTGCAATAATTTAATTGAGAGTGTATCAATGAGTAGTAAATTGTTTTGAAACTGTCTATTTGAAGTAGATGTTTAATGTGATAAAGAGAACCAATGACGCGAGAAATCTTTGTTTCAATAGATTTATGTGCTCTTTAAATTTCAAGTTTTTATCAATAATAATTCCAAGAAAGTCAATTTTATCCCGGAAATTTATGTTCTCATTGCGTATTTTGAGATTCAGATTTGTTTGATTTTTTTGGGGTCCAAATAGAATAGCATTGGTTTTGCCAATATTAAGTGAAAGTTTGTTTGCTTTTATCCAGTCATCTATTGAATTCAAGTTTGCATTAGTTCATTTAAATCATAATCACTATCAAGAAGATTGGTGTCATCAGCAAACATAATAAATTTTAGATTAGGGTCAACAAAAGGCAGATCATTTATGTAAAGAATAAATAATAGTGGTCCAAGCACCGAGCCCTGCGGAACACCACAATTTAGAGATGATTGTTTAGATTCATAATTGTTAATGGTGACATATTGTTTGCGGTCTTTTAAATAACTTTCAAACCAGGACTTAGCTATTCCTCTGATGCCATAATATTCAAGTTTTTGTATCAAAATGTCATGATTAATAGTGTCAAAGGCCTTGGAAAAATCTAATGTTATGCCAATGCTCGTTTTCCCCAAATCAGTTGATTTTCGAATTTGTTCAATGAAATATAAAATGGCCATGTAGGTAGAGTTGAATTTCTGAAATCCAAATTGATAAGTAAAAATAATTTCAAAACGTTCTAAAAAACCAGTGAGTTTGGCGTGCATGAGCTTTTCTAACAATTTAGAAAATACCGATAAAACTGAAATTGGTCTATAGTTCGAAGGATTTGTAGTGACTCCTTTTTTAAATACAGGTGTTACTTTGGCCAATTTGAGGGCGTCTGGGAAAATACCAGATTTAAAAGATAAGTTAAATATATACAAGAGCGGATCAATTAAAAACTGTCTTACAGACTTAATAAGTGATGGTAGAATCCCATCAGGTCCAGGCGAGGAAGATTTTAGAAGACATATTTCTAATTCAAGCTCAATTTTTGAGGTCTTTTTGAGATAAATAGATGATTGAACTTTTTGAGCTCTTGCTAGGTATTCATAAACAATCGTTTTGCTGAATTAATAAAAAAAATTGAAAAAATCAAAACCATCGAATATCACTTTTGAAACCATCGAATATCAATTTGAAACCATCGAATATCACCTTTCAAAAAGTGATATTCGATGGTTTCAAAAGTGATATTCGATGATTTGGGAATTGTTTGCTAAAATATATCTTCATCCACGTATCAATTATATCTTCACGTGATATTCGATCTATATCCTTGTAACCATGGGATAAATAAGGGTTATGTACTGGGAGGTTTTGGATACGGGGTTTTTCCAGAGGGAGATATGCATATCTACCTGAGGGACCGTAGGGACAGAAAGTAGATGTGCATATCTCACGAGGGATGAACCCAATATCCAAACCGACCGTACATAACTGCTTTATCCTATACCAAGTAGAGTTTTCAGTAGTACAAGGTGTAAAAAATAAACAAATCATTCATATGCAAAGTCATTTTATTGCATTTCCACTTTTTGGAAGCGGGAAGATACGCCCCGAAGCGGGAAGATATGCACCGAAGCGGGAGATATGACGGGAGATGTGGAGGTTCTTGATATGGAAACCTCAAAATCAGGATACGGGATATATCTTACCAACTTATCTCCCTAAAACCCTACTTGGCATAGGATAAATCAAGATAATTTCTACTCGCATCTAGTCTATTCCACATGTTTGGGAAAAGTGTACAGGAAAATCTCCATGTTCAATTGATGTATGATCAACCCTCATAGGGGTCAATCCAGTTGTCCGAAACCCAGTTGTCCGAAACTCAATTCTCCGAAACCCAGTTGTCTGAAACCAAGTTCTCCGAAAATTAGGGGATCTTATCAAAAAATACAATTTCTTAAAACGAATCTTGTCGCAACCTCTGCGAATCACGACAGCATAACATTTGAATCACGTTGACATCATTGCAAAATTAGGCTAAATATGCTAAGTCAAGACGTTAATTAGCCCACGAAAGTTCATGGGTAACTTGAGAACTACAAAATACAACCAAATACTTTTCGAACGTACAATAGCAATATTTCTCACCCAACGTCTTCATAGTTTTAGGAACGTATTTTAAACGCATGATAGCCAAATATATCAAGATACTATATCTGCCTAAATGAAGTTATCTAGTGTTGACAAAGTTTTGAAATATATTTTATCCAGATCCATCAGAAATTAACTTAGCCAATACATTTGTTCATAAGAATTCTACCTCGTTCCCAATACGTCCTCAGACAGACAAGAAATTGAAGTCACACCCGTTTGTTTGCGTGGCATATTTATACGTATACGCACTTTCTCTGATTATTGTCAAACAAATACATTTCAGGAGAAGAACATAAAAAACAAATGCCTGAAACGAATGCCGAAACATAAATCCCAAGTGATTAAGTTTAGAATGTTTTATTCTTTTACGATTTGATAAGAGACTGAGACTAAGAAATTAAATGCGACGAAATATTTTGACAACGTAATTTGTATACTGTTTTATTCTTAAAGTTCTATGCGATACCTTATTTTATCTGTTTCAAAATGTTTCATTTTATTTTGCCTATATAAAAGAGATTGAAGAAGATAAGATAAACTGTTCCGTAATATATATTGTGTTTTAATAACCTTTTTTAGAATCACAATGTAAAATAAATCTCCCGTTCCTGCCATTCTGGTAACGCCATACAATGGATGCAATTCAAAGTGAGAGAGAGAGATCTATGAATATCAGAATGCGTCCATGCCATTAATTTGGCCAAATACATGGCATGAAACTGACGTAAGCTTAAGTAAGCTACGCCCCCCCCCCCTTTCTCTGGTAAATTATGACTTTATTTTTCGGAGTAATGGGTTTCGGACAACTGGGTTTCGGGGAATTGGGTTTCGGACAACTGGGTTTCGGACAACTGGGTTTCGGACAACTGGGGTGTCAATATATACGAATCGAATGTATTCTCGTGTGCATTACAATATCCCCATTGAAACATTTTTGGCCTGCAATGGACGTATAATGAATTAGAATATGAGGCCGTGTTATCATTCTAGTGTAAAGTCATGGTATTTACTGTAGTATTGGGTTGCAAGTTAATATCAGATTCAATGCAAATTAATCATCTAATATCAGATGCGCGATCAGTCCAATAATCTAATTTCAGGTCATCAGTTCGATATCTAGCACTTGTTCTAACGACACGGTATTACTAGACTATCATATTATAAATACACACACATATAAAACAATCAAACTGGTACACGATATAAGCACGACTGCTCTTTCAATTGAGTATAAATGTTGATAAACTTACCCGGAAGCCAAGACATACACGTTTAGACGATGCTATTTTCAGTTCAGTGTAAGAGTAAATGCCCGGATATCGAGGCTTTTTCGTGTAAAGTTTTAACCAAGCATCTAAAATCGGGTTATATTGCGTGTAGAATTTATCGATATCAGGGCCGCTACATGCCAGTGACTGTAGTGAACACCTATAAACATTGATTGGTTTTTCTTGGCAAAAAATGTTCAATATACACAAAACCAATACTACGCTTGTACAGTAAAACCTGTATTAGTGAACACCTCTCTCTAGTGAACACCTGTCTCTACTGGACACTCTTCCTCCGCACATACTCTACAGACTTCTGTATAAATAACCCTCTCTGAAGTGAACACCTACCAACATTGAATGTTTTTTCTTGGTAAAAAATGTTCAATAAGCACAACCTGTATCATGATTTCACTAGAAAAACAGCAACTCCACGGAGTTGCAAATCCCACCAAACAAAACATATTATGCTTATTATAGCTAGTGTAAATGTTGAAATGTTTGTGCACTTTGTGATAGAAGCATGAAATTTGGCACAAAGTTAGTTTATACCATTGTGAACTAGGCATCATCATATAAAATTTGAACCAAATCCGTTCACTGGTATATGAGTTATCAAAGATTACGTTTTTTACGCATATGGGCCGCCATCTTTAAATTCAGCCGCCATCTTGAAAATTATTTCTTGAACAGAGCTACAGTGTCCCTAGGCATAATCATATAAAATTTCAACCAAATCTGTTCACTGGTATTTGAGTTATCAAAGATTATGTTTTTTACGAAAAATTGCCGCCATTTTAAAATTAAGCGGCCATCTTGAAAATGTTTTGTCGAACATAGCTACTGTGTCCCTAAGCATCATCATGTAAAATTTGAACCAAATCCGTTCACTGGTATTTGAGTTATCAAAGATTACATAATTCTACGAAAAATGACCGCCATTTTGAAATTAAGTGGCCATCTTGAAAATCTCTTTTTGTGCGAAACTCCTTTGTCCCTAGGCATCAGCATATAAAATTAGAATCAAATCCGTTCACTGGTATATGAGTTATCAAAGATTACGTTTTTTACGAATATGGGCCGCTATCTTGAAATTCAGCCGCCATCTTGAAAATTATTTCTTGAACAGAGCTACTGTGTCCCTAGGCATAATCATATAAAATTTCAACCAAATCTGTTCACTGGTATTTGAGTTATCAAAGATTACGTTTTTTACGAAAAATTGCCGCCATTTCGAAATTAAGGGGCCATCTTGAAAATGTTTTGTCAAACATAGCAACCAAATCCGTCAACTTGTATTTGAGTTATCCACGATTACATTTTTTATGAAAAATGGCGGCCATTTTGAATTGAGCGGCCATATTGAAAATTCCTTCTCGAGCAGAGGTCCTACACTCATAAGGCATAAGCCTATAAAATTTGAACCAAATCCGTCAACCGGTATTGGAGTTATCGCCCAGGCACATGGACGAACGAACGGACGGATGGACGGATGGACGGACGGATGGCTTCTCTATATCCCCCGACCCCTCGAACTTTGTTCGGTGGGATAAAAATCGTTTCACAACACATTCAATCTGTTAGCCTTCCTTGATTTTAGAAGTTTATATAAGGCCATGGAACTATGGCTTATATGACATCTATGACATGGTGAGAAATGAAGTAACAGACCTCTAGCCTTCTGACCGGACCCCTGCCCCCTGACAGACTGGGTCAGTTAGGCTCATAGTATTACTACATTTAAGCATATATGTGTAAATAATGAGAATAAAGGATAATTTCTTTTTATTTATTCAACTGATGGGATTATGATTATCTTATGCAGATACAGATAAATATCACATTTTATAATTTTTTCTGGTAAAAAAATAAATTATTTCACCAAATTATGTGAAGCTTCCACAAATCAAAAAGGTAAGATGAGTTTCAAGAATCATTCATAAAGTACCAACATTAGTTTTTTGATAAAATATAAATGAGTACATATAATATAGACATGAATAATCTAAAGTTTAAATGTCTGATATGAATGAATTACATCACTTATAAATAAACAAAGTTGATTAATAGTTTTTATCAATGAGACTAATCCAATGGTTATTCTCATGAACTTGATTCATATAAATATTCTATAAAATCTAAATCTAAATGATAGAGTTAAATTCAAACCATTCACCAATAAGGCTTTTCAGGATAATTGCCAGTTCTATAGAATTAAAAAAATGGTATGTAAGAAGATTGGAAAAATTACTTGTGCCAGGAAAGGAAAGTGCCAGGAAAGGACCAAAAATTGTTATAGAACACAGCAAAAAAAGAAAACATCTAAGAGAACACCAGTCAGCTGGGAACCACCAATAAACATATAATTAATTTAACAGGGTCTATCCCACTTGTATATATGATTCAATACAGTTTACCAACAGCTTTCAGGCCAGGTTAGTGTAGAATAGGATACACAAGGGTGACCAGCCATGAAATAAGATAATCACAAGTAGTTTTTATTGTAGTACCTCTGTATATTGTCTAGTCTCCAAAAAATTATAGACTAATGGTCCCTGATTAATTAGGGTTAATTAGACAGGCTTTTTTATCAATATGGAAAACTATTCACTCAGGGACCATGTCTACTGTTTCTACACTACGAAATCACACTACCCTATTATTTTCTGGAAGTATTAACCACAAATGATAAAAAACTTGAAATTGCAAAATATCATAACATTCATTTGTTGCGTTTGATTATGACGTGAATGTTTTAAAAAATTAAATCTCATTCGGTATCCAGAATTGAAAAAAATGTTTTTGTGCTTTGAGATGGGTCCTGGAGGTTATGCTATAGAGTGTCTGCTGTGCTCGCCCCTCAGAGCAGTGACAGAAGGTGGGGTCAGAGGCCAGGAGAGGGTGCATTAATTACCCCCTCTCCCCTGCTTCTAGCTCCCAAAACAGACAAGACTCCACCCAGAATTCACGATTAATCATACTTTTCGTAATTTCCATGAAATATTAAAACATGTTTAAAATTTTCTTTCTCGAGTTGTTAAAAATGTTAATTAATTTGTGCAATTTGTGCAGGAAAAAATTGAAAAATTGTAATAATTTTCTAAGGGTCTTAATATCTGTCTTGTCATTGTATATTGTAGCATTTGTTCATCTATTTGAACTACCAGTAGCTTACAGAGCACAAAATGCATTCGGCCGATTTTTTCTTTTCAATTATCATGCTTTAACAGTTAGAGAAAATGAGCACTCAAATTAAATCAAACGGCAGAAATTAATTGTGAATTATGAGTCAGGCGAAGACAGAAAAGTAGAATCACTAAAATGCATTTCTACATTTCCCTGGTGGATACACACTATCACCATTCAATCATATTTTGTTATATTTCTTAAATCTAATTTTTGTTATAAAATTATCAAAACTTAGCTCAAATGGTTATGATAAAGAGTTCATGTAACAAAACGTTGAAAAGCTTAAATTATTTTTGTATCTAAATGTTCATATATTGTACATGTGTTCATATAGTGTTCATATACTGAAAATGTGTTCACATACCGAGTGTGTGTTCCCATACTCTACATGAACTCATATAGTGTTCATATAGTATACATGTGTTCACATACTGTACATGTACTCATATAGTGTTCAAATACTGAAAATGTGTTCACATACCGAGTGTGTGTTCATATACTGTACATTTACTCATAATGTGTTCACATACTGAGTGTGTATTCACATATTGTACATGCACTCATATAGTGTTCATATACTGAAAATGTGTTCACATACTGAGTGTGTGTTCCCATACTCTACATGAACTCATATAGTGTTCATATAGTATACATGTGTTCACATACTGTACATGTACTCATATAGTGTTCAAATACTGAAAATGTGTTCACATACCGAGTGTGTGTTCATATACTGTACATTTACTCATAATGTGTTCACATACTGAGTGTGTATTCACATATTGTACATGCACTCATATAGTGTTCATATACTGAAAATGTGTTCACATACTGAGTGTGTGTTCACATACTATACATGCACTCATAAAGTGTTCATGTACTGAAAATGTGTTCACATACTGAGTGTGTATTCACATACTGTACAAGTACTCATATCATGTTCAAATACTGAAAATGTGTTCACATACTGAGTGTGTGTTCATATACTGTACATGTGTTCATGTACTGTATAATATATCTGTGTAATGCTATATAAGATTTTTTCCATAAATCCTCTAAACTTCGCACTTTTTTCTGAAGAATTCAACACACTTATTGAACATTCCTTTTGTACATGTATATACATCGATTATGTCAAAAGTTGATATATAATTCTAGAATAATCCCTATCATTAAAGAAAATATAGATAATAAAGCGTGGCACTGTTTAAACAATGAGCAAGAAAGGTCCAGAAGGGGCCAGAAAGGCCCAAAGGGGCAATAAGTTGGCTAAAGGTGGGTGAGAGTGGGGGTCAGAGGGCACCACCTGCTCTGACCAACTAACAGGGGCATAATGCAGCCACGATCCAGCTAATTGGGGGCATGTGATTGTTCCCCGACCCCTGGGTCAACACATCCATGTGGCCCTCGACTGAGGGTAATAGGATGTTCTGGCCTCTGACCCTAGCATGATAATGTGGTTCTACTAGGGATCAAGGGTCACACCTGGCTGGCTCACCATTAAAACACACTTTCACTGTCACATTCCTCTTGGGAAGTGGAACGATTACTGCCTATTGTTATATTGGAATAATGAAGGAGATCTGTCACTAGGGAGTGGTAAGTTAGGGGGGTGGTGTGCTGATAGTGGTCAGGAAAATGGGGGCAAAGGTCCCAGCTGCCTGTTACAAGGACAATAGCTACCATCTCTCCCCCCTGCATGGACACTTATACTGGCACATAGCTACAATACAATGACATCATCATCGAAACTAATTCCATTAATCAGATTTAAAAATATGCTAATGAGTGTCAAAGGTCCTCTATTGAAGCAATGACATTTGCTGCCTTTGTCAGGAAGGGTGAAAGTTGGGACATCGGGGATATACGGAACATCTATTTTACAAGTTTTAACAAACAACATCTGTGCTAGAGTTTCATTGATATTTAGCCTTTGTCAAAGATCATGTCGTTTTTATAACATTTGATCTTATTTAAAGAATTCCTTGATCTGTGTTGAACATTGTGATTTCCGGGAGGAGTGCATGAACTATAGGGTCATGCTGAATTATAATGCATTTTCTAAATCACTTAATCTCTAATTTTAAAGAATAAACATTTACTGACGGGGTTAAATTCGACACCGATTTAATTGAAATGTTCATTTCTCTATAATAAAAAATTGTTAAATCCTTTATTGTGAGCAATGAGATTGAATAAAAGGTTGCAATAGGATATCTGATTTTCCAATGTAATTGTATAAATCTGCACTGAAAGTCACTGAGTTTGTACATACAGTATTTATCAATTTATTTATTTACAATCAAAAAATATTCATTAATTGTTCTAGTATATATTATTATATGAAAAGAAGCAGAATTATAATGAAAAACCTTTGGTCCATGAAAACCATAGGTGCATACAAAAATTAGCAATCTCGAGCCATCGATAGACACATAAACCCAACATTGTTACATACATACAAATCCAATATATCTTTTGACACATGTGAACGATAGATATGCACACATCCTGAACAAAATCTAAAACCCAGACAAACGCAACTCCCCACCCAAAAAATGAACAAAACATTAAAAACAGCTATTAATACAACAACAACAACATCAATATAACCCCTTGCCTTCAAAAAACAATCACTTTGATACTATCCATTCCATGAAAAAATGTCTCTGTGTACCTGCAGAGAAACCATCTGCAGTTTTATCTATTGTTATCCTTAGCTCTGGAAATGATAATGACTATGTGACCCTCAGAGACCTTAGGGGGACTTAATTTGAGGGGGCCTGCTCTAAGTATATGGGGTCCCCAAAGGTCGTACCCTAATTGAATTTTGACCAGGGGTCCACCATTATAGGTCAAAGTTCACCACCTGCCTTTAAAAAAGTCAGAGCAATAAAATCTTCCTGTAAACAGTCATCAATGCTCTCGTGTTAATGTCAACTTTATATCTTTTTTATGAAAATAACCCAGGTTTTATTGGGGTGTAAATTCAAATTGAAATACTCGGAATCTATTATCATGGAATCTGTGGGTTAGATCACTTGTCACTATGCACCGTTAGAGAATGCATTTTAGCAAATAAAGAACTGTTTTGTTTCTTTTATCATTACATTTATTTTATTGGACCATCTGCCCTATGTTGTTGTAAAACAAAATTCAAATACATCTATGACAGAAAACTAGGAATATATTGAAAAGTTTCTTCACGACAATACAAAGAGCATTAAATTAGACATTCAAGCTGAAAGGCCTATTGTTATGGGATGAAAAATCAGCGTCAAAAATCTCTAGAAAATACACATTGAAAATTATTCCCACGGATGTTGCTAAAAATAAGTAGAGGTATGTTAGCCTATGGGATCAGAGATCACGTGTGGCTGGAACCAACTTGGACCCTGGCTTGTGCCTCATTGTCCCGTTACAACACTGCCCCTATGGAGAACACCTCTCCAGCATCACATTATGAAATTTGTATCAATTTTACATCATTATAACGATAAAGCCAAGCCTGTTATAATTTTTTGATATTTTTATTAATATGACTTGAATTAATTCGTATGTTTGTTTGTTTGGTGTTTATTCCGAGAATTATTTTATTTGGACTATTGTGGGTAAACAATGGTTGTGGTTTGGACTAATGTGTGTCCATAATAGGTGAAGTTGAGGACACTGGGGTGAAATGATAAAATTTCCCAAACTTTCAATTGGTCTACATATTAGTTTTAAAAATTGATTACATGTGGCCAAACAAATTATATGTGACCCGTTCAAGCAATAATGAATAAATAATATGAATGTCATTGTAAAAATAAAAAATTAGAAAATGAATTAGAGCAAAATAAAAATCATAAATGATATCCATGATGAGTTTATATAATAGATAATTATAAAAACATTAATACTGGTATCTTCATCAATTCATCAGTGTAATTAATTAATTTATGAAATAAAAAAATAAACAGCAAAAAAACTTCATTCTCCAATTTGTTACATGAAGCAATTTAAAGTAGTTTAGATATTTAGTTTTTCATAGTTATGACTAATGTAATGATGTTATGATACAAAATGTCAATAAAAGTTATATATAAAACAAATTGACACAATAAACATTAATAAAAACAATATTTGTGGAGATGAAAAGTTCCAAAATGAGACAGTTTGTATTCTAGCCCCTCTACAATAAAACATATGGAAAGACACAAAAACTTGGCCATTATCACCAAAGAGTATAATGTTACACACGGAAAACCAGTGAAGCAGGAATATACTACTAGAATTCACAAAAGAGAGTAAAATACGCTCCCAAAGTTAATCAAGCCTACAATACATATTCAAGATGTTCAATAAAATGACAATAAATTTCGTTAAAGGTCCAGTATTAATTAGCTGAATTGGAATCAACTATCACATAACCACCTATTACAATGTCAGTTTTAGGTGTCCTATGAAAATTATTGTAGCCACATCTATTAGGCATCGGCTTACATGGGTCCTATTGATGTATGTTAAATATGTAGAAGAATGGGCTATTCCTTATGGAGAGGCCTTTAATTTATAGCCTTTTGATCATACACATTTAACATCACATTCTGGGAGCCTTTGTGTAAATAAAATGAAAAGTGAAATCAGACACTAAATATGCATGCTCCGAGAACCACATTATGATTCAATATGCAATTTTTAGGATATAAATAAATAATAAAAAGCATTATAGGCAGCATTTGAAAAACAAATATTCAGTACTTCACTTTTCTTCCAATAGAGAATATCTTGTTTGACATTGAAATTGATAAGAAAGATCTTGAAATTATACTGTATGTGTTTTTAATAAAATGAAGTGAATAAAAATAAAATACAATAATAATATAATAATATAAAAATCTCACATTTTGATGTTTTATTTATAAACTAGCTGCAGTTAAGCCAGCTATTATATATCATTTTGAACATTGGCATGAAAGAACAAAAAGAGATGTAACTGATGTTTTTTCCTGACTTATATTACATAATTGATGGTCTTTTCGACCTGAAATATGTTTTCTAGAACATCATAAATCTTAAACATTCTCTGGAAAACAAGACATAAGATCTTATGAGAAAAAAAACATGTACAGTAAACCCTGTAAAGTGGGACACCTTTGTAAGTGGAACACCTCCATATGTGGAACATAATATTCTGAGGTACATATGAGGTTCAACTAACTTGGGTTTAACTGTTTATATGAGAAGAAAACATGTACATTAAAACCTGTTAAGTCAAACAGTTCTCTAAGTGGAACAATTCCACAAGTGGAACACAATTTGGAGGATCTAATATGTTCAACTTACATAAGTTTAACTGTATAAATTTTGAATTCAGAAAACATAAGTCAATGTGTGAAACACAACAGAAATGTTTTTCAAGGTCCTGTCACCAAATGACTTCATCTAAAATGAACCTCTATAAGTGGAACACTTCCTAAGTGGACCTTAGATGTTCAACTTACATAGGTTTAACTGCATATATTTAGAATTCAGAAAACATAAGTCAATGTGTGAAACACAACAGAAATGTTTTTCAAGGTCCTGTCACCAAATGACTTCATCTAAAATGAACCTCTATAAGTGGAACACTTCCTATGTGGACCTTAGATGTTCAGCTTACATAGGTTTAACTGTATATATTTAGAATTCAGAAAACATGAGTCAATGTGTTAAACACAACTGAAATGTAAAAACGGTACGTGCAGAATATATTAGTACAAAAGGTATGAAGAAAATAATCTGGTCCAAAATCACATGTTCTTGAGAGTGCCCATAGAGAATACATTCTTTTCTGTAAAAATGAATTTCTTCTCCAATGTGAAAAAAAGTAAAAATGAATAAGTCCCTGGCATGAGATCCTTTTTAGTGTTAGCACTGCATCGGATCAAACTAATACCTATTTTAGAACCAAAAAGCTTTCTACTGAAAATGAAAAGGCTGTTTTCAACTGAAACAGTATCCTATTTCCCATTATCAGTTTGCATTGAAAAAATGTCACGTCAAGTCACGTCACGATATTAAGAAGAATCCTAGTAAGCTAATCTTGTATATTTGTGGCCACATTGGCCAATGTTGGTCTAGTGTAACCATTTTTCTGTTGAGTAATTAGAAGTTATGAGTGATTCGAGCATTGTTTTGTATCCAGTGTGCTCATAAAGCATGATTGTGGTTACTCTTTATGATACTTTTGACACTTTCTAACCACATAGTGTGAGAGTCGTTTTACTTTGTGGTCTACACTTGTTCTGGATTTAAAGAAATTCCTTATTCCCTGTAACTGATTTATCAAAGTTTTAATTACTATTTTATTCTCGAGATAAAAATAATTCCGATGATACACTAAGTACAGATAATATATTAAAAAGAATTAAAAAGTAACACCAGAAAATACAAAAATGAAAGTAATTTGTAACATATATGAATTAAGTATTTAGCTTGTTACACTGTTGAAAAAACTACTTTGCATTTCTTTAATAATTTATGGCAATTAGAGATGTGTAAATGATAATTTGCTGCCCATTGTAATGCATTTCTAATTAGTTTCATTTTGGATGATGCTGTTTTTCAATTTTCTGAACGGTATAATATTTCAGTCATTAAAGTCACGAAGGATGCCATCTTGAAATATGATGAGGCATATTTTATTTATCATATTTTAAGAGAAAAAATTACACGTACAGAGCAACACTTTTAAAAACATGTTTCAGCTTATTCCTTTGTCTCCTTTTCTAAAACGCATTCTGAGCACTTCAAAGATACTTCTTAAAAAAGAATAAGCACTTTTATTGGTAAGTAGAAAAGATTCTGTTTGGATTTTTCACTCCTTTTATGTAAGGCCAACAATGATTGTAAACTTCTAAAGGATAATCAATTAACCCCGGATATTCAAATAATGACAAATTCTTAAAATAGGACTTGAGGAACATCATATTTCACCACAATATTGGAAAAGGAGCAGTTTGAAAACTGGTTCTTTGAAATGTTTCAGCTTTTATTTTCTTCAAGAGACCTCCGTTGTAGACTGGAGATAAATATATTTCACACATAGACTTGAATTTTCTAACATTTGACCCAAAACACTTCATTCTGGCCAATGATACATGCAAACTTCAACTTGACGAGTTTGTTGCCGATCCCATGGTGATTGTGTATCACCATAGCAACCCCCAGGGACCATCACCATAGTGATCTAACGCACATTCCTGCAACATTATCATTATCGAAAGTGGGTAATTCTCTACAATAGTGCTTTAATTGATTATAACCTATGCCTCTATAATTTGTTTTGGACATTTGATTTAGGAGCTGGGAAGTCCTGGGATATATTTCTTCACGATAACTGACCAAGATAACTTGTCACTGTCTTAATCATCCATCAATCTCTAACTGTTCCACATTGCTCTATCAATTCAGCCAAGATAACTTGCTTTGTACTTTGATAGCTGACTTTTTGTCTTTAGTTCCATTAAATAAATAGTTTCTAAACAGATAACTTTTCAATGTTAATTCCTTAATGACACTTCCTGAAACTATGGAAAGAATATGCTCAATTTTTACAAGGAACTGTTTCTTTTTCTTTTTGAGGAGAAATAATTCTACTAATGAAATAGAGTATAATTCTTTGTATACTTTTGTTTTTCATAGGGGCTCTCGCAACAGCTACCTTTTGTTTTTGGGTCATAAGGATCATCAGCATCAAAACTATTAAATTATCCATTAGTCAGAGGCTAGCTATTACTTAGCTTCTAGGTGCAAGGGTAGAAGGAACTAGGATTTACATCCTTAAACCCAGTATTTGTACATTTCAGCATACTTATCACACCAAAGAATTATGATAATAGTTTACAATTTCACTAATGGAAATGTTATTTGACATGTTTCACTGTTATTTGATATAAGAATGATAGGCATGTTATATTTTATATCATCACCTTTCCTATAGACATTCACTTAAAGAGAGAATCAGATATAGCGAGCAGGCTAAACAAAAAATTGTTTCAATTTTATAATATTTTTGGCTCATGTCATTCCTTGTCATATCTATTTTCTAAAAATCACAAAAGTGCATACTCTATCCCAGGAAAACTAAAGAGTTTTACAATAATGTATTATTTTTCTATAAGAATGGTTACCATTCTTATTATTTGGGAGAATTTAAACATTTTTCACTCATTTTTGCACTTTGAATCATTCATAACTTCACCAATTTATAACATGTTGTGAATCTTTTGGGAGATATTGTATTTGATATTGTAAGGAATAGATTGGTAGGTCAATTATACATGTTGCTTGTAATTGTGTCACCCCCTATGGATCAGATTCTGCCTTTAATAACACATACATATCTAATTGCTCTTGAGGAAAAAGATGCCCCCTGCTCCGGCCTCTGACAATCCATTCAGGGTAGTGACAGGGTTACACTAATGAGCTACAACATAGAATAGCTAATATTGGGGAGATGTTATGTTGAGGATACCTTTTTTATATACATGTTGATGTCTTTTGTCCCATATCTGTAATTCACACAATGAATCCCAGAAGAGAGTGTGGGAGTAAACCAATGGGCTATATCAAAGACAAATGAATATACTAATGAGCTACATCACAGACATGATATACATGAAGATATACAAGATAAACCAATATATACGTAAAAAAGTCTGTATTTTGCAATCTAGACAAATGACCTGAAGAAGACAGGTGCAAACATTGCCAACAATTATACCATCTTCAGTATTATAAATTCATATCACATATATCCCATAATTTACCTGTCAAAGTTTCATGAGTTTTTGCCACACTAATGTGAACTCTGACCTTAGGCTGGAAAACCTGAAGTTATGAAGCCCACTATTTACTCCACCATCTGGTTCAAAATCTAAAAAACAACCAGCTACAGTAAAACAATTGACAACTGATTGTTCCAAGAAAGTATACAGAAAGATGTGGTATTGACTTACAACTTGGAGCCTAAGTGGCACCATTATTTACAAATCACTCCAAATTGGTCAAAGTATTTGAAACTGTTACAAACCATGAAAACAAACACGTATGAAAATAAATAAATGCGAAATTGATATTTCTCCAGTAAAAAATGTGTAGTAGTGATTATTTTTTAGTTAGATGGGGGTTGACGTGATTAATGATTGTAATTATTTTGGCAATGGATATTCTCAGTAAACGAGCTGCTTGTTGCCGTCTATAGCCTTCCTAACCTCTAAACGCTCAAAATCAACCTGAAAAAAACCAAGGCATATTTATATCCCAATTAGATCATTCAAGAGCTAAAAAACAGCGCTATGTGGTAAAACTGTCAAAAAGTGTATGAAAATGTCAATATGGGGTCTACTACGTGACCTGCGAGTGTATGTCTGGTTTGCCCTATGACTGCTGTTTACTAGAAAAAACTAATTTTATTAACCTGTATTCTGATTTAATTATCATGTTAGGGTGATCTTTGTACACACAGGGTCAGCGTGTGGCAAAATTCAGTGACCTTTAATTTAGATCTAATATGCATGCTAAATCAGAAAAAGAATGAATGAAATTAATATCTTTTTTTCTTAAAAAGTTTAAAAAGAATAAACTCAGCAGAAATTTCAATTAAGGTTAATTTGTTAATTGATTAGAACAAAGTGCAGTTCATACATATTTCAGGTAGATTTTGATCAGGTGATATAAAATTTCATGGATCAAAAAGCAAAATAATTAAACTTTTTATAGGATGGTTTGAATCATTCATCAAGGAATTTCACCAAGATTAGTAGATCCCTCCCATACCAGAATATGAATCCACCCAAACTAGAAGTATCTCAAAACCTGTAAGGCTAGGCACTTTCTAATCACTTTGATCAATATCCATTGCCTCACATGTAAATATAAATATACTATTTGTGATGAGAACACCTCCAAAGGTGAACACCCAATTGAGGAAATCCCAAAAGTATTTGAAAGTCAAGACAGGTGATATTGTACTTCAACCAAGTTCCTGATAACTAGGAATCCCTTGATATTCTCACATAAGCTGGCATTGTATAGAATGTAATGTAAAACACACCCAATGTGAGAAACGTCAAAGATAAGTCAGTCACTGAAGTGATGTAAGGTATTATACAGGACTTGCATCGAGACCTATCTAGATATGGTAGATGTTGAAAATCAGAGTTAGAACTAAACCAAGTGATGAAGCATATAAAGATGTGAGGATGTGGCACTATCGGGAGCAGTTGACCTTACCTAGAGAATATTTCTGAGAAAAATATATACTATGGAATGTTATGTCGTTTGCTGTAACAAGTGATCTGGCCAGGGAATCTACTAATCCATATTCACCCAATCAATTTATATTGGAGGGACACGAGGGAGAGATATATTAGAAGTGATGAATACTATATTTTGAGTTTTGTAAACATACAAAAATGATGTCTTGACCTTTGGTATCATTATATCCCGAATCTAGTGAATCTGTGACAATCGTCCACATAAATACACAAAACTATACAAAAAATGTTTTGAATGCCAAGTATATTTAATTAATGGATATTTAAAAAAATGCTTTCATAAAACGATTTTATTTTGCACTGCCATCTATGAATTGATTATAGATTTAATCACCCAATGAAACATTGTACAGTTGTTAGAGTGAACTGAGTCCACTTGCACTGTAACTCTGGGGTCAAAAAGACCCAAGATATCAAGAGGAGTGTTTTGTATCTTATCTTATAGTAACACATGACCATATCTCATTCAGCTTTTAATAGAGCAATATGTATTTTATGAATAAGTTGATAACAAAGAATGATGTTCACTTTTTGTTAAGAGGTTCAGGTAGAGATAAAATGCAATAAAGAAATTATGATTCAAAAAGATATGTAAATGTGTCCATTGCACAAAGGTGTTCATTACAACAAAGTGTTCATCAAGCCAGGTGTTGATCCATACTCAGATAAACTGTATAGTTTTTGATCCATACATGACCCAATGATCCACCACAGCCTGACAGGCCTATACCACTTGAACGTGGCATTGACACCCAAACAGATACTTCACATGCTTGCTCTTTGTTTTAGCAAATCTGTAAGTTGTCGTAATCTTTGTCTAACATTACAAGATCAGATTGCCCACTTGAAGGTAAGGTCAAGCAGTAACAGGTGACCATGATCTATGATAAAAAACATCAGTCAGAATATAAAGCAAATATTAGCACTATTGGCAATAATGACATTTATGATACTTCTACTTTGGATATTATTGTTTTAGTGGCAGAAACATGTGTTTTATAGTATATTTGTATAGCTACCTTCTATAAAAACAGAATAAAAACGCATAAATAAAACAAGACATTAACATGCAAAATGTCACCACCTACCATTTGTTACATATGCCAAACACCAACCACCGAATGCCGAACACCAACTGCTGAACACCATTCACAAAAAAGTTGGAGACCATAACACTTGTGGTGGCGACATAGTTACATAGTTTAATCAAACTTTACTAGATCCTTCAACATGAGTGTTTATAAATGAGATCATTAAGATCACTACCCATATCATCATATAAATTATGTATGTACAGTGAAACCTGTAAAGTGGAATAATTGGAGAACACCTTTGTTAGTGGAACACTCTTCAAAGTCCCAAGATCAACTGATTAAACTTGCTTAGTGTTAAATGAACCTCTGTAAGTAGAATACCTTCCAACACCTTGGAATACTTTTTAAAGGTAGCAAAGGTATTCCACTGAGACACATTTTACTGTATATCCAGTATGTGAATATGTTTCCTTCAAAACATATGTGAAATAATTAAGATAAGTGTGCTGACCTTACTTACACCTTACAAGACCCCAGGTCAGGAGGGTCAGATATATTTTCATAACCTGTCAGGGGCCAACATTATAAGCAGTCAAAGTTATTTATTAACCAATCTTCAACTTCTAGATAAACACTGGTCAGATATAGGAACCATCTAACGAGGTAATATATAATATCAGTGATGTTATTTTACATTACTCACCCCTGGTTAAACCCAGTTATTTAACTAATCCCAATTTGAGAATGATATCTTTCCAAACATGCCACATCTCGCTCAAATTGGATATTAAAAAGGCATTATGGTGAGTGAGTGTAGGCTTTACCTGTACATGCCGTATGTAAGGAAGAGAACGTGAGATGTGAGAACTAGGTTGATACCGGAGCACTGAACCTTGCTAACCATGAATCTCAACATGATAAAAGCACAGTGAGATTATTATAGAGAACAGTGAGATTTCACACCTGGATCCTAAATCCTGTTACAGGTCATTGTGTTATAATAAACGCTTTCTCCGCCACCATAAAGAGCAAGGAATTGCAAAGATGGTAATAGAAAAATTATCAATCGTAAAAAAGGCAAAAAATTATCAATGGTAATAGAAAAATTATCATTGGCTAGGAATGTGAACAACAACAAGGCATCAACATGCAAAATGTCATCACCTGTCATTTGTTACAGATGCCAAATGCCAGATGCCAACTGCCGTCACAAAAATGGAGACCATATCAAAATGTCACCACCACTGTTGGTGGTGACATAAAATGGGAAAAACTCTTAAGTTATCTAAAATCTTGACTCTATTGTTGTTCCAAATACACAACTCGCAAAATTACAGATGTAAAAAGACCTGTAAAAGATCCCCAAATGAAAGTAAATGGTAGAAGAAAAGACTATATCTATAACAATCTGATGTAAACCAGCTAGGCAGTCTGACATTCCATAGAGACCCTACTGCACAGTAATGGTATTGTGTTCCAAGTATATACCTATCAACATACCCACAGTTGTTTAGATCATAAATCTATTATCATTGCAGTAAACACAAGATAATCAATGAAAGCACAATTTCTCATTTCATGAAGGAATTTGGCAAAATCTGCTCAACTTGATGCACTGATTATGTAATTTTGCATTGGAGTACTCTACAATAGTTTCATTTCATTTCTTCAAAAGAGAGATACAGCTACCATATTTACTACAAGCATATGGACATCAGAGTAGCTTTTCAAGCAAAACTATATTGCATCTTGCAGGATTCTTTATTGCTGGGAGCTCAGTTCTGTGTTTGCCCATTTTCAAATGTTGCCCATTGTGCATTTCAATAGTACAAGATGTCATGAAGCTTATACATTGATATCACTCGAGCATGGCAGGGTAGTTCACACTAGTGAACATTAGGGCCCTGGCTTATCAGGTCCAGTGAGTGTGTAGACACATACAAGATAAGACCCTAAATGATTTATGTGAACTGGTGCTATCATATCAGAAGCTGGGATGGGAGTTCTACAGAATCTGGCTGATGTATGGAGGCAGTTTCTAAAAAAATATTAAAAGAACTGTGACAGAGGCTGAGCTGGAAACTGATGAGGACTAATTCATTGCCAGACTTGCACAAAAAGAAAAGTTGGACCCATGTTAAGATTTTCAGCCCAATTTAAAAAAATCGTTTAATTTATAATATTTAATGTATTTAATGTAATTTACAATATTTTCAATAAACAGACCGCAGGTTTGTATAGTATGAAAAACAGAACCCTGAAATGTATTTTGACTCCTGGTGTATAAATATTCAAAATAATCAAATTCCTCTGAACAACATGAGGTGGAAAATATAAGTTTTCTAAGATAAGTCTCCAGATTAAACAATTTGGCATTAAACAGAACTCGAATTTAAATAAACTGAACAACAGGACAGGACTTGAAAAATTCAGCAGCTTTGATCCAATTTCTGTGATATACCTGTGATATTTGGGTGGAGATAACCCTGGAGTTCCAGGCCAGTGGTTGCGTGACAGGTCCTGCCAGAGAGCAACCCTGTTACACTGTAACCTTATGATGAAAGCATCTGAAGCAGTATATCTCAAACAGCACATAACATTATATTGAACATTGCACATTATGTGGAATATTTCACCCTGAACTAAATACCAAAATCCAAGTTTAAATTCCAGAATTTATTTCGTGGGTTTAAACTTTCTTAATTAAATGTTCCATTAGTTTGGTTAATGTAGTACATTATAAAACAAGGGCAAATCCCCATAGAGCGCCATGTTAAACTGATATAAAATGTCAAAACTCTCCATAATCACAGCAGTTTAGTAACATTTTCTCACACATCTCTTACTTTAAAAAAATCTCTACAGTCACACCATTTTTTCCCCTCTTCATAGGGGTATGTCAGGCCATGATAGACATATCCTGTACCTGGGTAGGAACCAGGTATGATGTTATGGACACAGACTATGGTATGGTGTATAAGATAACATGGGAACATGAACTCAGTGTGGTTCAACTCAAAATCTATCAAATCTCAATGACTGTGATCTTTTTCAACATGGACATTTTAAAGGGTTATAAAAACTATCACACAGATATGAAAACTGTGAAATCCATTCACCCATTTTGAAAACTGTCTTTATGGTGTGTTATAATAGTGATCAAAATGACCTATTTATTAAAACACTTGACCCTCAACGTTAGCCCTGTTTCTGATAGTACATACCCATTCTTTATCTAATAGAAATGAGTGAGTGAGGAATGAGTTGTATATTTGGGCATTTTGGAATGAGTTGTATATTTGGACATTTTGAGTGTAAAATGGGCCTCTTGTGAAAGATGAGCTTTCAAGGCCCTTCAAAGGTTTTCAAAAAGGACATTAAACTTTTCCCACCCCTTGAATAGAGGCTTAAGATACAAGACCATCACTGAGATGTTTGCTCTATGTCAAGGTGTTCATACCTGTGCTTCATTGCACTAGCTGTGTGGTAGAGAAGATGGGTCATGGCTGTAGGGGGACAATTTAATCCAACTGATCATCCAATCATACCTATCAAGCTAGATAACTTAAACCAATCAAGGCAGCTAGGTATTCCAAGATCAAAAAAGATCCCTCCTCAGGGAGATAACCCTTGTATTTTCATTACCACCTTCTTCACCAGTAACCCATACAACACACCATACTATCCCAGAATGCTTCAGATACTTGAATGATTCTGATTGGTCCTTAAACGACTGAGGGTTAATGCCTTATGGGATTGGCTGACGCTGATCAGGAACCCTCCCCTTAGGTAGAGCTTTAACTTACAGAGTTGTTGCAATTACCTCTCCAGATTCAATCTTTGGATTCAGTTACAATTGAATGAGGTACTTATGTGCTTTGGCCTGGAAAAGATAATTAAATTAAATCTGTTTTCTAAAAGAGCAGTTGTAGTAGCATTGATCTCAATAGCGGTGGTTTCATCTTCATCAACTGCTTTAACATGCTCAGGCTTTTGTTGATTCTCCCTTTGTGTTGGTTTGCCATTGCATCATGGCATATTACACAGAGAAAACTGAAGAATTATTCAATAAGCAGGGAAATCTATGGACATATTTTCCATCAACATCAAAAATAAGGTATATTATACAATGCGAAGAAATCATGAAATAATTTCAATTCAGTGAAATAAAGCAAGAAAGAGATAATAACAAAAGAGGTGTTTAATGCATAGTTTCTCTACAAATCTTGCAAATAAAAATATGAAAATTTCATACATAATTCAGAATTTTAACAATTTTTGAACTACTGAATCCATCTTCTGATGTGTATAACATACACCCCCAATCTGCACAGTATGGTACAAAATGGTACTCTTTGAGTATGGCACCTTGCACCATTCACGGTATCGTAAGGTACCAGACAGTACCATATTCCATGGTACTACCATACAATACCATAGTCAAAATGGTATAGTAAGGTACAGTTGCAGATTTGCTATGTAGGATTAAAGGCCACCATGCCTGTAAAGGTGTGAACCAAGTTTCATTTAAAGAACATAAAATGTGATACCATTGAACTAAAGCAGATAAAACCCCTCTAATTTGGTAACCTTTGTAGCTTATGATGACCTAAGGTGATACAAGAAGGTCCCTTTGCCTAATAGAAACAAGCCAATAGAAACATCTTGTTTGACTCTTGTGAGAGAAACTGCGATAAAGACCATACTAGTAAAAATGAAAAATTCTTAGATTTTGAAATGACTGCACATGTACAAAATGCAACCAATGTTGGCAATCTTTTTATTTTTATTTTAAAGAGGTCTCGGGGATGGAATATGCATGAGTTACCAATGCTATTGATAGAGATGAATGATCAAGGGCCACATTTACAGCTTGTTAACAAAGTAAACCCAAACATAGAGAAGCAAGCTAGGGTTGCAAACTTTAACACCCCAAAGCAGGCCTTTGAAAAAATTCAACAGATATCGTACTTATTTCACATCATATTTTTCCAAAATATAAATGAGCCACTCATTTTCTCCCATCTTTACATAGATGAGAGTGTCTAATACAAATATATATGCATCATTTTTTGCTAATTCTTCTCTTCTTTGCTCTATTTTGTAATTTAAAATACAACCCTCATGTTATTTCATCTCCAAACAGGTATGTCTAATTAGACGTATCCCCCTCATATGGTAGTCATCAACAAACGCCCTCTACAAAGGTTCAATCTACCTTTCTTTTGGTGTCTTCCTTGAGCTATATACTTACCTGTTTTTGTTTTATGTTTTCAATTCCTAACTTTTATATAATAGTAAAAAACAAAATGCTAAACAAAAGCAGGTGATCACGATGCTTTAAGGCTTCACCTCTGTTACATATTTAAAATTCTTCATTCTCAAAATATATTGATTGTTCCCCCAAACCATTGTATTGATCAGACAGGAAAAATGGAAAAGGTATGGAAAAATGCAAATTATATCAGCTATTTGCAATATATGTGTACATGTACATTACTGTACTTGTATTTTGACTTAGAAAAAAAAATCAAATGAACAAAAACACACCTCCCTCTTTCACAGCAATGACTATTTTGTAGAATAAATGAAAATATATAAAATAAAAAGATAAAATTTCTCATTATTATGTACACTAACTCAAACTCTTGCTTTACTCAAACTTAAAATCACATTTCAAAATTCTGAAATATTAATCACCTTACTTGTCAGTGACTTTCTAACAGATTCAGGTGCCATTACTAATTGTTCATCAATACACCCCAGAGTAGCAACACCCTCGAAACCATGGGAGCCACTTTTAATAAAATTTCTCATTACGGATCTTTGTGGAAGCTATGAGCCTAGTAACTAGAGGGTGGACACATTATGGGACAGTGGTTTGTGGTCAGCCTCTTAATGGGTTACATTCTTGGCAAATTCTCCAGGTCATTTTCTCATGAAACACGTGAAGACATGAGCATATTAAAGTTCAAAAACTGGATCAATTTGATCAAGCTTATGATGGAGAAATGGAGTCTTATTAAAAATCACAATTAACTTAAGAAATTTAGTTAGTTCAAATTTTATGTAATATATTACACACTCATTGAAGTGTTGTATACTGTATGCTTACTTCCTACTATTTCATGCACAAGTAAATATGCACAGGACCCTGGGAGTTTCATCATGATAAAACAGAGAGATGTGATGAGTATCAGAATGTAGTGCAGAATTGTGTGTCAACCACAACAAAAGGCCCTGTTTAGTTCCAATAAAAGTGCCAGTCTGAGATTGCAATATTAATTTTGACTATCATTTATTCATTCATTGTTGTAAAAATCATATATGTATATATTACTTAAAATATTTATAAGATTTAATTTTGTAAAATATATCACAAAGTCAATCAATTTCTACCTATTTAGTTATTTTTTCATATAGTGCATTATACTTAATTCTTGGGGCCTCTTGGTGGTGACATAAAAAGTGTAAACCCATTATCGTTCATAGCTCACTGCCAGGTCGCCCATGTTAGTCCCTCAAAGATCAAGCTATAAAAGAAAACTAATTATGAAGTATTGGCAAATATGTTAATTCAAAAATCCAGGTATATAATTACTTACAAGATGCTCATTAGTGGACCTATAATTAACTGTATTTTTCATCCTTTAAGATTTTTTACTAATTGAGATTTCTTTGGTTGTGTTCTTAGACACTTTGGTTGACTACATTGATTGGATACTGTAGTTGTGTATATTGGTTGGATACTGTGGTTAAGTATATTTATTGGATACATTTGTATACATATGATACTTTGGTTGGATACTCTGATTGGGTATATTGGTTGGATACTCTCGTTGGGTATATTGGTTGGATACTCTGATTAGGTACATTGGTTGGATACTCTGGTTGGGTACATTGGTTGGATACTCTGGTTGGGTACATTGGTTGGATACTTTGGTAAGGTACATTGGTTGAATAGTCTGGTTGAGTACATTGGTTGGATACTTTCATTGGGTATATTGGTTGGATACTCTGGTTGGGTACATTGGTTGGATACTATGGTTGGGTACATGGCTTTGGTACATTGGTTGGATACTCTGGTTGGGTACATTGGTAAGATACTCTGGTTGGGTACATTGGTTGAATATTCTGGTCTGACATATTAGCTGAATAGTCTGGTTGGGTATATTGGTTGGATACTTTAGCTGGATACATTGGTTGGGGATAATGTGGTTGGGTGCATTGTTTGGATAGTCTCGTTTGGTAAACTGCAGTTTTTAAATTGTTGTCACTTTTGCTTTCTTACTAGGATTTTGTGGCCAAAAATAATCCATTATAATTCAATTTTTAACCCATCAACAAACATATTTCATTTAACCTAGGTATTCCCTAGGAGTCTAATTAGCCAATACACATTGAAATTCGATCACCAGGTGTGGTCAAAAGGCATATGTTTCTAAATACACTGCCCAGTGAGATTAATGGAGGAAAATAATTAAGTAAGCCACAACTGGTGTTTATCATCAAATTCAACACTTAAGAATTTGAACCAATCAACAATCGAAAGGTATGAGTTAACTCTTTCCCTTTTGCTCTGTTTTACCTTAAAGAATAAAAAAAATTAAGGTCATTATTATCTAAAAGACCAATATATACAAGGGCTGTAACAAGTCATTATGAAATCCTAAATCCAAGTGTAATAATAGTGTATTTAACTTATCATTTTTAACTTATATTCATATCAGCTTGGATCAGTATACACCAGTTGAAATCCCTCTTAAGATACTATGACTGGCTTATGATCCAAGCTGCTATGTAAATGTAAGTTAAATATGAAAATGTATTCTCTTACATTATACAACATATATATGGTATATATGAACATATATATGGTATATATATATGTTCAAAAACATAAAATTATGAATATCCTGAAGCATGCGGCACATATAGGCCAAAGATGGGACTCTTTCTATTGATCTTTGACAAGGTCAGTCAAGGGTCAAACCCTCCAATTCAGGCTAATAACCTATGCTTATAAGGCTTTGATCTCTAGCAGGACAATTTCTTAGACTTCAACCAAAATGTTAAATGGCATTTATTCCCCAAAAGGAATTCAAAAAGATATTGCATTTTAGCCTTTTATTATCAGCTTCCCCTAATCACTACAATTGGTGAGCATAAAATAATTCAAGCTTGAAATAAAACTCATTTTTTATTTAATGTGTACATTGATACATCTGCTTTAATCAGACCACAATAATGCAAAATATGTATGAGTGCCTTTAACCATTGTTTTGTTAATAACTCTTATTAGCATAGTGGCCGTAGGACATGTCTAAGTCATATATCAACTTCTGACACCCCTACACCCTCTTAGAATCAATTTCTTTAAAGTTTATTAAGAATTAAAGTTAACCTTTTAATATAGTATAATTTATGTTTTTAGACAGTTTTTTGTTTGTTTGTTTGTTTGTTTGTTTGTTTGTTTGTTTGTTAGTTTGTTTGTTAATTTGTTTACATGTTTCATCAGAAGATACCACAATGAATAAGCTAATTATCAATATTTATATTATTTTATCAAATATTTTAGTTCTCAAATGTTAAAATTGCAATCTCAACTTTAAAATGTTACATGAGAAAATCAAAATTTGGCACTTTTTCTACAGAAAAATGTCAACTCTTCATATCATTCCATGACAATATTTCATGTTTTGTGGATATCTAACATTGGGATCTAATTGGTCACTTCCATTTAGTATATACAGGGAGAAATTTTGTATAAAACTGTCAAACTCATCAGCATGTTTTGAAGCCATTAGGCTGTAATTGAAGTCTGGAATAGGTGATACATTGTAGAGAGCATCCCTAGAAGTGATTACTGTTGATGACAATCTTTTTAAAAAGACTTTTGAAAAGAAAAGAAGATTGATACAGAGGCTTATCCCAAATTGACAATACACCAATGAAGATGTTTATGCTAGTATGCCCTTTTCAATGGTTTCTTGGATACAGCCTTCAAAATGGTACCATTCGTACAGACCAAATAAAAGCATTATTCATCACAATTCAGACCCCCCCCCCTACCCTCAAAAATAAAAAGTACCTATGTTTTAAAGTCTTATGTTATATGAGTTAAAGTAAGTATAATGTTAAAATAGCAGTGTTACATGATGTTTACACACATTTGACATTAGAGGTCATGTAAGTCACACTACCACCATTTGAGATGCAACAGCTAGGGCCGATTACAGGAGAACAATCCCTGGTACAACAGAACGGCATGGTCTCCGAACCATACTAAGCTTGTATTTGGGAATGCGACTTTCAGCTGGCAGCTACCAGATTAACCTACTATTTTATGGGCAACTTATTTAAATATGATTAGTATCTACCAATATTCCATTCATATTAAAATGAGTTGGTCATAAAAATAGTAGGTTTATCCGATACGGGGTAGCCGAAAACTGAAAGCAGCAACAGCGAATACAATCTTATATGAGTACTTTGCTTAAAGGAGTAAGCTGATACTTTCCTCAAAGGATACAACAAGCCAACCAGGAATGACAACAAGTTATTTTTCTCTTATGTCACCAGGTTTTGGAAGACTGATTAATCTGTCTGATCAAGTTAAAAGACACTGAGCAGGCTGCAAAATACTTTGATCAAGTTGCAAGATATTCTAATCAAGCTATAAGAGACATTGATAAAGTTACAAGAAATGCTTATCATAAAGCTGCATTATACCTTTATTATCAAGTTGCCAGAAAAACTGAAAGACTGCGACCTATTTAGCAATAAAAAAACTGATCAAACTGCAATAAATGCTGATCAAGCTGCAAGAAATGAATATCAAGCTGCAAGAAATGATGCTCAAGCTGCAAGAAATGATCAAGCTGCAAGAAATGATGATAAAGCTGCAAGAAATGAATATCAAGCTGCAAGAAATGATGCTCAAGCTGCAAGAAATGAATATCAAGCTGCAAGAAATGATGATAAAGCTGCAAGAAATGATGATAAAGCTGCAAGAAATGCTGATAAAGCTGCAATAAATGCTGAGCAAGCTGCAAGAAATGAATATCAAGCTGCAAGAAATGATGCTCAAGCTGCAAGAAATGCTGATATAGCTGCAAGAAATGACACTCAATCTGCAAGAAATGATGATCAAGCTGCAAGAAATGATGCTCAAGCTGCAAGAAATGATGATAAAGCTGCAAGAAATGATGATCAAGCTGCAAGAAATGCTGATATAGCTGCAAGAAATGATACTCAATCTGCAAGAAATGATAATCAAGCTGTAAGAAATGCTGATCAAGCTGCAAGAAACTCTGAGCAAGTTGAAAAGAACACTGATAAACTCTAACCTTGTAACAACATTGATCAGGCTGCATTAAGATCATAATGTCACCATTTCAAGATTGTTCAAAAAGGGGAATATCTCATACCAAAATCTATATAAAACATACACGACATAACTCCACAAACAATTTGTGTCCTAAAAATATTAAACACTTGAATTAATCCCTCTAAATTGACAATGAATGTTCTAAGGCAAAGATTGTTAAAAATAAAAATATACATTGCATAAATGTTAATCATATGTGCCTCATTCATTTCCAAAACATTCAGTTAACACGACCTGGCATATATACACTATACTATAACTATGTAAAGCTCTCCCTTTTGAACTTTTATGTCAGATCATCATGAACTCCCACACCTAAAATATGTGAACAACAAACTGAAACAATAAATCATAAAGAAACATATGAGTATGTTAGATAATAAGTCCTATTCAAGTTATATTGGGTTTGGCAAATAAACATGTACAGTTAGGAAGGACATATTCAATCTTGGGTTTGGGCAATATTAGGTTTAGGCAATTTTGGGTTTGATAAATTTTAGGTTTTGGCAATCTTGGGTTTGGGCAATCCTGGGTTTATCTATCTTGGGTTTGGTGAATCTTTGATTTGGTCAATCTTGGGTTTGCCCACTTTGGGTTTAGGCAATCAAAGTTTTATTGAATCTTGGGTTCGGTCAATCTTGGGATTGGTAAATATTGTTTTTGGTAATGATTTTGTTTACTTTTTTGGGTTTAACAATCTTGGGTTTGGTAAATCTTTGTTTCAAGCTTATTAAAAAGTTATTAATGGGCAACCATTCCATCCATAGGAGAGTCAGAATAAGTGCACTGCTTTCATGGTTCATCCTTCTGATTAATGCAAAAATCTACACACAGGGTAAAATAGTAGAGTTGAGAGAGCACACATTGTAACAGTACCCAACATGATACAACCGACCAAACACATACATTACAACATACAATACTTGAAAGACAATCAGACTTTGAAGTTTTTATTGTTTTCTTTATTCTATGTAAGTCAGTCTGTAAACCATTTCTTGTGTTTCATAGAACCAGCTTCAGTGGTAGCATGGATGGTGTTTAATTAACAGAAAGATTCAACAAAGCATGGGCTGCATCCTGCAAAATCAAGTGTTGGAAATCAACACCATGAGCCAGTCATGTTTTCTATGAAATAAGTCAAAATAGGAATTTAAAGATTTGATAAGAATACAAATAAAATTGTAAATGAGTTCTATTCCACTGTATCAAAAGATGAAACTCTATAGCAAAAATCTCGTTTTAATACACACAGTGTTCTGTTATAAAAACATGGAGTTGACAGTAGAAAAAATAATTGAAGATTTTTTCAGGCTAGATGCCCCCCTCAACAATCACTCAAAGTGTACAAAGGGCTCTTTAATGCATACTGTACCCAAGTGAGCCTATTAAAATCAAATACAATGAAAAAACATATAAAACAACAATAACACCAACCATATAATATATAAGAAAAAATAGGTTGGCATTTATTTTTTGATCAGTGAATCCTTTTCAAAAACAACAGAAGGAAAACAATAAAACTTAAAATGCTTTTGAGCATGACTTGACATTTAACTGACCAAAAGGCACAAAAGAACATTAAAAAATGTTCTCGACAGATGCGCTACAATTAAAAAATATTTTTCCTCAGATGTGGAGCTATTAAGAAAATTTTTTGAAGAGTTTACATTTTTTTAATAACTGACCCATCACTTTGATTTATTAATAAATTAATCCTAATCAATTAAACTTCTGTCTGTTAGGATAATTGGCATTGAGATATTACAATATTATCATAGCTTTAATCTGAGCTGTTAATTACCTTGTAATTACCCCACATGACCAATCATCATTAAGGGATTAACTGCTAGTTGACCACTTAATCCACAATGTGACAACAAGAAATTACTGTATGAGCATGAAAACTAACATAGGGCCATTGTTGAGTCATTAGTAGCAACTCAAATTGGAATCCACTTTTAACAAATGCCTTACACACACCATGTGTTTGATATAGAATCTGTTAAAATCAAAAGTACAATTGAAAAATTACTTTGGGAAATTTGTTTTGTAAATAAACAGAAAGGATGTTTAACTGAAAGGGTGTCCCTTTTGACCCTTAGGAATAAAAGAGATGGGCACGCTTGCAGCATCATTCATTCTAGTGTTCTGGGAATGGTCACTTGCAAGCCAAATGGCCAATAGTTTTCAACTTGAGATTACACAGACCTTTTTTATAGGCTCTTTTATCTTATGTGGAGCCAACTGATTAACTCTATAGCTCACTGCTATCCAAAGTTTATTCACTAACTGTGATGTAAATCAAAATATTTTATACAGTACAACCAATGTAAGTCTCTGATATGATGTGGGACTAAAATCAAACAATGCAAATAGGGGAAGTGCAGACGCTACTTTGCCACTGATAAAAAATGATTGTCTAATAAATAATAAAATAGATTGTAGTAACAGTATCAAGTTCATCTAATTAAATCTTTTTTTAATATGCATGCATAATACTCATGTTTCTCTTGCTTAGAACGGAAATGCAAACATCAAAAATACATGGTCCAAAAAAGTTCATACTTCAATGAAAACAGTGTCTTTCTAATTCAAAGACTTAACAAAATCTGAAATCACAATGTGATCTTGTAAACAAATCCACATGAAGACAATAACACTGTTAATGAGAGGTTAATGGTGATGATAATGATGATGCTAATGATGATGATAAAAACCTGGTTCTTCTCATATGGCAAATGATGATGCTAATTTAACAGTTGGGTCTGACCTTATAACCTGCTGCTTGACCTCTACAGACACACTTGCTAAACAAGTGAACACAAACTATCATCAACAACAAGTCCAAACAACCACATCAAGAAACATACAGTCAAGGGAATAGCAATTCAAAATATGATCATTTGGCCTATTAATGTGACTGAATGTTGCCCCAATTTGAGGCATTTCCAGGAACTGCATCTGAGATTGTAGAGAATATCAAGAACTTGGAGAACTTGGTTAATAAATGAAAAACTTTTTTTCAAGAGTGTGGTAAAGGCTATAGTGCTTGATATCACTCATCAGAAATGTTAATAAAGTGTTCCAACATGGAAGTCAATGGGAAATTCAGAAAATATATCTTGATTGGTGTTCACATTACGACCTGCTCAATTTACCAAGGTGTTCGCATACATAGGTTTTACTGTGCATGCATATTCAAAAATGTGTTTTTTAATTCATTATACAGCCCCTTTATAAAAAATGTTTCGCCATTATTTGTGTGGCAGGTTAGAAAGCGGACTCCTGCAGGGGATGTTATCTGAGAGCCAGGGTGATTGTGAGACTGTAATTGTTTCCAATTAAAATGTGTTGATTATTTTAGTGAAGTGGACAGGAGGTGATTAATGTTGGGGCCTTATACCAAGATATCATGTTATACTTAGGGACCTGCTCAAACATTAAACATATAAACATATAATGAGATTGCACATGTATGTGTATATTATAGGCATTTTTACATAAAAATACAGGATCTGACCAAATCAAGAAAATATATATTCTTAATGTTGTTGATCACATGTGTACTGATTAGAGCCATGTTGTCAAATATGAAGTCATCCACAAGGGGGATCCACCATACAAGGTATTGAGATGGAGAACATTTGTTGAACATTTGTTGAACATATTAACCCAGTGGGGATACAAGGGATATATTAGGGGGTAACTGACACCAATGCCAGCATGACAACTGAAGCCAAACTCATTTTTTACCAAAGAGAGGGCTGCAGTTGATAAAATATTTGTTGACCATATCTGCAAAGTCAAACTTGACACATTTATCACTACGGGTGAGGAACTCCTGAACTAAAGCAGGTTAGGGCAACTGAAAATAGATATTAACACTAATATAAAATGAAAGGTTATGTTGCTTATCTTTTATAATGGCCACATGAGTGATTTTTACTGCTTGCAAAGTTAAACTCAGATGATACCTTTCATTCTCAAAGTTAGCCAAATTGAAAAATCGGTATGTGTTTTAACAGATATCACCAAATTCTTGTGATTTTGATTCTATTTAAAATGTATTTGAAAAATCATATCATTGCATATTATCACATCCCAAAAATATAGCAATGATTATTTCTACCCAACGTTAATATTCCCACGAATCAATTCAGGTAAGGCGTGTCCTCATCCTTATAAAATCATGATATCATCATTATGGAAGAACTCCTGACATTTTTCCATATAGATCATTCGCTCCACAGACTTTAAATCCCAATTCCTTGCAAAAATACCATTAAAATTACAGTAAATCATACACGAAGCCAGATTTTATCAAATTATTCGAAATTCTTGGTTTCACCCCAGGCAGCCTTTAACTCATAATAATCATAATTTGGGAGTGTTTACGAGCCTCCAACAAAAGGGGATTCACTCTGCACCAGGATGGGACATGGGGCCAGTTTTCAACTGCATGGAGTTTTATGTAGTGTTTTATGGAGCATCAATCAAACAGTGATCATTACAGTACTTTGAGGAATAACTCAACTGTAAATTCGTCATGGGAACGTGCCACTTCTCTAAAAGTGAAATTTCAGCAAGGGCTTCTTTAGCAGGTACACTGTGAATGTAATTACAACGTCTAAAATACTCTTGACTATCTCAGTATACTGACTCCCCAGTCCCAACCCCTAGCTGCTTTCTTACCTAGTTCTGAAATAAAATAGAATTTTTTCAACAGATATGATCATCATCTTTAAAAGTCCCTTAATTAATATCAAGGTATGTGCCAGAGTCAGGACGAGTGGGGTAAGATTTAGGCACATAAGGCGAAGAAAAAGTGCAATAAAACAATTGCTTCTTGATTTCTTGATTGCTTCTTTGCTTGATTCATTTGTTTGTTTGTCTGTTTAT
Organism: Owenia fusiformis; assembly: GCA_903813345.2. Classification (NCBI taxonomy): domain Eukaryota; kingdom Metazoa; phylum Annelida; class Polychaeta; order Sabellida; family Oweniidae; genus Owenia; species Owenia fusiformis. The sequence continues at coordinate 9,674,294 of CAIIXF020000010.1, forward strand.
TTGTTTGTTTGTTTGTTTGTTTGTTTATAAAGTAGGGAATGAAGCTATGATGTAATTACTCTAAAAATTATACCCCATTATTATTGATGTGAATTATCTAAACCAGTTTAACCTCAAATATGATCCCTATCTTCTATCTATACAATAGAAGTCACCCTTTAAGTAAAACAGTGATGGTCGTTTAAGGTGAAAGCTGACATTATTCTTATTTGAAAAATTGCATCCTTAAATATCATCTATTTTGGAAAACAACCCACGTAGAATATTACACATATAACAATACCTGAGATTTAGCCAAAGATCAGTTCCCACAATTTCTGATTTTTTATAAACAATGTAGGTTTGACTTTATGTTTCAAAAACATGCATAAACCAAAAATAAAATTTAATTGATCGAAGTACTGTCTCGCCAACACTGAATATATGGTGGGAAATGTTCTTTTTTTTAAACTATGGGTATATGAACTTTAAAGATTATATAAAGAGAGAAAAATTAAACCTTATAAAATTGATCTGTACAAAGTGCCATTTGGATTTTCCGAACTACATGTTGTTAACCATGTTTATCCTTATATGGTAAGGCGAATTAGAACATGTGCCTTGAGAAACTCAAAATACATTCTCAAAATATAAACACTTCTTTAGTCCCACTTTTTGGACGTCTCCTGATTCCACGTTGTCACAGGGTCTCAAGGTGGACATTTGCAACCAGGTTGAGTAATTAAAGCTCATTTGAAACAGCTGGGTGTTGCGTTACTGTATAAGTTCCATAGACTCAAGCAGATATACTCAGTAGACAGATTCATCATTTCAAGTTCATGTTCTATAGGCTTAGTGAATGGTTTATCTGTACATGTACAATACGGATGTAATCCCACTTAGTTCTATCTGCAACTATCTAACCTTCAAAGTGGAAAGACTTTGAAGTTTGTCTGGTCTTTGACGCTTTTCTTACTTTCCTTCTTGAGCCATTGAACTTCAGATTGTATGTTTTGTCTTCAATTAATGAAATAACAGGGAATCTGTGAATTTCTACCTTGAAAGTTTATGTTATAAGGGGGCCTCAAAATTAAGGAAATCCCAAACAGGGCCCATTTTGTTTCAATAATTGAGTCCCATTCTTCAAACGAGACCTAGTATTTTCTCAATAACAAGGCCTATTTTTGAAAATGAGTTCCATATTAAAGTCCAACATTTTTAATTTCTACAGATTGTTTCAGGCCTACCTCAAGCTCCTCCCGAAAGAAATCCTGCATTCCCTATACTTTTAGGAAATGCTTATTGTATGTTGTAATACATAAAGTACAAGCAGTATCTGAAAATTGACAATAATAAAGTAAGTTATGAAAATTGTAATGTAATGTGGAGGCAACATTTAGATATAATCCAGACAAACAACTACCCTGCGTGCAGAGTCTAGTTAAACTACAAGACGAAGCTCTCTTTTAAGAAGTGAAGTCAAACAAATGCAAAGGGTAACAAACAACTCAATTGACAACTCCTATTCCTCTGACGTAAACATCGCAGATAAAAAAACACAATTTTATCACCAAATCTAGCTCAACATTTTATGAATTTGTCATAATTGTCATCATTGTAATATTGCCTTTTGTGATTTTAGTGCAGAATTTAGAATACATTATTGTATTTTTATTGCGACAAAAGGCTAATTATAAGCATATGAAATGTGCACATTTCTCCCAAACCATCCTTGGGACATTATATTCCCACAGGTGCATAAACTCTGGCACTTATATTTCACATTCATAACAAATAAATGCGAAAATCATCGCCAGATCATCTCAAACTCAAGATAAAAGTCCACGAAGGTATCTGGGAAAAACAGGTTCTGACAAGTGTTGGGATAATAGGAAGAATTTGGGAAGAAGTTAACAAGCAGTAAATGGTCTATGTAAAACACATGTTCAAAACCGGGATGATGTTTCTTGGGATTTTTCTCACATTTCAAGAGTTTTTATTCTCCACGGGTGGGATGCGGTGAGATAGCATGTAAAATGATGTACATGTACACAGAGTAGCTCTCGGCTGTATACATGATTCTAGGAAGGCTACAAAATATGGACCATATTACAAAACATGTGTACACCAGAATATGAACCCATAATAGACAAATAACTAATTGCTTTAAAAAGAATAATTAAGGAAATGAATCACAAAAATAATATATGCAAAATTTTGTACAAATCTTAACTACAATACTAATCTAATATCACATCACATTTATTTTGATTAAAAATGTTTAAAATTCATAACTAAATAAATTCTCAAAAGCAATTACTAACGATATAATATACTGTATTAATAAGTCAATTCAATTCAATAATACTATCTTACAATAATCACATATTATCGTTACCTATTATAACCATATATTATTAGATAGCCAGATTCATCAAATGCTTCTGGTCATGACCTCCAATGATTGAGGAACCCCAATCCAAACTTGAGTTCTACATCCAGGTGTCAAAATCCAGTAAATGTAAACAGCCAAAAACCATGGGTGTCATCCGAGCATGATGAGGAAAAAAGCAATAGGCTAAAAAGGGCATGGCCTTTAACGAGGATTAAGACAATATTTGTGGAAGATGGGAGAGATGCAAGGAGGGATGAAACTCCAGATTGAAGAGATAACAGATAATTAGACCGGGATCTATAACAACTCGGCTGTGAAGAAAAACACATCTTGGAGAGCATGGGAGGGATCGACCAGGTTACGAACCTGTCTCAATTGAAGACAAACATGAAATATTTTATTAGCATGGCGTTGGCAACAAGAATTTTGTCATTTTCAGCTGTCCCTTCTCCTCCCCCTACCTCCATATGTAATATAAAAAAACATATAAATGACAAAGGGTTTTCTGAAAGGCATTTTCAATCATTTCAATTAAAAAAGGACTGCATCAAGTTTGTAAACATCACTAAATATACTTTTGAAATAGCCAAATTGAGAAATGTTGACGGTGGTATTTCCCTACATGCAACACTGTCCAAATCTTGCTGATCGAACCCCAGATTTATAACCAAACTGACAAATCTCATCTTGACTTTGGTATTTTGACATCATGAAACATGGACATTTGGTATTTTCACTACATAGAATAGCTGGTTCTTGGACGTAGGTATTTTCGCTACATGTTATTATGTCCAGAACTTAAAGGTTCAACCTGTAAGATTCCATAGCAAAGGTGTGACCCTAAAGGTTAATTATTTCATACACCTCGTTAACAGGTAGAAAGTTATGCCAGGTGAGAGTACAGGTAAGTAGTCAGGTTATGGTCCAGGTAAGAGATCAGGTATGTTATCATCCAACATAAATCAACCATAGCTGAGTATGTATAGATACTGTAGAATATTGTTTGCTTTTTAATGAGAAAAATAAGTCTCTTCCCAACATCATTCTACAAAAAAAGAAATACAGTAAACCTGCATATGGTGAACACCCATGAAGCCCCAAAAAGTGTTCACTGAAGAATAGGTGTTCACTACAGAAAGAGATTTTATAAAGGAGATTCAATGTAAAATGTGTCTTGAAGTGGTGTTCACTAAACACAGGTGTTCACTAGAGAGAGGTGTTCACTAGAGAGAGGTGTTCACTAAGACAGGCTTAAATATACACTTTAATGGTAAACATGGTATTGCCATGGTATAAAATGACCATAACCGAATATGTTATACATACAAATGTATAGAAATACTTTTATTTCAAATAATAATTTGAAACCTACCACAACTCATAGTATCAGTAACATCATCCTTAATTTTCCATTCAAATATGTTTAATCTTCAACTTTCAATACTCTTAGTACTGAAAATTTCCACAAGAGGGCAGCATGTTACTGCATGTCATTATCATTGCAATAGAACCAGAAACTGAATGTTTTGATAAATATGGAAATTGCTCATTCAACAATAATCTAACATGACATCATAATATATAGATCATATATGGCAAACAAACATACCTTCAAGCTAAGCAATGTCTTAGATTACACATTTTAAAAAAAATGTACATCTGGTAAACCTGGGACTCCTGACCTATGAAAATTATTTGGGCTTGAAAGGTGAGCCTCATATTCCATGCAGCCTCAGTTGGAAAAATTAGCCTAAATCTTTCAAATTTAAGGCCAAAATGTAAGCATTTTCTCCAAACTCATTTGGATTAACTGGCCTTAACTTTTCAAAAACTGGACAAAAATTTTGTAAGATTATATCAAATTCTGAAAAATATTTGAGAAATACTTACCCGTAAGCGCCATGCTATGAGACTGGCCAGCAGCCACTGCAATTATATTCCTCCGTTTATTGGGCCATATCAGCTCTTCAGGTTCCAGAATGTCCTTTGCTTTGCTCCCACAGCCTTTTCCACTTCCCCACACAAATACAGTGCCAAGATCTGCAGATAAAATATGATTACAAGGTTTTAAACAACACTAACATGCAACATGTTACCACCTGCCATTTGTTACAGATGCCTAACACTAAACACTACTGAACACCAACTGTGCGAACACTGTCCACGAAAACGTTGGAGACAGTATAATAATATGTCACCACTTGTGGTGGTGACATGAAAACATATACTAGAAGACTGTAAAACTCATACAGTAATACTATTGAAATGTAAATGACATTTGGGCAATGGGCATTTGAGATATTGCCCAAATGGATAGATATAAGTGGAGGAGGGGGAGCTTGTTCAGGAGGATAACAAAAACATAAAGAGGGATAGTAAAGAACAGCTTAAATATCATTGCACAGTCAAGTTCCTCATATCTGTGAATCTTGGATCTTGACCAGTGTACATGCAGTTAATTACAGGGTGTCAAATAAGTCCCGCCCCCCCCCCCCCCCCCCCCATCTACAGCCAAAACCAAGATATATGGTACCAAGTGTGATATATCATTGGAGAGGTCTTCCAAAGTTACGTTGATTAGCATATATCTGACACATGTCAATCAATCTCACAAAGTTTCACAGTGTATCAATTGAGGTGACCATAGGCCTAGAAACATGGCAATTTGGCGTATTTGGCTGGATTTTCAGAATTGGGTATAAGAAAAGTCAAAGGACCTAAAGATGACTACATATGTATATGGCAATGAATTTAACCAATTTCTGGAGAGGGGAAGATGTGTAGAAAATAGAGGAGCAAAGCAAGTGGTGAAAACATTTTTGTAACAAGTGGAATGCGAAAAAGATTAACTTTTTGACATATTTCTGAGGTCAAATCCTTCTCATTTTGACGCAAAAAACTGCTTAAAGGAGGGTATACTCACTATAAAAGACATCATGAAAATATAGGCGAAGTTCATCCAAAATACTTGAGAGTTGGTGAGTTAACATAACTTTGTATGATCTTTCCAATGATATATCGCACTAGAGACCATCTATTAAGGTTCTAGCTGTAGCAGGGGGGACGGGACTTATTTGACACCCTGTATACCACATATAATAATGTACTAATGTACTAAGCTTATCATATTCACTTATGATATATCCCAAACAGAGCTACCCAGAATATATATAGTTGTCAAATCAAATCAAACAGCCAGCCCCCCCCCCCACCCCACCCCACTGATCCTCTATATTGCCCCCAACTGACCCCATCCACCTGGCAAACCAATATATCAAACATTTGTCTCTGTAGGAGTAAAAAACATTTCTGAAGACATATAGGGTCAAGCCCCTGGATAAGGTATCAGGATATCTATCATTTGAACCTTGTTGGTGTTGATGCTATTGGGGGAGGGGTGTCTCTGTAATTTCAGTATGTCAGTGTAAAAGCATCTTTATAAAATAGTATTAAACATAATCAAGAGTAACATTTTTCTCACAACACATATAGCCTTGTTGAATGTTTCCATAACTCAAATAACTATAAAAAATATAATTAAGCCAAACCATAACTTCCAACCAGCATCTGTAAGTTGTTGTTTTTTGTGCAAATTTGTTACTTAGTTTATTTGTTTGTAATTTGTTTCTAATTTATTTTATGAAGCCATGACATGACAATGAGTGATACGTCTAAATAGATCACAGTAACCTTAAAAATGAAATTCACAACTTCTGACCCACCCTGCTATGTTAGGGTTAGCTCTAACACAGCCTTTGACTTTTGGTTCAAGGACCATGTAGCACTTGGTCTGTGGTCTTAGACCTTCACCTATACTGGTCCAGAGTTTCTCAATTCACTACTTGGGCCTGCCATGTCTTTATTATTAGAAATGTTCACAAATTGATAACTGAACAATGCTTATCATAAAAATCATAAAAATTTTTTTTGTAAACATGGAAATCTTCATAGATGTTTACTTTGATGTGTAGAACTGCTATTTAGTTAATTGTGATTTGAGAAAGCTCATTTACAAATATGGAAGATATAACATGGCAAACTCACACCTGTATTTGATCAAAATAAAAACTTGGAACAACCAAAAGTCAATTTAGGTCACCTAAATACATATTTCCATATTTACTCTTCTACAGAAATCTGGCTTCCAGATTAACAAGCTTAAATAAATCGGCATTTTTTACAAAATTAGCTTTTTGCACAGATGTCTCAAATGATCCCCGATGTTTTTTCGATATAAATCGCTATAAAATAACTCAGATAAACATACATATTAGCAGAGATTTTCTCACATGATATCATGAGATAGCAGTTACCCATCTGGGCCTGGTTAATACGAGGATTAAAAACAAGATGGTGGGGTGATAGCTCCCAAATGTGTAATAAATACAATATCACTTCCACGCTCTAAAAAAGTTAAATCAACGGCCAGTTCCATAAAAATGTAGAATCCTGGGAAAAAAGAAACTGACCAGGGTTACATTACTTAAACATTTCTAAATTGAGAAATTCTGAAGTTTTGTTCTCATATTTTCACATCAGCATTTCTGGTCACAAACAATGAATTTAGGAGTTTATTTTTGAAATGAGAAATTATTGAGTGACCAGAGACTAAAAGAAGACATTAACATGCAAAATAACACCACCTGCCATTTGTTACAGACATCAACCACCGAATGCCAAACACAAACCACCGACAGCCATCCACAAAATAGTTGTAGGCTAAAACAATATGTCACAACTGCTATCATGAAACCAAGTTCATGAAATCATACGTACCATCTACGATGATGTTATGATTGGCCCCCGTGGCAATATGCTTGATTTCCCGGAGTTCATCCAGGATTTTAGGAACAACAGCTTCTTCTCTGTCTCCTGTGCCTATCTGGCCAAACGCATTGTTCCTGAAAGAAAGGCAATAACTCAATATTCAATGCAATAATGACACAAGTGTATGTGCTAAGCTAACAGTATTTCTTGAAATGAGATTTTTATATTTTCTAGTTTAGTTTATTGTTCCTTGCATAATTTTTCACATTTAAATGATTAAATTATTTCAACAATATCATCAACCATTATAACCCCGGAGCATATATTATGGTCAAAACAAGATCAAAGAAAAATAATTTCTAATACGATAGTTATTTAGTGGAGTGTTGGAACACAAATCAGAGAAAATTAGTAGAGTCTGTTAGAAAGTGTCCAAATTGTTCACTGAATGGAATAGGAAATATGAAGATGTCTTTATTCAAAATTCAGAACATATAAGATTCTTGGCACATAGGTTTGTTTCCAGGAATATATCACGCTTGATTTGATCTGATTGGTCAATTAATTTAGGTTGATATTCATTATATCGACTGATCATAATCTTGATATTTGGGTTTTTCTCCTTATGAGGTTTACTATCTTTTAAGGAGTTTGTCTCATTATTTCTTTCTTATCAAATATTGCCCCTTGTGCCTCCTCATTTCTTGGAATTATTTTTTATAATTTCAACGAGAATGTGGAACATATTAGAATAATAAATTCTGAATCTTGGATGACCTCCCTCTAGCATACATTAACTTCTATACTAGCCATCAACATGGTAAACCAATATTTGTCAGAATTAATTATGCCTTTTCAGAGGCTACAATATCCCTTAGCGACTAAATTATTAAAAGTATCTCTAATGTGTATTGTCACCATGGTTAATATATGTACTATTCCCATGCTAAACATTTCACATATTTCACTCAATTTTTCTTATATTTGCAATAATATATTTAATTTGTAAAGATGTTATTTAATCTTAAATGTCAAAATCAGTTGTACATCTTTCTTTCTTGTTTTGATTACACCATTTTCCACTCTTTTCTATTTTTTATATTTTCATTATGATATTTCATCAATGGCATTGCATTGTTTAAGTTCCCTATGGCATGGTGAATTTATTAGAAATAATAATTTGAGTTTGTAAATATTGACTTTCACAATCTGTACCCGCAGACTATTTGTGTACCATTAAATCAAGATCAGGTCAAAAATAATGACCAATTCGCAAACAAAATTAAATCTACCTAAATTCATATTAAACCATACAAAAGAAAAATGTATCTATTTTAATGGATCAGAGATTTCAAAACAAAGCAAGAGAAAAGTGGAATTTAAAACTAAAATGTATTATTCATGGTATAATAAATGACCTGTCATTTTGGTAAATATTTATTTTGTCTAGAACTGCCATAAGTTGATCTTTTTCTAATGTGACACATTTCTCAGACATAAAGAAAGTTGATGAAAATACTGTTGGCGGACCAAATGTCCTCACTTAAGTATAAATTTTTAAAATTTAAGGTTATCTAAATTGATATTCAGATCCTCAATTGTTTTGGAAAATACAATATATTCCCTATCCATTTTAACAACTCAATACAACATATACTCTGATGAAATCAAACAATGTTTCAAAGCCAATATGATCATTTGTGATATAATTTCCACTGAATTGTCAACTTATTTCAAAATAAGAAGGTTGCATTTTTGGGGGTAACCCTGGATGATTCAGTGCAATCACCAAAATCAATGAACATCTGTTCCTTGAGTTCTTTTCTTTTTACAAAATTGAAGATAGTATCCAGTTCAATTATTAAATTATTTCTGTCCAAAATGTAGATGCTGTGTATAGCATTTCAAGTATAATCTTACCATTTTCACTTCACCTTTAAATTCAAGGTCTAAAATCTAACCTTAACTTCAAATTTTATTATGAATGTACATGTATACAAGGTATTAACATACAAAATGTCACCACCTGCCATTTGTTACATACACTGAACACTGAACATCAACCGGTGAATACCAAACACCATTCACAAAAAGTTGAAAACTACAACAATATGTCACCACTTGCATAAAAATATTGGATAAACTGAAAACACCCATCGTGAGATATCACAGCCTTCTCTCAGTTTCCTTTCTAGAACTTGTGCATTGCAGAGATGGTCTGAGTATCAGAATGGAAAACACCTGGGTTCTGAGAGTGTTCAACCCATGAAATGTCATTTGGCCAGCTTTCTAGGTTATTTTACACAAAAGGCCTCAAATTTTGTCAAAAAAAACAAACACCAAATTTTACAAGTAAAAATAGGTCAGAATTTTCATTAGAAATTAGAGCACCCTTTAGCAGACACACATATGATAGGGATGAAAATACCTACCCCAGAGTAGCCACAGCTCCATCTTTGAATAGAATCAGAGTGTGCTTCTCCCCACAAGCAACCTGCCTCACAGGCCTGTAAGTTAGGGTCTCTAAAAGCATAGGCTTCACCTAGAAGTAAAACAAATACTATATCATTGGCTATTAACAATAAAAATCACCCTGAGGGTACAATCCAAATTTAAATAAAAGTTTGATGTAACACTTCAGGTGTGTAGCCAGCTTTTGCCAAGGGGAGTCTGTTTTTGTAAAATTCCGAGGGGTACTCAAAATGGTGAAAACTGCATGATTTTGAACCCCCTTTCCCCCTGGCTACGGGTCTGACTTACAACTGTGCAAATATCAAGTTAAACAAGATACCATATTCAAGTATATCGCAAACAACACTAAAAGGGAGCATAGATATTATAAATTAACAAGCAGAACAAAGTCAAAGTTCATTGTTTTAATGTTACATAATAAAAAACATGATAGTAGCTCGAAGGAACATTTGACATTTGGAAATCCCAAGTGATAAAAAACAATGAATATTGTATACACACTCAAGAAAAGTTAATCTTCATTCAAGCTTTCTGGATATAACCCAATGAACAGCACTTATAGAAACAACCAAACTAACAAATATGGATGCTGTTAAAAATGGTATACTGTCACTAAAAGATCTGCTTTGTGTCTTGGGATTATTGAATCCAACTGAATTTCAAACTTTTATTTTTAACATCATTAATTGCAAAGTTTGATTAATGGAAATGAATTGTTATTGATTTCCAAAGTTAATGTTCTTTAATACAAAAACTATAAAAAAATATTTGAAGTATTTTTAATCCAGTTATTTTAAGTTGCATTTTACACCAGTTATCAATGTACATGTATCAACATTTTAATTCAGAAACATAGAGCAATCATTCAACTGTAATTTTACAGTTGATTAAAATAACTTGACTAAAGGCCACAAGAGGGCAGGACCTGCTAGGCTGCTTTTAATCTATTTAATACTTTTGGAATCTCAGTGCATCACATACTATTTTATCCTGACTCTTTCACAGATACTGATATCCATTAGTGGATAAAAATTATATTCCTCAAAATCATTGCATTTTCTCCATTTAATTTTTTCAGAATAAAACATTTTTCCAGTATTTTTCTAATATCATGGGATAAAAAGATCATATACATGTCTGGACTGTGTGTGGGTTCAATCTTCTTGTTGATGTGATATCCTTTCTAGGCATTCTCAGTCAGATAAACCTTCATCCCTCTTGATAAATGCCATACATGCTCCCTCCCTTTATCCATTTTCATAACACAACAACTCACCTGATTGCTTTTATATTTTTTGATCCTGAAGTCATATCCAAGTTGAGCATAAAAATTATTGCCAAAACTGAACATGTGACCATTCTCCATGACAATGAATGTGTGGCGCCCTCCACATGCAACTTGACATACTTGTGGCGTATTCTTTGACTTTTTCGAATAGAGTCGTACTTTTTCTGGTTTCTCTCTGGGCCTCGTATCTCCACAACCAAGTCTACAAAAAGCATGAAAATGCAGCATGTAAAAGCAAAACAAAAAGCTAATTATGTGCAGATCCTTTCAGGTAGTAATCACAAATTAAGTTTCAAAGTCTCCCCCTCAATCTCTCTCTCCAAATATAAAATATATGTAAAAAGGGTGGAAGGAATACCAATGTCTGGATACAAGACGAGTTGGTTAAATACAAAGCAATTCCTGTTTCAAATAATAACACCGTCCTCAACAAACATAGCATACTAACTAAACTGGCTCTCTTCCTCTATAATGCTGAAAAGCGATTAAGGAGCTACTTGTATAAAACATTTTTATTGATATAAATAAATTGAGTAAAATAAAATAAAAAAAAGTCTTAGTCGCATTTGCTCTACAGCAGCCATATGGCAGCTGTGGCTTCACAATATCGAAAATATGGAAAAATCTACATCGTATTGCTTATCACTATATTTCATGCTGTTTTCTCTTGATTTTGGGACCTATGGTCGCCGTACAGTTGCAATAGATCAAATGTGACTGAAGCACAAGACACTACCATGCTCATCAATCTAACACAAATATTTTGGGAACCTCTTATTCAGGGCAGTAGGGAGAGGGGTTCATGTGAACCCCCTCAAATCTTGCCTAAAATTCAAAACTACCTTTTCCTGCAATTATGCGAAGCCCATCAATTTTAAGTTAATTTTTTGCAGTATTTCAGTAATTTAACATTTTTTGATTACCTAAGATATTTGAAGTTTATGTAAAGATGGAAATATGTGAGATTTATAACTTTATCTTGAGTAAAAAGATTGAATGGAGAACTATAGGCTACATTTTTGGAAATACGTATATATAATCGAATCATACAAACCAGCAGTGTTTGATTCAGGGAATTACATGCAAACCCCGGGATGCAAACATTATTTTTTTGTTTTCTCGCATTGGGACTCATATTTTTCGCTAATTTTTGTCTCCAATATGAAGAGCACATTGCGCAAGTAATGGAAAATACAAGACAATTGAATTACGCAATTACGATTTTTTGCCGAAAAATTTCAAACCATCCTGTTAAATCCTGGCTACGCCTCTGTTATTAATTCACATTGTATTGGGCCTACATGTAATGAATTAAAATTGAGATTGTTACCCAATATTAAAAAAGTTGAATTCATCGGTGTCTATGAATATATTGTTTATATCTTTAATAGCTTAATGCAAATCAACCGTTTGCCATCTCTTCATAAAACATGAAAAACAGGCAAAATGTAATATGAATGCGTTCTAAATTTAAGCAATGTTTTCTTGTGACATTGCACTAGACTGTGTACAAAAAATATGTATCAATTCCATCAAAATTCATTTGATAGAATTCCTATTTTGTGAGTTGAGTAGTGGTATATGAGGTTACATTGTATTCTGTAGATGTCATTAAGGCATGATTTGATGAGCTAGGGAGAGAAAGGGGTTAATGCAATGGGTCACTGTTTTATCAAGTAAATGTAAATTTAGAGTATAAAGAAAAGCTTGTGTTACGAGAATAGAGTTAACCTCTTTAACCTGTTCCCTACCCTGACTATTTTCTGAATACGCCCTCTCCAACCCTCTGATTATTAGGGATGAGTTTCGATTCCGATCTCTGATTTGTAGATTTCATGGCCTTTTATGGAAGTTTCAGTATTAGAATGAAAGGTCTTATAGGCAGAAAATGCAGTGTTGTAATATTTTGACTTCATTTTCTTATTAGATTTACAGTAAACAAAGAATTATCTCTATTTAAGAGTACAGAAATGTCTAGCAGCTTGTAAAGGGTAACAGTTCCAAGTATTGACATTATCATTATAGGGATAACTATAGAATTTTCGCAAAGTTGATAATTTCTAAAGATGAGTTGGTGAAGGCGGACATTAATACTATGATATAAAGTTTCTTCACTGATAGCCTAGTGTCATAACCCCATATTACCATCAATAGACTCTAAAAGGGAAAAAGCCAGAGGTGGGGCCCCCTGTCAAATTATTCATAATGGTCAATCGGCATACAGTTCTCTCTCAATGTTTGTTTTACTCAGGTTTCTAGCTTGCAACATTTATCATTGAGGACACGGAGGTTTTTTCACACAATTAATTAATATCACAGGTTTTAAAACACCCTTTCTTTCATAAAAACACGGTGAACTCTAATTAAAAAGGCCTATTAAACTGTTATTTCATTAACATGCAAAATGGTCTTGTTTTTCTCACAAGATGAAACAATATGTATAAACACAATATTTCTGAAAAAATGACGTTTATCATTAATGAGCAGTACGCGTAGCTTTTATAAAAAAAAACATTATGGCTATACAAACGAGTGAGAGTTTAGAAAACACAAAACATTTTATCATTCCTTAAAATGCAACATATAGCATTTAAACATGGCAGAACAGGAAATTAATGTGCTCCCATCTTTGAAATATGTGAAATTTAAGCAAAAACCAGCATGCTGTTTTGTTGTTAACCTCAGAGATGTATATTGGCTGAATCTTTAATTAAAGCCGCAATACATATATTTTGTAAGCTGATCCAGTTATAATGAAATATTAATTTCTATGGAAGGTTAGCGTAAAGCTACCACAGTATAATGTGCCCCATATGGCAAAAAAACTTGATCTAAAAATTATCCCTCTAAATAAAATATCAATATAATTCATACAGGAATTAGGGCAAAAATTATTGAAGAATGACACGGGCGCTATATAAAAATCTCACAAACATAAAAAATTGTGAGCTCTTTATCGCATGTTTGAAGCATAGAATAATAGACTTTCAAAACTATCTTGATCTTTAGCCTGAAGGATAGAAATAGAATCTGAATAAATGAAATGTCAATGTATTGTGTTACAATGAAATAACCCTTCATAAAAATTGAGTTTATGTCATCAGTATGTCACCTGATGTCGCGAGGATGTCATATAGTCGACATTTCCAATAGCAAGCTTGTTGCCATGGGATTAGGATGTCATATCAAAGTCTAAGTTGAGTCAAATAACATGGTTAAGTTGCAGATTTGATTTCTTTCTTTTCCCAGGATCCGAAAGGTTATTTTTCAAAGTATTTCAGGACCCTAACAAAGAAAAGCAGATCAAATCACGCGGGGATACCATATTCCTAAATGAGATTATAAATGTTCAAATATAAGGATTTCTAATCAATTTTAAGTGAGCCTTGCAAATAAATTCTCTCAAAAGCAAAAAAAATTACATGTGATAGTAAAATAACATTGAAATTATATACACATTTGTAAAAGGGAAAAAAACTGAAATGGTTTATAAGCATTCTAAACCTTTATCTAATTTGGTATAAAACATAAATATTTCTTTATCAAATAAATTTCATCAAAGTGAATAAGACACAGATTCAATATACAGTCAAACACGTAGAAGTAGAATCTCTTTGGTACCTCAGAGAAGTATTCTACTTGGAATATCTTCCATTTACAGTACAAGTAACAGAAGGTTGAAAAGTTTTCTACTTATGGAGGTGTTTCACTGATAGAGGTGACCTACTTCAATACATGAAAAACAAGTATATTTATCTGCAGTCACTGTTATTTATATTTCATATTTGAGATAAACACTCTATCCAAAATCTCCCAGTGCGTAATAATAATCTAATATAATAGTCTAATATTCTTGATCAAGTCTTTGTATTCCCCCCACCCCCACCCCCACCCCCTCTCACTATCACAGGAAGTGTGGAGTGGAGGGGTCACAAAGCAAGTCTATAAACTAATGATTAAAATATGCTTTTTAGGTGAGACACTATTGTCTGATCTGTATTGATTGAAGGTGAGATCATCTTTGATCTTTGATCCCTTTAGATCAATTATTCACCTATCATCTTCTCTAATGGACATTTCACCTTGCCATTTCACAAACCAAATATGATTTTAGGTTTTCAGCAGATTTGGTTCAATCTTTGAAATGTCTTCAAATTAACATCTTTGCAATTTACTCATCGAAAATGTGCTAACAACATAATTGGAAGATATTTTTTAATTTGAAAATAACCAAAACATGTGTTTTCCGAGTGAAAGAGTTGTTTTATGAGGGTTTGATCCGAATTGACCATATACATTGACAATCACTCAAACTCTGGCCTATGGACACAACCTTTTAAGCTGTTAATCAGCTCTACTCCATTAAAACTGAACTTTTTACCATAAAGATAATTAAGTTTAACCCTAGTCCAGGAGTTGATGGAAAAACAATGACCAACTTGCAATAAAAGCACTATCTCCAATCACGGTAATATGGTTTCCTATAAGAAGTTTTTCTGGGATCATGTGGCGTTTACCCTTGGATAAATAACACCAGGGGATGACTTAAGGGACACGAATCTAAGAGCTTTTTATCTATAATTGTTCAACATAGCAGAAATATTCCAACTTTTTACTGACTTTTTTGCATAAATGCATTACAGATCTTTGGAACATTTGCATTTATACAGCCATACTCTTTTAAGTGAATTATATCGTACACAGTGAGACAGGCTGACTGGGATGATTAGTTTCTTCTCCTCTAAATATAGAGTTTAGGAAAATGCAATGGGCCATTGTGTGTTTTGCAAACCAGGGGGGAATAATTAAATAAAATTACCAGAATTAGAGGAACTCTTGAAAGATGTTGTTTAATGTTTTAGTCAAGAACCAAGCCTCTGTCACCCCTCTCCCATGTTTGTGTTACAGACAGAACATGGTAGGGAATACAGCGGCTTTAGTAGGACTAAATATTAGTGGTCTTACATATACACAGCATTAACATGCAAAATGTCATCACCTGCCATTTGTTACAGACACCGAATACTGAACACCAACCAGCAAACAGTACACCATAATGGGCCAGAATGAGATAAAATTGGACAGTCCACTGTCCACAAAAAAGTTTCGGACCATAACAATATGTCATCACTTCTGGAGGTGACATAAAAAGGACTCGCTCTGATCTTGAGAGTGCAAACATAGTTAAGGTCTTGTGAAGAGTAGTTACTTACTGTCCACTGTTCCCATTGCCCCAAACATAGATGTCTCCACCATCTGAAACAAACACAAAATTATGGATGATTATGATACAGATATTTTAAAATCTAATGTGGCAATCTTATCAAGAAAAAATATCTCACCTCTTCCAATTTTCTGTTATAGGCAGTATACGCATATTACATGTACCTATACAATTATTCTAACTGATTTTTAATAATATATTTATTAGATCAATGCTACTGGTGCTACATTCTTGGAATTGTGGAGTTTTGTATAATACATCAAAAACCAACCACAGGAGCAGATCACTGTCTCCCTAAGGTAGCTCGCTCCATTTCTAAACAAAAGTATTACAGACTTACAAAACCCTTTATAATTCACATCAACAAAGCCCTACTAGGTCCAATATGAAGTCAAAATCTAAGGAACATAGGCATAACATAGCCAAAGAACCCAGTTCCCTTCTTAGTCTAGATTCTCAGACTACCTAACTGTAATGTAATGTAAATGTAACTTTGAACATAAATGAGATATCCCACAGCCTCTTTTGGTAACAAGAAATCATGACCTGAACTGCCATCTTTAAATAAGAACTGGAACCAATTCATCAAAAATGCTGACCATTTACCTAACGTGTTGACATCCGAATGATACTGATTTTGAGAATCTGACAGATTCAATTTCACTCTTCAAATAATGTACTGTCTAATTTAGATTTTTATATCAACTTTAGTGATCATTTCCATCTTGTAGGACTTGGATATTAGAAGGATTACAGGAAGATCAATCATCTCTCCGCAGTGTTAATTATGGAATTAATAAGGGTCTTCCTTATATCAAGCATATCTTTGGTATCAAACGATGCACACCTTACTACCCCTTTAAAAAAATATCTCAAAATGTTGGCATTGCATATGTTTTTTAAAGTAAAAGAGAACAAATATGAAATAGGATATTTTGTATCGTTGAAAATAAATTTTGGAAAAATATTTTTGATTTTGTACATGAATAAAATGATGAAAACGTAATAGGTTTAGAAGGGGTTCTTTTGAAACAATATGATAACAGCGACATACCTACTTGATTTATAGCCGCACATGGAACATC
This sequence comes from Owenia fusiformis, assembly GCA_903813345.2. Lineage (NCBI taxonomy): Eukaryota > Metazoa > Annelida > Polychaeta > Sabellida > Oweniidae > Owenia > Owenia fusiformis. The sequence goes on from CAIIXF020000010.1 coordinate 9,691,504, forward strand.
AATCATCGTTAAAAGACATCAACTTTGAGTTTTTCATGGTGCAAAGCCGGCTAAACTCTTAACGTGTCACAAGAAACATAATCTTTAGGGGATGAAGAAAATAGGATTTTATTACATGATTGACTCTATCATGATCCGTCATAGAACTTATTGTATCGAACAAGATGGCTCACAACTTCGATGAAATAATTTAATCTTTTGGAATTACCAACATGTTGAATAATTCCGGAGAATTTCTGAATTGTCGCTGCACCACAAATTGTATTTTTTAATTACCCTAATGTGGTTTTCTATCCCACAGAGTGAAATCAAACTATTTTAATGTACATTAATAAGGCGCTCTGTTTTTATCAAAACCACAAAATGTTGTGATGCTAATGACAGAAAATCTCTGAAGTCGACACCAAGAATTTATCAACTACCAATCTATTTTTTAATTATGTCATCAGACAATGTATTTTCAAAAAAGTGTAGAAAGTGTTTTTCTTGTAAATTTCTGGATTGTTTCGCAAAAATATTTTGGACCGTTAACGCGATTGATTATTTTTTAATATGCCATATGTTGATGGGTCCTATTAAACAGCTGATATGCACACATACTGTAACAACAGAGTCATAAAAAACAATAAAAAAATTCAAATTCAAGCTGGTCTTTTAACTCTAAGCCCATAAATTGTCGTCTTTTCAGAAAATGTTGCTTTGTGTGCATTTCATTATTACTTCCAAGAATGTAAAGATTAACATGGCGATTTCGTGAGACGGTCCTGTTTTCAATATTAAATTTTCAAAATAGAGTGAAATAATCAGAGAATAAAGGCAAAGATTATGAAGTTAAAACACTAAATTATATTAAAATGCAAAAAGCTCCCTATTCAATTCAAATTTCACCAAGAAATTAAAAAGAAAAAAAGCAGAACAATTCTAAAATACAATATTTTTTACTTTGGCATGATGTATTAAGATGTAAGAATTGCTTATTAAGAAAACAGGCATCTTTATCTTTACATGCATCGGTTCTTTGTCACGAACTAAATTACTTTTTTTGAACTAATCGTTGGTTTAATTGTGATCTTTACTAGGATGAAAGCTGTGCATTATCTGATATGTTGAAACAGATGAGCAGAAAAAATCTAACGAGAAAAGTGGTTGTTTTGAAAGAAGTTAGAGCATGCTGAAGTCATTGTTGTATGGAGATAACCGTAATTGCGGCAGCAGAATGATTAACGGCCAAAATGGCCCATGTAGTAATACGGAGAAAGTCGTAGTAAAATTGGCGCTTTTTGATTATAATCAGGCCCAGAGCATTTCCCCTGACTTGTGATCCTTTGCTAATATTTTCTAGTAGATTTGAAGTTTTTATCAATAATTACACCATCCTTGATTCAAACGTAATCAGCGTAGGGATGCTTGTTAGATTTGCTCCAACCCCCCTGGAGAAAAATAGAACAATGGGATGGGTCAAAATAACTTCTGCAAAAATATTTTAGTAAAGTGAGAACCAAACATGTTCTTGTGATATCTTATTATGAAATGTAAGGAAATCTGAACATCTGGGATTCCACATGAGTTATCGTAACATATACACAATAGCATAATTCATTTGTAAGGTCTCCCGTTCAAGAAATGAGTTTCTGCCGATTGAGTGGACCCATTCACTTCATTATGTAACCCACTTGGGGCCTGTCAAAATGGCGGAATTTATAGTCACGTTCATTTACTGATTCTCGTACATCAGTTGGGGTCATGCACTTGAATATTTGTCGTATAAACTCTATTAGGCATTTTCATTGATTAAGGCAATTGACTTGAGAGAAGAAATATTTTTTACATTTATCAATTTTGTTTTTTACAACTGTTCGGGAGTAAAGTGAATTTTAGTGCCAGAAAGAGATTGATGGTTAATGGTATTATGGAATTGAGAAATTTATATTACAAGATCATTTAATTGACTTCAGATACTAGTTAACCAAAGGAAATGTAAGTTCTTTACAAGTTCTTTTCATCAAAGTGAATCTTCTGTATTGGTGGGCTTTTTTACTTTTTCATTTCCAAATATTTTATATTAAGTATATTTTTATATCTTGGTGGTCTTAATTAGGTTCAATCATATGAATATTGTCAATCAAAGTAAATATAAAGTTCATAGGCTTTATAGGGGTTTCAATATTCAATTAAGGAAAAAAGTTATTCAAATTGGCATATAATCATTGTTAGCTTGATGCCTTTCAAACAACCCAGGCAAAATTATGGAAAAATTGGTTTGATGATAAAATGAAATGGGTTTTCACTATTATTCATTCTAATCTTGGGTGATGTTAAAAGAATTTTTGAACAAAACAACAATCAAAAATTGTAATTTCGAAGCAAATCTTATTGAAAAGTCACAAGGTCTTATGACGATCAAACAAAAAATGCAAAAATTTAGATACACAGATGTCCTTGAATTACTCTTTTATTCAAGAAATAAATGTAATTCAGCACAAATCTCATTATATCCAAATTCCAGAGGTTTCCGTAACTTCATCATCTCAAAAAATAAACTTTTTGTAGTACTACAGGGGCGTGACATTACCCAAGGGTGACTGAGTAATCCAGCGGAACTTCAAACAATCTCATTTAGCGTCAACATTGACTGTGTAAACATGTCACTCGGAGGCAAAAATAAATGTGCCCTCATCTCTAACTAGATGCAAAGATCACACATAAATGACATCAACATTCAAATGAGCTTTTCTAAGAAAGCGTTACTCAAGATATCTATTTTGGTGCAATCGACAGAAGATTAAATTCTCCAGCTCTTGTACAGTGTGAGCAATCATCAGGTTCAGTGGCATGGCAGGAAATGCAATATAATGTTGTACATACATGTAAACAGATCTTGCATTTTACATAAGAATAAATAGATAAATATTTTTTGAACACCATGGATGAAACAAGCATGAACTACAGTTTTCTTCAAAAAAGTATGACAGATAATTCTGTTTTAAAAGTTGATGGAATGAATATAGACTAAGGGGATCTTAATGTCTCATCTTGCCCAAAAATGGGTGAAATCCTTGCATAGCGATGTTGTACCTGCCCCAGTGCCCCTTAATACATTTGGCTTTACTGGTCACGACTAGCCTACAATTTCCACCATCAATAGACTTTGATAGAAACATACTAGAGCTTGAAAAAAATTGCTCACTGAGGTGCATGCACCTTTCATAATTTATTTCAAATGGTGATTTCATTACTTAATTCTAATACCTCATGAGCAGAAAGGTCTGCATCAAAGTATATACGAATGGTGTAAGTTGTTCAGATTTTTCATTTTGGTATATGTTGGACTTAGAGACTGAGCACATCTAAGTTATAACATGAACAATGAACTCCCATCGTTTGTTTTCTAGTATACTTTAAGAATGACAGCCAATTGAAAGTAATTTTACAAAGACAGGGGACTTTTAAGGATATCAGCCAATAGGAAGTAATTTTACAAAGACAGGACCCTCTCGGGATGTCGGCCAACTGAAAGTTTATAAAAAAAGACAAGACCCTATATATTTTGCAAGTCAAGACAAGACCCTATATATTTTGCAAGTCCCTTTAACGATTGAAGCCAACTGAAAGTAATTTAACACAAATAAAACTCTCAGGATATTAGCCAATTGAAGGTATCTTAACAAAGACAAGACACTTGTAGGATGTGTGAAATAATTGAATCAGCAAAATCAAGAATGTTTCAAACATTCCAAATATGAATAACTTGTTTCATCCATCATGCACTGACAGTTGAACTGATAAGCCAATATGCCCACTAAAATTGATATTTGAAATAAATATCATGTCAAAAAATATAACCCCTAAAATAAACAATAACAAGTAAGTTCATTGACTAAGGTACATAATATTTCACCTTCAATCAGGAATATTTTATTTATATAATACTCCTATTCTGATATAATAGGAAATAGCAATTCTCATGCAATTGGTTAATTCTTTTGTATTTTGATGAGAGTTAACTTATTTGTAATGTTTGTGTTTATGTAACATTCTGATTTACCCTAACAATGACTCATAGAATAATAGACAACAGCAACGCCATCGTGTAGCAAATCCCATCGAACAGCCATGGCTGGCATTTTTACAAATTATCATCAGAAAGTGTAATATGCTTCTAAGTAGGTACATATAAAAATTTTCCAAAAAACAAACAAAATCTATTACTTTTTGAGTTATTGTAAAAAACGTAAAAAAACACATTAAAATGGTGGCCAGTTTTCAAAATGGCCGCCTACTCCCAAAAGTTCATTGACCAGCAAGGTACATAAATGGCCCCTTCTACCCAAAGTGTCATTAGACAGTGTGCAATACTTATAGTATTCACATACCATATATAGCGTGTAAAGGCCGCCATTTTTCAAGATGGCTGCCGTGTTTGCATTTCCAGGTTTCTTTCACATGGAAATCAATGGGAGGAAAAAATGGGACCAAAAGAATGTTAATTTGGGCAACATACCATGGCAATTTCAATGTCAATTGTAGTGGAGATACAAGTATCGGAATAAACCAATTATTTTAATTTACCTGATTTTGGAAGATTTAATAATCTATAATCGTATTAAATTCAGGGAAACAACAATACAATCCCTTAGACCCATTCTCATGGCAAATATGAACATTTATGTATTTTGGTAAGTGATTTTTACCACCATTTAATATCATTGAGGTGACACAGAATAATTCTTCAATTCTGGTAAAAATGAGCTAAAAAACATTTTAATTTAAAAGGACATTTGGATTTATCGATCATTTGATGTGGAAATGGCATTTGGGTTCATGCAAAAAAACATGTTTATGAACCATGTATGGTTAATTAATGTCAAGCCATAAAATAACCTTAGATATAATTAATTGTGTATACAGGTATACAGAAAACTGCACCCAGAACAGCTAAATTGGGTTTATCTTTAAATTTTTTATCTCCCTCATGCCAATAATTAATGTTTGAACGAAATTCCTTCTTTCATGTTCAAATATCATAAGCTGATTGTTAAAAAATGACAATGATTAATGAACAAGATGCCGAAGTTGCGTTTGCTAATTACGCACATTGTGTAAAAAGGTTGACCTGGGAATAACAAATTGCGCTGAGATCATAAGGCTTAAACTTTAATATCATACCATGTGACACATTCTACCTTTCAACCTTATCTATGATCACTGAGGACTAGTGATCCACTCGATTAAGCTAGTTACTGCAACGGTTCGTTTCGGTAACAAACTGATTCGGTGACAAAATGTCAGAACCTTGAAGGTACGATTATAATTTTTTCCTTATTTCCTTTTGTTAGGTATATGTCATTTGAATTCTGCCTACAAAACAGGAATATTAAAGTAGTACCTTCAAGGTTCCGACATTTTGTTACCTAAACGAATTGTTCCGGTAACCAGCGTAATCGAGTGGATCACCAGTGCTGAGACAACACAGTAGATGTACAAATTGACTGTTTCCAAAGTAAAAAAACACCTTTGAAAGTCCCTAAGGTTTAAAGATGCAAAAAAGAAATTGAATAAGAAGGAATTCAATAGTCCTTTTGTAATGTTTTTGCACCCTAGAAAGTTTGAAATTCAACAAAAAATAATTTTACTCAAGTTTATTGTTAATTAAAGTTGTGACAAAGATTGGAGATGAGTTTACAATATTTTTTGTTCACATTCCATGTTATGTTTAATTTCTAAAAGGTCCAATAGTTTTGCCTTTATATCACAATAACATTTTTTTAATTTCAAGGTTTAAATCTCACAATAACATATAGTTCATCTTAAATATTTAGTAACTACTATACTTGATAAGACATCTAAAATATTTTGAAGCAGAATTACAAGGGAAAAATTTGAATCGATTCTTATATTATATAGTTATTCGAATAACTTCAAACAAATCAAACTGGGGAGATTCTATGTAACGTTTTACAGTGTAGGGCAAAGAGTCTTTTTTGTTGTCATTTTAAGAGGTTACATAGAATCTGCTCAGCAGGGTTTTTGTAGACAAAGCATGATTTTAAAAGAACTGATCTAAATAACACGAAGTCTTTTATCTAAGAATAATTCATCAAATCTACATTCTATGATGTGTTTCAATTTTAGAGTGGGAGAAAGTTTATTCTAGCTATTGTAAAACACATTAAATTTGCGGACATCTTGAATTTGTATATATTCGCGTAAGTGTAAAATCGCGAATTCAGGATGCCGGGAATTTAAAATCATATAACTGGCAAAAATTTAACCACTTGCAAAAATTGCGAAAAACATAAATACATGTATGTGAAAAGAAACAAATGTACGAATTCATAAAAATTGCTCCCACGAATTCAATGTATTTACAGTATCAAAGTGCAGCAAAAGGGTTCATAGCAAATCAAAATGAGGTATTGCCTAGTAAGCACCATGTCAGGTAGAATATGGGATATATCAACTTCAGTAATCCAGAATCTTCCCCTCCCTCTATTGTTATATGATGGATGAAAAATAATTGACAAAATAAATTACATTAATATATTAGAAAATCTCTAGAGAATTGTCACATTGCTTGAGTGGATTTGAAGTTATCTGAGGACAGATTCTTTGGATGACGAAATATTACGATTTTCAATTCACTAATTTTTGATTTGTATGTCATTATGTTATCGTGTCACATGTTATCTGCTTTGATTGTGACGCATGATTTCATATTTTGATTACTCAACCTGATGAAAAATTTGGATTTCAAAGTCTTTTTCTGCAATTATACATATATAATAAAAAAATTAAACTGTACCATTGCTGGTGTCTACATTTAGTGCATTTCTGATATACGAAAATCTTCAAAATATTGGTAAAAAAATAGACTTAATTTCATTGCATCACATTATAAAACTTTTGATTTTTCATCAAGACCTCTGACGTAAAACTAATTTTGAACTTTTTATGTTTCAAGTAAGTCCAGATGTCACTGAATATGGATGTTTTTTGCAAGCAATCAGAACAAAATGATTTATACTCAAGCCTCAGTTCCAATATACTATTACATTTTTTATACAATTCATCTTAATCAAAATAATTTATAAATTTTCTCAATCGGAAAAATTCGATATTGAATTGGAATTTATACCATTGTTCCATGTCGGAATATGTTTCATTAAGACGTTAATTTTTATTCATTTATCATAAATGGAGATTGTCTATATTAACGTGACTTTTTTACTATTAAGACTATGATTTGTGTTTTTATAGTGTAACATCAGGGGCCTTTCATATCTATCAAGTTAAGCCCTCATCTTGATTTCTCCAATTGAGTAAGTTTATTAAATTTGTTTGTCGTAAAATTTTCTGATATGAGCAGAACGCACCAAAGTACCATGATAATAAAACACAATATGGAGTTTCCACCCAGTTACGTGACACAGGGGTTCATCTGTTATGCTACTAAATGGGGCGTAATCAATCGCTACAGAGTTAGAGTTAATTAATATTTTCAATCACAACAATTAAAGGTTCTCGTAGGATTACTAAATTCACCATTCGATTATTATAAAAAATCATTCTGCAAGAATTTTTGATATTCCATAATTGTCCCCAGAAATTAGCACATACGTGTATATATATATACATGTATTTGTTTGATTCAAGAGGTAGGTTAGGCCCCTACAGGTTGATGTCCTGTAAATAATGTTAATGACCAGGAAACCAGGCTTGCTTATTGTGCCCTTAAAAATCTCAAAAAAATGATTAAAAAAACGTTTAACAAGGAAGGTTTAGGCTTATAGGTCTTTTGATGTCTTCCTGGTCTTAAAATGTACAGGTAATAGATATCATATAAATCGAGATGATAAACATTTTGCCAAGGTTCCACTTTTGGATTGTGGAGAATTTTCATAGACAACACTTATTCCAATTGATGACATAAAAAAAATAAACATTCATGTATATCCATCCAAATCATATAACATACTGATTTACTTTTTGTTTTCATACTTTTAAAGACCAAAAAACAAGTTAATACACCTCTGTAATATACTACAGTATCTTTTCCAGTGTGACATCATCACAAACTTGGTCTTAACTATGTTCAGTGACCATATAAGGGGGTAAATAAATTTGAAAGAAAGTTAAATCCTTGACAATCAAAAGGACAAATCAAGAAATTAACCCAAAAGCCATCGTCAAAGGTTCAGTTCTATTTAAAGTACATAACATAATCATAAGAATGGCATTTCATTCAAGCGAAGAAGTGATTACGAAATCCAGTCAAGACCTGGGAATCTTATATAGCATATGACACCACGGAAATTTTTCACTCGGCATAATCCTCTAATTTTGGTTCATTGACGAGATTATTGTGAGAATCTTAGTATATCAAGGAAAAATAATCAAAGGATTACTACGATTTTCTACTATTACCCATTTATTAAATAAGGTTCACAAATAAAAGATAATTAGGTTATAAATCATGTTCAATAGGATGTAGTACTATTTCTCAGTTAACTTCAAACGAAATTAGTTTTTTCTTAATAGACAAGAATGTAAGGCCTACTGCTACAATGAAGTAATTGTCATTGCATATTTTGGATGCCAGGGCCAATTTATTCTGCAGAAGAGGGACTTTCATTATAAACAGAGAGAAAAACTCTAATCTTTCTGGAAGCCTGAATTTTTTAACTTGGTGGTATTGACATTTTCCTCTTAGCCATCTGGTGACCAAAGCTGGAACTAATGTTATCTCACAGATATCCAAGTAAATTATTCATCGGCTTTAGTTAGACTACATTATTGAACTCCCGAAGTCATATCTGGTATCTGATCATATATACTAATATTGTTAATCTTTACCCCCTCCCCTCTTATCAACTTTCTGACCAAAATGGTTATACTTGTTACCCGGGGGTTGTCAGAGATTTACACTAGCTAGTTTACACATATAGTCAATTGAATGACAAATTTAAGTAAAAAATTAGGTCAACACACTGGTCATTAGCTTTCATAATTATTTTCTAAAATGTAAAAATCATTACACAATTTGTGAAATCGAACATCCCAAGACTGATGCAAGAGACCATGCACACATTTTCTCCTGGTTATAGTGGCTTCCTTTAATAATCAGAAAATTTTGCTCTCTTTTTTCCTGGCATGGCATACCTCAACAAGGCATGCAAAATGTCACCACCTGCCATTTGTTACAGATGCCAACCGCCGATGCTGAACACTGTCCACGAAAAAGTTGGAGACTATAACAAAATGTCACCACTTGTGGTGGAAACATGATAAAAGAATACAAAATGGCAAAATAAATGAATCAGAAAAATTCAAATTCTTCCAATCAGTTTTCTAAGTTTTAAACGTTATTGTTTATTCTCCTCACTTGCCTAAGGGAAGACTTGAAACACATCAGTTTGGTAAATGTTATGATCCTGTATGTATCATACATAACCCATAAATGAAACATCAAAGTGATGATTTAAAAATGTGAAATTGAGTGAAATCTCTTTCAACAAAAAAAACAATTAAATGAAATAGGTATGAGATATAGATCTCATAATTGTATGGAAATACAAGAAAACTGATCAATTCATTCAATTTCAGAGAGATATTCTATAAAACATTCATTATTTAGTGTAGTTTCTTTCCGGTTTTACCTGTTAAAAGAAAGACTACTCAGTGCATCTCGGGTAATTAAATTCATGTTAAACTCAACTGAAAGGACTTTAAAGTCATTTATGAACATATGACTGACATAATTAGCTCAGCTCTCATTTGTCATTTTTTCTTAATTTACAGAGACTTGTTGTTTTTGTTAATGATAATAGCATGGATATTCCTAAATAGTATTTGAATTTTCAAAGATCAGAAATGACCTGCTGTAAAATACTCTAGTTATTGTATTTCATTCACAATAAATTTCTGTTGACCATACAACTAATTTATCAAGACATATTGTCCATTAATAATCATATGGTTTAACAAAATAATTAATTTGATCTGGAATTAAATTAAACTTTATTTCAATCTATCAATTGCCTTTGTCCTATAATTGGTACTTAAATATGATTATATGGACAATGGTCTTAATATGTTCCTAGTGTTTAATTCTATGAATTAACAATAAAGCTTTATTGGTTTATTGCTATTAATGACAACAGAGCATCTGTGTTGTTGGTCACTATTAACAACAGTTCCATCTATTTTCAAACAAAAGCTTTTTTGGCGCCATTAGTGAATTTAGACTCATTTGTGTACTTTTCTTAGATATAAGAATGTACGTATATTCACTCGCTTGGTGTAAATGTTGCTCAGTTTGATAGTAAATATTCAAGACTAATCTACTATTCATAACATTCGAGATATTAACAGTAATATTCCTTTTATATATCAAAGCAAACACTAAATTAGGACATAATCATTGGTGTGATTGGGCAGTTTCAGTTATTTTGGAGTTTGAATGCATCAATGTATAATATTCCCAGGGGCTAAGAATTCTTGAACATCATGTATATAATTTCCTCAGTGTTCTTCCCAGAATTTTGCCTCAAGTGGGAACAAAATTCTCATTTTCACAATTCAGACCAAAATCGTCAAAATATGCCCATTTTTCATGATTTTTCTCATTTTCAAGTGGGTGCAAATGGATTTTCAGGTGGGTGCAAGACTGATTTTTGAAATTTCAGTTGGCTGCTGTGTCCATTTGCTTTAATGCTGGAGAGATCACTGATCTTATGTTATACTTACTTGTTACAACAATACTATGACTAGATCCGCAGGAGACCAATCGGATTCTTGACCCATATTTGCTGCTGAACTGCTCCACAATACCATCATGGCCACCAACATCTTTCTCATTTTTGTGACAATGTTGATAAAATTCCCCACTTCCCCAGCATAAGAACTTCCCCCTTTCCAAGTCCTCATTGTCAATTCCAGCATCTTGTACCATCTCAATGACACTTTCTCCAATCTGTGCATCATTCGCATCTGCAGTTTTTGCACCTTCTGTTGAGTTTGATGTTTCAATTCTAAGTTCATCATTAACACTGTTCATATGTTCATTAATATCTGCCTGAATTTGTTCTGTGAGATTAATATCCTTGGCACTGTGAGATTCATCCTTATTTATTGCTTCATCAAAACCATCCACATGTTCTTTTTCAGTTTTTAAATGTGTGACATCTTCAGGAAGGTCATTTCCATCAAAAATATATTCATCATTATAAACAACATTAGTTTCACTTAGAGGAGGAAGATCTTCAGAAAGTTCATTTGGGTTTTCACCAGGAGTGTCATTGGTTTTGGTATTTAAGACATCATTATCATTCGCATCAGGGACAACATCAGGAGGGACTGTTTCTAATCTATCAGGAGATTCATTTTCCACTTTATCAAGTGTTAAATTTTCAAGATCATTGGCACTTTCATGATCTGCAGCACTGATATGATTTTGAGGTGACTTAGGTTTTGGAATGATAGAATGATACGAAGATGCATTCTTTGTATGTTTGGTGTCTTTTTGTGACCTGACATCTATCTTTTGATTAGCTGAATTATATTCACTTTCCTCGATGAGGGATATAGTAGGAGGGTATCTTGGGAGGTGGTTCTTGCCAGTTATGAGCATGAAACCTTGGTTAAAGTCTGCTTGCTCAGCTACAGATGGTCCACCATTTTCAAGATGGCTGCCATCTCCGTCTGCTATTTCCTCAGTTGGGTCATCCATATTTGTTGCTATACATCATGTATGGTAAGGTTTGAATGTGATACTTCAACTGGAAAACAACAAATTATATTTTAACCCATTTAACAAATATATGTTTGAATAACATGTATTGAAATATATGTATAAATATATGGGTTGTTATGACAGTAAAGCTGTTAAAGACATGTGCTAAAAAATTAGTCAAAACTAAATATTCAGATAAAATACACTCTAGGTGGAAATTATGTTTTTTGCATAAATTATGCGACCATGTTTATAGTTCGGGTTATTGAACTGTGAATATTCTCCAGATAATCAATGGTGAAGGTGTTAAACTAGTCTGCAGGTAAACTTTATTGATAGAAGCTTCTAATAGCATCTTGTTGAGAGACAAGGTGGATCAATAAGAACCATCAGTACACCATACAAGATCGAGTGAATGTTTGGTTTAGCCTGTGGTGAAACTATAATTAAAAAACATTAAAGTCATGTCTTAACCTGGGGAGACTCTGTCAGGATCATTTTCTATTCAAAAATATATTGATAAAGTATGAAGTATATTTTTACTAAAATGTATGAAATGTTTTTATTGAAATGTAAAGGAATCCAACTGTTCATGATGATCTTCACTGAAAATCAACATCTTTATATTACGTCATTATATGTATTATTCGTAAATGTGTAAAATTCATATGTTTTAAAGCTTCTCTTACTTCTTTTATTCTTTTCTGAACTTATCATAAAATCCAAAAAGAATTAAACATTAATTGTTTTGTTAAAATATACACAGTTCCTCAAAGTAAGATTAATTAACGACTGACCTCTGAACTGTTAGAGCAACCTGTTTAATTTGTACACTGTCAAATGCTAAAATTGACGATAAGAGAGTTGAAAGCCCATGATCTAGGATATAACCAAATATTCAGAGCAAAAACATTTCTAGTTATGAAGAAGTTCCACTTTGACTCATTCAATCTAAGGACATTTACCTGTGAATATTGTGTGTAAACATGTGTTAACTTCATAAGAATTAGTCAAATCACTCACTTACCACTTGGCTGTGAATAGCAATGCAAATATACCTGACTTAATCAAACATTAGAAATACTCTAAGAAATCAATCCCAAATATATTTACTAATCATGATCTTTCTTTTGATAGCCTGCCATATCTACAAGGTAATCTAAATAAGGCACGCTCGGGAGTTTCTCCGATACAATTCGAACAACTAACTCAGATTGTATTTCGACTTGTCAAAATTTCGAACCATTTAATAAGACATTTGGCTCAACATGCATGTTCTAAAAGATGCTATATAAATATTTATAGTTAATATAAACCCTCACATAATCAGAATTTCAAACATCACAATTACAGGTATATGCAATATAATATATAATATTACACAAGTAATCAATACATTTACTCAGATTGAAACATTCAAGAAAAAAGGAAAACTAATATATAAATTTAGGTGTAATTAATCTTTCATGATTTTGTCAGCTAATAACACAGATTTTGTCAATAAAATTCATTTGAATAACAACCAAATATTCTCGATTGCTTGAATAGTTCTATTCCTACTTCACTACAGTATTTCTGAGCTTTTATAGAACTCCATATTTACAGGTCTGGATCATTTATAGACAGACGTTAAAAGCTACTCCAAATTCATAATGAAAATACAAGGTAAAATAACATTCAAAAACATACTATTTTAGGAAGTATTGTGTTCGATTTTATCCTTAAACTCTCCGGTTATATCTGTGAATAGAAGTTATGTCTAAATACTACTTAAGATAAACAGATTACTTAATTGTAAGCCTTGCACATTGATAATCTAAACCAACTTAGTTACCAGTAAAATATATTTTAGCTCTAGGAGGTATTCAATGGCTCACTAAATGGTGTTACTGTTACTGTTGATTCAGAAATTGTAAAACGTAAACAACATACTTAAAATACATATTCTACCATGTTACATATTCAATGAGGTCACGTGAGAAAGCATTGCGCACGCAACAGACGTTTGAAATATCAGTGTGTTGCAGACACGCGAATAGAACAGACGTATCGCCTTTGGTGCGATATATACGGTTAGTGAATTAAAAGTTTTTCATTAAACCTTCACTTATTATTGATCAGTATTCTGTTGGGAAGCAAAAGAGTATAATTACAATTTTGTTATCTATGATGCTGATTATTTTCATCATTTTGACACGGTCAATTTGATATTTCAATTTCTTTGTTCCGTTTCCTTTGTTTAAAAAGGCGGGAGAAACAGTCAATAAATATTGACTCACCCTTTAATGCCTTTATGCATACGTTTTTCTACCACACTGCGTGGAATTAAAACGTCCTTTGACCATTCAACTGTTCAAAAACAGTTATTTATACGTGCTGTCGCATGATTGTACAATTCTGAGTACAAAAACATACCACGTGCAATATCATTGACACGTTCAACTGCTCAATAGCAGTTCTGCTCAATAGCAATCAGTTCATGCGTTCAGAGTTAGTGCATGTATAAATCGTATGCAATCGAACATGTCACAAGCATTAAAGTCTAAACCTTCCTTTCAAGAAGATTTGGACAGTGGAACAAAGACAAAATCTTCAAAGAAGTCCAGCTCTGTAAAAGCTAAAAGTTCCGACAAGTCGGTCATTATGAAGTCGCCAAGCTTGACATCAGAAGCCACTGCCTCTTCAATGGGAAGTGAGCCTTGTAAATCCACGAACAATGAATCTGGTATCCCCGTGAGCTTTGTACAGGATATTACAAATGCTATTAGCACGGGATTGGGATGTATCAAAGATACTATGGTCGAAGCTTTAGGTGATATAAAGCAATCTTTGAAAACCGACTACCAAGCTGGTCAATATGATGATTATGGTGATATTCCTGATCAAGAGGATGAGGATCCTGACGTCCTTGAACCACCTGCTAAAAAGCAGAAAACTTCCTCGTCCGAATCGACTGAAGTTTTTTCTTCCCTTATGAATAAACTTCGATCTAAGACCAAGTTACAAGACGATAATGGACCTCCTTTATCTGAAGCTATGGCTGAAATCGTCACAGAACTAATCCAGGCGAAGCCAGAGGATGATGATATCGTATCTAAATTAGATGGTCACAAGACGCCTGAAAACGTTCCATTATTGTGCACTACAAAGGTCAATGAACCTATTTGGACTCGGGTCTCAGCCGAAGTTCGCTCTAATGATATTAAATATCAAAAAGTGCAAACTCCCCTTGTGAAGGGTATAATTGCTTCTTCACGTGCATTGGAAGCACTGGATAATCTCAAAGAGACTCTTAGCAAAGAATCCGATGCTTATGATGATGTGCTTACGACCATCGCGGAGTTAGTGTACGAAAATATGCTATTCAGCAGTTATGCAAACTTGAAACTTAACATGCGTAGACGTGAACTTTTCAAAAATGAAATTAATCAAAGTTTCAAGCATTTGTGCGCCAAATCTGTGCCAATTACCCAGTTTCTCTTTGGAGACGACATCTCTAAACAGGTAAAAGAGATAGCAGAAATGAATAAAACGCAACTGCGAGGCGTTTTTTCCGTCTTCCACTCGGGGTAATCGAGGAAGGGGACGTGGTTACGGTGGACGTGGTCGTGGAAACAATTCCAACAACCATTTTTTAGGCCAGGGCTACGGCAGAAACAACCACCAGCGGAACTCTACCCGATATCCCAACAAGAGAGGGAGAGGGGCCAAGAGCAAGTCCAGCAATGCCAGCGAGAAAACCACCAATCAATAGGTCATGTTGACACTATTACAATAGACACTGCACCTGAAAAGGTAAGACAAACACTTAAAAGCTCTGTCAATTATTTTCAAGGTGGTCGACTTAAAATGTTCTTGCATGAATGGGAACGTATAACATCAGATCAGTCTATATTAGATGCTATCAGTGGTTACACGATTGAATTTTGTGATGATGATATTCAACGAATGCAATGGCCATGTAACACAAATTACTCAAGGTCAGATCATGAAAGCATGGATCTAGAAATTGCCAAATTTGCAAAAAAGGGTATCATTGTACCAATTGATGATTCTAAAAAAGGTCACGTGTCACCTATTTTCCTGCTACCCAAAAAAGACGGGTCAAAAAGAATGATTTTAAACTTATCTGATATAAATCAGAGTGTAGAATATCATCATTTCAAGATGGAAAATCTTCAACATGCCCTCAACATCGTGTCACCTAATATGTACATGAGTTGTGTCGACATTAAAGACGCTTACTATAGTGTGCCAATTGCTACTGCTTCTCAAAGATTTCTGCAATTTGAATGGAAGGGCCAACTATATCAATACACTTGTCTAGCTCAAGGGTTATCTTCGGCCCCCAGACTATACACTAAAATTATGAAACCTGTTTTTGCTAAATTGCGAAATGAAGGCCATCTATCGGTAGCATATATTGACGATTGCTGTCTATTTGCAGAAACCTCTGAGCAGTGTAAGCAGAACACCTATGACACAATCAATTTGCTCAGAACACTTGGCTTCATAGTTCATCCAGAAAAGGTTATCTTGACACCAACACAGGTAATAACTTTTCTTGGTTTCGAACTTAACAGTATCAATATGACTGTAAAACTTCCCTGTGATAAAGCACAAGTTGTGAAATCTATGTGTAAATCATTATTGTCTCGTAGCAACTGCACAATCAGGGATGTAGCACAAATCATTGGTAAATTAGTATCATCTCTACCAGGTGTTCAATATGGCCAGCTTCATTATAGAAATCTTGAAAGAGATAAAACAAAGGCTTTATCTATCAATGAAGGCAACTTTGATGCATGCATGCAATTATCAAATGATGCAAAATCCGACCTACAATGGTGGATAAATAATGTAACGAAATCCGTTAAACCAATTTCTGTTACAGATCCAGGTATGTTGTTACGAACAGATAGCAGCACAAAAGGTTGGGGTGCAATATGTGTCACCAATTCTGTTAGAACAGGTGGACGTTGGTCAGCTGAAGAAGCTTCCAATCATATCAATTATCTTGAATTGATGGCCATATATCTTGCATTGAAATGTTTTTGTAGAGAAAAATCACACATCCACGTACGTGTTGAAACGGATAACACTACGGCTTTGGCTTACGTTAACAAAATGGGAGGTATCACATCGATTGCTTGTGATAACCTAGCAAAAGATATTTGGAAATTCTGCATTTTCAGAAATATCTGGCTTTCAGCAGCATTTATTCAAGGTTCTAAGAACACTGACGCTGATGAGGAATCTCGAGTATTCCATGATGAAACAGAGTGGATGCTCGACAAAGCAGTGTTCAATCAACTGATTAATCTGTCTGATTGGCCATCTCCCGTAATTGATATGTTCGCTTCAAGATTGAATCATCAGCTCCCACGTTATGTGTCGTGGAAACCTGATCCAGATGCTGAAAATATCGATGCATTGAATATAAAGTGGAATGATGAAACTTTGTATGTGTTTTGTCCTTTCAGTTTGATCACGAGAGTTCTAAAGAAGATCGAACACGATGCCATAACCAATGCTATCGTTATAGCACCAGTGTGGACAACACAGCCATGGTGGCCGAAACTTCTGAGACTCTTGATCGATATCCCAGTGATATTACCCAAAAGGAGAACGTTATTGTACCTACCGTACGACAAACAGAAACGCCATCCTCTTTGGAGAAAGATGACTTTGACTGCATGTCTTTTATCCGGCGATCCATCGAAATCCAGGGAATTTCGAAAGACACTACCGAAGTCATCTTATTGTCTTGGCGATCTGCATCCAAAAAGCAATATGCTGTCTACTTACGTAAGTGGGTACACTTCTGTCATAGACGGAAAATTGATCCATTTCAATCATCTGTGAACATAGGACTCGATTTTCTCACGTCTCTTTATAAGGACGATTTAAGCTACAGTGCTATTAATACGGCCAGGTCAGCGTTGTCATTCATTATATCACAAGACTCTGTTACTTTTGGAAATCACCCTTTGGTTTCTAGGTTTATGAAGGGTGTGTTCAACGACAGACCTCCGTTACCAAAATATGAATCAACATGGGATGTATCAGTAGTGTTAAACTTTCTCGAGACATTTTATCCCAATGAACGTTTATCATTAAAGGAGCTTACGCTTAAAGTAGTGACACTTCTGGCTTTAATTACAGGTCAACGTCGTCAAACGTTGCATACATTGACAGTCGAGAATTGCATCGAAGAACACTCAGGTTATAAACTTATTATTTCACAGTGTTTAAAAACATCAAAATGTGGAAAACCATTACCAATTCTCACTTTACCAAGATATAGCAATGTGAAATTATGTGTATGTGCGGCTTTGAAAGACTATATTAATCGCACGGACACTCTAAGAGGTAACCAAAGTCAGCTACTCATTAGTTTTCAGAAACCATACGCAGCTGTATCTCTTGACACCATCAGTAGGTGGATCAAGCTCACTATCAAAAATGCTGGAATTAATGTCGATATTTTTAAGTCTCATTCCACACGCTCTGCGTCTACTTCAGCAGCACTAAATGCAGGTGTTGGGCTAGATGTTATTCTTAAGGCAGCAGGTTGGTCTTCCAGTAGTACATTCGCAAAGTTTTACAATAAACCTGTGCAGAAAGATTCTGACAATTTTGGATTAGGTGTTCTTAAAACAACTGAATCAAAGTAGTTCATTTGGTTATTTTGAGAGAATAAAGCCAGAGAAGATTGGTATGATGTATTATTATGATTTATTTGATATGTTATAAAATGTATTTAACTTTGTACTAGTTACTTCTTGTTTAAGTAATAAACAAAGATTATTTGTAATCACTTATTTCACTAATCAATTTGATTACACCAAAAAAGGACGAGATCCACGTCCTTACATCTTTTCATGACGGACCTAAATATTCATTCAAGTCCGTGTTTTGATCACACAATGTGTCCATCTGTTGGCTTTAAACATCTCACGTGACCTCATTGAATATGTAACATGGTAGAATTTTAAGTTAAACGATCATTTTGTAAAAATGTGAAGTTTGACTGTAATTCTACCTGTTACATTGATTCAATGAGGTCAAGTGCCCTTCCCATGTGATTTCATGGCCCACCCTTTCCAGTGTGTTTGCTTGCAAAATGCATATTTATCATCATCTGGAATAGAATATAAATAAATTTTGTATTCATCTGGACACATTAGTGGTTAAAGACTGATATTTCAAACGTCTGTTGCGTGCGCAATGCTTTCTCACTTGACCTCATTGAATCAATGTAACAGGTAGAATTACAGTCAAACTTCACATTTTTACAAAATGATCGTTTAACTTAAAATTATACGTTGACAGCAGCACGTACATGTAGATTGAAGAGAGGCTCTTTGAAACCCAAATCTCCATTGAATATCATTTAATTCAATTTCAAATCATTTATTTATTAAACTGTCACCTGTTATTCAGGTACAATATACTACAGTAACAATAACATATTTGTTACTACTTCCCAGCCTCATAAGAAACATGAGAGATCATTATTAAAAGTAAACAATTTTTAATGTTTTACAAACAGCAACCATGAAACTGAACACACAAATTAGAAATTAATTAAGCGATATGAAACTAACAGGTCTTTACCTAATACAGAATCTAACAAAATGTATGACGCATATTTTAATAGTAAAGAATTGTATGTTACCTTCTTCAAAGGCCACTATATCGTGGCCTTCGTCCAAAGATAAATCCCTGCTTGTTTTTTACTGCTGTATACCATGGGATTATGGCTCATGTCATAATCATAAAATTTGAAATCAAATGTTCACCATTTTTCCACATCACAATTTGAATTGTGGGTTTGGTCGTATTACCTCACCAAAAATTCCAAAACACACATGAAGTGATCGATGTATTAGTTCACATCTTCTGGATCGCTAACTTAGAATTTACAGCCAGTTACTAATGTCAGACAATGACGACATTTCGTCCCGTTTTCGAATATCACCATTTTTATTTTAATTTTAGAAAAAAAACTGACAAAATCATGCAATATCTCATCAAGGAGCCCAGCCAGTTCCATTTTAATTCATGATTTATTTATCTGGCGATTTTTAAAATTTAATAAATTTATAACACGCCGGCCAGCTTTTTTCAAATGGTTCAGTGTTCCAGGTGAAATTACTTCTATCTAAGAATTGGCAAGACTCAAGTAAATTGTATGCACAGGGCCCTGATGCATATAGGTCTGAAACTGTACTTTGTATAAAATGAACGCTGAGGTAAGCATCTACAAATACATGTATCCTGCCATAACGCTACATGTAATCTTCATGGCCAAGCTTTTCTATTGTTTTTTTTATTTTTTGTCCTTCTACCAAACAACTTTACTGTAGAAGGTCAATTTTATTACAATAGGAATGTTTTTAATATATTAAAATTATCAATTAAGATCCTTATAAATGAATGGATCCACTAAATTGGCTAATAACAATTCAGAGAGTCCAAGAGCTCACACATGGTACATACTTTATATACCGCATCAGTGTTCTCAACAGGACTTTTTTCAAGTGGGTGCAAAATTCTCATTTTCACAATTCAGACAAAAATTGGTGAAAATATGCCAATTTTTCCAGCATTGATATGCCCATGACCAAATCAAGTGAACCCAACAAAATTATTTTCAGGAAGTCAGCCGTCAGAATTCACCTGTAACTTATGGATGACTCTAATATCAGATGTTCATTTGACAACCAGATCGGGAATTTAGATTGTCTAAAGTTACCTTCTTCTAAGGCCACTGTGGCCTTCCAGTAAAGATATATTCCTGCATAAACAACTGGTCATGTCGTAATTACAAAATTTGAGATCATATATATTTGATATCATTTTTCCACATCACAATTTGAATTGCGAGGTTTGGTCTTATTACCTCACCAAAAATTCCAAAACACACATAAAGTGATCAGTGTATTAGTTCAAATCTTCTGAATCGCTAACTTAGAATTTACAGCCAGTTACTAATGTCAGACGTTAACCACATTTCGTCCAGTTTTCGAACATCGCCATTTTTTCTTGGAGCCATTTTGTTTTAATTTTAGACGAAATCCTGATGAAATCATGTCATATCTCATAGGCGTAGCGCCCGGTACGCACAGGCGTACCAGATGGTTGCAAATTCGCTCCAAATACAACCAAATTTCAAAATTTTCCTGGGGGATAACCCTCAGAGACAGCCCTAAACACTGTTTTTTGCTTCGCTCAACTCTTGTTCCCACGGTGGCGTACTACTTAGAAATATAGCGCTACGCCCATGTATCTCATCAAGGAGCCGAGCTGGGTTCGTTTTGATTAATGATTTATTTATCTAGCAATTTTTAAAATATTCAATAAATTTATGACACGGCGGCCAGATTTTTTCAAATAGAGTTCACAGTATTCCAGATGAGTCCCCTCTAGCTAGACTGTATCCTTCGTCTGTTGGATACATACTACCCCTCTAGCCAAGTATTGGCTAGAGACTCGAGTAAGTCTAAAGACATGATTTGATACATTATCTGAATCTACTGGATAAGGCTAGTCTTATGTATGCATACACGTTTTCATACATTAATATACAGGACATTATACAGAATTAATTTTTACACAAAATAAGAGTCATAATTACCATGACAACCAGTCACACCAGAGGGCACCTGTTCAGGTGAGTTTCCTGTGTAAATTAACATTTTCAAATTTAACATTTCAGATGTGGTTTTACCCCCTTTTTCAGTATCCAAACCTTGTCAAAACTTAGCATATAGTGCTACATTCTATTTTCTTTACAACACCTTATAGAAAGTATACTTAGGACTAACTTAACTTGAGATATCTAGTTGAATTTAAGGAGCACATTACCTCTTCCGCGCTGTTTTTCGAAGTGCCTACTGGGTATGTCACGTGATTTATTGGACAAAATGGCGGATGAACAGGATTTGGAAATCTGAGATATTATTGTCACATATTTGGTGTTTATCCTTGATTTAATTTAAACCAGGCGAACAAAATGCCGATATGTTAAAGGTTGCTATACCACGCTTTAGGAGAGTGGAAGAAGACGGGGATAAAGGCTCGTACACTGTGAGTTTGAAGCATTTTTCTTTTAATTTTTAGTTTGCTTTTTAATTTTGTCAATGAGACACGCCCACTTTCTGTTTGTGTTGAGTGAAACTAAGAGCTGGGAAACTTCTAGGGTTCAGAGAAGACATATGTCTTATTAAATTTGTATTGTAATTCGGAAAATAAATGACAAATAAAGGCTAATGAGGAGGAGGATAAATTGAACAAAAAATCAACATTGAACATAACAAAGGATACAGATAATAAGATAAGATAAGCACCGGCTTGTAGGCTGGTGTAGCCTTTTGCCTGTATAGGTGTGTGTATTTGTTATACACATCAAGTCATATTTGGCATATGTACCCTTAAGGCTTGTGCTCCCAGTCTAATTTCAGTGGGTGGTTGTACCAATGGTCATCCAACTTGTTCTTGAACTGGTCAACACTTCTTGCTTGAATAACATATTCAGGCAGTTTGTTCCAGGGTGATATGACTCTGTTGGAAAAGAAATGCTGTCTTGTGTTTAGTCTACAGTGTTGTCGTTTCAGGTACATTGTGTGTCCTCTTGTTGGCTGCCTTGTTATATGGTTCAATTGAGGGAAGATAGTCTTGGGGCTGATGTCATAGAAATTGTTCAGGATCTTGTACAGCTCAATCATATCTCCTCGTAACCTCCTAAATGCCAGTGTTGTCATGTCAAGTGTTGCTAGTCTTTCGGGGTATGTTAATTGCCTGAGGTTTGGTAATAGTCTAGTTGCTCTCCTCTGTATGTTTTCAATGGCTTCAATGTCTTTCTTATACTGTGGGCTCCAAACTGAGTTTCCATACTCCAATATTGGACGGACAAGGCCATTAAAGAGTAGCTTAAGAGAATCCTCATCAATATACTTGTAGCTTCGCTTTATTACTCCCAAGACTTTATTTGCTTTATTTGCAGTTATTGTCACATGCTCGGAGAATTTCAAATTTGAGTCAATGTTGACACCTAAATCTCTTTCCACACAGCTGTTTTTTAGTATTACATTTTTCCCACTTTGTGTATCAGTCATATTATAGGTAGGTTCTGGTTTCATATTTCCCACTCTCAAAACAGTACATTTATTCGGGTTGAATTGTAGTTTCCATTTGGAGGCCCATGCTTGTATTGTATTGAGGTCATTTTGGAGTTCATCCGTGTCATTCTTGTTCCTAACTTCTCTGTACAGTTTAGTGTCGTCAGCGAAAAGAGCAATCTTGCTGTTTGACACGACATTAGGCATATCGTTCACATAGATAATAAACAGAATCGGCCCAAGGACAGTTCCTTGAGGAATTCCAGAGGTTACAGTGGTCCATGATGACTCTTTTCCATTTAGTGAGACTCTCTGAGATCTGTCAGTGAGGAAATTTTCAATCCATTTGTGAGCAACTCCCTTAATACCAAGTTGTCCAAGTTTAGTGAGCAGCCTTGCGTGACTCACGGAATCGAAGGCTTTCGCAAAATCTAAATATATGCAGTCTGTGGTGCCACCTGCATCGAGAACACGGGTCCAAGCTTCTAGGACTTGCAATAAATTAGTGATACAGGATCTTTGGGGTAGAAATCCATGCTGTGTTGAAGATATGATTTTGTTTGCCTTGAGGTGATTAAGGAGGTTTACTCTAACTATTCCTTCAAGCATCTTGCATACAATACTGGTTAGACTAATGGGGCGATAGTTTGTTGGTTCATTTTTTGCTCCTTTTTTGTAGATTGGGGTGATATTTGCCTGTTTCCAGTCTCTGGGTATATTTCCTTCCTTAAGTGATTTAGAAAAGATGATATAAAGAGGGCGCTTAACAACGTCATGTAGTTCTTTGAGTATACGGCCCTTTATACCATCTGGGCCAGGTGAAGAAGTAAGTTTGAGGTTGTTAAGTCTTAGGTCAACATCTGCTTCAGAAATTTCCCAATTCTGGATATATGATCCTATATACATAAAGTCTAGCACGGGGCTATCAGTCATTTCATCTGTGGAAAAAAAAAATAATACCATAGGTTCTGGGCCGGTATAAAGATGGCAGCACCAACAGAATACAGTATTATCTTTTTGTAAATAAACACAGATCAATTACCATACCATCT
The DNA here is from genome assembly GCA_903813345.2 of Owenia fusiformis. Classification (NCBI taxonomy): domain Eukaryota; kingdom Metazoa; phylum Annelida; class Polychaeta; order Sabellida; family Oweniidae; genus Owenia; species Owenia fusiformis. The sequence goes on from CAIIXF020000010.1 coordinate 9,715,413, forward strand.
TTATTTGAATTATTTCTATCGACCTTTGCCTATGGATAATACATGTACCTTTTTGACATCTATAAATATCTGGATTCGTCATTTTCTCACAGACATAGAGATCATTACCAGAATTTCCTCCATTTAGGTCCCAGTCAACGGAGTCTATCAGCTGCAGCTTTGAAATCATTGCATCTGGATTAAAACATCCAGCAAATGTGCTATCATCCTTCAAGCTGTTAACTTGATGCTCCCTTGTACGGGGAAGATCAAAATATTTTTGTGAAACTTCAGAAAACTTTTTAAGCTTTATAAATTTGTTTGATTTATTGTTGTTCTAGGTATACTGTGTAGATGTTTATGTCAATGGCAGACAGCACTCTGTGGAGAAGCGTTATAGCGAATTTGAAGACCTACATAAACATGTAAGTTCTATTATTTTTGTAATTACAGTATTTGGAAAGGTTTCATGAAAAATATTTAATCAAGTAAGGAGAGTTACTAGATTTTTTCATCAAAAGCGTTCAAATTAAAATTTACATTATTCTGCCCAAAATTGGTTTATCTTCAAACTCTTGGTGCAGCCTGAGCACCTACATGTTACAATGCTGTAAAGATTTGACTGGAGATGAAAGGAAAGTGATGTCTCTCAGCAAGTGTCAAACTCAGAAACAGCATTCACACCCTATGCAGACAGAGCCTGTGGGAAATATTGGGTGCGGAGCAAATGAGCGGAGGGTGCGGAGCTAACGGTCATTTTTGAATTTAAATTTGGGATATTTCTGAAACTAAGCCGTTTTGGGACTTCAAATATACCAAGATATGTGTATTTGACACCAAATATCAATACAATTGTAAAAATAGTAGCGCAATTTATTCTATAGCGACGCAGTGTGCCTTTAACCTTTCCCAGACCTATATATTTTGAAATTATCCTTTTAATACTGAGTCCCCAGCATTCATAAAAAATGGTGTTCAAGGTACACTATCTATACAAATTATTTTTGCATCTTGGAAGCCAGGCAGTATCTGTGTGATTTTATAAAAATTCGGAAATGTTCTTCAGATATGAGCCCCCTCTAAATATTGGGTGCGGAGCAGCTCCATAAACGTAGCTCCGCACCCAATATTTAGAGGGGGCTCATATCTGAAGAACATTTCCGAATTTTTATAAAATCACACAGATACTGCCTGGCTTCCAAGATGCCAAAATAATTTGCATGGGTAGTGTATCTTGAACACCATTTTTTATGAATGCTGGGGACGCAGTATTAAAAGGGTAGACTCAAAATATATAGGTCTGGGAAATGTTTAAGGCATACTGCGTCGCTATTAAATGAATTGCACTACTATTTTCACAATTTTATTGGTATTTGGTGTCAAATACACATATCTTGGTATATTTGAAGTCCCAAAACGGCTTAGTTTCAGAAATATCCCAAATTTAGATTCAAAAATGACCGTTAGCTCCGCACCCTCCGCTCATTTGCTCCGCACCCAATATTTCCCACAGGCTCTGTCTGCATAGGGTGATTCAGGTTCAGAGGAAATGCAAACTGTTTCTGAGATGCCTGCTGATGGTGCAAAGAATGACCCCTTTTTGACTCCTATGTTACCAACCATCTATCAACATATCCCTTTCATACTGCAGCATTGCATCACAGATGTTAAAACAAAAAATGATCTTTCAGTGTTTTTGCTGTTAAAATGCAAATAATCACAAATCTGTAGTGTTTTTTCTGTACTTTATTTGCAGCTTAAGAGGACTATAAGGCCACCTGTGTTTCCACCCAAGAAGTTCCAGAATTGGAATCCAAAGGTACTTGAGAAGAGAAAGCAGGGCTTAGAGGAATACCTACAGGTACATGTATGGATGGTAGACAGGGGTATAGCTCATTAGACTTCATGTCCTCAGTTTTAGTTATAAAAATGTCAGAGATACCGTGCTAGTAGTATTTTTGTAAAAATTTGGCGAGATACTTTGCTAAAGCCATGGTATCACTCATGGTAATATTATATACATGTAGTATAATATCACATGTTGCAGCTTATATTCATAGTAAATGCAGTGTTTCAAATTATGTAGATAAATATGTATTGTGAGATATTCTTGTCAGCAATACTAGTATTTGACTACATTTTGATCAGACTAAAAATAAATCCAGTGTGTGAACTTTTGCGAGGCAGAAGATGCATATATTCCGCAATGTTGTGTTTTCTATTACTGTATCTTTAATAATTGATTTTTGTGTTAGGCTTAAATATTTAATTTTGTCACCACCAAAACCTTTTTGTGGTCGTGTTGGCTGTTGGTGTTTGGCATCTGTAACAAATGGCATGTGGTGACATTTTGCATGTTAATGCCTTGTTATGGTTTGAGTTAAATTATTTATATATTTTCAGGGTATTGTCCAACAAGGCATGATTCCTAAATCTCTATGTCATTTCCTGGATCTGAATGCCACATTGGGAATGGGAAGTGAAGAGTAAGTATAACAAACTATTTTATTTACATTCATCAAATGCCAAATCCAAGGGCAGTTTCAATTTTAATTGGTTTCATCTTTTGCATCATTTTTAAAACTGTAAAATTATCTAAATAAGTCAGAGAGAAGTGTGGCACACTGATGGAAATTCAGTTATTTGTCATAGATGGTTGAAATCTCATCACTTTTATTTTTATTATATAACTCCTATGCATTGTCTATCATTCTGCATGCTACATACATGTACATGTCAATGCTTTGAACTTTTTAGCATCTATGTATAAAAACTTTGAAATTGTTTAAAGAGTTACTGATCTCAATCACAGAAACTTGAATCACTATGATATGCTAAGATGCAGAGTCTGTATAGCCTATATTAGACTCGGATATTGAGTCCATATAAGCCAGCATATCAAAACTATACCGTATAAGGTGCTCCGAGTTCCTGTGATCTCTATCTCAATTAATGTAATACAAGTGCCAAAATGTTCTGTTTTCTGTACTTTTCAATAATAATTGTAGAATTAGGTCACCCTCATCTAAGAAACTGCAAAGGTATACCACTACACCTGTTCGTTTGTAAAGTATTAGGATTTAGGAGTCAATGAGTGAATGTTCAGTTGTTCAGTTTTCCCATGTTTTGGACCAATGTACATGTTATTGTTTTCTCATCCTATGAAGAAGGAGTATGTAACGGAAAATGTGCTGGAATTCAGTAAAATAAAAAAGCTTAATATTCAAGAAAAATGTTCTATGTTAAATATTGGATTCTCACTTGATGGGACAAAAGAGAACCCAGTGTTTTGCTGGGTGGGTGAGGGTAAAATTGTATATGTCCTAAACCTTGGGGAGAATAGCTTTCTCAACATTATATTTGTTTTCCCAATCTAGGCACTTCTTGTCACATGTTTCTACTACATAGGGTGAGGTTAGACAGTTCAGTGTTATGTTAGTAGTAGTTAACTGTTTACCATCCCAATTCACAGAACATCCATGTACTAAAGCTAGTACCGTTAGGAACTGGCTAGAACAGTGATGCCTGGCCAAAAATATAGTTAATCAAGTTTTGAGACATCATCATGTTTTGGCCTGATCTTTTACTCGTATCTTGCACATGGTTAACTTGTCTTGTTGTGAAGATTATTTTAGTTTTCCTAGACTACAGGTTGTCCTTGAGGTATAGAGCAGATTTCGGAAAATTTACTTCCTATTTAAATGTAATTAACTTGGTTTACCAAGAAACCTGTCACAAAATAGCTCATGACTTCTTGGATAACCTTTGCTGTTGTTCTTACGTTACTTCCATATTAATTGATTTATTTACTCAAATTATTACTACTTCGCGAAATAATTTATATTGTTGTTTTACTTTATATTCTGGAGCTGGTTAAATAACAAGTATTTAGTAATAATGTCTGAATAATATGTTTGAATCCTCCTTTTCTCTCATTAATGGCCAAGTTCGAATAAGATCAAGGCCATTGTCCACAAGGTTCTGTTATAGAAACATAACTGTTTATATTGTCAAAATGTCATTGAAATGTGTCATGGGGAGATTAATCTGATCGCAAACATCTACTTTCAATATTTCTTTCTTTTCTGAACTTTTCTCCAGCTTACCTCTTTCATATGCCTAGGGAAAGGTAGTAGTAAACTTTGTATGAAAACAATTTTCTAAAGGAAGCTTACTTACTACTTCTCCATGGCTTACAACCTCTATATTACTTGTTTAAATGAAATATCAAAATTGTGATTATATCCAAGGTTAGTTTTTATTCCAAATGTAGGCTATGATATTTTTTCCATTTTTTAAATTAGAAGGATATTAATTTTAAAATTGCAATTTTAGATCTCTTGACCAGCTTGATTACAAGGAGCCTTCACACCAACCCCTTCTGGCATTTACTGAAGACCCCTTTATACATGCAAAAACTGATGGAATCCTACCTGATATTGTGGTAGATGGTGTCAACATGGGACTTTATGGATCAGTAGAAGATATGAGATGACATGGGGCTCAATGTATTAGTAAAGGATATGAAGTGACATGAGACTTTTTGGGTGAATAGAAGACATGAGGTGACATATGAGTTGTGTATCTGAAAAGGAAGGCCTTGATTATCTATATCACTCTATAACTGTGATCAGTGGAGAATATGAGGTGACATTGGTGTTAATGGATTAGTAAAGGATATGAAGTGACATGAGACTTAATGGATGCATAGAAGACATGAGGTGACATAGGAGTTGCGTATTTGAAAAGGAAGGCCTTGATTATCTATATCACTCTATAACTGTGATCAGTGGAGAATATGAGGTGACATTGGTGTTTATGGATCAGTAAAGGATATGAAGTGACATGAGACTATAGATCAATAGTGACATTGGAGTTGCGTATTTGAAAAGGAAGCCCTTGATAATCTTATGTCACTCTATGACTCTGATCAGTAAAGGATATGAGGTGACATTTGGCTAAATGGGCCAGTAAAGGATATGAGGTGACATTTGGCTAAATGGGCCAGTAAAGGATATGAGGTGACATTTGGCTTAATGAGCCAGTAAAGGATATTCAAGTGACATAAGACTTCATAGAGGATATGAGTATATATCAGTTACCAACATGTTCAACCATAGAATTGAAGAAATAGACAAGATGAAGTAATATTCAACATACAGCCAAAGTGATATCATGTTTGATATCTACATGTAAAATTACATATAGAAATGTGGTTTCTTTGAAAATTCTAAGTCAGGTTGAAATATATTAGACCCAATGATATAGAATCATAAAAAGTGATATATCTTTTTTGTATAGGACATATCTGACCTGAATTAGCCACCTGGAGGTGAAACTGGTAACTAACTACTGGCATCTGATCTATTTGTATCTAGAAAGAGAAATGATACTCTGTATTGTCCTTCTATTTCTAGGGTCTATGACTTACATCTAGTATCCATCTAGTCCCACTCCTTCTATTTAAGTATTCTCAATATATATTTGAAATTGACACATTTCAAAATGTTGGAGAACAAAAATTGAATCTACATAAAAGTCATAAGTACAGGGTGGTCAAAAAATGGAAACCCTGCATTTTCCTCATATCTTCGTCATTTTGGGTAATTATTCCCTGAAATTTGACACACATGTACAACATTCAATTTCCTACAGACTAACCATATTTCATCACCATCAGATTGATAGTCACAATGGTACAGCACTTTGAACAAGATGCCCAAGTGTGGCCACCATCGCGCTATTGGCAAATCTGAACAGGTTGTCAATGGTCTGACTACATTTTTCAGCAGGTATGGCCTGAATGACATGGATGATCTGCTTTTTGAGGTCTGCAGTTGTCCTGGGGTTATTCTCGTATACTCTTTTTTGGTGTATCACCATAGGTTGACATTAGGTAGGGACATTTTGGATGATAGGTGCAGGTTTGCCGAAAGTGCAATATTGGCCAATGGAGCATGTTGTTTAAAGTGCTTTAACATTGTGACTATCAATTTGATGGTCATGAAATATGGTAGGCCGGTAGGAAATTGAATGATGTACAAATGTGCTAAATATCAGGGAGTAATTTTCTAAAATGACAAAGATATGAGGAAAATGGCGACAGGGTTTCCATTTTTTTTGACCACCCTGTATGAGCCACATCCATTGTGGTGTGGACAACTCATATGGTAATTTGTTTTATTCTCAAAACTCAAGCCTAACCTAGGATGGAGAAACGAAATGTTCTTTCTTCATTCAACAAAACCAATAGTTTCCACGTTGTTTATTACCGAACTATAATATTATCATATTGAGATTGTACAGGGTCAGCCAAAAAAGGTAACCCAATCAAATCTTAATGACTCAGTTATCCAGTTTGACACAACTGAACCTTGTCCAATTTTCTTTCAATCACCCAAGTTTCATTGCTCTATTCAATTCCAAATGGTTACGATTTTACGATGGTTACTTGTTTCAAGTCCCTGCTGCTTTTAGGGTTGTTAATGTAAATATTATCTTGGATATAGACAGCCCAAAGATAAAATTGTAGAGTGCATTGTTCCAAATCATATTTGGATTAAAATGTTAAAATGAATTTTTTCAAAATGAAATGTTTAACTTTTCTATTGAAAGTGTGAGCTGTAAATATTTTATGAATATTTGTAATAAAATTATCTCAACTACAGAGATATATCTTGTGATTATTTTTAGATGCAACTTCAAGTTAAACCATATTTGTGTTTGAACTTTGAGTAGGACTGATTATAAGACTGCTGTATTATTGAAACTTCTGGTGTTCCCTTTGCAAATCCTCGGGTATCCATCCATGTAAGATACAGTGGATCTCTGGAAGTGGAACACCTCCATTGTGAATCATTATTTGAGATTAAAGAGGTGTTTCACTGTATTTCACAGTATTGAAAATATGGTTAAGTGTAGCGAGTTTCATTTCAATATTGCCTAAAATGTGAAAAGTTCTATGATAATGTCAAAATATCAGGCCTCTTAGACTTCCACGAATGCGATCATCAGTTCTGACTTCACAGACTACGTTCCTTTTGCACTAACAACTCACATCATGAACGTGAAGTGAAATCTTAAGTCGCGTACCACCATTTCCTTGCTCCTGAACATATTTCTCTACTCACGCACAGAGATCCATGCTCGCGAACAATTTGTACAAAGTGCATCCAGGTATTTGGGATTTTTTAGTTATGCGTAATAGTGCGAATAACATTACAGACTTTTTTAAGATCAGGCATGCAGTTCGCGGGCATGGATCTCTGTGCATGAGTGGAGAAATATGTTAGGGAGGGAGGAAATGGCGATGTGTGACTAAGGATTTCACATTCGTGATGTGAGAATCGTGGATAGAGTGCAAGGAACGTAGTTCAAGAGGTCAGAACTGATGATCGCGTTTGTGGTGGTGGTGGTCTTGAAAAAATACCTTTTTTGACCTTGAAAAGGTCATTGAAGGTCAAATCTTAATTCTATAGTCAGATTTGAACTTCTTAAAACTTGTAGATGATTTTGAAAAAAAATTGGGAGTGAGATTTGAACTTCTGAAAACTTGTAGATGATTTTGAAAAAAATTGAAGTCAGTCGAAACAGTATTTGTCAAGTTATTGGAAGTTGTAAGAAATTGTTACAGACGCCGATCGCCGATCGCCAACCGCTGCCCACCATCCGCCGATCGCCATCACAAAAAATGGAGACCATAACAAAATGTCACCACTTTTTGGTGGTGACATAAAAATGTGTAATGCCAGTCATAAAATGGAAACTATGACAACACATGCATACAAGCACTTCGTAGTTACATAGCAACATTAACAAGGCATTAACATGACAAAATCAAAATGTCACCACCTAGTTGCTCACAATATTGTTGAGAACTTGAATTTGAACTTCTGCGAACTTGTAGATGATTTTGAAAACAAATTGGTCAATTTGAAAGCAAGTTTTTGACCTTAAAAGGCCATTGAAGGTCAAATGTTTTTTTGACCTTGAGAATATCATTGAAGGTCAAATCTATAGTCAGATTTGAACTTTCGAGGAATTCTAGGTGATTTTGAAAAGAAATTGGTCAAATTGAAGCAAGTTGCAAAAATACCTTTTTGACCTTGAGCAGGTCAAATCTCAAATCTAAAGTCAGATTTGAACTTCTGATAACTTGTAGATTTTGAAAAAAAAATTTGTCAATTTGAAGCAAGTTGTAGAAAGACCTTTTTGACCTTGAAAAGGTAACTGAAGGTCAAATCTTGAACATTAAATCATATTTGAACTTCTGAAAACTTGTAGATGATTTTGAAAAAAACTAAAGTCAGTCTAAACAGTATTTGTTAAGTTATTGAAGTTTTAAGAATTTATTACAGACACCAACCGCCACCCGCTGATCACCAACCACCAACTACCGCAAAAAATGGAGACCATAACACTATGTCACCATAAATGTTCATGTATATAAGCGAATGCCTTTCTATGGAAAAACACAATACACCAAGATATAACATTTAAATACTTTATTTGGCAAAAACTGTGCCTACTAGCTGGTACATGTATACTCCCTTGTAATAAATGAGTATGTTTAAGAGTCAAGAATAGTAGGTTAAATTACACTTACAAGCTACTAAAGCCCCTTTACATGTACATGTACATATACGATGTATGTACTGTATATACTATTGTATATTGCAGCGCAAAAATCTATAAAATCATCTTGATTTGCTCAAGGAAGAAACTTGAATTGTGTCACTTCTGAAAGGAATTCTTTTCTGATAATGAAAATGTGCGAGAAGCAGACAATGACGTAATAGATACATTGCGACAGTATGTAACCAGAATTATAATAGTACACTTGAGGTACCTGAGACGAATCTTCTGTTATTAGGTTCTGTCATCAGTAAGCTTTAACGTACACTGTATACATAATTCAGAATGATGCATAAACCAGGTCTGATCTGTCACCATGGTAACCGTATCTTTCATAAGGTGCAACAAATAGATACAGGTACATATCTAAGAACAGACAGATTAATATGTATGTACATGTTACATATGAGTCTAGAGTCTTTACATTAACTGTGAACTGCACTTAGTGTTTATTTCCATGGTAAAGAGGCAACTGTTGCGGCAATGATGAATGAAAGAGCGAACACGGTCCATCCACTTTTGTAAAGAGTCTTCAGTCCAAATCCCCATACTGCATCCCAAGCCTGGAGAATAACGTCAAAAGGTTAGGCAAAAATAATATGAACATACATAAAAAATAATATTGTTTCAGGTTATATTAAATTTCTTCTAACTAAAACCCCATCAGAAATATTTTGAAACTAATTTCAATAATAATTTCATTAAATGTGTTTGAAATAATGAAGTAGAAAATCATATTATCATGTTTATCATCAAAAAGCATTCAATTCTACCTGTCAATGTTAAAACTTACCAAATGACGTGATCCATTCATCCCATGGTATATAAGTGGCCAACATAAGAACATCTTCATTCCATAGTACGCCGATGAAGGAAGCTGGAGGTCCTTCAGAACAGCCACATAATGTGGGAAGTCATGTGGTAGTGCTAATAGAGTACAACTCATCAGAGCAACAGCTGCAATAAGAAATCTGACTTGAAATACAATACATATCAAGTACACTTAATGTGGGAAGTCATGTGGTAGTGCTAATAGGGTACAGCTCATCAGAGCAATAGCTGCAATAAGAAGTCTGACTTGAAATACAATATATCAAGTACACTTAATGTGGGAAGTCATGTGGTGGTGCTAATAGGGTACAACTCATCAGAGCAATAGCTGCAATAAGAAGTCTGACTTGAAATACAATACATATCAAGTACACTTAATGTGGGAAGTCATGTGGTAGTGCTAATACGGTACAGCTCATCAGAGCAATAGCTGCAATAAGAAGTCTGACTTGAAATACAATACATATCAAGTACACTTAATGTGGGAAGTCATGTGGTAGTGCTAATAGGGTACAGCTCATCAGAGCAATAGCTGCAATAAGAAGTCTGACTTGAAATACAATATATCAAGTACACTTAATGTGGGAAGTCATGTGGTGGTGCTAATAGGGTACAGCTCATCAGAGCAATAGCTGCAATAAGAAGTCTGACTTGAAATACAATACATATCAAGTACACTTAATGTGGGAAGTCATGTGGTGGTGCTAATAGGGTACACCTCATCAGAGCAATAGCTGCAATAAGAAGTCTGACTTGAAATACAATACATATCAAGTACACTTAATGTGGGAAGTCATGTGGTAGTGCTAATAGGGTACAGCTCATCAGAGCAATAGCTGCAATAAGAAGTCTGACTTGAAATACAATATATCAAGTACACTTAATGTGGGAAGTCATGTGGTAGTGCTAATAGGGTACAACTCATCAGAGCAATAGCTGCAATAAGAAGTCTGACTTGAAATACAATACATATCAAGTTCACTTAATGTGGGAAGTCATGTGGTAGTGCTAATAGGGTACAGCTCATCAGAGCAATAGCTGCAATAAGAAGTCTGACTTGAAATACAATATATCAAGTACACTTAATGTGGGAAGTCATGTGGTAGTGCTAATAGGGTACAACTCATCAGAGCAATAGCTGCAATAAGAAGTCTGACTTGAAATACAATACATATCAAGTACACTTAATGTGGGAAGTCATGTGGTAGTGCTAATAGGGTAAAGCTCATCAGAGCAATAGCTGCAATAAGAAGTCTGACTTGAAATACAATATATCAAGTACACTTAATGTGGGAAGTCATGTGGTAGTGCTAATAGGGTACAACTCATCAGAGCAATAGCTGCAATAAGAAGTCTGACTTGAAATACAATATGAAAACAGTATATGTATGTATATTGGTGGCCCAAAAGTAGGTACAGTGGGCCAGTCTGTATATAGATACATTCAAATGCATACTTATAATTGCACTGGTATGAATTCAATTAACATTGTTCTTCCACATTAACTTGTGATATTTATGCACCATTCCCTAGCGCTAAATTGTTGTAATGCTCAATTAGACAATTACTGTAGATATACTTAATTTGGCCCCCATTTTAATTTGACGGATTGGCGGATTCAGAAAAGCCGCCAAATTAAAAATCTGTCAAATTTCAGTTTAGAATTTTTCTCCGATGCACTTCAGAAATTAAACTCCAGGGGACCTTTTCCTGTCAACATGTCATCAATTCTACATTATTCCAAAAGAAATATAGAAAATATCTTAGTAAATACCTGTCCTAGTGACGTAAACATCTACAAAAATTAAAAACTTAAGTTCTGAATCCGCCAAATTAAATAGCCACCAATATTTGAAATTGAGCAAATCAGTCAATGAAATTAAGTAGCATCAAAATAAGTGTATCTACAGTAACACTGAATAAGACCTTATATTATTGGCAAGCTATGAAATTATATAAAATATTACTTACACACAGACATTGCAATTCCACATATACGAAAGCAAATTGACAGCATGGATGTTAACTCAGGTCTGGAAAGTAGAGAATAAGACTATAGGTATTGATTCCAATAATAGCGAGTTTAAGCTTGCAATGTTTTTCACAACCTAAACGTGAACGGAAAATATCAAGGCCATGCATTTGTATGCTGGATAAGTCATATGTATAGGTTGGCGTTTCAATTTTATATGTAAGCCTAAACTCCCTTATACCTACATGGAGTTTGAGAGAAATCACATTATTGGAACAATAATATCGCAATATTTAATATCCAATAACATCAAAATGTGATAATCATCCTAATGATCTTCTGCCAGGGGTATCAACAAGTTTCATAACCAACTGGCTAGCTTGTGTTAGAATATACAAGGGACATCCAAAAAGTTCCCCTGAATTTACATTATTAATATACTAAGAGTTTGATAGGTTCATTTAAGCAGCCTTCAGTATTGTAGAATAAAAATGGTAAAGGTTTTCTTACTTCTTTTTCAAAATATTCATTTACAATAACTAACAATTCACAATAATTGGCACTTACTTGTATACTGTTAAATGTGGTGAAAGTGGTCTCTTTTTTATTTCTACATTCCTTTTCCAGAACTCGGCCATTTCTGCTTCAGCTTTTAACTGTTGGGTTGACATGGGGATTCTGGAGAAGATGAACATTTATTAATTTTGCAGAACTGAGAAAATAACTACAGAAAAGAATTCACTAAAACAGAAATGGCTAACAGCAAAGACATAAAACAAATGGGTTCTACTTTTCTTGGACAACTGTTCATCTGAGGGAGTCCGGGTCCTGAGATCTGAGATGTTATTGCATATTACATAACAGTTGTCTAAAAACTAATAACTATTCACACATTCATGAAATCTGAAGACTATCTTGAACAAAAAACTTGGCTAATGAAGGATAGTTTCAGATGGATATTTTGAAATGCTAAGAGGGTTATCACAATTAATCTAAATGTATCTGCATAAAGTCACAATTAGAGGGATGTATTTTTCACCTATATCTTAACCAGTGTACATGTAGCTGAAAATTGATAACCCTGATATATGTTTTTTGAGACACAAATCTTAACAAGGCATTAACATGCAAAATGTCACCACCTACCATTTGTTACAGAGGCAAAACGCCAAACAAGAACTTCTGCCACAAAAAATGTTGGAGGTAATAATAATATCTCATCACTTCTGGTGGTGACATAAAAATACTTAATTTAACTTACGCCATTTTTACTAGAGAATTGAGGTTAGGTTTGCTGAATGCGATTGCTTGTGAAGTGGGCTTGATTATGCATGTCTGCCGCAGGAAACCTGATCTTCCACAAGCTGTCAACCTGAAATATTAGAAATTACTAAATGTACAATCTGTTTTGAACAGAATCATTAGCCTCTTAAAAAATTAACATCAAAGGTGTTGTTATTTTAATACTATACATGTACTTGACTAATCATATTGAAACTTGGTTCAGATATTCCATAAAGATTACTCAGAGTTAATACCTCAAAAATAAAGCTTCTGCAATTTGATTGAATCATTCAAGGTTATAATGGTAACCTGATGTGATGTCACATGGGCAAATTTAATTTTGTAAAAAATATATAAACCAAAATAAATATCAATAATTTCTCAATATGTAGGCGCTCATGTGGTGTCCAAAGGTGGGCCCATCAGTGAGCAAATTTAAATCACATTAGTTATCGAGGGAAACATGTCAGATTAAAGGATTTGGAACTTTAACAGGAAAAAAACTACCATTGTGGATAGCTTTTTCATGTTTTATATTGCCGAGGTCATAACTATAGCAACCAAGAAAATGTGTTTCTGAAATGGCGAATTAACAGCAATTTTCCTATGTTGTAACCTGGTTGAAGAAAGATATTTTTCTAGTGATGAATTTACATATTGTTTATGGGTTTCAAAAATGTACAACTGTATTATCTTATTCAATTGCAGATTAGGATTGACACCATTAGTATTAAAGGTCCATAGAACCCATCCCCTGAAGTCTATAAAAAGTGGTTGGGACATCAGACATGTACCAGTTTGTAATTTATAAGTACAACACCCAACATATGTCAAGAAATAATGTAGTTCAACAAGTTAAACCTAGTCTGGGCCTTATTTCTTATTTGACATTTCTTGTGGCCCGCCCTAGGTTTAACATCCGTGCCTAATACTTATTCGGCCCTTGATGCAAAAAATTTTAATGATGGCCTATGGCAGCGCATAGAATTCCATGCGCGTTTTATTAATAACTGATAGTGAGAATTTGCAACCAATGAAAGCATAGCACGGAAGTTAAACCCAACCACGGCAAGAAGAACACTCAGATTATAAATGAAAGCCGTGGTATTGGGTTTAACTTGTTGAACTAGAAATAATGTTGATATTAATGTTACCAAGATTGAAGAGATTTAGAAACATTTTGAAATACTGGCCGATTTAAAGATTGAAGTGTATATCTCTGCAATTTGAGACAGCTGCTTTTTTCGCTTTGAGAGAATGTTTACAATAAAGGCTGGTGTTTAGAATGAATCACACATCCTAGTTTTCTGAATGGGAAAAAATCTGCACAAAAAGTTACGAAAAACAACATAATTCGACGTTTTCTTCTGTGACAACATGGAATCGAGGAATTCAATCTGTAATGGATTGAGGTAAGATATATGTGCAAGGATGGACGACGCCATTTTTTCTACTTTTGAAATGTAACATGAGCTATTGAACACTCCCAATACACGAATCGGATTGGAATGACATAAATACTAACGGTGTGACCTCTAGCCCAGGCTAAGACTAAGTGGATAAGAAAAATGTGATATAATTTTGGTCGTTTTCCAATGCATAAGTGACACTCATTTTGACACTCAATTGAGCGTATTTGATGAAATTTCAAATACATTTGTAACAAACAGAGGAAGGTCATTCAAATGTCCTAAAACAGGTCATTTTCATATTTTTCCAAAAAATCCAGCAGCCAAGGTCAAATGACATTTTTTATTTAACAACAATTTGAACTTTAATCACTCATTAAATTTATCCACTTTCGAAGAACATGTGGAATATATTTTCATCCTATTTCCGCCTTGGTTATTAGTTGAAATATCATCTTCGGGGCTATTATTTGAGAGAAAATGTAAGGAAGAAATATTTACCTAACAAGTAGCGCCATTTTGTTTACGAGTTGAACTAAATACAAAACTGGACCAACATAAACGAAATTATTCTAAATTATACAACTTATTAAAAATTCGCTTGGATATAATGTTTATTATATGAATATAAAATACTTTTTTTGTTTTGAAGACCTTTTTTCAAGAATGTTTTTTACCCAGATCCCGGGGTTTTACTTTTGCAAGTGTTTTCGTCTTGTGTATTGTCGCACACCTGTGGAGCATTTGTTAATAACGTTTTCTCCTAGCTTCAAAATATATTATTTCTTCATCTTAAAGATACATAGAAGTGATTCATCGATAAGCTGAATCAAGCATTGAAATTACTTTCAAACAGTTCAATTAAATTGAGGGTCAGAACCAAATAAAAGTGTTTCATGGATTGCTGGAGTTTTAGTTATTTTATGCTCCCTTGATATGTGAAAAGTATAAATATTCGATATAATTGCGCTGATTACTTTAGATTGTGTTGACTGTATTGCAACTACGACGAGTTCTAGACAAAATGGCTTTTCCAGTTAGAACACACAGTTTATCTACAAACCATTGTAAGATTTAGTTGACCTTGCGTAGGTAAGAAGTCGACCTTTTCCCTGGCAAGGTCTGCAGTGACTTAGATTAGCTCTATTAAAAATTAGAAATGTCTTCGAATCATGTTCAGGATTTAAAACATGAAAGTTCTGGCCACAATATGGATGCAGTACATATGATACCAGTGGTATCTGCGCAAGATGAAGCTTCATACTCCATCTCACACTCGATCGCAACTAAAAGTGATACGGTTACGATATCTGAAGCATCCTCATGTAGGTCTAATCACGAAGCTAGCATACAAGGAAAGAATCCACCCGAAGTATTAAATGGAAATAAAGAACTGGATCACCATTCTGAAATCCCTGAACAAAACTTAGTTGTTTATGAAATCATTGATGGTAAAGACGCTGAAATAACACACATTCAAAATCAAGTCACTTATGAAAATGAAGCTGGTACATCATCCGGTTTTGGATCAGTTGCATCAGCTGATTCACTGAGTGAAAATTCTGCCAATGTGCAAGTGGATGATGAATTATGTGTAATAGAAAGTGAAGTAATTCACCTTCCAGATTCAGCTCAAGAATTCTCGAATACCAATATGAATAATGACATTCCCAGTAGTGAACATGAGAGTCAAAATTTGCCATATTGTGTAATATGTGGCGATAAGGGGTCAGGATTTCATTACTCTGTATATTCATGTGAAGGCTGTAAAGGATTTTTCAAAAGAACAGTGCAGAAGAACTTGACATATAAGTGTAAAGATAATTTTCACTGCGTTATAAACAAGTTTACAAGAAACAATTGCCAGTTTTGCAGATTCCAAAAATGCATGCAAAATGGAATGAAGAAAGAAGGTAAGAATAGGAATAATTCGGTTATATGAAATATATGGAAATATTGTTTAACCTATATATAGGGTGAACCAAAAAAGGTAACCCAAACAAATTTTAATAACTCTGTAATCCAACATGGATTTGAACTCATATTTCGCACACTTAAACCCTGTTCAATGTTCTTTTATTCGACTAAGCTTCATTGATTTACTTTACATGGTCACGATTTTATGGCCATTTTTAGTCATCAGTCATGTCTCATAGAAACATAAATCACATTCAAGTATCTGATAAAATTGAAGGTATCAAATTTGTCCCTCTTGACGTTAAACAGATCCATTTACTATAATTGAAGCTATAATATGCGTCACTATGTTGCAAGCAATGTCCATAACATAGAATATAGTTATAAAACATAAGTTCTATAATATAATATTACATGACTCATTTTTTCAAACCCAGAATTCAACTTTGTTAAACGCTAACGAAGAGTTAAAAAAATACTCAATCAAGCAAAAATATGTCTGTAGTAACCTTTGTATTGACTTAGGTGTAGTCTAGCTACAGAACCCTGTGACCACCCTCCCTACTTGACATTAACACAATTCTCACACATGTGTCACAAGGTCTTATAGCTAGGCTATAGCTAGACTAACTTAGGTGTTACTTGGTTTGATCTCACCTTATTTGCAGCTTTACATTTTAAATATATAAGCATCATATATCAAATTTTAGATTTACCTGCAGGAATTTTGCTCTAGTCCATTGAAAACATTGAATTGGAAGTGTCCTATCAACAAGATGGATTCCAAGATCATACAAAAATTCAACTTTTTCATGGTATAAAAATTATACCATTTAACCACAAGTGGTGACATCTTGTTATGTGGATGCTACTGTAGATACACTTAAATTTGGCCACCATTTTAACTTGACGGATTGGCAGATTGAAAAAATTCAAATTGAAAATCCCCCAGTTTTCAGATCTATTTTAGAAAATTCACAGGGAATTTGTACTTTGCAATTATTTCCGTATTTGGATGTCAGTGCTATACCAAGAATTACTGTTAGCAGAACACATGAATCTGAAATGCTTATTTCCAGATCAATGATAAAACTTGAGGTCAGCCCTTACTCCGCCAAATTTAATATCCGCCAATATTTGAAATTGAGCAAATCCGCCAAATTAAGTCACGTCAAATTAAGTGTATATACAGTATTTTTGTTGGTGTTTCGCATTCGGCAGTTGATGTTCGGTGGTTGATGTTTGGCATTTGAACAAATGGTAAGTGGTGACATTTTGCATGTTAATGCCTTGTTATTTTATGAACAAATAATTTATCCTTGGTTCACACATTTTTAAATATTGTTAGGTCACCACCAAAAAGTGGTGACATATTGGTTTTTTGGTCGTTTGTTTGGTTTTTTTGTAGTGGCGGTTGGTTGTTGGCGATCGACATAACAAATTCTTCTAATAACTTAACAAATACTGCTTCGACTGACTTCAATTCTTTTCAAAATCATCTACAAGTTTTCAGAAGTTTAAATCTGGCTTTATATTTAAGATGTGACCTTCAGTGGTCTTTTCAAGGTCACAAAACGTGAAAAAGGTCAAAAGCATTTTTTTATATTGCTCCAAGTTGACCAAATTTCTTTTTCAAAATCATGTACAAGTTATCAGAAGTTCAAATCTGATGTCACCTACGATGACCTTCTCGAGGCCAAAAAGGTCTTTTTTTCAACTTGCTATCATCGACAAGTTCTCAGAAATTCAAATCTTAAGATTGAACTAATAATATTGTGAGCAACTAGGTGGTGACATTTTGTCATGTTAATGCCTTGTTGTCATCTTAAAGTAGTGTTGCTGGGGTTTGACTGGATATCTGCTTGGTGGACAGGCTTAAATCTCATCTTTTAAATTCTGTTCAACTTTTCACAGATTCAAGGGCAGACTAGCATTAAGGTCTGATGAGGTTTTGGACATGCTGGGTAAATTACATGATGCCTATTGTAAATTTTTCAAAAAAAATAATGTCTGCTGATTCAAATTGCTATCCGTCCCATGTACACACTTTATGAATATCCTTTCGAAATTGCTGCAAGTGGTAACAAAAATTGTATAAGTCTTAGATTCTATACACTATTGCTATTGCTTTTTGTAGCTGTGCGTGAAGACAGAACACCCGGGGGAAAACATCGTCATAAACGCCTTAAGACAGACGGTGCCTACACAGTTGTTGGAACTAATATATTAGAGACCTTAAACCTTTCAAGTGACCTGGATGTCCTTTTAGGGAAACTTGTTGCTGCAAAGCCAGATACAGTTCCTTTAACAGAAGGTAAAATAGCATGTAATTATTTCACTGTCATATTCAGCAGGCCATTGTGACATCGGAAGTATATTCCCGATGCCATTTATTACAAGAAATTATACTTCAATAACTCTTGAATATATCGGCTATGGGATTTCGCTCAATTTATTTTGATGTTGCCTTTTGAGTTATCACCTTACTGTACCCCAGAGGCAATATTCAAAAATGGCTGAGATTTAACTCAAATACTAGTTGTTAGATTTGCTTCATATTTATGAACTGATGTCATATGAGTATGAATGAAACTTCTACTTGGATATCTGAATTGGCACTTTTATAAATAATATGACCTTACAGTAGGGGAGAATCTGGGAATCCACACTACATACAGGGGTTCAATAAAGGTATGGTAAGTAATTTGGGACCAATTAGCAAAACCTTTCTTTCCCTCTATTCCCAAATTAGGCAATTTTGTCAGAAATTTGATTAATTCAGGATCTGTGAGAGAAAATAAGCTAAACTTACAGCCTTACAAACAAGCTTTAAACTTAAAAATTGAAAGGTTGTTTTGAGCAAATGGCTGCATTTTTAGGCCTATCTCAGAATGAAAAGCAAGAAATTGTGATGTCCTACAGTGTGCATTTGTTAATCTTATTTCAGAGACAACTGACGTGAATCAGCTGACAGTGAATGAATTGATGCAGTATGGTTATATGGAACTGCGCTTTATCATTCAATGGGCAAAAAAAGTTCCAGGTAGGCAGTTTGATATTCATTACTGTTGAGATTTGATCATTTTTCAGAATATATTTCGAGTTGAGCGACCACATTAGTCATTCAATAACAGAGCCTGGCCATAGGAAAACTGGTCTTATCACAAAAATTAAAATTGTGCTACAGAGCCAAAACTCTGCCCAAGATTAAGAGGAAAATGTGCTAAATTAAAATCCGACTTTTTGGTCTATATATGCAAGGAAAAATCGTTATTTCATAAGTCATGGCTCATTTGAAAGGTCTTTTTGTGCTTTTTAAGATAAATAAAAAAACAAAATATTGAAAAATCTGTGATAAGACCCCTTTTCCTGTGGCCTGGCTCAACATATACTTGACTTGTCTTAGGCAAAACAAGTCTGAAAAACAAGTCTCAAGTGCTTAGGCAAAACAAGTCTGAAATAACCTTTGTACTTTAGCTGGAGGTTTTGGATATAGAGCATATCCTGAGAGGTTCTACCTATATCTCTGCAAGTGGCAATAGTGCCAAGAGAGGTTATTTACTGGAAGGGATTGAATATGGGTTTGTTCCACTAGAATTTTTCCTTATGCTATTTCCCAATATGATGAAATAATGCACAAAAAAAATATTCATACTAAGATATGACATGCATTTACAAACCCTAAGTATGTTATTGTTGGATCTTGTATGAATGAGAGCCAATTCCTCTAAGGTAATTTATTGTCTCCATTTTTCTGATGGCGGTTGATGGTTGGCGGTTGGCGTCTTTATCAAATTCTTCCAAAAAAACGGTGATAGAGTAATTCTGTAGATAAATTATGAGTACATCTAAATGTATATACTTGTAATAATGACATATTATCTTTTGGCATGGTCGTCATCTTGAGAAATGATAGCTGGCAGACTTGTCTGATACTTATTAGATGTTCGATAGGATTTGCTATGCTTTGACATTTACCTTCTCATCATCAAGTTAATATTAAAAGGCATTCTACATGTAACGTTCATAGCATCACTTTAACTTTGCATCTCAGATCCAGAAAGACAGAGATGGAGCAGACATGGCTTACTTCGATGATTAAAGGTTACACAATATAGTTTCCTCTGTCATATATAATAGAGATAGGGATATTATGTAACTTGTCTATTATAGCTCTTGGCAGTGTACACCTGCCAGAGAATCACATTAGCAGGTTGTTTCAGATGGGAGTGTATTGGTTTTATCATTGATAAAAGAAAATTCATTACTTTTCCAACCATATTTTTCCAATGTGATATAATTACCTGTATATGTAGTGAAATTATTAAAGAAAATAAAGAAAACGAAGAAGAAATTCAGTTATTACTGTTTTAAATCTTCAGATAACTACATGAAATCACATTATTCTTTACTGTGTATGTGTATATATTTATAAAATTGTGGTGTACATGATGTGCTATGTATTACAATGCTACTGACTGGTATTCTTCATTTTCAATAATGATTTCAGTAAAGATTTCACCTCTTCTGCCATACCTGACAAAGTCTGTCTTATTATCCCATCGAACGAAGTTTGGAGGGATATAGGGAACGCCTCCGTCCGTCCGTCCGTACGTACGTCCGTCCGTCCGGGCAATAGCCCAAATACTGTTGGCCCGATTTTGTTCATATTTTGTACACATATACCCTATGGGGGTAGAAGTTCTGCTCGAAAGCTGATTTTCAAAATGGCCGCTCATTTCAAAATGGCGGCCATTTTAGTGCCGAATTTACAGTAATTTAGGTGCAATATGTAAAACTGTAATAGCAATATGTTTTAGATATAAAAAAATTATATAGGACATAAATAAAGCTAGAAATGTAGATTTTAAAGAAGCACATGGCAGCCATCTTGAAAAATGGCGGCCTTTACTCGTTATTTTACGATTTTTGCTGTAACTCGAAAAGTAGTGGAGCGATTTTGTTCATATTTGGTATGTGAATACTATAAACATTGCACACTGTCTAAAGACACTTTTGGTAGAAGGCGGCCATTTTGAAAAATGGCCACCATTTTAACGTATTTTACTATAACTCTGTCCTATGACACTTTTGGTAGAAGGCGGCCATTTTGAAAAAAAATTTGAAAAATGGTCGCCATTTTAACGTATTTTACTATAACTCAAAAAGGAGTGAAGCGATTTTGTTCATATTTGGTATGTGAATACTATAAGCATGGCACACTGTCTAATGACACTTTTGGTAGAAGGGGGCCATTTTTCAAAATGGCCGCCATTTTAACGTATTTTACTATAACTCGAAAAGTAGTGGAGCAATTTTGTTTATATTTGGTATGTAAATACTATAAGCACGGCACACTGTCTTATAGCATTTTTGGTAGAAGGTGGCCATTTTGAAAAATGGCCGCCATTTTAACTTTTTTACTATAACTTGAAAAGTAGTGGAGCGATTTTGTTCATATTTGGTATATATGAATACTATAAGCATGGCACATGGTTTAATGACACTTTTGGTAGAAGGTGGCCATTTTGAAAAATGGCTGCCATTTTTGCTATATACTTTGTTTGTAAAAATGCCATCCATGGCTGTTCGATGAGATTCGCTACGCTTTGGCGTTGCCGTTGTTCTGGTTTACTATAGTACTGGGGTCTATCAATTAAATGTAATTGTGATGTTTGATTTATTTGAAAATTTGTTGCATCCATTTGTACTATTCATGTTATTACATTTCTAAAGTCATGTCATCATCATAACATCTTTTAACGAATGAACATAGTTTTAACTTGTGTGACACAAAAATATATATATCATGTATTCATGATATGATTTCTGCTATCTCAGATGTCTTTTGTTGTCTTAATTTTGTTCAAAAGTAAAAGCGTAATCAGCGCAACATTATGTTCTCCTTTCCAGGGTTCCAAGGTTTAAAAACAGTTGATCAGATGAGTCTGTTAAAGTCTGCGTTCATGGAGTTGAACATATTACGCCTCGCTTATAGGTATGTCTAGTTTATAATTTTTATTATAGATTGTCTCATGCATACTTTTTGAAAATCTATTACCTTAATTTGAACTGAGTGATGCCTTAAGCCAAATTTTACCTTTAATACCCTGTATGCAAGAAATTGATTGTCAACGTAAGATGCTGATATTATTAGTAGGTTAGGCTGATCTCATTTCATCATCAGAGGCCTAACACTATCTGACTAAAGTATATTCCATTTTGTTCAACCTTTTGACATGGCAGTCTTACATAACAGTCAAGAAAAAATTGATTTTTATTGCTGGACCACATTCAGGCTTTCAATTTTTAGAACAGCCAGCCACATTTCTTTTTTAGGTATTTTGAAAAATGTTTTCTTCCATGAACCTGATTTATTTCTCTTAAGTCGTGAAAAATGTATGAGAGTAACACCTATACCAATGCAACTCAATGAAGTCATATTGCATGGAAATGGAAAAAATTGAAATAATTCTGTTGCTTCTTTATGTATATGAATAAGCATTTCCAGAACTTCTCATCAATAATCATAGCAAGGACCCACTGGGGTACCCTGTACTATGCTCTGAAAGTCCTCCTTTTTGAAAAGAAGGTCGGATATATGCAATCATATCAATTTGAATTTCAGATCTTTGAAGGTAGAAGATGGTTATATTGCATTCACCGATTCAATCGTACTTAACATGAGCCAGACTACAGCTATGGGATGGGGAGAATCTCTAGTCTCCGCAACTCTGGATTTTGTAGATAGGTTGAAATCTGTCAGTAATCCAGATCTAACTGAGTTCTGTGTCATGAATGCGGTTGTCCTTTTAGCACCAGGTAGGGATGCAATCAATTGCTCAAGAAGCAAACATAGATTTATATCGATTTTTGATGTCATCCTAGTTGTGTACTTTATTTAAGTGAGTTAATGGGTTCAAATGCCTTAAGGGAGTACAAAGGTAAGCGTTCTTACAAAATGGCAGTGAGATATTAATATGGTATCACTGGCGGATCGAGAACTAACTAGATGGGGACCCAAACTTTGAGTCAGGAAAAAAAATTTGGGCCCCTAAAGTTTTTGAAAATTAAAGGCCCATATTTTGTTAATTTTAAAAAGGACCCGTGGGCCACCAATACCGATGCCAACACCGATGATAATTACTCATTGAGTAATCAAAAAATGCTATGCGTACTATTTTAGTACTCAGCATATCTCCCTGTGTATAAGGCAAAGAATAAGAAAATGTACTTATCTTCAGACAATAAAATTGATATTTGATGGTAAAGTGGCACATTTTTGTAAATATTGCTTCCAGCATTTACACTTTCCAATCTTTACTGTAAGTTTTACATCTTTATAGATGCTGCTGGGATAACAGAGAAATCCACAGTAATGGCTCTTCAGAATAAGATTCTTGAAGCACTGCGCCATTACCAGCTCCAGACTTACCCTACTGACAGTAGGCGCTATGGAAAAATGTTGCTACGGTTACCTGCTTTAAGGACAGTTAGTGCCAAGGCAACTGAGCAGTTCCTTACATTGACTGTAGAGGGATCTGTTCAAATGGATACATTGACCTCAGAACTGTTGGGATAAAATAAGTAATAATAGTCCTAAGCTCTTAATAGGGTATTAATGATACTGTACTCTTGGTTATTTTCACGATTTTTAATTTCACAAATTTGGAGAAATCACAATTTCGCTGCTATTAATTTTTTTCATTAGTCACAATCATAAAAAGCATGAAATTAAATCGCACATGAAAAATACCAGGATTACAGTTATTGTAAATGGATGAAACGTAACAATGATTGCAGCAGTAAGATCACTCTTAAAAATATTCAACATATGAATAATAATTAAGTTGCAAATTAACATGTATGGTCTTTCTGATTAATTACATATACAAGGGTCGATCAAAATGTTTCTTCCCATTGGCTCTAGATTTTATAATAAGAGGAGTTGGATGCTCAAACTTTAACATGAGACAGGGTAGTTAGTTTGCTATACAAGTTTTGTATGAATTGGTTTATTGGTAGCGACATAGAGTCAATACATATTTTCAATGACTAAGTTAGGTGGAGCAGTGTTATATATAAAAAAATCTGCTGAGTTGCAGTTCTAAAGATTTACCGACAGCATTTACAACCTCTCATGAGGCCTTAAACCTGTGTTTTTGGATTGGAATGACAGATATAGGAAGTGCATCGCAACTGGGGTTGAATATTTTGAAAGAGCATGAATATTAGCATAAAAACTACTTAAATATGATTAAACTACAGTCTGCTGACAGATTGTTCAGAAATTTCATAAACTGCAGCTTAGCACAATTTTTTAGTTACAATATTATATACTTGTATAACGCTGCTTCACCTAACTTATTCATTGAAAATATGTATTGACTCAATGTACCAATACCACTAACAATAAACCAATTTATATGAAACGTGTACAGTACAGTAAAACCTGTATTAGTTAACAGCTCTCTCTAGTGAACACCTGTCTCTGTGAACATTATTCGTCCCCCCATACTCTACCGACTTCTGTATAAATTACCCTCCCTGTAATTAACACCCAGCAATGATAAAAATGTTGAATATACAAAGATTTTACTGTACACTAGTGTTGTCGCGATGTGCCATAATCGTACATCGATGCATCGGCAATTTTCAGTAGTAAACATCGATGCACATCGCGATGTACATAGAGAAAAAGTTTGAGAAAAGTGCACTGAAATACCGAACTCTAATGCACTAAGAAACCGAACAGAACAAATTAATAAGAGTACACTGGTGCATCCGGGAACTTCTAGTAACGGTGAAATGAAAGTAAAGTAGATTTTTTAAGAAGAATGGTTCATTTCGACAACCTAAAACAGTTTTAAAGCGAAAGAATATCAGAAAACATTGGAAAATGAAATAAGACATGAAAAAAGGTAAGCAATTTGCGTCAAAATAAGATAAGAAAAGGCGATTTTTAGCAAATTAATTTTTTTTAAAACATCGATGTTTTGTTTCAGACATCGATGCATCGCCAGAATCAGCTTTGGCGATGTATATCGCGATGTATCGATTAATCGCGACAACACTACTGTACACTGATTAATACACTATGACTGTACACTTGTAAATTGAGAAGCTGTTATGTAGATATGTGTTAATTAATAATGTAATGTCATACTGCTGTCTTATGTAATGTGGCTTGATTGGGAACATTTGAAATGCATGTACCAAATATGAAGTCTGTACTATGGAAATGGATGTATATACTCACAGATTTGACATATTTATGAGACTTTCAGGCAAGAGCATCACATGTAAGTCTTGCATTAATCCCTTGTAAACCCCTCCCCTCATGATCTTTATGATGCACACCCAGGCCCATAACAAGGGGGGTCGGAGGGTTCGAGTGACCCCTCGACTAAAAACTCCTTCAATATCATGCATTGTTTGGCTATTCTGAGCATTCTTCGAGTGATTTTGGCCAAAATTGTCAAATTTGAGCCACCCCCAGAATTTTTTGAACCCCTTTGGCAAAAATGGTTACGGGCCTGACACCTGTAAGGGAGCGGAACCATTGACTTCCTCTTGATGCAAGACTAATGTTTGAGCATGGATAAGTCTATGATATGAGATTACAAGAGTACAAGGTGTCCCAAAGCTATTTGACTCTAAATCTATTTTTATCAATAATGATGGTGCATGTATCTTCTATTGTGTTCAATGGAGCAACTTAAGTTGGCTTGTGTCAGATGTCATATACAGCATACAGTATGAAGTTCTCACAATATGAATTAAATTTATTTGGGCTTTATTTATGGGTTGTATTTTTGGGTCACCCTGTATATATTTAGACCAAAAGACAATTCTAATCCAATGATGAATTTGGCATTGGATTAAGTATTTTAGTATATCAACTGATACTAATAGATGTTTATATTGTGCCATACTATAAGTTATTGAATGATTTGAAGTGCAATACAGGATATATTCTGCTCGAGAAATTCCGTATTGGAACGAGACGAAGTCGAGAATATCGGGACAGAATATCGAGACAGAATATATCCTGTATTGCACTTCAAATCATTCAATAACGTTTTTATCGTGTGATCCTCTGTATTGCTACTGAGAATGTCCCCTCCGTACCAATATTTTTTCTGTATTGCGACGGAGATTATCAACGGGGACAATCTCAGTAGCAATACAGATTGGTACAGCACAAGAACTGACCAATCAGAGAGCTTCATTTTACAGATCATACGATAAATTAGCTTACTAAATGTGTCCGGTGTTGGATACTTTAGGGCCTGTTTTTACATGATAATGTATGCATGCTAATACAGCCATATATGTATATCTTACTTGATCTGCAAAAATTGTCATGTTAAGTTCGTCATTGACTGATATAGTTCTCATGATGAACACACCATAGTAAAAGTACAGTAATACTATAGGTGAAAGAGAAGGTCATGTAAACTGTAAAAAATATGAAAGTTGTAAGATTTTTTTGTGGTCCTATGTATCGTTTGACTATCTACTGCACCACTAATAAAGTATTGTGATATCATGGTTAGTGACTTATTAATAGTGTAGTGAGTTTGGTTGAATATACTGTACCTGTATGTATAGTGTAGATGTTTTATTGTGCAGATATTCAGATCCATCTTGCATTTTGTCTCTAGTCCCCACACCATCTGTGTATAAGAGAGAATTGGGGTTGGCTAAGAGAAGAGCATGGCAAGACTATTGAACATACGCCATTTTACTGTTAAAGGCCCACTTTGCGTATTTTCAATTTTTTGGGCAAAATAAAGACTTACATTTGAAATTCATAATATGTCCAATTGATTGATATTAGAACTTGGTATTTCATTAGACACCAAAAAACAGCTCAAATCAAGAGTAATTTAAAACATGCACTTTGTTTAACATGTGCACGCACTGCTAATGATCTCTGAGCTTCAAATGTTGTTTTCTAGGTGAGTTATATTTTTCTTGGTTCAATATTAAAACAAATCAAGCTTTTTGTCATATTTGAATGGGTGTGAGAGTAACATGTTTCAATGAATATTTTTCCCTTTTTTCTTAATTGAGTATAGTGGGCCTTTAAGTTCAGTATACTAGTAAGTAACCTCTCGTGATGGAGATAAACACTGCATAAGTTATGATGCTGAGACTTAAGTCGTGTATCAAGTCTTTACCCTCATTATCTAAGAATTAACGTGAAGCGTAGTCAGGATGAGACAGATGAGACAGACTTTTTTAACATCCTTGAGAAATATTCCTCTATCAATGTTGAGTTGTAAATTAATTGTATAATTTTTATCAATTTTTGATCTTACGTCTTCAATTTCTGATTCAATTGTGCATAAATTCATCATGTAAAGCCGTATGTAGATTATGTTCTCAAGTTTCAAAACTTATTGCATGGTTTGTTCTCTCAAGATGGAGTCAATTATATAACACAACTGTATGATTACAGGTGTACATTCAAAAAGCTTCTTAATTGCCCTCATATTTTCATAAGTACTGTAGATACACTTAATTTGGCCCCCGTTTTAATTTGACAGATTGGCGGATTCAGAAAATCCGCCAAATTAAAAATCCGTCAAATTTCATTTTGGATTTTTTGTCGAATGCACTCCAGAAATTAAACTCCAGGGGCCCTTTTCCTTTTCATGTCATCAATTCTACATTATTCCAAAAGAAATACAGAAAATATCTTAGTAAACACCTGTCCTTATGACATAAACACAAAAATTAAACTTCAGTCCTGAATCCAAATTAAATACCCACCAATATTTGAAATTGAGCAAATCTGTCAAATTAAGTAGCGTCAAAATAAGTGTATCTACAGTAAGTCTAAAATCCTGTATGTGTGAGTCGAAGGGCTCATATATACTGTATTGTTTATATATCAAGTCAACATAGTGCTCATATATATATATTTATAACACATTCAATATTTATGCCTATACTAGTCAGTGGTAATGCATTTAAAGTGGTAAGATAAAGACATTTTTTAAATTTGGCAACAAATGTTGCCATGGTAATAAGTAAGTGAACTTCAGTTAATTTGACTGTTATATCATGATTTCTAGAAAGTGCTAGGTAACTCAACTTGTAACCAGGTAACCATCATGAGAAATCATGGCCTTCTATTAGCTTCACACTAGTATGCCATGAGAAAGTTGGAGCCTACCTTCAATCTAGGCCCGTATAGTTTTCTTGAAAATGCTGAGGGCCAATCAAATCAATTATAGAGATTGACTGACCAATGAGATCATTTTAGAGGCTATGAACATCTTGATGGACATCCTTATCTTACCCTGATTGGGGTCATAAAACTAAATGTGTTGATACCACTTGAGACAATAACAAAGTGACAATACAATATTATGTAACACATGTAATGTGTCAACATTAAAGGGCCATAAATACTTGAAAAACATCACACTTAAAATGTTGTGCCCCTCCCATCTGTTGATATCAGATCGAAGAGTGTAAACAACTAAATCAGAGCATATTTCTAGTTGAAGACAGGAAGATGTGATGAATATCAGAATGCCAGGTAACAGTCATATGAAACTATGATGAAGATAACTGTCATATCAGATCTGATCATGTAGTATACATGTTTGTCATGTAATCTCATATTTCTCATCTGGTCTAGCATTTCACATATTACATATTTCATCCAGGTGCTTCAATTTAATGAAGTTTTCTTCTTTAAGGGTATATAACATTTTGAACCAGAGTTTTATAATTCATATGTGTAGTGAGCTATTACCAATAGCTGAACATGTCAAAGCAGGATTACATACATTGGAATGTCCATGAGATTTTATAAGTGTTCAGATTTTCAATATCTGTTACCATGGCAATAGATTATGGTACATAATCATGGCTGAAAATCTGTTACATACTAGTAATGAAAATTTGGGAAGGCATTCATGGTCAGATCGAGTAAAAGCATGTTACTTATAAGACATGTTTATAGGTAATACTATATTGGTTACCATGACAACAAATTAAGTGACTTGCATGCACACTTACATAGGGGTTCACTCTTTCATAATGTCTGCTCCCAGGTGGTGGCATCTTGTCATGTAAGTGTCAATAATAAACATTACCATCATCCTTCCATGCTATCTGATTGGTTAAGGTAGATCACATTATGAATTTTTTTTGTGAAATGGCCATGATGATAATTTACCAGTAATTAATTAAATAGGTAATCTTATTTTGTACTTAGATATTTGCATGTATTGGTATACATATTTTAAGATTTAAAGTTTGAAATTACATTTCCCTAAAAGTTTCCAATATTTTATGAAAGAGGTGAACTACTTAAATGTTGCCACTGATCTAGGGATGAATATTAAATGAAGAGTCACAAATACATGTAAAGGATAGGCCAAAAATATGGATGCTTTTTGGCCCACTCTGTAGTCTGTACATTATGTTGAATGTATTAAATATAAAATTGCTCATTTCAGATATGTAAAATAAAATATGTGTGATAAGAAAAATAAATGGTGTACAATTCAAATTTCGTTTTGGACTAAGTGCTTAATATGTCCTTTATCCAGCTTACTACCAGAGTTAATACAAAGCACGGTGACTATCCAGGCCCTGTATATCGCGAGCAAGTTCCCGCTGACATCGCAAGCAATGAGCTCATTTAAGAATTGGGGCCTTGTAAGATATGATAAAATTCATGATTGAAGAATGTTGTTGCCCTGCAATTGAAATAGCCATTGTACTATAAAATAAAGTTGTACTGACTTTCACTTACTTAAGTTTCGGAGAAAATTTATATTTCAATTTTATCATATCTCTTAAGGCCCTGGATGGTCCCAATGACATACCCTGCGTGCAGAGTCTAGTTAAACTAGAAGATGAAGCTCTCTTTTAAGAAGTGAAGTCAAACGAATGCAAAGGGTACAATGACAAAGGGTGCTTTTTACTGCGTTCAAAGTCCTAAATAACATTCGATTTTTTTCTTGGCCAATATTTGTATTTTCTAGTCCAATCATGTGTAAGGTAATCCTGTAGTGTAGCTTCGAAATATACCCACTGGGTGTTTATTTGAAAGTAACTTAACACGAATATGTTTGTTTGGTCGGAAATATTGATTTCAAGACCTATGGGCATTTATTTCATGGATATATTGATTGTGAAGCTAATACTCAAACCTCATGATAAATTATGGCACATAACGAAAATAAAATCATGCCGGGACATCCAGCAAGCAAAAACTGCCATTTGTCCGATATAATGCTTATATCCATTTAATGGGGTTAATTTTCATACATAGGCTCAGGCTCCTACTTATGCTGTGTTTTGGTGGGATCGTTTTCATGTTAAACTATGTCATGTTTAACAGCATATGATTCCGATTCATGAATGAGTTATATGTATGTACATTGTAGTTTGTACAACATGTATTTTAATGTTTCAGATGATACACATGTATGTTGCAATTGATGTTTAGAAGTATCAGTGTGAGTTACCACTTCCTCTGGTTTATGGGTCTTATGATGCATTATAACTTTTGCCAAAATCTTACAATATCAGACAAAATGAAAATATTGGTTTCTTGCATTGATTTTATAATGTTGATCACATTCAGTTATCCCACTGTATCATATGGGTTTCGCTTATTCATGATATATTTGCCATTTGACATACTTTAGCAGGTTTAACCTACTTTTCAATCTGAACTATTTTTTAAAGTGTGTAAAGCCTTGGTTATAGTTCTGAGCATGGCCTATTCCCTGTGTTAAATGTTTGGTTTAGGGATAAAATACCAGTAGGTATGATCTGGGTTTAATTTTAAAAAATGATCCGAAGTATTTTGCAAGAGTTCCCCTTCTACATCTTGAATGTCTTGCATTCATAAGATGCAGCATTCAGTCTGTTGTGGAACAGACAATATCCAGTCTCGATACGAATTAGAGGGTCTATAGTTAGGCCCACATATTCAAAGGGCATGTACCAAATTAAGCGTGACAGTTGAACGCGTGTCAGGTAAGGTAAAACACAAGAGTGATGAAATTTGAGCAAACTGAAGTTTTCATATTTTCAGAAAGATCTGGTCTAGTTTCTGGATATTTTTATATGTAGGTGTCTGTTACAACATCCATGACAGTGAACTTGACACCTACACTAACTCCCAATGTAGTATACCGCATCTCAGGTAAATGTACCCAGGCGTTGAAAGATTGATGATGACAATATTTTTATCAAGACAATAACAAAAACACTGTATCAGAATTATAAAACTCAATGGAACAAAGATATATTAAATTACCCTGTCTTGAGAACTTATGTTAAATTCAAAAATGTCTTTGAGAGAGAGTTATTTAAATATCCAAAATAAAAATTACAGGCAAGCAATTTGTAGATTTAGGCTTAGTTCCCACAAGTTACATATAGAACTTGGTCGTCATTTAAAGCCAAAGCCAAAACCTGTAGATGAACGTTTATGTAATATTTGTGGTATTTTAGAAGATGAACAACACTTCATCATGATTTGTAAGAAAAACACTACAGAAAGAAAATTTTTGTTTGACACCCTTACACGATTTAATTTTGTAGGCAGTCCTGACATTATTTTTAAAAAACTAATGTCTCACAAAAATTCTTATGTAATTTTACATTTAGCAAAGTTCATCTATTATTCACTCAAAAAATTGGATTAATGTGTCAACGATGCATCACACTGATATTTAAATTTCTGTCAAGTTATATTTGTATTTTACAATTATCTTGTATTCTGTATTTTACATTTGATGATGTAATTAGAATTGTATTTGACAACAACTTTATTTTTGTATTCAATAGTTAGTTTAGTCTTAGGTCAGTTTTGTAGATTGTAGTTTTTAGTGACTAATATGTCATTGTAATGACATCAGAGAGTCAATAAAAGATATATATAAACCGTATACTATATTGGGAGTTTGTGTAGGTTTAATCATGACATTCACGGTCAAGTTCACTGTCTCGGATGTTGTTACAGACATTTACATATCTAGAAACTAGACCAAATCTTTCTGAAACGATGAAAACATCAGTTTGCTTAAATCGCATCATCCTCATGTTGTACCTTACCCTGTGCTTGCAACTGTCACGCTTAATTTGGTACACACCCAGCCACAACTAGGGAGTTTTCTTTCAATTTTAAAATGAGTTGCAAACCATAGATCTATTTTTCGAATGTTAGGTTTAAATTATATTCTATTCAGATTCTATCATTGTTAAACTATGTATCTGCTTTAAATGGGCTTATTAGCCTTTTGCAGGTTATTGATGACTTACATATACATGTCAAATCCATAAATACATGTTCATCAATGGGACATCACACTCCATTATTGATCATAACGGACATTTCCATATATCCTGTATTATATTTCATTATCAAAGAGTGCCAAACTTGTTCCATTAAAAATGGGTCAACTATCCATTGTGGTTGAAATAAACTATATTGATTTCCTTTCTACAAACAATATGAAAATGTCAAATTGACACATTCCATCCTGACACACTCCATCCTCCAGTCATTGTACCTTAAGTTAAATCAATATTTATTCAGTCTTTTTCAGATAATCTTCTTTTATAAAGGGAGGATCAGATCTAGCGAGCAAGCTAAACAAAAAATTGTTTCAATTTTAAAATATTTTTTAGCTCATATCATTCCTTCCCATATTCTAAAAAAACGACTTTATTCCAGGTAAACTTAAGATTTGTAC
Source organism: Owenia fusiformis (assembly GCA_903813345.2). Lineage (NCBI taxonomy): Eukaryota > Metazoa > Annelida > Polychaeta > Sabellida > Oweniidae > Owenia > Owenia fusiformis. Next base: position 9,748,181 of record CAIIXF020000010.1, read on the forward strand.
AATGTAAAATTTCATATTTTTATGGCTGCCATTTATATTATTTTGGGAGAATTTAAACACTTCTCCCAAATTTTTGCACTTTCAATTCTTAACTTCACCAATTAATGACATATCCTGGATCTTTTGGGAGATATTGTATAGGAGATCATAAGGAATAGATAAGTAGACAAGTAGTCCAACTGTACTTGATTATCTGATTCTGCCAATAATTTATTGGAACACCCGGTAGGGTTGACTTCATTGAATTCTTCATGGTTTCTATGTTTTATGATTATTTAATAGGATTGACACATTGAATAAGGTTGTCAAAGAATTTATATTTTAAGAGAAATTTCCATTGTCTCAGAACATTCCTCTCTTGTGTATTGTTGTAACTTCCAGACAAAATACATTCAGTCAAGAAAAATAGACCGAAGCATGGATACTGGGCTCACATGGTGATAGCTGCCATTTGAAATGCTTAGAAATTACCACTTATGGGATATAATTGAAGACTTCATTTAAAAGTGAATCCATTTGAATTTTCATGGAGGATTGCAAATGAGTCATCATTGTGTTGACACTGATAGACAGATGGACAGACACTATGTGGGACTAAAAATCAGTTTTCTGGATGGCACTGTAAACTAGACAATTAAGTACATGTAATGTAAATCCAATGCATTTGATTATGCAAGAGTTCAGCGTGTTGAGTATTCGTATATTGAATTGATATATTTGGCTGTTTGTTTTTGATTCGAATTAACTGGCACTAAACTTTGCACTGTCAAAAACTTGGAAAAAATTGGAACTAAAGTAAAATTTTAAGTTTTTCAAAGTACATGGATTGCTTAATTTGATGGCGGCGAAATTAAGTCTCCATCAATTTTTGAAAAAAATCCCATGTATTTTCATCTAGTTACTATTCAATGTGTTACCTTGAATGAAATAAATGAAAAAAACATGGATAAAATGTCACTTGTAAACTATTTCCAAGTTCCTACTTGTTCAGGAGACATGGAGAAAACTGATTATTGCACATTCTTTCATTTCTTTCATTTCTTCTTGAAATTTCTGCCACCCACCAACAAACCAGAAACAAAATAATCAATCAGTTTCCTGGCTTCAATCATAAAGATAAATAAACCAAAAACCAACAAAAAAGATGTGTATACATTGAGATGCAGTTTATTTGCACCAAGCCCCCTACATAAAATATCCACATGTACTGTCCATATTAAAGTCTATTGGGCTGCTGCAGCAGGCTGTGACTTGCTTTTGCTGGCAATCTGGGCAGCTATTCTGTCAAGATCTCGTCGTCCTGATGAGGTTAGTCTTCGGCCACTGAAAGTACATAATGGTAACAAAATATGATATATAATGTTATTGTTTAAATAATTACAATTAATTATAATTGTAGTTCAATAAATATTCTGACAGAACTAGTCTCAATAGTTTCAATCTTAATTCTAAATAATTCAATGAACCAGGTACATGTACTTTTAAATGCAAATGCATTCTCTAAATTCATGTTAAAAATCTAAAAATCTGGACAACAATTCTAATAAACTGCCTATTGACCTCAGTTGATTGATTCGGTGGAGTGCCATTCTACAGAGTTTTAACTCAGCGTGGTGCACGTAGTTCATCATTGGTCAAATTCAAACATTTTAGCTGGATCAGGATAGTTTTTCAGGTACAAACATAGCGGTTAAGTGCCCCAAAATCGAGGGGCACTTAACCGCTATATAAATCATGTCCGTAAGATCTTGCACATTGCATATGCTTAGAATGAATGTTGATTTAGCATGTCTAGTCAAATCAAACACTTTTTGTGGAAAAGAAATCAATAACGTACGGAATAAAGAATATAATCTCTCAGATATAATCAAACAGCTATAGCAGAGTGGCCTAAATGTGACATAGATAGAATCCATCCGGTGATCGCAAATCATCAATTAGAACCCATTTGACAATCATGACACTTACCCTGATGGATGTTTTTCTACTAGTTTGAGTCCTTCAAGGGACTGGAGGACCTTGCGTGATACAGATCCTGAGCTTTTGCAGAAATGTGATGGGGCTGTTCCATTCCTTTTACGGGCTGAAATATAAAATCAATAAATAACACAAGACCATCAAAATTAATTATCTAATGGGATAAACATACATTTTTACAAAAATGACAGATGAAGTTTTTAAATGAATATGTGAAACACATGTAGGAATCAATTTTAGTGCAGGGCTGTATGTATATGATACAGGATCTTTGACCTCAGAAAAATTGATTCGGTGGTTGTGCAAATCTGCATGTATTATCAGCGTGGTGCACGTTGTTCATCACTGGTCAAATATCATAATGCATGTATTGTGGAAACACACTTATCAAACTGAAGCAAACTTATAAGATTGTACTGACTGATCTAATTATTTTCGCAGAAATATACCGGGAAAATACCCCTGTTATCTGACTGGTCATTGGATTTGTTTATCATGAACCAGATTGGTTGTCTGATCCAAAGCATGTGTGAGCGCTTGCATGACTCAACGAGATTCCCCTCGCTAGTTGAGGGATCAATTGTGTTTAATTGAAAGTTGGTTGTTCTGTTGATTATTTCAATATTTCGACAACAATATACCCATAAGTTATTCTCAAGATATATTCATTGTATGTGAGCAATAATAAATGAACATCATTGATTGTCCGCAAAATAGAAGCATATTATTGTAGATTTTTAACATTTAGCAAAATTAACCTTTGCATGTGCTTACAATTTTCCCTTTAACTTAAAAACCCTCAAAAAGGACAAAATTTGATTGGTTAATATTTTCCAACGATACATTTCGCGTAGCTATTTGCGTGACTCAAAAGTTCTAAATCAAACTACTTATGCAATTTTGTTTTAACGCCTGCACGCTAAATAAAATAAAACAATAATGACACCATCAGAAGTATTGCTCTTTGCCATTGCTTTAATGGTCAGTATACCGAGATAATCAAGAAAAGCTTGTACAATGAACAATAAAATTCAGACACTGAACCAATTAACCTAGATAATAGCGACACGTCTTCTTAGGTCAACCGCTCGTTTGTTTGTGGGTTTTCAACATAACTCTATAATGCAATTTGAAGATGAGTACTTTTATTCTGTTGTTGCATTGATGATGCAGTTTATAATGCAGTTAGATTGGAATGAAAGTCGAATGAAATTATTTTTTCCAATGTGCCGACTAGTCAACTGATCACGTGACCATCTCTTCCGTAATATTTTCTGACTTTTCAATCATCCTTTTTACCACGCTATGAATAAAAAAAACATATCTGTTATTTAAGATTGATAGGAGATCAATCGTTTCTGATCATTTTTCCTGTGCTGCCGTATGAGAGTAAGAACGAATACAATCGATTGAAATATAGGTGTGAAAATCCCCATGTAAACCAATGGGGGGAAACAAGGAAGTATGAATTTCTTCCTCTGCGAAATGAATCGTGGGAAATATTTTGACCTTATCACCTTTCCATAAAGTCAGTTTACATGTAAATCCCTGGTTAATTGCTGTTAATTGTACCGCTTGAAATGAGTAAATTATCAGAAAATAATGTTGATTTTTCATTTAATATCAACTTGAGATATATTTGCGCCTTCTACGCAATATAATTATTAATTTTTCGTTCAAAATTAGGAGAACATTGAAGAAATTCACTGCCGGTGTAAAAGGGTAGGAGGTCCTCTCAAATTATGGTCCTACTCTCCATTGATTTATATGGTGATCTAAATACAACCCTTTCCCTTATTATCTTATACACAATAAGGGCCGTTTAGAAAGGGGACCATAATTCCCAGGGGACCATAATTTCTTTTACACCGGTCTGTAACCGTCCATAGACGGCGACTGGATGTGAACAGCAGACATTAGCATTAGTTCACCATTATATATGTCTCATAAGAATATATAGATAGATAATTTATTTAAATTAAATTAATCGTCGATCGTCATGGTTATTTGAAAAATGACCTGTTTAAAATTTAAAACATTTGCACTTATCAATTCAATCATTAACTTCACTCGCCAAGAGTAATTCAGCTAAACATGATTAGTTATTCACAGGTATTTCAGTATGCAATATTCGTAAAGACCATATCCTATTCATATTTCATCCCGATCATGCCGATACCGTATTTCAACAAAATGAATACACGTCGATCCTCTTTTTACAAGCCCATTTGAGAATCGGGGAAAGCCTTTCGATTTTAGGCCCATGGGAACTTATATCATATATACCACAAGATCCCAATCATATTCCAAAACGTATACTTTTCAAAATCAATTGACGCATTAGGCATGCGTTAATAGAGACAACGCTTTCATCGTAAAATCATAGGCCAATCACCACATCATATCATGAATCTGTAAATATAAAATCTTCAATTCTAAACAATATTGGATGACCGTAAAATATGGCTTTTATCTTACACTGCATATATCTTTAAAATGCTTTTCTGGGCATGCTAAATGTATTTCCAATTATACGAAAAATGCGTACGCGCATTTCAGGCTTCACAACCAGTGTACATTTTCTGAAAAGTCCCGATTTTTGAGAGATTTTGCTGTCCCGATTTTTGTCCCGATTTTAAACGATGAGAGGTTGACAGGTATGTGTTAAGTCTGAACTGAGAATTCTAGTTTTATTTAGAAAATTGATTGAATTAAATTATCTAAGATTTGGGATGAAAGTGCCCCGTCCATATTTCATATTTGATTAAAAATATTTACTGCATTGGGCAAATATAGTCGTCTTTATCAAGTTAAGTCAAAATATTAATATACTGGCTGTACTAATTCCTCAAAACTTTCTACCATTGACATCATCGATTTCAATCATTTGCATATAGCCAATCAGCGCAGCGGAAATTATTGATTTTCTTGACTTTGTGGAAAGGTGAATAAGGAAAATCTTCTGCATCTCCTCTTTTGAAGAGGGAACAACGAATACAAGAATTGTGGCAACTTTCGTGACATACCTCCATAAACAGTTGTAAAGGCTCCAACACCACATGGTGCTCTGATATACAAGTGACGGGCCATGGATGCAGCCCTGATGTAATACCAGTCCTCGTCATAAGGAGCCAGTTCAGCGAAGCGACCATTCTTGACAATATCAATCCAGTCAGGAACCTTCATTTTGCCAGACTTCTTGAGGAAGGCAGCGTATGCCTTCACAAATTGATGCTGATCAACGTCCTTAACGCTGTAGCCGGGCATCTAAATAACAGAAAGATTCCTTTAATAAGCATAAACTTACATTGATTCAGCTCTGAATAGAACTAGAATCATGCTGCACATTCATGACAGAGGTTATCTAGACAAGACACACAATGTGAGGCTAATTGTACAAAAGAATCAGAACTTCGATTTGTTGACCACGTATAATGAATCGTTGTAAGCAATATTAACGGAAAGAAACCACACAACTTACCGTGTGCGTGAAAAATTAATTTGATTGAAAAACATGTGAAATATTTCAACCGGAAGTGAAAATTTGAACACTTCAAATCCAATTTGAATGAAAAAGCAAGATCTAAAAACAAATTTGACATCACACAAAGTAGGATATTCATGCGATGTATTGCTTGATATCATCCGTTTCAAATCTTTTCATTGGAATGAGGAAAAAAATCATATTTTATGAAGAGATTTGTCGAATATTTTTACCTTGGAAATGTTGGCTGAAAAAGAGGTCGATACGGGGTTTACATATTTGAAATCATAGACAGGGAATTCCCTCGATGGGTATTCCTCAATTGCGGGAAATTTAAACACTCAAAAGTGCCGAGTGCTTTGTTTTTGAATTTTCTCGTGTACTCCACAAGCGGATCTCCAGGGTGGGGAGGGGGGCATAGGACACTTTCGTGGGCCAAGAAAAAATTTAAGGCCCCAAAAGCCAATTTTATATCAATATCTATTTTCTTTATATGGAATGAAAGATGAATATCCACTCCAAATAAGTAAAAATAGGACCCACGGTCCTGTGCTCACACAGTTTGGAACCTTCAGAGGAATGTATATCATGACTTTATAACAAGAATATTGATTTGTATTTGTAGTCTTGAACTTTAAGAAATAAACTTTGATAGCACAGTTGTATGACCTAGTTTGATGACCTTTGACCTTGAAAATTTTACTTATTCAGAGCTCTGCAGTAAGGTCTTTTGTGATTAAGCTGACCAAAATTTGGTCAGCTTAATTTGACCTTTCGAAGGTCACTGAAGGTCAAGTAAAGGTCAAATCCTAAAACTAATCTCAGATTTGAGCTCCTGGCAACTTGTAGATGGTCAAATTGAAGCAATATAAGTTGAAAAATAACTTATTTTTACTGTTTTTTGACGTCTAATATCTCAAAAACTGTAAAAATTTGATGCTGACATATATTGAGCAATATGTAGAGAATGCTTAAATCTAGTAATGATGTAATTCATTGCAAGAAATGATCAAGTAAGGCAAACTTTGAGAAACTTGTCAATCACAAAACCTGCCATTGACTTACATGAGAAAGTTTCCTGAAAATGACATGGTCCTACTTTTTGTCAAATTTTATAGAGTAAACACCAAAAACTGTAATTCCAAGAGCTTTGAAATCTTCAGAGGACATAAGTTGCATATACAGCAACTACTAAAAGTTATTTGAAAGTTCTACTTCAACAAAGTGTCTAGTATATACAGAAAATTTGACTTTTTGACATCAAAATCGGCAATTTCTCGGAAACCGGGCGAACTTGGGAAATGGCGATGATAGGTCAAATAGGCATTATGAATATGCATAAAATGACTGTGGATATGACTTAATCCGAATAGCAGTTTTAATTTGTGCGGCCAATGTTGACGGACGGACGGACCAACGGATGGACGGACGCCTGGTCGATCCCATAGGCTCACTGAGTGAGCCAAAAAAATCAGTGTTATATATACACAGCAACATGCCATAACTTTGAAAAGGAGTGAAAATCACTTTAATTGTTATATACAACCTTTAAATAGGCCAATCTTAGCTCAGGATTTGATTCTGTGTTTTCATTAACCAATACTGTACTTGGGGGGGGGGTACTCCTATATATTGACAAAAAGATGAGCAGTCCCCCCTCGGGTGGTTGACCGAGGGACCCTTCCCGTTAGGTTGGTAAAAAAATATGTGTTTAATTTTGGGCCTAAAAATGACCTTATCAGGCCTCTTTCAAAAATATATGAGCCTAAACACAGGAAAAGCAGTCTTATCACAACAATTAAAATTGTGCTAAATTCAAATCCATTTTTCGGTCTATATCTGCGAGGAAATTTTGTTAAGACATGTCATGGCTCTATTGAGAGGTCTCTGTGCTTTTGAAGATAAACAAAAAATCAAAATATTAAAAAAATCTGTGATAAGAGTAGGACCCCTTTCTTGTGGCCTGGCTCATATCTGATTCCTAAAAATAGAACTTTTTGAGACGGGGCTTATTTTAAAATGATCCATATGGCGTAACTTAATTTCTGGGTCTGTTAATTTTTAAATCTGACTTTCTCCTTCAGTCAGTGAGTCTGTTTCTAGGTCCACCCATTCAAAGCAGAGAGACATGTATCAAGAGTATAATATAAAACATAAGTATTTCTATATTTATTGGTATATTATACATACACATAGACTGAATATATTGTACATGATTTTTTCAAATACAGTAGACTGCAAATTTCAACTACCTTCATCAGTAAACACTAAAAATAGCTAAGAAAGACAATCATTTTTCTATTTTTTAAAACCCTTGAAAGTATTAAATATGACTATATGTGTAAATGACTTTATCGAGATTCGAATCTGGTCCCCTGGACTAAAAAGCAAATTGCGAGCTACTAGCCCAAAGTACATGAAGAACTAGCTGTTGATGTTGAAGAAATTAATATAGATCATTTTAGAAAAATTCATAATCACTCCCCTTCTGTCAATAGAAAATGGTCAACAATACATGTAATATCAGACTGCATGTCTGAGTAAGCATTCTAAGCTCTAAAAAAATGTTTTAGGCCTATCTGTTCATTCAGTTCAATTTGACATGTTTGAGGATCGTACAGTAAAACCTGCCTTATCCGAACTCCATTGTGACATTCTCAGTAGATCTTTAAAGTTCTATTGACCACATAGCTTAATGGCATGCTGTAATAAAACATTTGAGCAATTTTGTATGAAACATGTGATATATTATGAAGTGTTTATATTAGACGGGTTAATTTTTCAAATATGATTTCACTGTTCAAGTGTGGGAGGTTTTCATATTCAGAAGGTTTTGATATTAACATGGGAGTTGAATTAGTCAGGTGTTCAGATATACAGATTTCACTGTATATCAATGGATCAGATGTTTACGACACATGAAGCCATTCTAATTAGCCTACCCTGCTCGCAGAGTCTAGTTATAAACTACCCTCTGCCTCATAGGCCAAGGGAAAAGTAATAGTAAACTGTATATAGAAGTCTACTACTACTTTTCCCTTGGCCTATGCTCTGCCTAGTATAGACTATATTGCAGTTAAGTAGCCCCGCCCCCATGACCTATGACCGTGACTGCCCGGGTCATAAAATCATTTCAAACTTCCATGCTGATCATTTCTCAACTAATGAGCTAACTGGCTAAATGCTTGCTTATTAACTATGCTATGATGTCAGAGGAAATTACCATAGAAAGTTGTCCATATTTTGACGACAGCCTCTTAATGGCTGAGTGAAATCAGATATTTATTGTAAACTGAAAGAGTGAAGACAAAGCTCTCTTTTAAGAAGTAAAGTCAAACAAATGCAAAGGGTACATTTTAATAGACAGTGAGACTAAGTATTTTCTTGAGACATATTACTTAAAATCTCTAATTTCTCCCTCTACTTGAAAGTTGCTTGTTTAACATTTGACATTACCACCATCTGACCTTCATGACTAAAAACCTAAAAAAAAAACATTTTTAAATTATGTACTGTAGATTGGGTTAATTTGGCGCCCGCTTTAATTTGGCGAATTTGGCGAAATTGAAAAATTCGCCAATATAAATCTTCGCCAAAATTTAGAATGAATCCCCGGGAATTATCTAGGGTATTTCGTCCAGTGTATTTAGGTCACTTCCGGTTTAGTTTTTCCAAAAATATGAAAAATGTCTCTCATAAATTGGCTCAGAACTGGTCAGTCACTGATTAATACTCAGGGAAAAACTAGATCGAGGTGCAAAATGTAAAGGATGATCTCACAAAAATTTACAAACGTGGTGAATATTAATTATAATTTTAAAAAAAATTTAATTTTAATTGTTTGTTTTTTGCATATTCGCCAAATTAAATAGCCGCCAATATGCCAAAAATGGCAAAATCGCCAAATTAAGTAGCGCCAAATTAACCCAATCTACAGTATCCAATTTTTGTTCCACTTTTGATATTGGCTATTTGGACACCTCTAACACTTCAAATAGCACATCAGACTCTCATTGCATTATCTTTGTATATATTATCAATATCTATCATACACTTACAAATAGGTTAATTTTATTGTTTTATTTGATGGGTTTAAGGTGTGAAGTATATGTTTACATATAGCAACAATAACTAGCAGTGTACATGGAAAAATAGTAAAGCATAATAAAATATACAATATTGTTTGAGAAGTTACGGTAACAATTGAACACTGGCCATGAAAAAACTTATTTATGACAAATTCAATGGACATATACAATCAGTTTCCATTGTAAAAAATATATGCATACAATTTATGTAAATCGGTGAAATGTTTGGACATTTATCTGAACACAATGTCCCTCATTACATACTGCTGTAATAGGTGATTGGAGGTGCCATACAGTGTATGAAGTGTTTAATAGGCACATTTATTGAACTGAGAATCTGTATTCAAAAACAGAAATAGGAATTGAAGCAAAAAATACACAAAAACAACATGGCAAGATAACAAAATGAATGACCTAGCTGCTTGTTTTCTATTTATTTTTTACCAAGATTCAAATCTAACGAGTCTTGCTTGGTTTCATTAATACGATTCTCCTTTTCAGCAATCCAATCATTGTCCGGCTTATCTTCAGTAACAACTATTGGGTCTGGCCCAACACCACCACAGGCTCCATCTATATGGGTTCTTGATTCCTGAGGCATAGCCCCTTTTGGACTGGGTGAAGTAGAAAAGGCCGCCCCCATAGATTCAGGCTGAGGATTTTCTATTGGAACACCTACACTCCGAATGGATGGCAAAGTTTCTGTTGTAAGATCACTTGATGAACCTTGCATTTGTTCTGGGTTCTGTTCATTCACTGGAGTATTACTCTCCAGTGATGAGGGTTCAGGCTCTAGAGTAGAAACTGGTGCAGCCGTATTAACATTTGCACCATTTGGTATATTCTTATCTTTACTTGTAGCTTCAGTATAAGAGGGGGGAGGAGGGATAGAATCAGCTGCCACCGTTGCATCATACGATGGAGGACTCTCTCCCACTTCAGCATGAAAATCTGGAAGAGGGGCAGGAATTGCTGTGTATTGCACAACTAATTCATTATCGTTGGTTACATGAGTTGTCGTATTGGTAAATGAGTCAGGCTCATGGTAATAATTTCTGTTGCGACTTCTGTATTGATTAACTCTGCAGATAATGTATATAATGACGCCAAGAATGACTAGGACTATGCCTGCAACAACTATGCCGATTACTGAACTGGTTCCGACACTTCCAAGAGCAGAGGAATCGCCTGAAGATTCCCAATACACCCTGTATTTGAATGTCAATCTGAAATGGTAAATAAAATATTTAGCTCAAATATAGCGTGTACATTATATTGAAAACATGTTGAAAAACATAAGTACCTGTACTCTATAAGTGAATCCACGTCAACATACAAAAATGAATTAAATGATGTATTTCATGAAAAATGATAATTCAGTATACAAAGGGAAATGTCTACACACAGCTTTGAGATTAAGGAAAAAAAATTTCACCAAGCATTTACCACTATTTAATGGCCCCCCCCCCCCCTTTAATTATGGATAATTTAGGACCCATTTATTTGTAGTCATGCTATATGTGAGAATATTTAGTATTTAAAACCATCAGCAAGTGAACTCTAATGTGAGACACACATTACATGAATACATACGCTGTTCGTGATTTTGTTGTCCCTGTTGTCTTAACAGTCTTCCATGTTGCAGTCTCAGAGCTGCTCTCTGGATCTGCAGTGATTCTATGGTAAAGGAAGTCTATGTTATCGTGATTTGAATGATGTGAATCGTCATCTATAACTTGTACTTTAAGCCTAATGGAGTCCTGAAAATATAACAAAGGATTTAATATTCATTGGAATGATTTTTTTCATACATCACTCATTGCTTAACTTGGGTAAAAGTACGATAATTTCTGAGATGAATCAAATTTTACATTCCCTAAAAACATAGATTGAAGATTCTCTGTTAACCTTTTATAAATGTACTTGTTCTTCATAGGTGTAATGTTAACAGCTTAGTTATTATCATGCGTTCCATGATGATAACCAGTAGTGAATTTTATTACTATGTTGTCCATTTGTAATATTCTTACCTTCCAATGCCCAATAGACAAAATCATAGGATTTTTCACTCCATTCATCATGTCACCAAATGTTATAGAATTCCTATGTTGATAATAGTCAGTTTCATATCTGCCATATGGACATTTTGACATCTCTTTTGAACTGAAAACACAAGAATTGTGGCATTAAGCAGTTAAATTAGTAGCTTCAAGCAAAGTTCACATACCTCTCAGTGTTCTCCCCAAAAAAATTTCAACTGGGTGCAAATTCTCAAGTTTGAAAAAATCAGCGCTCGTTACGTTCCCGATATCTCCAGGTAGGTGCATACTTCACTCATTTTGCAAATCCCCTCCCCCTGGTAAAAGTGACATGGGGAGATCACTGCCTATGAAGATACATGATTTATTCTACTAATAAGTAAAACAATTACAATGTACTTAGAAAATGACAATTAATTTGATAAATAATTTATACTGATACTTGGTCATAATGAATTAAAATATACATATGCGATACATAAATGCATATTAATGTAGGTGGAATCTCTAGCACTCTGATTGCCTAATGTGACTGAAATATATCCTGCACATGCCAGTGATATAACACTATAAAACATCATTTGCTGTTGAAGCAGTATAAATTCAAAATACCCTGCGTGCAGAGTCTAGTTAAACTACACTCTGCCTAGTAGAGACCATATTACAGTTTAGTAGCCCCGCCCCCACGACGGGTACCGGTGACAGTTTGGGTAATAAATCACTTTTGACCTAAGCGCTGACCTTTCTTCCACCAATCAGCGAGCTTGAAGAAACATATGCCAAATGCGTTCTAAATAAATATGCGCATGTCATTGGTCAATTCCGGGCTCAACGATGACGTCAGAATGAATGACCATATATAGAAGTGAAGTCAAACGAATGCAAAGGGTAAATTCAAAACATCATGCATATCCAAAAATATCATTGCATAAAAACATGAATGAAACATTATTAAGCACATATCATTGACATTGTATGTGATATTTACCTGTATGCATCATCAAAACAGAAAATGAAGAATGGGTCACATTTGCTGAGAATCCCACAATTGAAGAAGTCAACAGAATCACAGCATAATCCGTTTGCTCCCTGCCCACTGGGGTTTTGGTAATATAACATCCTTGCTTCAAATTTGACACCAGCAAGGGCTAAGGCCACAACCTGGAATATATAGAAAAATAATATATACGTACATTGTACACATATTACATATTCATTATTTCCACCCTGTGATAATCTTACTCTTGTTGGTTATTCACAGACAATGTGAATAAAAAAGTAGATAAGACAAGGTGGCCAATGATGAGACCCTGGGTATCTAAATGAGAGTTTGACTGAAATAACTCTTAGTATAAAATATGTAGGCCTATATGGGTGTTACTTTGAAAAAATTTCAACTTAGGTGGTTTAATTTGAAACATTTAAACACACTTTAACTATGGTATAAAAAATAACCTCATATGATTTACTCATGATATGATTTTTATCCATGGATGTTGATAATACAAATCATATCACTCATGAATCATTGGCTATCCACTTTATATTTCTGAGTATGTTTTCAGAGGTGCCCAAAGAAGTATTTTACAGTAGGGGAGGGGAGGGGAGGCTATTTAAGATCCTTTAATTGATGATTTTCATATTACAGAGAGCAGCTTTTAAGATCCAGCCCCCCCCCTCCCAGAAAATATTTTGAGTATAAATATGCAATCAAATTTCAGGATGGTGTATTTGTTAAAATTAATTTGGCACAAACTATAATCAGGCAATTTTTTAAAAGAATGACAGTGTTAAGTAATATGATCCATATACCTCATGAACATTACACTAAATTATCTGCAAAATTGAAGAACAATTCACCAATTCAATCCCTAATTTGATTAGGCAAAATGTAAAATCTCCCAAACTAAACACGGTCAAATCAAAATAAATACAAATAATCAGACATGTCAGACAAAAAACTTTTTTGTAAAATTTGGAAATGTCAGAAAATGTCAAGTGATCTTATACACTATTAGATGTGATAAGTGTGATAATCATTGAGATACACTTGATAAATGATTCAGCCTCACTTCCTACTGTATCAAAACATATCATGCCAGCTACAGGTTTAATAAAACTCGTTTCTTAGAAATACACTGAAATTCGACACTGCCACAACTTTAACTTAGCAGTGTGTGTAAATATAGTAGGAGTTGTAGCTGAGAAAAGTTAAGACTTTCTTTTTCCCATGGAGACTGAAGGCTACAAAAGGCTGAAGATGTGAAATACCGCTTTAGGGTTTATTGCACAGGAATCTATAATGTATAAAGATTCCCTACACTTAAATTCTGGAATATGTACATGTACAGTAACACCCATATCCAGTGGTTTCATTAACAGCAGGTAACAGGCAATTTTCACTGGTTATTTTCACAAAATCGCCTGTTGTTTTTAGGGACTTTACGACTTTTCCATGTTAAATTTGTGACTTCCACTAATTTTGCCTGTTGTTTCCATTTATTTAGCCTGTTGTGAGAAACTCTAGTGAAACCCCTGCATATCACACTTGTAACACTCATTTCTCTTTGGATTGTGGTCACAAGAAATAGGCGTGGCACATGATAGGATAGTATAGACTCCCTTCTCCAATCTCCATGCTATATTATGGGGCATTGAAAGATGTGATTTAACCCTTTCATGTTTCCATTACAGTCCATACACTGTACATGGTACAATGAAACTGTTTGCCAAAAATAGGACAGGTAACACTAACACTACATATTACAGGATTTCAAAATGTTAGCGGTTAACCACATTTCAAACTGCAGGACTATGTGTTTTGCATGGATGATGGCAGACAAAGAATGGCTGCTATTTTTCTCACTTCTGGAGTTCTATGGGTTATACGAGGGTTACTCCACCTACCCCGTTGTCATGTTGCTATGGTAACCAGACACCTATGTTGCTGGTCAGATTTATTGTTTATTTTTACACAAAATGAAACTACTATATATAGGGTGGTTGTTGCCAAATATGAACAATATTCATACAATATCAAGATTTTTAGAGCAAACAGTTCGTAACTTTTGGATCAACCCTCGTACAAGTATGGTACATCGTACTTGCTAAATCTTGTAAACTGACTGAGAACATTTTAGTTCTTATTTAGTTGATTTGACTATATTTCACTGATAGGATATTCAGTGCAAAGAGAGTTGAAAACCACAAAGATAAACAATTCAAGTCGTGATTCTACTAGAGTTTAATACTGTCAAAATGATTGTGCTTTATTTATCCTTCCTTACAAACAATCACACCATACTATACTGATTATTTTGAAATAGATACACTGCCTTTAAATCTATTAGGTATCTACCACATTCACCTTTCTTTCATGTACAAACTGTCTATCCAGTACAGTCTCCTAATAATTTTAAAACCTTACCAAATCTATCAGAAATCATGTCAAAACCATAAGGGTTAGACAATTTATTTATAAAATCTTCAAAAAGCCATATCTTTTACACACCAACCAGGCTCAACTAGTTTTTTGAAATGATCTGACCAATTTTTCCATTTTAAAACCCAGCACATGTAATGTTTTTATGAGTCACATTTACAAATATGTTCAACTTACACTGAAGGAAGTAAAATTAAATGCTCTAGGTCAATCTAACCCATGCTTACAACAGTTGAGATCTGTTTGTTATGATGCCCTATATTCTACTATGATCTAATTAGGATACATTCTACTTGCTAATTAACTACTACCATAGTGCTATAGAGATCTGTTAACAGCTTTGGAAGCACCAAGTACATATTTCTGGAGAAACACTTTCTTTCCCAGACAATTCAACAGACAGAAAAGTTCATGACAAGTTGAAAGAGGTTCCAATATCCAGAATGATTCAAGTTGAGACCTAATCATACCACTTCCTCTAACCCTCAAGGGAAATCAATAAAAGAATAATATCCAAGATGTTTTCTGGCCTTTTCTGAAGATATTCATCATCGTATATTCATATTCTTTTGCTTTTAACAAAGGTTTTGGGTTAATTTGGGTTAATGAAGGAAAACTCCAAATTCCAAATCAAAGGATATAGAGGATATCCTATGATTTATGAGTGATATGATTTTTATCCACGAATGGATATGATATCTGCACGAGCGAGCGTAGCGAGAGAGTGCAGATATCAATAACCATGAGTGGATTAAAATCATATCACGAGTAAATCATAGGATGTTCTTTTTATTCCATAGTTAAACTCATCATCAGAATCGTCAGAAATTAAGTCATTTAATTCGAATTTTCCAAACGATCCGGCGATGTTGACACTTAGCCTCGTTTTGAGTCTGAAGTAGCAAAAATCCATAAACCATCGCATACGACGTCGTATGTCATGGCTAAAAAACCGTATGCTATGGTTTAGTGAAAATTTGTCAAAAATATCATATTTTACCACTGATAACAAAAATACCGTTTTTATTTTCACATGTTATCCTATGAATATCATGCTAACTATGGAATAAATTATGATATTTGATTTCTAATATAGATTTACAAATGTACATTGGCAAAATTACGCTAAACAGGTAAATATAGTAAAATGAATAAGAAAAAACTGCCCCTTGCTACTTGCTAATGAAACCCCTGACCTGAGGGAGATTTTGATTTGTAAGGCCTAGGCAGTAACTAACATGTTATCTTTATAACAAAAGCTGTTCAGCCAAAGCTTTAGAAGAGTGTTTTTCCTCAGTTCATTCATGATAATGTCATCATAGTCTGCATGTTCAACAACATTGAATATGTGAGGTCATGTGAACATAAACGTTTTTTTACCACCATAAACTATGAATTCTAATAGTGAGACTATCTTCATTTTTTGATGTGTTACTAAATTCCATTTTGTTGTTTAAAAGGGGATGGTCTTTAATTTTATGGTAATCTAGGGAATTCTTCTTTTCAATGGGCCTTTCATGATAGGATGAGAAATCTTATCGATGTGCCACGCCCACCCTGAGGTGTGACCAAAATGTAGAGATGGTCTTAGTACCAGACAATGAGAAATCCTGAACAAGGGGCAGTGAAAATCTATTCAACCTTTATTAAGCAATCAAAACGACTAAAATGCTACAATTGTAATAGACAGATTTAGCCCCCCCCCCTTTTAAAAGCAAATTTTACTTTTTCCTGGGGATTTTGTTCACAGTGCTGAAGAAAAGGAGATAATACATGTACATATACTCGGAGAAAAGAACTACAGGTGTTTTTTTAGACATAGACGCATCACATTGGATGAATCCTGGACACCACTGAATTATACAAAGCCTAGCTTGATATGGTTTCATTGAAATGTGTGTTGTAACCTCTAGAAGGTAAGTAAGACTCCCAATTTTTAGGTAACTCTTATATTTCAAGTTCTACCAACGCATTCAGGCCATGAAAAATAGTAGTTGATATTAGTTACTAAAACATTCACTGTGTCAGTCTATTCTAAACTAGTCTTACCTGAGATAAAAGCAGAAACTGAAGACATCTCTCCATAAGCCTTAATTCCATGTCAACAATTCAACTGATAAGTTAGTCTTTATAATTCTTTGTTTCAACACTCAATTGAAAACAAACTGTTATTTGACAGGTCATTTCAAATTCAATTTTGGGTAATTTTCCTCGATTCAATCAATCCTATAATCCACAATCTTGATCTTATACTACTTATTGTTCAAAATCATATTTTAAAGCAACGTTTGTGCTAAGATCTGTTATGATTTTCGATAAAACTAACGGAGAATAAAACTGTTGTTTTCTGAGAAATATCCGTGGGCGATAATGGATAACTTCCGCCTTGTTGTAAACAAACACCAATTTAGATACTTACACAAACACGACTTTTAATAATCGAATGATACATTTTGTTTTATGCCTTTTATCACAATTGTGATTTTTTACATGAATTTTATTGATTTTTTGACTTTAAAATTTTCAAGGGATCATATTTGCAAAGGTCAATGTGACATCATGATGACAGGAATTGATTAGGTGTCCTCATCATGTTTGTCGTTAATCGTGCATAAATTGCTCCCCAAGGTTCTCGAAGAGAGTCACAACTGCCAAACTTATCAATTTCAATGACATATATTTTTGTGATGAAAAAATCAACATTGATAAGGTCAAATGCTAAGGCTCAAGGGTTCTCTCCATACAAGAGAGCCTTTCACACTCATAACCTGACTACAGTACATAGATGTATTGTCACTACATGTTCCAGTTTATCGGCTAAAAGGAAATACTATTCATTCTAAATAAAGATGGCAGTGCAATCAATTTGTTTTTGATTTCTGCCAGGGAGGCCCTGTTCACTTCAGAATTTGAATAGAGAATTTTGGTCTGATTTCCAAATACAGAAATCCAAAAACACAAAAGAGGTGATCGAGATATTGGTTTGAATCTTTTGGACTCTTCATAATGAATTTATTCTCTGTTACATGTATGTCAGAAAATAATGAAACAACATTCTGATACTTTCATCGTTAGGGAATGTCGAGCTGATCTTTTCTGCATAAAAAAAACTGGAAACGAAAACTATATAGGGGCATGCGGAATGCAGGACCTAGCTCAAAGGCAGAATCAGATCTATAGGGCGTTATAAAAATTGCAAGCAAAATGTACAATTGGCCTGCCAATATCTTCTCAAATCTACCAATCTCAAATATAATAGCATGTATCTCCCAAAATATCCACAATGTTTCTTATCTCGTTCGAAGAACGTATTTGACGTCAGTGAAATTGGTGAAGTTATTAGGATTCAAAGTGCATAACTGGGGAAAAAATGTATAAATTCTTTCAAATAATATGAATGCATATTATTGTAAAAATCTAGCTTTTCTCAAGTACAGATTACACATTGGGGATTTTTAGAAAATAAAAATGACAAGGAATGATGAGCCAAATAAACTTTAAACAAATTTGAGTACTCTTTTGGAACTAGCATCTGATTCTGCCTTCAAGTCAATGTTTTTTTTCTAAAATATTCATTTGACAAAACTTGGAACACTTGAACAGCAAGCAAACATGACATAAGTTCTGGACATTAAAGGGTAAATGTTCACTAGATTTATGTAATAACAAAGTAATATTTTTCATTTAGGAAACCATTTTGTATTTTTTTCAAACAAATCTTACATAGCTTACTGGCTGACTGGCAACTTACATTTTCAGTAGTATTTATTATAGGTAAAAGATCAGTTGCATAAAAAATCATTTGATGTCTAACCTGACCAAATGTACAAAAATGAATCTGGTTGGTCAACTGCTTTTATCAGTTTCTGGGACCAAACATATTTCAGTCAACCTGTTTTGAACAAATGAAAATAAATATATATCCTAGGTCAATTTTTTAACAGTCATTTTGGTTGGCTCGAAATTCCAGTTGTATTATGATTTCTCGATTAATCAGCTGTCAACATGATCAATTACTGTTCATATATCTGTAGTTCTATATTGCATAGTCTCACTGCTATGATCATTAATTTTAAGCATCAGTATTGTCATGGATTTCATTATTATGCATCAGTGTTGTCATCACTGCTCTCATCACTGGTCATCTCTTTATTGAAGAGCCTCATTAGCAGTTTGAACCTCTGTCTCACCTGCAAGTACATTATTCAGAGGTTTATAGCAGGCTATAATGTAAATCAATCTCGAAAATATAATCTACACCTTCAGTGTTTCAAAAACAATTTGCAAAAAATAACTTTTGTAGACTACTGTACAAGTGTTTCATTGGCAGCAGTCAAGAGATGATGTTGTCAATCAACCTTCATTCAAAGGACTTCAGTTATTACACAATCCAAAAGAATGGAAAGAAATGAGTACCCTTGGACTAAGAATGGTTGTCAATTGCCTGTTTTGAGGACCTAATTGGAACTGTTCAAATGTTATAATAATATTTTCCCCAATTTTTTATTTTTTTTAATATCTTCTTTTGTTTCGAAGCATTCTGGAACTGTTTTAAGTTAAAATTATTATTTTCATTTGGCTAATATTTCCTATTGTTTTCATTTTCAGTTTTTAGAAAATATAATGAAACACTGATGGTAGTGCCTGAATCAATAATAACTGTTAAATTGCATTCTTCAAACCTGTAGAGGAGTCTTCCCCAACTCATTTGCCACATAATCAAATGTTTCCTGCTTTGTTCCTTGCTCCTTACATTCCCTTAGGACCATGTGATCATTCTCCCTGGAACAAAGAAAAAATAGCATTTTGGATATTAAAATAAGCCCAAGGAGAAAATTATCAACAAACATTTCAAGAAATGAAGTTTTAGTGCTCAATATGTTTTAGCATAGTCATAAACTCCTCCAGGAATTTTTTGGGCATTCAGACCTGGAATTCTTTCCTGAAATCCTGAAAAGCAAATTAATGATGTGCTCCTTCAAGTCTACCTAATAGAGATTATCTCATAGGTTTAGCACTCAATTTTACAGATTATCTATTTTGATACCTACTACACCACCCACCAAGAGAGGTTAGAAAGTCTGCATTGTTTTATTGACAAATGGTTCCTGAACACATCTGTATTAACTCCTACCACTCACCGTACCCATCTATGAATTACTTCTATTTGTGCAAAACATATGCCACAACACCTTAGTGATGTAAAAATACTCACTTTGTCCAGTTTGCAGCATCCATTGACATATTACTAGCTGTGCTGGAGTCCCATGTTATATTTGTATCTCCACTGGTACTGTCGCTGTGAGATGGCCGTGACTTGGAACTACCCGAGTCTTCATTATGGCTGCTTATATTGTCATGACAACCTGTACTGTTGTCATTGAAGCTACCGCTGTTGTCATGGCAACTTGCTGGCGAGTTAGCGGTTATCTCACCCTGGATGTCAGATCCTGTTTTACTCCCTTGAGATGATGGTAGTTCACTGTCCTCACTCTTTGTATGTTCAACGTCCTCTTCTATTGCAATCTTCTTATCTGCTTTTGGAGAACTCACAACAGCTGGCTTACCAGTCAGGTTTATTTTCATGATCAACCTTTCTTGTTTTTCCTCACCTCTCTCAGATTTAGGATCCAACACTTCAGCTGTGGGTTGTTGTAGTGCATTTATCATACAGAAGGGGCTGTTTGGATTATTAAAAGGAGAGTTACCTATGGGTGGTAAACTGCTACAGGAAGTGTCACTGGTGAGGATTGCTTCCTCATCCAATGGGGGAGGGGAAACCCCAGCTTTCTTTGGGGTTGGGGCACTAAATGGCTCATCCTGGGGTGAGATAGTGTGTCTTTTAGGAGAGTGTAAGCTCCATGCACTATGGGAATCCATCATCATTGAATCCTCCAAAGGAGGCGGTGTGGTACACATCCGAATGTTCTTGGACGCAATTGCCTGAACAGGCTTTCTAGGGGCTATTATATTTCCAACTAATTCTCCCCCAACTAGTTCTCCCATACTTTGTTTATCAGCCCCAATATTTTGATTTTGAGAGTTCATTTGATTTTCCATCTCCCCAAGAACTGGGCTAGTAGGAATAGTCAATTCTTTTGCAGTAATTTCAACACCAATGTTTTGTTTGAATTGTATACGGAACTCGCTAAAGTCTGTTGGAATCCTCATTTGTGATGTTGAGGCTTGAGACAACATGGGCCCTTGGCCCTGATTCGAAATTCTTTGACCCTGGTTTGAGGCCCCTTGGCCCTGGTTGGAATTTCCTAGGCCGTGGTTTGAGTTTGAAGGACTATCGGGAAGGGCATCGTCAATCTTAACAAACTTCTTTTGATTGTTTGTAGTTGCTGGGCCCAACTGCAAAATCAAATCAAGATTTTAGCTTTTCATTCAATTTTAAGATTTTTTACAAAAACATTTTTGACTGTTTTAAGGCAAAAAGTGCATTGTCAATCATTATACATGTGTATTAAAGTGTATCTGTACAGAAGTATACATTCCAAATCATAGATTTCAAAAATAATTCTGAAATTCATAGTAATATTGTAAATAGTTGACCAAGTGTTAAACTGGCACTCCTAATTAGAACTTTTAAAATTATTATATTGATGCGACAAATACTTTTCTAGTCTATTCTATTCTTACTTGTATCCTTGTTAGGTTCTTCTTCATGAGTGGTGACACTTTCTGGCCGGTTCCCCTGGTGAATCCCCGTAGTTTCCCTGGGCTCTTTCTCTGAAGTAAGTGTGTCCCTATTCTAAGAGGGCTCCTCAGGAATGGATTAGAGTTCCTCAGATATTTGCTGGGACTTTTATGGAAGCCCTGAAACTTCCCTGGACTTTTATGAAGTTTCCCTGGACTTTTATGAAGCTTCCCTGGACTTTTATGTTTCCTAGGGCTCGTGTGAACTGTTGGATTTTTAACAGGGCTTTTATGCTGATGTATCAACCTCGTAGGAGATATATGCTGTAGCCCACCTTGAGGAGGTGATATATGTGGTATCCTTCCCTGAGGGGAGAGATTTTCTATAGGAGATTTTCGTGGAGGGGTTGTTCGCTCTAAAGTGATCAACTCCACACGTCTAGATTTTTTAGTCTGACTGATGCTTGGCACAGGTTTATGAGGGGCTTCTACTTGTGTGACTTTAGCAAAGTCTATACTTCCAGCAGTGTCTATTGCGTTCAAGGCATCATCAACATTATCAAATGTTATCACATCAGATTGTTGAGATGGTGCCTGGCCTATTATGCAGGGTTTGGAAGGACTAGGAGTTTTATTGTTGTTAGGAATGTTTTGTATCCGTTCTAAGGTCATCATCTCTGCCACCTGGAAGTATACAATTTGTAATCAATCATTTCTGGAATAGTGCAAGTTGCCAAAATTTGTTTGTATATTTATTCATTCCTGTAATACGCAAGAATATTTTTAATAAGATATACCTAAAATGTATTGCTTGTTGCTATCACTTTGACTGGATTTTAAATATTTAATGACGTAACTCAAGATTATTTCTACTTGCATCTAGTCTATTAAAACATTGATGAGTAGTTTCTCAAGTAGTTTCAAATCTTTGTTACAGTCTCTTCAGAATTTGAATGAAAAACAAGCCCATCTGTTGCCATTTAATTTGACATGTAACAATTTTTAGCTGATTCTATCAACAAAGACAGTGAGTATGTCAAGGGATTTGAAGATGGCTAAAGACAACCCAGACATACATACAAACATGTTGTGGAAAAATCTAGTTTGTTTGTGTATGAATTGTTAAGGTTTGAAAGCATGTGGAGATGTATGTGCTGATTTTACACATAGCCTTGATGAATAGAAAAACATTTTTGCTGGATCAATAAATAACTGTTGATACTGCAAGATTGGAAATACATTATAAGTACATTATAATAACATCTTAGTTATTCTCATTCCAATATTCAAATTGCTTTCTTTGCAATTACTTTTTTAGTCAATAAATGTCAATAAATGATTGAATGTATTTCATTAAAAATAAATTTCGCAATTATCACTAAATACAACTACTACTATGTCATTTTGGTAATTGACATGCTGCACCTTAACCTCTATAACATTGTAATTTTTTGGTTTATGTGATCTAATAAGCCTCTGTAACTTACTTTCACATTTATCGCCTAAAAAGACTTGACAAAAATTTTACTAAACACGAAATGCAATGGAGTCCAAGGTAATAAAAATTTCACAAATTCTTGTGTATTTAATTGACAATTTCATGAAGATTGATTTTCGCGATTTAACCACAATTGCGAAAAGCGCATAACTAAATCACACACGAAAAAATATTAAGAGTACAGTATTTACCTTATTATTGTCAGTAGCTGTCACCTCTTTGTCAATTTCTTCAAAACCTTCATCCACATCTCTAGCATTATCAAATACATCATCCTGGAGAACAAAAATATGTACATTTTAAATTTTAGGGGCAAAATATACTTTTTATCCCATGATAGGTCAAACATCCAGCCTTTTCCCACATCGTGCCTTGATATATGATTCCAGAGACAATATTTTCATTCATTTTGTATCTGAGATCTTGAGAGTTGTCACCCACTGACTGCTAGCATTTACATGTACCTCCTGTCCCATACTTTCTAAGAAAAAAGTTGAAAAAATTGGGGAATAGCATCATTTAATCATATTCTACCATAATGAGTAAATAAATATCAACATAAAATTTACCCATTTCATTAATCATTGGTGATTATAATAATTATGAAATTACAAATAAATTTCATCATTAGGATCATAAGGATCAGTCTTACAACATGATTGTTTATTTATGGATTATATAGATTAAAAAGATAAGATTAAATTTTAATATTTCACGAAGACATGTCATACTCTGACTGCTGAGACCTGAAGGGTGCATTGATTTTTTGATTTTAATTAATGAATATATTTATATCAACTTCCGCATGAATAATTCTTTCCTGTATTAAAAGTAACATATGTACCAGATTGCATCTTTTTCAAATCAATAACAACATCCTTGGGGAATTGATAAATAAACATTTGAAAAACAATTTGATTGTTTTTCTCAATTCATTCGATATGGCTTGTCAGCGATTACTTAGACTGACCTGGACTTCTTAAAGGCTATATGAAAATATTAAAGGATGATAGATATGATAGCCACACTCAATGTAACCAGAATTTTAATTTTGAACTCGTGAATTTGACACCATTTCATGATGCAGAATTTGATAATCTGAAAATTAGATATTTCTTCAACGTGTTACTATGGATCTAATAAGTCTTGCTCTAATAAGTAAAACCAAATTAGGCTCCACACAATCTCTTACATCAAACACCTGTCCTTTATGAAGCAAGAGAAATTGATTTGAATATAGGTATACGTTCATTGCACCTTGAAGCTCATTAGAATCCAATATCATTCATATATATATTTCAATTTATTTAAACGAGCAGTACAGGGTGGTTCAAAGAAGATTGCACAAAAAAACTATTATATGGAGATCATTTCTAAAAATACTTTATCTTGAATGCACATTCTTGTGCATATTTTATGTTTTAATTTGAACTAAAATTCATGTTTTTACACTGAAAATCCAGAAATGCTATTAATGAGTACATTGAGAGGTTGATGGCTTTTAAATGAGTCATTCTATTTGAAGATTTAGCCAAGTGGAATGAATTTGTTGTAATTGAGCGAAGATGATATATATGAATCTGTAAACTGAACAATTTTTGAATGAAGTCTTGCAAATCTGGAGTTACTGAACATCATTTTCAACTTTATCTAGCTGAAATTCAATAGTTTCTTTCTTAAAGTTGAGGTTCCAAGAACTATACACAAGCTAAGAAAAGTTAGGCCATTCTTTTTAACTCAACCTGTACAAATATATCTCTATTTGCTCAGTTATTCATTAAGTTTGAAGAAGACACTAGATCTTTTTAAAGTAACGGAAACTAAAAAATATTCAATGATGAATTTCAAAAGGCAGCAACTTCAAAAATATGTTTCATTAAGTGTTGGGATACTTGGATGGTTCTTGGGCGGATCTGTATTTGGATTTAACGCATATGCAATTGCTCTAAAACAAACATTCAACTTTACTCAGACTGAATTGGAATATATAGCATCAAGTGGAGACTTGGGACAATGTCTCTCATTTCCGGCAGGTATAATCTTTGACAATTATGGTGCCAAGATAACATGTAGCATCTCACTTATTCTAACAAGTCTGGGATTTACATTACTGTGGATGGCAACAAACTTTCGGATTTTCTTCAATTCAAAAAGCTGGCTTGTATGTGTTTTTTATTTCCTGGCATCAGAGGGAACTATATTTATAATCGTGGCATCAATGATAGTGAATTGCAAGAACTTTGACATAAAACATATGGGTAAGGTACTCGGGCTCCTTAATGCCATATATGGAATAAGTCCTGCAATATTCAGTGCCCTCTATGAGGGGTATTTTGTAAATGGGCACACCAAGGATGTAGAGAATCAAAAGCTTGGAGAATTTATGACAATGCTTGCAATACTATCGGCATGTGTAAATATATTTGCTATCGTAGCACTAAGAACAATAACACATGAATACGCCGAGATTGAACCAACAGGACAAACTGATGAATATAAGAATAATGATCTGCATAACAATGGTCCCTTGAAAGCGAATGAAAAAGGAAATGATAAAGAAGAATTTGTTCATGAAAAGACAACAAAGCCACCCCCAAAGCAAATGAACTGTTGGCAAATCATCAAAACACCAGAGTTTTATTACATATTTTTTATGTGCATGATTATCGGGGGTCTTGGTGGTACATTTACGAATAATATCACAACTCTAGCAAAATCTGCAAAGATTGATATGAACTCAGTAATTTTTACTGTCACAATACCACTTTTTGCATCAATGGGACGATTATTTGGTGGTGTGATACCAGATTACATTTTTCAGAAATGGCCTGGGATTCCAAAATCGTCAATTCTTTTATTCTCTGGCATTCTCATATGTGCCAGTCAAATAGTCTTCATATTTTTCGATCAAAGTTTGATGGGATTAATCTGTGGCTCTGTAATGGCAGCTTTGGCATATGGCTCATTTTATGTACAAATTAGTATCATTGTCATAAGCTTTTTTGGTTTGCGATACTGTGGACAAAACAATGGTCTTGTGGTGGTAGGTCATGCTATTGGAATTATTTTGTTCCAAAAGTTATTTGCTTTGAATTATGAAGCCTATAGTGTTCATGGCTCAAAAGACTGTTATGGGACCATGTGTACATGGTGGTTCTTTGTTCTCACTGCAATTTTAGGTTCTTGTGCAGTTTTAATAAATATTTATCTCATTAAAATCGAAAGAGATCAATTGCATGTTGAATCACAAGACTAAAAAAACAAGATAAGTACTGAATAAAAAGGCAATAATGCAAAAATGTCACCACCTGCCATTTGTTATAGATGTTGTAATTTCTTACAGACGCTGTATTACAAGCACCGAACACCCTTCGCAAAAAATTAAAACTATAACAATATGTCAACACTTCTGGTGGTGACATAATTATATGGACTACTGATATCCTTAAAAGGGCCCTGAATATCTTGAAAAATAAAATATTTATTATTGGAATTAGATGTTAAATAATAAAACAAGGCACATGATGTGAACCAGATCAAACCATCGAAAAACCTTCAAAATGGCCGCCAAAAGTTAATCAGCTCTAGAACTTGATATCCTCTATCTTATGTGCAAATTTGGAGAAAATCCGATGAGCGGTTTTCCTAAAATGGTAATGACAAGATTTATCGTAAAACCTTCAAAATAGCCTCCAGAAAATAAGATGGCCATCCATAAGTTGATCAGGCCTAGAACTTGATATCCTCTATCATGTGTGCGAATTTGGGGGAAATCTGATGAGCAGTTTTTCTGAAATTGCAATGACAAGAATTATCGAAAAACCTTCCAAAAGTATCAGGCCTAGAACTTAGGCTTATTGGGCTTATTTACTGGTTGGTTTTCAATATGGGTTTATTCCTCGTGACAATATGATATTTCCCTCTGGCCCTTCAGGAAATATCGTATTGTCCCTCGGAATAAAACACATATTGAGTCCCTCCCAGTAAATAATCTCTATTTATTCCATAATGACTTGCTTTCCCTGGGAAATAAAACTGATATTCAAAAAATCCTGTATCAGCAAAAATCCCGTATCAGCAAAAATCCTATATCAGATCCTGTATCACAACTATCAGAAAATTGCATGAGATTTATATGGCATATCATGATCCAATTTAGTATTATAAATAAATTTTATTTTAAAACTTGTTATATTAATAAAAGTTGGAAATGTCATTCAATAAAATAAATATTTAATCTCACCATCACTGGGTAACGCCCTCGGTCAATATGATATTTTCCTTGGTCAATATCATATTTTCCCTCAGAACAAAATTCATATTCCATCCCTCCCATTGAACAACCTCTATATATTATACAGATTGATATGGAATAAAATCGTAATATATTACTAACTTGAGAATCTTTCGACAAAACGCTGTCCATAGTGTCTTCATCTTCCCCTAGAGGGCTCCCTGGTTGTGTACTGACAGGGGAGTGTGGTGGGAGGGGGTCGCGGTATACAACTTCAGCCTGATGCAATGTCTTCCCTTGTTGGATGTAAATCTTGCCTCCCATTATCTGTATTATGTTTAAAAGTGTTTAAAATGAATAAATTGTTTGAGATAACAAGTTATGATATATTCATATATCTTTATGAGGTAAACTGAGTCAACGTTGTTTTCTTCACAATTACGTCATCACAATATACAGGTACACCATTTAATTCTGATTCTGACCATAATCATATTCTCATAATGGTCCTGAACCAATTATCTGAATATAAGAGCATGATCAAAAGTTCAATGTAGGATCATTTGAACTCATTTGAACTTCCCCCTTACCCTTACTTGATAGCTATATTTCATAAATGTTGCTAAAAGTGTTCCAAAGTCATTCATTATACATTGTTAGTCTTCTACAATTTAATTTTCTTCTTTATTCCTGTTAATACATTCAAATATACAACACATAGACTGCCAAAATTAGAAACATTGGTGGCAGTTTTACAATTTTGTGATTTTTTGTGAAGGTTATTTGCAAATCGTTTTTGTATTTGATCATGAGATTCACATATGTAAACTTCAAAGAGGTCATTTTTTAACTTGTAAAATATTTCCAATTTTCTTGGGAGTCAATGGGAGGAAAGAATGGGACCGAAAAAATGTGTTTAGATTGGGAGGTGTTTAGATTAACCAGATGTTCGGATGTACAGGTCTTCAATAAACCAATCCAATAAATCCTACCAGTTTTTGGTTTTGATACCATTCTCACAGTTTCAGGGTAGAAATAGGATTTTACTTATAACTTACTTTCAAAATTTTTTCCCAAACATTGCTCCCTGCAAAGTATGACACCATAAAACTAATCCATATACCCTAATTTCCTTGGTTCACCAAAACGGGTCCTGATTTATTGAAAATATCTATTTACTGTATATTTAATGTATAACATACCTTCATAGAACAATTGTAGCAGTGCTTTCTCCTTTTCTTAAACTCTTTGGAGATTTTGTTTCCAAAATGGCAGGGACAATGGCACCTGGAATTGATAAATAAATGATTCCTATTATATGTATATACGAGGGTTGTCCCAGAAGTAATGCACTATATGCTCTAACTTTCTTTAATATTCTTCAATTCAGCTGAAATTTTGTGTATATAACAATTGAAGTTTTAGCTATTATATCCTGAAGTTTCAGCATCCAACAATAATATTAAGTCTTAATATGGTTGATATAACAACATGGGGGTAGGGGTGGGCGGGGCAGGTACCAATTTTTCTAATTATGAAAAGATCTAAAGTGTTATTTTACTAATATTTCTTTCCTTTAAATGGTCAAAATGTTTGGAAAATTGTTAAATTTATTCAGCATGATGTTAACAAAGTACAAATAATGATATTTAGCACTGTGATGTCATAACACCACATTTCAATAGTCACAAATTCAAATACAGTCACAGTCAAGAAATTGCAAAAATGGCTGCAATTCTCACCTGATAACAGAAGGCCTTGCGTTTGGTGGCCTAATTTCATACTTCACTTGGACTCACAGCCATGCAAAACAATGCTTCCATGAAGAAAGAATATAAGGAGTACATACCAGATAGAACTACAATTATAGGGTGGCAGAAGAGATTTAAAAGAGACGATTTGACCCTGTATGACAACTCCAAACATGGGAGGCAAAAACTCCACAAGTCACAGTGGAAGATATTGCTGAGAGTGTTTGACCTGACAGGCATCAAAAGTACATAACATGCAAAAGGCAATATTTTGAGAAAATGTGAAATGCGACACTGTGCAATATACATCTATTAAATCTAGGATGTGCTCATAGTAATTTAGTACCTTAAAATGTATTTTTGAGCATACATCTTATAGCTACACCAAATGGTATTTGTTGATTAATTATTTCATATTTTTCAATTTTTATTCCTTTTGACGTGACTGTATAACCTGCCCCGCCCTACCCAAACTCACCAACTTGATTTTATTATAACATCAATATAGTTTTATCAGTCAACATGAAAATTCTTAGAATAATCAAAATGTCTCTAAGGAACATTTACTGAAAATTTCCTGGAAAAATATCAAATATTGATAAAGTTAGAGCATATAGTGCATTACTTCTGGGACAACCCTCGTATATTATATATGCACATGCACAGTAAAACCTGTTTATAGCGAATACCTATGGAGCTGCAAAAAAAAGTGTTCACTGTAGGAAGGTGTTCACTACCAAGAGGGGATTTTATACAGGAGTCAATGTTGAAAGTCACTTGAAATGGTGTTCACTAAACACAGGTGCAGATTCTACTGCACATGCATGTTACAAGGTTACTAACTTTGAATGAGACATAAGTGGAAAGCTACCTTGAGCTTCTAAAGGTGTTTCACTAATACAGATGATTTTTGACTTTGTGTGGATAACAATCAATGAGATAAGTTGTTACAAAAATATATGAAAAAAAAATAAACAAATGTATAAGCCATAGACACTGCATAATCAATGTTTCTAATCTAATTACCTTCTGCTCCCATATGATTTGTCCTTGTTGGTCTCTGGTAGAGTCAACTCCTCAAATCCATCAAACTTATGAGAATCATCCTCATCAGAATCATTCAGCACAACCTCTTCATAACAATCATTCAGCTTACTGGAAGTACAAGGGATGTTCAATAAATATGCATATAAATCCACCAAACTTATAAGGATCGTCCTCATCAGAATCATTCAGCACAACTTCTCTATAACAATCATTCAGCTTACTGGAAGTACAAGGGATGTTCAATAAATATGCATATAAATCCATCAAACTTATGAGAATCGTCCTCATCAGAATCATTCAGCACAACTTCTTCATAACAATCATTCAGCTTACTGGAAGTACAAGGGATGTTCAATAAATATGCATATAAATCCACCAAACTTATAAGGATCGTCCTCATCAGAATCATTCAGCACAACTTCTCTATAACAATCATTCAGCTTACTGGAAGTACAAGGGATGTTCAATAAATATGCATATAAATCCACCAAACTTATAAGGATCGTCCTCATCAGAATCATTCAGCACAACTTCTCTATAACAATCATTCAGCTTACTGGAAGTACAAGGGATGTTCAATAAATATGCATATAAATCCATCAAACTTATGAGAATCGTCCTCATCAGAATCATTCAGCACAACTTCTTCATAACAATCATTCAGCTTACTGGAAGTACAAGGGATGTTCAATAAATATGCATATAAATCCACCAAACTTATAAGGATCGTCCTCATCAGAATCATTCAGCACAACTTCTCTATAACAATCATTCAGCTTACTGGAAGTACAAGGGATGTTCAATAAATATGCATATAAATCCATCAAACTTATGAGAATCGTCCTCATCAGAATCATTCAGCACAACTTCTCTATAACAATCATTCAGCTTACTGGAAGTACAAGGGATGTTCAATAAATATGCATATAAATCCATCAAACTTATGAGAGTCATCCTCATCAGAATCTTCAGAGTTTGGTAATGGAAGCAAACACATGATCATTTCTGTTTGGTTTTTGGTGAATAAATCAATTCATGAACTCAAACATAGAACATTGTCAGAAAAGAAAATGTATATTAACTAT
The DNA here is from genome assembly GCA_903813345.2 of Owenia fusiformis. Taxonomy (NCBI): domain Eukaryota; kingdom Metazoa; phylum Annelida; class Polychaeta; order Sabellida; family Oweniidae; genus Owenia; species Owenia fusiformis. The sequence goes on from CAIIXF020000010.1 coordinate 9,779,468, forward strand.
TTCTAGTGCACTATAAAGGGTGACCCAAAACTGGGTCCAAGGAAAACTTTTTATTATTATTGGACATAAGAGTCCCCTTAATTAGCGAAAGTATAATTCCCTTCTTCCATAAACACATTGGAGAGGGCTGATGATTTATTCAGGGATATACCCTAGACCCTACCCAGAATGCTGCAATTAAATGTGCACTAAACTTACTAACCTCTCTGGTGGTTTATCCTGAGGAAAGAACTGAGAAAACTCCTGAAGGAGATGTTGCTGTCCTCTCAACAGAGGAACCACCAGTCTCTTGAGCTCCTGTACATCATTGCTCCCTTGATTCTCCCATTGCATCATGGTGTGCTTGATACGGTGGAAGTTGGTGGAGTTTGTAGTTCCACAGAATATCTACAATGAGAAGTTATTTCATGATTTGAGTCAAATTCAGTGCTTAGGAAAGTGCGGTGTGTGAAATTTCATGAGGCATCATCCGAGAGCCGACACTTTTATTCAGTAATATTTGGTGTATTTGGTGGTCATACATAAACCCATCAAAAAAGTGTTGAGTTATAGCACCATATACATTATTATTGAATGGGATCAAAGAATTCTAATTTGGGTATTCAGTGGGAGTAGTGACTCTAAAATCTGCATTCAATTCTTAGAAGATGAAATCTCCGATATGCTTGCATGTATTTGAGCAGCTCTACGTACCTCTAGCTTTCTAAGGAACCTCCTAGCCCTGCTATAGGCTAAATTCTGAGTTAGACAGCCACAAGCCCAGGCCTGGTCTGGACTGAGAAAGTCTGAGAATTGCTCCAGTAGCTGTGGGTAGTCTTTCAGTAATTCAGCCATACCTTTGTAAAGCTGAAATCATGGATATAATTAGTACAGCTATGAAGTGGTTTTCCTAGCATCATGATGACAAAAAACTGAGAAACCCGCCCGCCAAGCTGACAACAATATCGTAACTTTTAAGGTATGATAAAAACAAATGGCCACCATGTAATTTACCCAGCATTCCCAAAACCTAATCAGATCTTGAAACTGTCTGCTTCTGCAACTCTAAAAGTTCAAAGTTGAACAAAATTTTGATGGCAAGATTTATGTAGTGCCTCCCCAGCAGCACAAGAAACAATATAGTACTTTTTCAAAGTCTATAACACAGATAAAAGATATAGAAAAAATCTACTTCCATACATCTTTTAGAGGTATTCCCAAGATTGATTTGCCCGTATCTTCACCTACCATTGTGACATCTTTCTCCTCCATTAACAGTTTCAATATGTCCATATAGCGGCCTATGTCTCCCTTCAGCAACTGGAGAGCCTTTGTCAAGAAAGCCTGGGCCACCAGGGTGTCTTTATCATCTCTCTATAACACAATGTCATATACTATAAGATAAAATCATCAGTTTGTCATCAACACTGATTGTAGCCTGTAAAGATAACTTTACAGTCATTGTTGTCACCACCTACCATTTGTTACAGATACCATAATTTGTTACAGACATCGCATGACAAACAATGTACACAACATATTGGAGACTATATCAATGTCACCACTTCTGGTAATAATATAATATTAATGAGATGCAGTTTAGATTGAAGTATTCACCTTGGGGTCTGTAGATACAATGTTTTCATCATACATTCTCTGCAACAATTTCTCCTTCCTACCCTTGTATTTCTTAGGCTCATTCCTAGTAGGATCAAACCTGGAACAATAAAACCAGCATTTTGCTTGCATTTTCATTTTTTGATAAAGCGTTGCATTTTTAACCCTTTCACAACAAAAGGCTCCATATGAAGTTCAATTATGTAATACCTTTCAGGATGATAGGCTCCTTTTGGCACCATTATTTTTATTTATATACACCATTTCTATACAGTATATTTACACCAAATTTTGACAAGTTGTTGAAATGTGTTAATTCCTACTACAAATTGTATTTCAGTGATAAAATTTGAAGCATAGGTTCCGGGGTATAAGTATTATGCAGTTTTTTCCTAAAAATCGCTCTTACTTATCCGTCAACAGGCCATTATTTTCCTCTTATTTTCACATCGGGAAAGGGTTGAATCATTTTATTTATGATAAAGCATTGCACTTTTAAATCTGCTTCCATGGGTGATATAATTTATGTGACAACCCCTAGATTATCTGCTTCCATGGATGATATAATTTATGAGACAATCCCTAGATTATCTGCTTCCATTCGTGATTTAAGTTATGAGACAACCCCTATATTTCTGTACCTGATAGTGCTGCTTGCTGCCATCAAGGTTGCCATGTGATCTTCATCATCTCCCTCATCTTCATTCTGACTCCCATCTGCTTCATAATGTCCAGCATCTAGAATAAATAATTAAAAAAACATGAGTTATTTACACATAAAATGTTCAACATGTGGAATACAGTATATAAAAAATATAAAATATCGGATATAACTTTGAAATATACCACATTTCTGATATACTGTTTACAATGGGGAGAAAAAACCATGGGTTTTTAAGAGAGTATAAAACTTATCATATGTATTTAAATTGAAAATTTTCTAATAGCGCAATTTTGTAACTGCACGATGCGCATGACGGAAATCACTCATACGTGTAGTTTTATACAAAGATGTCAGGTTGGTATATGTAAGTTTGAACATGTAAGTTGAAAAGTAAGCATCATTCAGAATAAAAACGAATGTATATAATATAAATCATAATATATTCTCAATGTGTGAGACATTAGAGTCATCGCACCATCACTGCGTGAAATATGGGATTCCAACTCTTGACACGTCTAGAAACTGGTCTTTACACGCCGGGTTTCTAGACGTGCCAATTATTTACACCTCTTGACACGCGATGAATTCAACTCTTTACACCTCTTTGCACTTCTTGGCACACGCAGTGCAAAGACGTGTAAAGACCATGTCAAAAAGTCTTTACACGCCCTGTGACAATTAATGGAATCTCTTGACACGCTCTTGGCACACTGAACAACATAATTATGTGTAAACAACTAACCTAATTACCAATAGCAATACATACAGTATTTTAACGATTGCAAGTATTTTCTCTGATACTTTTAATTGATATATTTTTTAATCATTCTTTCGCAGACTGTTTGGAACAAGTACATGTAGCAAATATTAAACAGACTATTTTGTATGTACGCTGACACATTGACTTATTTAAACATTTTGGCAATTTCATGCCGCCTTTTGAAAATATAAATCAGTTACAGGCAATGCTAATCGACGCATTGATCCTAAGTGAAGGAAATACATATCATGATAAGAAAAAGAAAGGCGTTTCAAGGATAAAACGTGCAATAAACTTTGAAAACACTGATACATCAGGCCTATTTATATATTTATTTTGTATTAGCTTAATATAAAGATAACCCTACTTTTCGATGAGTATTTGGATTTCGGAGTAATTTGTTTCAAGTTAAGTCAATACAAATTATCGCCGACTTAACTTGTGACCATACATTCCATTCTAAAATGGTTAAATTTAGTATTAAAAAGTAATCAATAGGTCGTGAAGGTTGATCCTAAGTGAAGGAAATACATATCATGATAAGAAAAAGAAAGGCGTTTCAAGGATAAAACGTGCAATAAACTTTGAAAACACTGATACATCAGGCCTATTTATATATTTATTTTGTATTAGCTTAATATAAAGATAACCCTACTTTTCGATGAGTATTTGGATTTCGGAGTAATTTGTTTCAAGTTAAGTCAATACAAATTATCGCCGACTTAACTTGTGACCATACATATGATAAATGAGGGGCATTTTAATACACAATTGTGCAAAACAAGCATATTCAATCGAATGTACCATTCTCTCTGCTGTTCTTTCCCAGCCTATCCATAAACAGACAGGTACAAGTTCCCATAGTTTTCGCAACATCTAATTCTATGATCAATTGCTAGACACAGCAAATATACTAATTAATTGTCTGATTGTGATTCGGGAACGTAAGGTTTTTACATAAACAGGATACTTGGCTGTACATAGCCTGATAACACTGGATTGACCCCCCCCCCCAATCGACGCCTAGGCGCTGCTTATGTTTTAATAAGAAACATTCCTTTGTAAAGAATTATCGGGATATGAATTGATACAAGGTCAAGTATTCTGCCCCTTTTGTGTGATAAAAATATGTATTTAATTGGTGCTTTAACTTTTTGAACAAAGAAATGAAATAATCGCACTGAATGTCTCAACATAAATCAGTGATGTTTAATTAATAAATGACACTATTATGTCAGTCTACGCACTTCATGGACATGGACGGGGGGGGTGTGAGTTACCCATTCTAAAATGGTTAAATTTAGTATTAAAAAGTAATCAATAGGTCGTGAACTCCGATTGATAACCAACTGTAGCATACTGCTTAATTTGTTTGACTATTGATATTAAAAAGGAGTGAATTTATGATATTCATAGAGGTACATTGTATTGGTATTAATAAAATAATGATATTGGGGACCATAAACCACTTTGTTTCGCAAGTAGCTTTAGGATCGCGGTTTTATCTTCACATGTTGCCCTTTGTGCAATTCGAAAATGAAATATTTTAATCTATAATTTATATATCATTTGCAAAATAAATGTAATTAAGAGACATGGGGGAGGGGGGGGGTTAACGGCCAGAATTTGGAATGAATTTGGGAATTTCAAGGATTGATTCACTTAATGTTGTTCACTGGAGTCGATACACACACCTGCATAACAATCGGAGACAAAACTGACTTAATCTGATATGATAACAAAAGATTAATAACTTAGTCTATGTTTTTGTTTTTATAATTGCGGAAGTGTACCAAAACCACCTTGATTACAGAAGATATCGTCTAGGCTTTAGATTTAATGAATAGATTCTTTGCCCTAGTCTCATTTAATAAAACAGGCTATTTGCGTATTTAATTAATATTTGTGACAAAATATTTCAGTTAGACTCAAAATCAAAACGAATTTCTCCATTATAGCCCCCCTTGCAACTGTCCCGAGTCTGCATCTGTTTTTCATGCTTCCGATCCACCTTTTGGATAGAGAGAATAGATGTAGATTTGTAATTTGGGGGGGGGGGGGTGGCATTAAATGTGTTCTCATACAAACTAAAATAAACCCCAAAAAGCCAAATCAAAATGTTGATACACATAATTAGCAGTCAGAAAGATGCTCTTACCACTGTAGTTTTCAATATTCCCTTTGTTGTAACATCTTATTTCAAAAGAATGGATATTGATGGTTGTATGGAAGTATTCATATCAAACATTCACATTATAGTTTACAGTGGAATTCCCTCCATAAAAGCAACATATTTACCATTTAAGATTTCATATTGGACTTTCCGCATAATGATAAAATGTTGACGATATAGTTTTCGATAAAACCCCAGGGCCGTAGCCAGCTTTCAGTCGGGGGGAGGGGTGATGCAATCACCAAAATATTTTAGGTTTTCAGTCGGGGGGTGCGATCGTGACATAAATGAGGCAAAAAATATTTGTTTTGAATTTTTACAAAAATGATGCAACTTCCTTCAAACCTGAGCTGGAAGCTTCAAACAAAAAATCAATTTAATGCTCTTTTCTTCCTCTACCTTATGGTACCTTTTATTGCTTGTAGGAGGGGGTGCGAACCCACCGCTTCTCCTCGTTACGCTTATAAACCCAATAATGTATTCCCAAGGAATCGACTTTATTAATTTATATGTGAAAAATGAGCTTGCATGTACAAATTGCATCGTATGCAAACCTTCCCGGTCATGTTTATGTCTTTTGAATGATGTCTACCCCTTGATGCATGCATCCTTTAATAAGTGGTGTTAAGAATATATATTGGTGTAGGGATATGTCATAAAGATTTCACGTTATCGCGATATACATGTAGCCGCGCCCCCTTTGTCTTTATCCTTCCAAACGCAAACGGCAGATAAGAGGGGTTCTTAGTGATTGATCTGATGCTTAATAAGCCGCTTACAAGATACAGTTTTAAATATTGATATTGTGTAAAGTTTTAACACATAGGCGTAACCAGGGGGGGGGGTGCGATTCGTGAATGATCGCACCCCCCCCCCCCCCTGCTTAACCAATAGAGAAGGAAGAAGAAATGAGCTTTGAATGGCTTTCATTTGAAACTTCTAGTTCAATTTTGAAGGAATTTGCAATGTCTGGTTCACATTTGCTCAAATTCATCGTCCGGCCTCCGGCCGATTGAATATTTTGTTTAAAATTGTTTTCATGTTTGAAAAAACACTCAATCGGCCGGCCCCCGGCCGATGAATCGGAGCAAATATGACCCAGGCATATGAGGGGCAACATTTTAGATATAGTATTGTTTGAAATCCTGGGAAAATGCACTCCCCCAATTTTGCAAATCTGGTCTGCGGTGCTAATGAACCCTCTAATTTGTTTTCGTTTACATGAGCAACTAACAGATATGTTTATTCTCATTCTGTCTCAGCTTGATTTTAATTAAATTTTACCCCCACCCTTCGAACGTCTTTGTCTCTCTCATTTTTGCAACCCTACATTCAGTTTCTTTTTAAACCAAATCAAGAAATATCCGTCCACATATCAGATATTAAACCAATAGTTGTTCATTATAAGAACAACCATATATTATATTTATAGATCATAAGCTATTTTTAATTTCAGCTATAAAATTAGCCCTCTCTCCCCTCCTCTATCTCTAGATACGCAGAGTTTCTAGACCGGCTAAGCATGTCTTAAAATTACTAGAAATTCCACAATTTATACAGTGATATGGATTTCATGTTTCTATTGAATCCCTTATTTTGAAGTCTAGCTAAATAATCGAGTTTGATTTTAAACGTTTTCGGGGATCCGGGCAGAACTCAGGATATAGTACTTGAGTACATTTGCATTCAAAATAATTCAAAATTCAAAATTGCAAATATCATGGAAGTTGATTGCAATTATGTTCGATGATCGTCAACATGAAAGAACAATATGTCTGAATAATTAGCTATTAAACATCTTTATCAAAACTTTCCTACACTTTTAAATGTTGATCTTGTCAAAGAGTACTCTCCATCTGAGATTCAGATGTAGATCGAAAATCAAATTGATTTCAAAGGTATTTATAGATGGTTTACATGAGGGGTTCTGTCCATGGTGTATTCCTTTCATAACAAAGAGTTGTTTTGCTTCCGGGGTCCTAAATTATTCTATTTTAAATAGTAACTAATAAGATTAAACAGATCAAAAAGACTCTGGGCACTGCCGTCGCCCCATCATGATCAATACAGGTGACAATAAGCGACACATGTTTCAGCGTCATGATAGTAAACCATGACATCTCAAATCTTCCCAGCCCTTGATTTTTGAGATCTTTCATCCCAGCTCATATTTCATCTAATTGGGGTCATAAAACTTGTGTAACTGTGCCTGTTGCATCCTCGATGGAAGGGTATTTTACAAGTATAAATGAAGTCCTTTGAAGAAGGATGTGCCTGTTGTTAAATACATGTACAATGCCTTACTACATTATGTAATGTATTGACATTAAGGTAGATGATTACATGATAACAATCACACTTATTGACATTCATAACTCTTCCCATCTGATATGCTCAGATCACAGAATATGCCTCATTATATCAGAGCATGTTTCAGGCGTTTCAGACCCATAGCCAGGATTTGCCAAGGGGTGGGTTACTTTTTTAAGAAATTCCAGGGGAGTTTACTTTTGGCAATGTTAGTTCAAAAATGAGCAAAATAATTTAAAAGGTGCTCAGTATGGGGTAAAAAATGCAATTTTGGTCACGGAGGGGGGGGGGGTCGCTAGAACCAATATATCCCCCCTGTATTCGGGCCTGCATGTGCTATCTACATATTTGACAATTTGATTGACACGGTTCAAAGTGGACTTTGTTCATCATTCAAACTGTTTTAATATCTAGGAATATGCGTCCAAGTTAAAATCACTCGAAATCAGGGTAGATAAACCTAAGAAAAACACATTTCTTGTTTTCATTTGATCTTTAACATGATCCTGTAAAAATGTCAGATTTAGCATAATACATAGGCGATCTCCATCTGCACACATCTACTCATTTCGACTAAGCTATTGCCTATACTTACACGCACACGCATACTTTTAAATTAATTTTATTTTGATAATGATTTAAAAAACACAAATTATTATTAACACGAAATTAAAATGATTGTTATATTCCAATCCTAGTAAAGTATAATTAAGCGCGACTATAGGGCATAACAACATGTGGCCGGTCTAATTATACTGTTTGTTTTGATAACACGGGGTGCCATCGAATAATTTTGGCAACGTACCGGAGAACGACATTTTACTAAGAAATGGCAATAATTTAGCACAATATATTTTTTAACTAGAGTTCTATTTTGATTTTGACAAAAGTAAGTATTCCATGCAATAACTATTTCATTCATGAGTTTGTAGGAATTCTGTTGGAACCCAGTTCTGATCAAGTACGAAGTTATTGAAATCGGCGCAGACGGACTTTACTCCGAAAGATGGTTTTTCGATTATAACTTTTCACAACATTTAAGTATAGACTTTTGAAAAAAGTACAGAATAGTCCTTATACTTTTGAATAATTCTGCTATTTCTGATTCACACGACTCTGATTTGTTTAATTTAAAAAAAAGTTTTAAAAATATTACTTAGGAACGTAACCGGAGCTAGGAACGTAACCTGAGCAGATCAGTTGAATTATTTAATCAAAAAAATTAAAATATATGATTTAAAGCACATATACTAATTTAAAAACATACGGGATTGTTCGAATGCGTATTTATTAATATATATGCTTTAAATCATATATTTTATTTTTTTAAATTATATAATTCAACTGATCTGCTCCGGTTACGTTCCCAGCTCCGGTTACGTTCCTAAGTAATATTTTTAAAACTTTTTTTTTAATTAAACAAATCAGAGTCGTGTGAATCAGAAATAACAGAATTATTCAATAGTATAAGGACTATTCTGTACTTTTTTCAAAAGTCTATACTTAAATGTTGTAAAAAGTTATAATCGAAAAACCATCTTTCGGAGTAAAGTCCGACTGCGCCGATTTCAATAGCTTCGTACTTGATCAGAACTGGGTTCCAACAGAATTCCTACAAACTCATGAATGAAATAGCCATTGCATGGAATACTTACTTTTGTCAAAATCAAAGTAGAACTCTAGTTAAAAAATATATTGTGCTAAATTATTGCCATTTCTTAGTAAAATGTCGTTCTCCGGTACGTTGCCAAAATTATTCGATGGTACCCCGTGGATAAGGCTGTGCAAAGAGATATCAAAACTCTTGACACGCTCTTTACACGCGAGGTCTTTGCACCTCTTGACACGTCTTGGAATCTCTAGATACGCGGAGTTCCTAGACTATCTTTGCACGTCTAGAAATTGCTTGGAATTTCACATTTGACGCAGTGCATGATGTTCATGACTCCTATATTAACTAGGTAATGGCAACTCCGCGGAGTAGCAAATCCCAACGAACAAAATATCAATTACCGAATTCCAATCAATTATACTCATTACTTTGGTTGAAAATGAAAAAATTAGATTTTAGAATTGCGAATTCCTGCAAAGCAGCCATTTTGAATTTTCTGAGGTACAAATCTGAAAAATAATACCATAATTGTGATCTACTCCAAAATTCCTTCAATTTGAGTATAATATAGCCATACTTTGAAGGGATCGAAAAATTATTGCGAAATCGTACATTAGACGGCCATTTTGAATTTTAAAACGCTCGAATCAGAAAAAAGATACAATATTTGCAATCTACTCTTAATTGCCTTTCATTTGAGTATAATAAAGCTATACTTCAGAAAGATCTAAAAATTAGCGAAAATTTCTGTTTCCTGTCCCCCCATACATGGCCCCTGGGGGTCAGGATGAAAAACACGGAATATATCTGAAATAGATAAATGTTGTGAATACACTACCAAAATTTCAAACAATAATATTAATTACTTTGGTTTAGAATGAAAAATTTATGATTTTTGCGAAAAAGTCCCGTCATTTTTAAAGCGGCGGCCATCTCAACAAAATTTTTTTTGCGTAAAACTATTCACCAATATACATCTTTCCACTAAATATGAAGAAAATCTGTCAACTAGTATTTGAGTTATCTTCCGGACAGACGGACGGACTGACCGACCGACCGACCGACCGACGGACGGACGGACGGAGGGCTTCACTATATCCCTAACGAACTTCGTTCATTGGGATAAAAAGAATAAGAAAGCAAGTCTATTAATAAATAAATCCATCCTTAATGTCATTTCTAGTCACATCTTGAAGATGATAAATTCAATAGGTAATCCTATATCAGGGGCTTAAAAATTAATTACTTCTCTCTGTCTATTCAAAATAACTATGAATAACAACTTTCTAATAAACTCATGTTACTCAAAAGAAAAGCTATAAAGGGCAGATGAGGAGAACATATGACGTGAATTGTAATCATATGCCAATATCTTCATATTACATGTACATACCCTACCCTAGATATAAATCTTAGATAAAACAGGTATATAGGCTTTGAAATATGAAAGAAACATACCACGACGGGGCAATTGGTGAATCAGGTCTTCAAATTTGAGGAGCAATATACACACAAAAGCCTCATTTTTCAAACGTGTTATGGCAATGAGCCATAATTAGTCTAGAATTCAAAGTGGAACACTTTTCTTGTTACCAAATTTTCATTTCTTATCAATCTCTTTAAAATTTGGAGCCTAAATTAACATTGTAGTGATTAACAATCGTATGATTTCAGATTTTTGATATTCAAATATTTACCGCTGTTAGACCTGTTTTAAAATTGACATTTTTTGCGGTAAAATTATTGACAGTTGACAGTTCAAACTAATTCTATTAGAACTTCAAAAAAACTACATAAGGAAGGACTATGAAAATAATTATATAAATCAATAAATCTGTTTTGTACAACAGGTAAAATTTTCAAATACCTAGCTGAATGATTTCATGTTAACTTACCGAGGTTTAATGAAAGGTATTACAACTGTTTCAAACCCAATATGACATCAACATTATAGGTGGTGCAAAATCAAAGTTCAAAAGACATCACAATCTGGCCCAATGTGTACTAAGCTTTAGTTCAATCAATCAATCTTTTAACTTTGTTTGTAAGAGATGAGTTCAAGCATTTTATCTTTAACATGACTGTTTTGACAAATTGTACAGATTGTATACCAGTGTACCCTGGATCATTTTGAAATGCCATTATCTGAAGAAAAGATATGTTATTTTTCTCGTATTTCTTGAAAACATAAAAGTTGATTAAAAGAATGTGATTAAAAAGACATAGTACCTGTAGTTGAATCTGGTGAAGGAAGTCGTCTCCTGACTCGTCTTGTCCTACGTCTCTTTGGTTTCTCTTCATTTTCTTTGTTTTCTTGGTCTTCAGTCACATCAATATCCATTGTATCAGCATCAACGTCACCTTCATCTGCAGTATCTACATCAACATCCCCCTCATCGGCATCAACAGTATCACCATCCCCTTCATCAGCATCTGCGGTATCAGCATCATCTGGATCTACTTCATCAGCATCTGCAGTATCAGCATCTACTGTGTCCATGTGATCATCACAAATATTCTGGTCTTCATTTTCTCCATCGTGGTGTTCTAAATCCTCATCAGAATCTTGAGTGTCATATTCACTTGTAAGATACGGATCATCTTCTCCAACATCTTCAAGATATCCATCAGTTATCTCAACTTCATCTCCTTCATTTGTATCAAGTGGTTTAGGTTGAATTGGGCGAAGTTTATGTGGTCTTTTTGATACATTTCTCTGCTGTTTCACTATCTTCTTTATAATGCAAGGCTCTCTCTTAGTTGTTTCAAGTGGCATTGGTTTGGGCGTTAAACGGCGCAGCTTTTTTCTTGCCTTTGCACTAATACTAGCCGCTGCTTTTTTAGTTGGTGACATAATGTAGATCTTAAAGTCTTTGTATTTGGGAAGAATCGGCTTCTTTTGGCTACTGCTAACGACTGATTTCTTCTTTTTAGCTGGTGGCTCTTTTGGTACTTTTGGCAAAAAAGGTGAAACCTTTGGACGAGAATTTTCAGATTCATCAACAGGTTTCGGAAGTAGTCTTTTTCTAGCATCCCTCTGTTCTGGGGTGATAATAAGTACTTCAACTTTTGGAGGTGGTGTTTTCTGATCATGTTTTAAAGGAGATAATATATTTAGTTCATTTTGCGTAGTCTCTGCAGGTTTAGTAGGTGTAGACTGAGAAATGACTGAGAGTGCAATATCAGGCTGGGTACTCCCTATGCTAGAACTAAGCCCTGTATTAGAACCTGTGTCACCTCCTCTCCTTCCATCAATCAAGCTGGTGCCAGTATCTGAACCCCCACTTGTATCCTTCTCTTCACTTGAATTTAGACCAACATTTGAACTGCTTACATCAGGGATATTACTTCCTTGGCTAGAACTGTGACCCATTGTAGAACTTACACCACTGACATTCCCCGTATCTGACATCTCAACACTACTATCTGTGGCCGACTCATGCACTGTGCTGCCCTCTGTTGAGCTATGCAGATCTGTACTTACACCCGAGATATTCAGACCAGACATTGAGGATGTATTGAATCCTGATACCAAAGAACTGTTCCCCATCTTGGAACTGCATCCTGACAAGGATGATATATTGCATGCATTATTGGTAGATGAGCTCTCTCCAGAGAGGGATGATGAATTAGCAATTGTTGAACTACTTCCTGAGCTTGATCTTGACTTCAGAGTTGAGTCTGTATTGTCACTATTACTATTAGTTAATCTTGAGACAACTGAATCATTGGTTGACACAGAAACCATTGAATCATTTGCTCCTATACTGATGGCTTCTGGCGATTTCTGTTCTTCAGTATGACTTTCAGCAACAGAAGATATTAAACCCTCTTTCAACTCATCTTTTTTCATAGTTTTCAATTCAATTTTGTCATCAGGATCTATGGAGACTACATCTATATCAGACTCATCTCCAGAAGGGAAGATAACATTTCTGACATCAGCCACAGATTCAATGGTCTCAGAAACTGATTCGTTAACAGCTGCATTGTGAACTGCACTGGGCTGTAGTGTAGCTGTAGTGTGATCTATCATAGCTGCATTGTGATCGATTATAGCAGCATTGTGTTCAAGCGGAGCTGTTTTGTGATGTAGAAGAGCTGTATTGTAGACTGCTGTCCTTTCTGATGAGATAGTAGCTAAATTATTTCCCACCATAGATTGATTCACGTTATTTGAGTTCAAAATCTGTGTACCTATCGTTTCACCTGAGATGAGAGGTTGTTTATTTGCACTTATAAAGGGAATTGCAGAATTAATGGGGATCATATGAGGAATCGTTGACACTGGGAGAATCTGGTTGGTTTCTATTATCTCTGGGACCTGATTAGGGATACTTGCTCCAGTCACTGGTAACTTCACATTTATAGATGGCACCATTGGTTGCTTGATAGCATTATCGGGAAGAACAATCTGAACTATAGTTGGTGTCAGTTCACTAGGTGGCAGGACTAATGGCTGGGTGGTTACACCTAATGCCCCCTGGTGAGTAAAACCTTGGTGTTCTGAAGCAGTACCAGATGGTGTGATTGTCTGTTGTGGGGTTGAAGGTCTTTGTTGAGGGTGAATAGATACCAAGGGTTGTTTATCAGGCACTGGTTTGCCTACTGTCCCACCAAATGTTTCCCTGATTTTGTCCTGGGTGAGGTTACTCTTCAACATGTTTGAGAAAAGAACAGCTTCTTTTGCCCTAAAAGTACAAAATAAATAATCTCTTGATTTTGATATTTTTTTTATTAATCATTTTTATTTCAAGTTCATATATTATAACATTTAATTTCATACAATGAAAATTCAACAAGGTTAATCAATTTAACATTTGTGTTGAACTTCGAAGTAAACATACCATACACTTATATGCAATACAAATTTGTTACAATTATTCGTAACTATTCATATATAAACAAAAAGGAAAAAGTACAATTAAAGCTGATATTGGAATGCTTTACAAAAAAAGGTGTGCAGTGGTGTAAATTATGGGATGGTGTAATATACATGTTAGTCAATCTTGGTTGCTTGTAGGAATTTTAAAGTTGCTTTCAGCAGAAGTGTATTATCTTCATTACTAAGTTCACTGTTACCATGCAAGAGCATATTTACTTTGCTAACAGAGTTAGCATCTAAGAATTTTTCTAAACAACCAATAATATGGAGATCTATAAGTAGTTGGATTCTATCATTTACAAATTGGGGGCATTTGAGGAAAAAATGAGTAGGGGTTTCATTTTCAAGACCACAGTTACAGGCTGGTGAGTCAATGTTTGTAAAGTGATGAGCAAATAATTGACTTTTTAGAAATAGGTCTACTTTTAACCTGTTAAATATAATTTCAGTTTTTCTAGTGATATCAAGTGATGCTATTATATTTATACATTTTTCATTCCCGAAATGCTTTCTAAGTTTGCCTTTAAAAGTTGATATTCTATTACAATTTCTTAAATCATTAGGCAGACCATTCCATTCTTCAATCGCAGCAAAATATGTAGTTTTTCTAAATGAAATGCTGATATTTAGAGGCACAATATACTCTCTGACAGCCCTTAGAATTCTATTTGGTTCATGTAAGTATTTATTAAATAATTCGGTGACATATGAAGCTGATAAATTGATTCTACTTTTAAATAGAAATGAGCAAAGATGGCTTCTTCTTCTCTCAGACAAAGTAATCCAATTTAATGTCTTCAAGACCTTATAGGTGCTTGAACCATGCAGAGCACCGGAAATTAGACAAGCTGCATTATAATGCAGTCTTTCAAGTTTGCTGGTAGCTATATTTGGAGCACTATTATAAATTATATCAGCATAATCAATTTTACTTAGAATAAAAGAATTATATATGGTTTCCAAATGATTCGAACGAAGAATGTGAGTTAATTGTTTAAATGGATTTAAGATTGTCTGTAATTCCTTGGTGAGCTCATTAACATGTTCCTTGAAATTAAGCTTATGATCTAAAATAACACCAAGGTGTTTATGACTAATAGTTTTAGGAATGGGGTCACCTCCCAAATAGAGTACAGGTTCATTAACAGGGTTTGTTAAAGGTGATGTAAAAGTCAGGTCAGCACTTTTTGATGCCTTAAATTTCATTTGCCAGGTATCAGCCCAGGTTTTAATTGTATTTAGGTCAATTTGCAGATTTTGAGAGAGTAAAGGGCTTTTCTTAGAGTAAGGAAGGAAGATTGATGTATCATCTGCATAAATGAAAGTCTTACAATTTAGATTATCAGGTAGATCATTTATATACATTAAAAACATAAGCGGCCCTAATACACTGCCTTGTGGCACACCAGCATTGATAAAATCAGGTTCTGACCATTTCGAGAAAGAATTATTTACTTTAACCTTCACTTGTCTTTGTGACAGATATGAATTCATTAAAAGTAAGAGATTATTGTTGATGCCATAAGATCTCATCTTTTGTAATAGTAATTGATGCGGAACGACGTCAAAAGCGGACGCTAAATCAAGAAAGATAGTTCTTACATTGTTTCCATTATTCAATTCTTCTTGAATGCAATGAATAATATATGAAAGTTGGGAAGTGGTATTATGCTTAGGAAGAAATCCTGACTGAAAACTGTAAAAGAGGTTATTTTGGATCATGTGATTGAAAATTCTATCATAAATAATCTTTTCCAGAACTTTAGATAAGGCATTTAACAATGTGACTGGTCTATAATTGACAACTTTAGATCTATCTCCTTTCTTGTGTAATGGAACAATAATACCCTCTTTCCAAATCTTCGGGAAACAATGAGATATAAAAATGTTGTTAAAAAGCAAACTCAATGGTTCACATATCGTCTCAGCTGATAAAATTAGCATTCTATTATTTATTTTATCTGTCCCCTCCCCCTTTGATGCATCAAGTTGTTGAAGTAGTTTTAAAACCTCATTCTTATCAGTAAAAATATCTTCCAAGTTTAGATTACACCTTAATGGAAAATTTGGTAATGGTTCGTGTATTTGATCTACATTGTTCTTCTGAATAAAATATTTAAGAAAAAGTTCAGCTTTCTCAGAAGAAGATCCCGCAGATAGTTTAGGATTATCTAAATGTAAATAAGGCAGTGACACATTAAATGACTTTCCAAGTAGCTTCTTCAAAAGTATCCAGTAATCTGTTGAGTTTCTATTTAAATCTGATAAAGTTCCACATGTTGATTCTATATGTTTACGCTTAGCTTCATTTATCATATTTACAACACATAAGCTTTGTTCTTTGTATTTTTGAAGAAAGGTTAAATCATTTGAATGTTTAAATTTATGGTGAAGTCTATCTCGTTTATTAATTTGCTTCTTTATATCAGAATTGAACCAAGGCTGATCATTTTCTTTTATTAAAACCTCTTTATGCGGAATTGTTTCCTTAAAAATGTTGAACAAAGTATCAACAAACCTATGAGTGGAAATATGAACATTTTGAAGTTCTAAGATCTCTCCCCAGTTTGAATTAAGTATTCTTTGATTCAATATTGTTTTATTAAGTTTATCATGTTGCCAAATGATTTTCTTGGTTGGAGTTTCTTTAATAATGTTCGTTTTTAGGTATGTTAACAAAGTGCAATGATCAGTATTTCCTACTGGTGGTAGAACTTTATGATTAGAAATTATATTAATATTATCTGTAAAAGACAAGTCTATACATGATTTAGTAATAAAGTTGTTACGAGACTGCACTCTTGTTGGTTCATCTATAAGTTGTATAAAATTAAGATCAAATAAGATGTTGTGCAAGTTAGTCCCTGCTTCATCAACTTTATCATCTTTCCACCAAAAAGAATTACGTGCATTAAAATCTCCATTTACTACAGTTGATCCAGGAAGTTTCTGAGCATCCTCAAGGTTTTTACCAAGTAATTTGAAATAGTCTAGTCTATTTATTTTATCTTGTGAAGGTGATCTATAAAATACTCCATAATTGAATAGTTTACCACTTACTTTAAGATTTAACCAAATATTTC
This sequence comes from Owenia fusiformis, assembly GCA_903813345.2. Lineage (NCBI taxonomy): Eukaryota > Metazoa > Annelida > Polychaeta > Sabellida > Oweniidae > Owenia > Owenia fusiformis. Next base: position 9,796,551 of record CAIIXF020000010.1, read on the forward strand.
CTAGTGTATCATTCATTAGATCATGAATTATTTCAGCTTCTAATGAATTATGAACATATAATATAAGACCTCGATTATTTGATCTGTAATGTTTAAGTTCAAAATTGTCAATTTTAAGATCTTTTTGTATGTCACTATTTGTCAAATTTCCCACCTCACATAGAGCAATAACTTTAATTTGTTGCTCTTTTACTTTGAACTTTAGTGCTTCAAAACGTGCTAAACTATTTGCTTTGAGACTATTAATATTAGAAAATAATATGGGTAATTCTGATATAGGACCTGGATTTTTTTCAATGTGACCAGATAAACATAATAATTGAGAGCAATCATATAAGCAATCGAGTAAAGGTGAGCCAGGAAATATCAGCAATATTAAAAGTAATTTAAATATTCTAATTAAAATCTTGAAGTATGACGTATTTGATGTAAAAGAAATATAACCGATGCAATAGTAGACAATTAAAATGATCATACTTTGATATGAAAGCACTAATAAGAACATTATAGCATTCAACATAAATGAGAAATATACATCTCCAAAAGAGCTAATTAGAAGCATTTTTGATATAAATCAATAATTACGTAAACGAAGATTATTAGAATCCTATTTATCATGTAATCTTTTAAAACAGATCATTAATTTAATACTGTTTATGTTTATGTTCAGAGGAGTGCCAGATAGGTCACTCCTTCAGGTAAAGCTAAAACACCGCAACAATACCATAAATCTAAATAACTGCGTCAGTTAGAATAGGTAATAACAAGTTTAAGTCAAACTTCTCTTAAATAATATACTTTTATGTAAGAATACGTAAGAATTTCACTCCTATAGATGAATAATTGGGTTTTCCTGACCTAAAGAGATACATGTACATGAATTCAATGGTGTAACACATCCCATCAACAGAACACATCTATTGAATTATCTCATCTTGAACATTTCATGGCAGAAATAACCAATATAGTAAACTTTCCTTTTGGCAAAAAGTACACCTCTGCCACATAACCCAAACTGGACATGTATAGACCAAACTGTTAACTTTTAAATAGAAAACTGGATAGATGAGGTTTTTAAATAGAAGATGGAAAATTTTGTGACAAATGAAGATGATGCAATTTTGAAGAGGTAATTGGAGTGTATAAACAATGCCATATCTCCTCCTTTTAGGTTATGGCAAAAAATACTCAAAATGGCAGCTGAATGTCAGTGTGAAAATCCTCCAATAGAGAACCTATGCCCATGAGCCCTTTGAACAAAATCTGAAAACCAGTCTTCAAAAAGTATAAATTTCATGAAAATGGTAACAATTTTGAGTTGGAAGAAGAACTGAGTGTTCATTGTTAAGTGTGATCTTAGTCAATCGCAGGCATGCAGAGTAACATATAAAAAGAGATCTGTTTTTTTATCATTAATTCTGAAGCATGTTTATTCCAAGGAAGGTGACACTTTGTTCTGCTGCTCTTTCCTGGTTATAGAATAATAATACAAGGCATTAATATGCAAAATGTTACCACCTGCCATTTGTTACAAATGCCAAATGCCAACCACCGAATGCTCTTTACTGAATGTCATCCACAAAAAAGTAGGAGACTATAACAATATGTCATCACTTGTAGTGGTGACATAAATAAAACAAGGCATGAACATGACAAAATGTCACCACCTAGTTACTCAAATCTGAAATCTTAAGTCAGATTATGATTTGAACTTCTGAGAACTTGAAGATAATTTTTTTTAAATTGGGTCATTTTGAAGAAAGTTGAAAAAAAAACTTTGTGACCTTTTATGACCTTGAGAAGGTCATTAGAGGTCAAATATTAAGTCAGATTTGAACTTCTGAGAACTTGTAGATGATTTAGAAAAACATTGAAGTTGGTCTAAACAGTATTTGTTAAGTTATTGGAAGTTTTAAGAATTTGTTACAGTCGCTGACCACCGACTGCCTACTGCCACCTGTTGCATGAAAAATGGAGACCATAACAATATGTCACCACTTTGTGACGATGACATTATAGTTGAAAAAATTCTTTGTGCTCCCATAGTGGAAATGTCACTTTTTCCAAAACAAGACAGATGAAGGAGTCTGGACCAAAGATGTAAATAAATGACCAGGATTGACGCCAATGAGACTGATATGGCAATGATTCAGACTATTGGCAGTCTTCTGAAAATTGTTGACAGACAAAGGGATAGTTGAAAAGATAGTAGCAAACTGTGAACCAATAAATTGTAAAAAATCTAAATTACTGCATCAGATAGAATTATATATCACAAGTTAACTTTATGAGTTTCTCTTAAATAATAATACACTTTTGGAAAGACTGTTCAGGTTGTCCTAACTTTAACAAAGAACAAGCCAGAGAAAATGCAATGATCAAAAATGCATCGTATGATCGGATAAATCCATTCTGACAAATGACTTGTCCAGACACTATAATCTAGTGTCTACTGTTAGCATCCCACCGAAACAATATATTTGGTTTAAGACTAGAAATAAAGTAAAAATCAAGACATCGGGTGAACAAGAAAAAACAGCAACTCTAGCAAATCTCACTGAACAAAACTTATTTCTCAATTCACTCCTAATTTTGAACACTTTATTATGGAAATCTATCAGACAAAAAATTCACCTTCAACATATAAAAACTAAATGGTCATGCAATATCCAAGTTATAGCCTAAATTGCAAATTAACAGGTTTTTAGTCAAAGCAAAAACATCAGATTTTTGACAAAAATAGAAGCTATTTTGAATTCAAAGAGACAATTTCAGAAATATTAAACAAAGTAAACCTTTAAAGCATTATAATTCTAATAAAAATAGGAATCTAGTTGATCCTTACAGAGCATGTTCAAAAGGTACCGTCCCAACAGACCCCCTTTTCTGCCCCCATCAGAATCAAACTTATTTTGCATCTAGAGTATCCTCACAAATGTACTTCACAATAATATTTCAAAATTAGGTCAAATGATGAGCCAATGAGGTCACTGGGTGCAAAAAGGTCAAGTTGGTAAAATCAATCTAATGATCAAGTTATTTCCTTAAACATACCTAAATAAAATAAAATCATGAGTTAAACCTGACTTTACATTTATTTCCATGGGAAATAGGTATTTTGATAGCCTTTGAGTAGTATCTACACCATACTTAACACAAGGAAAATGTTTGAATTTTTTTTAGTCAAAACACATGTACTGGTATACTGTCAAAATATTGTATTGTAATATATTTGATATTAATATTCTAAAGCTTTGATACAACATATTAGTATTTATTGAATTTCTTAGGGCACCAATAGGTACAGTTGCTGAAAGTTGAATGTACAGTTTCAAAGGGGTCGGGTCAAAATATCGATGTCCATAAAAAAACGTAATTAATTTATTTAGGTCTAAACCACCCCCCCCCTCCCCCTTGTAACAAAACCAAAAATCTTGAAAATTGAAATTCCTAGGTAAACAAAAATCGATGTCCGTCACCTAATGAAATTAGTGTTTGACCCCCTCCCCCTAATGAAATTAATTACGTTTTTCAATTGACATCGATATTTTGACCCAACCCCTAACAGATATTTTTGTTATTTTAAAACTATTTCATGTCAGTATCACTATCCTCGGATAAAGGCAAGTCTTTGGCATCATGGAGAGAGTCACCTAGGAAATCTTTTGAAAATTGATAGCCTTCATGTCTGGCAACTCCCAAATAGGTGGCATTGTATCCAAAATGGTGGCAGAAATGTTTAGAAAAAATACCAAAGAAGTCCAAAAAACTATATGAGCTATGTTCTCCACCACTTTTTTTGCAACTGAAAATGTTGCCTAATTCAATTTTAGATCTGCACAGCTAAAAATAAAAGTGGTGGAGAACATAGCTCACAGTGAATTTGTCCTTTCAATGAACCATGGTTCATGTTCAATTGAGACGGGTAAATAATGGGGTCTGGATTATAATCCCTTTTAATGCCACATATCATGCATCATCACACATAAATCTGCTGGATACATTTCAGTAGGGATTACATTACGCATAATTCATCACTTAAATACTACTTGAAAATTGTTTTTAAGGCTTTATTTACTACATTTTTAAAAGAACACTAAATTTCACAAATAATCTGCCATGATGGGAGTGGTTACAGAAATGGGCCAAAAATCATATTTTTTACAAAAATATTCACTATATTTTTCAAGAAAATGAAAATACACATATCAGTCAAGAATATTTTGAACTTTTTTTTTCAAAAATCTATAATTGCGTTTTCCTTAAAGGGATCCCAATAAGACTGTACCTTTGCACGATTCGATTAGCTCACAGTTTTCATTTGTAGAAAATTGTCAACGGACAGATAGATCATGTGAGCCATTAAAACTAATCAGTTCTAAATGTTCTTGGATAATTCCCAAATTTCAATTTAATCCTTCAAAAGGTTTACCTAGAAATGTGTAGACACAACATTCAGACAAAATATTAGGACAGAAAATCCAAGATGGCTATCTAGAAATGTACCAACCACATCCAAAACAACAGGACTGGATATTTAAGAAGCATTCCTGAAAGTTTCAATCATCAAAGGGCCAAACACTTTGAGTACCCTGCGTGCAGAGTCTAGTTAAACTACACTCTGCCTAGTAGAGACCATATTACAGTTTAGTAGCCCCGCCACCACGACGGGTACCAGTGACAGTTTGGGTAATAAATCACTTTTGACCTACGCGCTGACCTTTCTTCTACCAATCAGCGAGCTTGAAGAAACATACGCCAAATGTGTTCTATGCGCATGTCATTGGTCAATTGCGGGCTCAACGATGACGTCAGAAGGAATGACCATATATAGAACGTCGGTCAAATTTGGCCGACGAACACTGATTGGCGCGGTGAGTTCACAGGTTTATTTTAGTTTGAAAGAGTGAAGACGAAGCTCTCTTTTAAGAAGTGAAGTCAAACGAATGCAAAGGGTACACTTTGAGGTGCATACCCAGGAAAACTATCACAATATAGCTCTACAAGGTGCAATAACAAAGGTGCTATAAAACTACAAAACAACAAGAACATAAATTATATTTAAGAATTGTAATTCTCCGCAAGTTATTACAGTTGACATTATAAAAGCTGACATAAACCATTGATATGATCATTTATTTTTATCATAAATAGCCTCAAGGGAAACCGTCACTATGAAACATGGTATGGTTCATAACTCATTACTGAACTCAGCCAACATGTAGATAAAGATTAAAGAGTGTAAGAATAATCGAAGACAAGAACATAGAGTCATCAATAGATGTTCAGACAGTAGGTGTTATTCAGATATAAATAATGGTGCTATCTTTAATGATATTATGAGCTTCTTTCAAGTTGAAGTCAGAAAGATGTGATGAGTATCAGGATGAGGTTGAATGTTTTAACTACTGAACAGAGATAAAATATTGTGATATCAAGTACAACACAAGTAAAGAGAATCCATGTTTAATACTGAACAGTATGGCCTTTAATCTTTTCAGAAGGTTTGCTTTTTAATTCTAGTTAAATAAAGATATGAAGATAAAAAGCTAACCCTCCTCATGTCATCAGACGCATTTTCCCAATTATCGTGAAATAACTTGGAATTATCATATAGATATGATGATAAAAAGCTAACACTCCTCATGTCATCAGACGCATTTTCCCAATGGTCGTTAAATAACTTGGAATTATCTATAAAAATTAACCTATAAAAACTTCACTTAAAGAATTATTTTAAGAAACATATATGTCTTCTCAATTTATTTCTTAAAGATATTATTTCTCAAAATATTTCTAAAATAGAATATATGTAAACGATAAGCTGATGAAATGTTCTCTCGAGCAACTTTCATTGGAATTTTAATTTTTGCATTCTCATACTTGTTCAATCTCTATTCTTTCAACAGAGAATATGTATGTTAGATAATTGGGCATCTATCAGGAGTTCAATAAGCAGAAAATCTGAAAATGAATATTATTAAGCTACTATTAATACCTTTGAATTTCATGTAATAAAAGCTTACAGTTAAGTGTGGCAAGATTGAAAGCTGAACAAATTACTCTCAGGAAAAATTATATATTATACGATAGACGAGGTATTGACATGCAAAATGTAACAACCTGCCATTAGTTACAGATAGCAGCCGCAAATCAACATCATCCACAAAAGAATTGGAGCCTAAAACAATATTTGACCACTTCTGGTGGTGATATAACAAGTAAATTCTCTCTTCCACCAAGAAAATAGTTCTCTACAGAATACAAGACTGAAACGTGTTTAACCTCAAATGAACGCATTAACACAATTTTTATCAACTTGTCCCAGTGGCATTCACCTTGTAATAGTTTTATTGAATCATTTTAATCTTGTAGAATTCAAAATTAATTCGGATTATCAATATATCCTTATACACAAAAGAAAATATATTTGATTTATTAGTAATAACGGATGACAACTCGAAGAGTTATCTCTGTTTACATACCTTTGGAAAGTGACATTACTACACAGCGAGAATTGTTTAACTGCATTTTCATTCATTTTTCTCAGAATCAGATTCTTTAATTAGACATCATCAAAGGATGATAGACTTGCGGTAATGATAGACAGGCAATTTGCCATTACTTAATTAATGGATACAAAATATCAATAGCACTAAGGTAGATTAAATATGAACACCAATCATTGATTGTCAATGATGAAAGAAGCAAACCTAACTTATCTTGTCATAAATTAGATATCTAAGTTATACGTAAATATGAAACTACCTATCTTGACCATAGACGGAGAACAAAAATATTTTCTAAGACAGTTTGATTCAGTTGACCACAATTTTTTGAATACTTGAAAACTTGTTAGGGGGATTAGTATTTTCAGCAAAGAATTATACTAATAACTTATTTCTTATAAACCAAAATAGATTCTATAGTCAATGAGTGTACATATCATTAATCCCTGCTCACAAATCAAAGAGTTCATGAATGTGCACTGCATACATGCAGCTTTAAAAGCTTGAAATATTGTTTTGGGGTATTTTTATTTGATACATACGTCAAAGGTTCTCTGTTCATTGCACTATACTGGTCATCAGGGTCTTCGACTTCTTCTGGATTTGCTTCCAATGGTACAACTGGCTTTATAATGTCCTTCTCCACTTTGATACCAAATTGATGTTCAACATATGTCTGGAAAATATATATTTGGATTACTACAGTCCATGCTATTGTAAATGTATTTTAACTTAAATTGTTTAACTCCAGCAGGCCCATAGCCAGAGGAGATTGGAAGGTTCCAGCAATACCTCACCATTTTGAGCACTTTTCAAGTAATTTTGTGCCAAAATTGTCAAAGAATCCCCCTGGCAAAAGCTAGCTATGGCCTGACCAGTAAAGGTGAGCAATATCCTGTATTTCTAGAATCAAATGCAATCATGGGAACCAGACACAGAAATCTTGATTTTATATGTATATACATGTAAGTACACTTTGCAGTCATTAGATCACTAAAGTGATGAGTTAATGCATCATGTCCAATGGCAAAACTGCCCTAATTCACGTCACCATACTAGTCAATGGGCAAAAGGACAAATGCCTTACTTTTTATCTCGGGTTATGGATTTATGTGGCCTCACTGGCCTATCTGAGGTTCTAAAGCCATGTCTAAGCTACATTTTGACACTAAACTCAATAGAGGCCAAACATCTACTTTTTGAAATAATTGGTCAATTGTGACACTACCCCCTCTCCCTGCCGACAGAAATTGAAATTCACAAAAATGATGGCAAAATTAATACACCAATTGACTCGAAATTTTCCTTCAGATAACCCAAATAAACGCATTTTCAGAAGAAATGGCATGTTGTCATTGCAAAAAGATGACAACTGTACCTACATACTAGGTTACTGACTCGTCATGATCACAATTGTGTTGGGACTACATTCATTTTTTAAAACTACTTTTTTCTATTCAGAGGAAGTGACGTATTAGGGCAGTTTGGCCAATAAAGAAATGCTCCAATTGAAAGCAAGGTCAATATTATCAAATTTTCAACTGGACTGTGCCTATTAATACTTCCAAAAGAGTGATTTTGGATAATAAGAGCTGGATAATGATACAAATAAAGAATCCAAAATGACAGTTCTTGAATGTAATCCTCTATAGAGAGGAAATAGTAATGAGATTGATGGCTAAACCCAGAAGGACATTATGGATGATTTAAAATAGTTTGAACCTATTTGGCAGCTTAATTGAATGAGCCCTAGCATGGTATGTGAGCTTGCGTTTAATGTTGAGAACTCTAACAGGTCTAATTGGCTTTATTGGTTTGTAAAACATTTAGATTATTTTGAACACCAGATAAGAGTTAGTGATATCAGTATATATATGAAGAGGTGTCATCAGTATTGCATGAGGCAGAATTAATCAAATTAATAATAACTAAGAAGGATCTGACATTACAAAATATCACCACCTGCACAATTGTTACAAAAGTGTAATAACAGGCGCTGAATGTCAAAAGTCTGTCACTAAAATAGAGGCCTTAAAATATATCAGGCAGACGAAGTATACAATCCTTCTTTAAATTGGGGTTCCTAACAATATACAATGAAACCTGTAAAGTGGAACACCTCTAGAAGTGGAACACTTCAGAGTCCCAAGACCAACTGACTTAGCTTGTATTCGGGAATGCAACTTTCAGCTGTCGTACACTTGATTAACAACCTACTCTTTTATGGGCAACTCATTTAAATATGAATGGAACCTGCCACTATTTCATTCATACTTAAATGAATTGGTCATAAAATAGTAGGTTAATCCAGTAGCTGAAAGCCAAAATTTGCATTCCCGAATACAAGCTTAATGTTAAACCTCAGTGGCGGATCCAGAAGTTAACTAAATTTTGAGTCTGGAAAAAAGTTCTGCGCTTGCGCAGAAAAGAATTTTGGGCTCCTAAAACCAAAAACTGGGCCCAAATTTTGAACAATTAAGGCTCATTTTATGATAAATTGGCCCAAAGAAGGCTTAAAAAGGCCAAAATATTGCCAAAAAGGCCCATCTATTTGAGGCCCTACAAAAGTTTTGGGCCCAAAAACTAAACAAGGCACAGGACGTGAACGAGATCACACCATCAAATAGGCAGACACTATGAACCAGGAAAACTGTTCTCCTATTATGTTTACAAATTTGAAGAACAAGAAAACAAGATGGCCGCCCAAAAGTTAATCAGCTCTAGTACTTGATATCCTCTATCATATGTGTAAATTTGAAGGAAATCCGATGAGCGGATTTTCTGAAATGGCATTGACAAGATTTTTCGAAAAATCTTCAAAATGGCTGCCAGAAAACAAGATGGCCACCCAAAAGTTAATCAGCTCTAGTACTTGATATCCTCTATCATTTGTGTAAATTTGAAGGAAATCCAATGAGCGGTTTTCCTGAAATGGCGATGACAAGATTTTTCGAAAAACCTTCAAAATGGCCACCAGACAACAAGATGGCCACCCAAAAGTTAATCAGCTCTAGTACTTCATATGCTCTATCATCTCTGCGAATTTGGAGAAAATCTGATGAGCAGTTTTCCTTAAACGGCGATGACAAAAAGCGGGACGATCACGACCACGATCACGACCACAACCACGATCATGACCATGACCACGACCAGGATGACGACTATATCCCACCGATGGTGTGATAAAAAATGTCTAGGCCCCATGTCCACCCCTGGACCTGCCACTGAACCTCTATAAGTAAAAAATCTCCCAAGTAGAACACTTTTTAGAGAAACAAAAGGTGTTCATTTAGACAGGTTTTACTGTACTGACTCCTTCAAAGGCATTCAAGTGAGATCTTATTTTAATTGACCGAAACTTTGATTTGAGGAGCTATAGAACAATCATTTCACTTGGGCTGGACACTGTCACAGGCAGATAAAATAGGCTGCCATAAAATATATCCAACATGCGTACCCAAGATATCTAAATTCTTCTTTATTGAATTACATATTTAGTAAGAGATCATTATTAGGCTAGATGAGGCCAGGTGATTATTTAAATATGAGCAAGAATAAAATGAAATTGAGTTATTTGAATAATTATGTCATCTCCGTCCAACTGATTCTATCTTCGTCAAAATAGTGAAAATCAATGAAGATGGAGAGTGGGATATAATCATTCAGGAATAATCAAAGCTGTCAAGTTACATAATCAGAATGATAAATTCCTTTTAATAATCCTTATACGTGGCTATGTCCATAAATAATTCAAAATGTCTCCATTTTCATATTTTTAGAGTAATGTAATTGATGAATTAATAATGTTCAATTAATTATTTTATGAAACTTGATAAAAGCAAAGCAGTAGAGATAGTGTGAAGTCACATTAATGATTCTAATATGACATGTGACATCACAATAACTAGAACAATTGATTTAATAGTCTATAATGAGGTATGTATGACCACTTTTCATAATTAGAAATATTTGTTTTTTAGACCATATTAGAGTAGTAACAAAGACCTCAATTCCATAATTTTTGACAATATACCACAAGGCAAACACAAGAAGAGGGTGTCAAGGCAAGATCTAAACTAAATGAAGCACTTTGAAAACATAACTTAGTATTTGTATTAGATGGTACACTAAATTTGGATCAGAAAAATAACAGCATGCAGTTATATCAAAAATAAATATTGGAGAGACAGTTCATTGAGAATTAATAGATATACCTATGTATGATAAACAAAATCTAATTTAAGATGGTATAAATTAATCAATGGGTAAAAATACATTTGTAAAGTTATTAAAACATATAACTCATACTGAAGTTTACTTTCCTTTAGAATTACATAATTAAATAACTTTTCAATTACACCTGGAATCATTTTTTGCCCAGTGTTGGCTTCGTCCCAAGAAATTACTATAAAAACCATAAAAGAATTATAACAAATAGGTTTGATTAAAAATTGATATCACAATAGAAAGTAAAGGACACACTGATAATAATACTAAAAGTATCGTGTTGAGCTCAAGTTAATACAACAAAAAATAGTAAGTGCATTCTCTTAACAGTTCAGCATTCTCAGCATGCAATTATTGACCAAATTAGTTCCTGTGGTTGCCATGGACATATCAATACACGAAAATGATCAAGTACATGTGAACCCTGTAAAGTGGAACACCTCTAGAAGTAGAACACCTCTGTTGATAGAACATTTTTTCAGAGTCTCAAAACCAACTGGCTTAATGTTAAGGGGAGGCATCAAAAGATCAACGTCTGATAGAAAACTAAATAAATCTAGTTTGGGGGAGGGGGTCAAAGCTATTTCAGTTTGCTATCCGACAAATTTCAACATTTAATTTTTTTGCAATTTCGACTCGAAATGCCTTGCTTGGAATGGTTTAAAAATAAAGACTTTACCAGATGCCTTCTTCACCAAGATGCATGCAACATGGAAAATTATGCCTATTGTTGTTGGCACATGTTTGAAGAATTATAAATAAGTTATAGTACTGCCCCCATGAAAGTCCAAATTGAGTCGCTAATACATGTGAATGTCCGCGATCAACTTTCATTGTATTTAGTTTTGAGGGGGAGGGGGGTCTAACTCAAAACTAGATTTATTTAGTTTCCTATCAGACATTGAACTTTTGATGCCTCCCCTAAATGAGCCTGTATATGTGGAATACCTCCCAAGTAGAACACATTTTAGAGGCCCTAAAGGTTTTACTGCAATCTGGAACCTCTAAGCTTGAGTCATACTTATTTAAACCGCTCTTATCTCTTTCAGACTCCATATAAGTTCATACAGCATTTATGGAAATACCCCACAATACGTTTAATTCCTTTTGGCGGAAATATAGTTTCTATAAATTAGCTCAATTTGGTAGATAAGAAAATTCATAAAAACCTCATCCGAACAATCCTGTATATCAAAGCAAAATGATGCCTGCTAAAAAACATGAGATTTAATCTCTACTAAATTCTTACTTGCATGGAAATACATTGCAAATCATCATCTACCAGATAATATTTTATTGTTTTGGGTCAAAGGGGTATATAAACGTTTTATTAATAATTCAAAAACCTTAAAAGAAATAAATATGACTATATAAAGAGATCAAGAAAATGTGTATGTATGTAGATAAAAAAACAAATATCATTGCCAGGATTTAAACCTGTTTCACTTTATACGATATAACCTTTACACTTCAATGTCAGCTGAATACGTTGGGAGTAATTTTTTTAAATATATAAATTAATTCAAAAAAGTCACTGCACTATAATTATTACAAAAATTCAATAATCATTACAAAAATAGTACCGTGGGTACTGGACTCACATGGTGTTGCTATTAAAAAGAAATGGCCGCCATTTTGAAAGAATTTTGTAGACATTGTTGATAATCTAGAAATAAAGGTAAATAAAGCAAATTGAGGGAACTTGTGGAGTTACAACCAAAAATAAGCTGAAAACCTGATTTTTCCGCAATAAAAGTGGTCGCCATTTTGAATGTTTTCGACTTATTTTACTGAAACTTATAGGCATTATTCATAAAAATTAAGGTAGCTGTACAATTTGAAGCAAATTGGTGAAAAACTTGTGGAGTTATAACCAAAAATGAACTGAAAACCTGATTTTTGAAACAAGGCGAGCTTTTGAGATATCTCTTATGGAACAAGTGACCACCTTATGTAGACACATTTTAAAAGTAAAATCATTTTAATTGTCATGGAGGATTTCGAATTAGCTACCAATGTTTTGACAGACAGACTGACAGACAAAGTGGGTGATAACAATAGCTCACCTATATGAGCTGATAATATAAGATTGCATGTCTAAGTAAGTATCTTAAGACAAATTTAGAATTAATGATGTTTTATCCAGTTTCATTTTGAGAAACTATTTCCTGTCATGGCAAGTTCAAAATGTGGGGCTCAAAAATCTTCTATTTCGATTTCAATTTCAACAAGGCATTAACATGCAAATGTCAACACCTGTCATTTGTTCCAGATGCCAATTGCAGACTGCTCAACACCAACTGCCAAACTCTGAACATCAACTGCTGAACGCCATCCACAAAAAAGATGGAGACCATAACAATATGTCATCACTTTTTAAAACAAATATCTAGGCGATACATCGCGATATACATCGCCAAAGCTGATTCTGGCGATGCATCGATGTCTGAAACAAAACATCGATGTTTTTTAAAAAAATTCATTTGCTAAAAATCACCCTTTCTTATCTTATTTTGACGCAAATCGCTTAACTTTCTCATGTCTTATTTCATTTCCCAATGTTTTCTGATATTATTTCGCTTTAAAACTGTTTTAGCTAGTCGAAATGAACCATTAATCTAAAAAATTTTACTTTACTTTCATTTCACCGTTACTAGAAGTTCCCGGATGAACCAGCGTTCTGTATTTTAGTGCATTAGCGTTCGGTATTTCAGTGCACTTTTCTCGGACTTTTTCTCGATGTACATCGCGATGTGCATCAAATTTACTACTGAAAATTGCTGATGCATCGATGTACGATTATGGCACATCGCGACAACACTAACACCAGCTATAATGACGTGGTCACATTTGCTCTGATTTTCAATAATGGCCAATGCCAGACTGATGAGCATTTTGTTCAAAATTGCATTCAGTTCAGAACAAAATACTCATCGGTCAGGCGCCAGTACTGCAGATCAGAGCAAATGTGACCATGACATTAAACATGTTAAAACTAAAATTACTTACATGTTAGAATTAAATTAATAATATCAAAAATTAAAAAGTAAATTGCTGTTGACTGAATAAATGCTGTAATGTTGATTCACCCTATATGGAATAAATCTCATTCACAGCTTGGGACAAATATAGTACCCCACACATAATTTTGTCGCCAACTTCAATTTAAGATTAAAGTACTTCCTACGTACATATCTTCATGAAATTTAGCATACTTAAACGTGAACATATTTCCAACACTCAAATTTTTTTATTTTACAAACGGATACCAGGTGTTCACTTGAGACTGACAGCAAACTGCTACATTGTTTTACATTTTCCCGCTTATTTTGCACTTTTGACCTCTTTCGGTACTGGTTTAAGAAAACTGTTTTGAATTAAATCTGTTCAGTTGAAGTGTAACAATGAAAGGGAAAAAAGGGTTTTCCAAAGGGGAACAAAACCCCTCTTCTATTTACTTCAAAGGGAGAAATGTTGAAAAAAATATTGTGGTAAAGTGTACAAGAACGTATACACCAAGAAGGCGAAGTTCGATTTAAGAACAGTTAGACCAAGGCAGATCCAAAACCAATGTTGCTGGAAACCATGGAATAAATATCAGAACTGTTCAGCGGATTGCATCTACTAACCAGAACTCACCTCAGCAACGGGGTCCAAAATTGAAGATTGTACCAAATTCAGAAGTTGAAGATGTCTTATTTGACATCGCAGATCATGAGCCATTCGCACGGATAACGGAGATTAATGAGAAATTTTCCCTTGAAACAGGTGTTGTCATCAGCAATGAGACAATTAAACGTGTGTTATACAGGCGTAATGAAGGGGAGTTTGTATTTGTTTCTCCAAACAAATCATTAGCCTTGCCCAAGTCGGTATTTTTTTACTTATCTGATCTTGAATTATTACCGCCTTGTACAATCCAATACATCTCCGCTGATATTATGCTGAGATGTTCAACGGTTTCGAGATTTCCATAATACCTACGCTATCAGGGGTTTCGCGAAACCTTATTGGTTGACAGATGTACGCGTGGACATGACGTGTGACTTCAGGCTGATTGACCAATCAAAACGTTATCAGGTTGACCTGCATAAGCAAAGCAATCTTCCCGTCTACGACTTGAAATTCAATGATCTGATCGATCGTTTCTTTAGAGTTACAATATATTATGTAATTAAATGTACATAGGGAATGTAAGAGTCATTAATATAAATTAAATCAAGATTTAAAACTGATTTCGCGATAAAAATGCAAGACCTAGTCCAATGTAGCGGGTCATGTCGTCGTCGATCACTAATTGAATCTCAGCCTACATCTCAGCGATCGTTTCAACCACGGACCTGAAGTCCGTGTTTCAACGTTTATTGTTGAAATCTTCTCACCTCCGGTTACCGATCGATGCTCCGGCATCCACTAAACTCTGATTGATATTTATCTGATAAAATATTTGTATTTCATGATGAATTCATGCAAGATTTGTTCGTGAAAAGTCCCGGCGAAAAGTGTACTTGTTTTTGACCGTACATAATAATGAGTTAACGCTGCAGGGCCGTCGTTGATTGGTCAAATTTTACCGACATAAACATTCAGTCGGTAAAGCACGTGGCTTTCTCTTTGGTACAAGGCGGTCATAATAGAAATCAAGATAAGTAAAAGAGACCGACTTGGGCAAGGCTAACAAATCATGTGAGGACCGTAATCTCAGTCAAATATATGACATGCACCTTGGATTTATCGAAGGGTTAAATACCGCATTGAAAAATCACAAATTAACATTAGACGATATTTACTATCAGGACTAATTTCCAATCTTCGAAAACAAGCTCCCCTCGAAAGGCCGTACGCGCAAGGGCACCAAGCTCTATGCTCGCTGGGCATACAGACCCACCCGCTACACATGTTCTGCAGTGATATCAAGATCCAAAGCTGTTAAGGTTCCCTGACAAAAAAGAATGCTGATGACTCTGTTGTTCGAACATTTGCTATTGCCTCAGAGTCCAGGAACAGAAATCTTGGGGGTCCTGGGCTGCATCGACTTCTACCAAGAGGGGCTTTTTTGGTATGGGACAGGCTTGGACGATCTGGAAGAGCACAGAACCCATGTAAACAGCACTATAACCCACAAATTAAAGCAAAATTGGAAGAAGCAGGGATAAACGTGGTAATGCTCCCCCCTAAAGGCCATCTTCTCAACCCTTCCGAATTGTTTAACAATTGCATCCAGCAATAAGTAGTACGTTGGCGACCGCCAGGTGACCCCACCGATGAGTACGGCTATGCAATCGTTGGGCCACGGTCGTTTGATGAGTGTGCTATGGCAGTGAATGATGCCCTGGATGAAATGAAGGATAAACCTGAAATGTTTCACGAGTTTTTTAATAAAAGAGCAACTGGAAGGGACTTTCTGAATCGTGTTGCAAAAAGCTCTGTGGCAAAGAATGTAAAGGCTCGAAGGTCCAGGGCTGGCATTGCCAATCGCCAAATATTCTCATGGCCAGCACGTCGCAATTAAGAGTTGAACCCGTGGACGGATTTATTAGAGTTTAAAGCTAATATGAACTGAATTTGCAAAATACAAACTGGAATTTTCATTATAGAATAACTTCAAATATAACCATGTTCAGCTAAACAGTAGTAAAAGTACATTTACTTCGCTAATGTAATATACAACATGCAAAACTAAAACATTCAAGAATACAGTTAAAAATGCTAAAATAGCCTAATTTGAGGCAATTTTGCAAAATGATACTGCATTTTGAAAATGTTGTTAAAAAATAAATAATAAGTTTCATGTTAAATAAAAAAATTTGAGTGTTGGAAATATGTTCAAGTTTAAGTATGCTAAATTTCATGAAGATATGTATGTAGGAAAGCACTGAAATCATAAATTGAAGTTGGCGACAAAATTATGTGTGGGGTACTAAGATATATCTCTCAGGAACACGAGTGTCTTCCTTCTGTCATAATCACTCTATCTAGTGAATAACTTATAAGCTTATAAACATAAATATTTTGAACTCTTCAATCATCTGTGCTAACCCAGATGATTGAAGAGTTCAAAACGTGAACAGGAACATCACTTCTATTTTCTTTGGAGTCACAGTAACCAGAATGTTTTAAATCATTGTATCACAGACAGTGTCAATACCAATAATTTGTGAGTCTCTTTATACACACCAAACCTGCTATTTGTGTATTGGTATGCAAGCCTTTTCAATTAATCTAAAGGAAGCCAGTGGAATTTTAAAAAAGAAAACCAGAACAAAGGCAACGCCAAAGTGTAGCGAATCTCATAGAACAGAAATGGCTGGCATTTTTACAAACGAAACATATAGCAAATATCATAAAACAACACACATAAGAAAGGCCACCATTTTCAAAATGGTTGCTCACTAGCCAAGTTGTCATCAGAAGAAGCAATATGCTTTTAAGTAGCCACCTATAATTTTTTTTTTAAATTACACAATGTACTTGTAAATGGTGGCCATTTTTTAAAATGGCCACCTTCTACCCAAAATGTCCTAAGACAGGATGTATTTCTTCTATATTCACATTTCAAGCTTAATCAATGTCCTACATAACTTTTTTACATTAAAAACATATCACTATTACAGTTTTATATGCAGTACCTAAATTACTGTAAAATCGGCACTAAAATTGCCGCCATTTTAAAATGAGCGGCCATTTTGAAAATCGGCTCTCGAGCAGAACTTCTACCCCCATTGGTTATATGTGTACAAAATATGAACAAAATCGGGCCAATGGTATTTGAGTTATTGCCCGGATGGACGGACGGAGGCGTTCCCTATATCCCTCCGAACTTCGTTCGATGGGATAATGAAACTTTCAATTTGTTCTTATTCAATATCAATCACACTTGTAAAAAGTTCACCAAGTTTTTTGCCTTATTTTTCATTCCTTGAACTACTTTTAGGTAGCTCCACTAATGGTTTTTATATATTTTTTGGATAAAATGTCAAAGATGATTCTTTAATACCTCGGGGTTGAATTAATAAAAATATAATACACATTTTCTGATACTTCGATGAATATTGCATATTTTTTACAAAATGGGACCACTTTTCTCACTACTTAGCATTATCGAGCAATTAACATATTCCCTTGGAAAGAATACAGGAAATACACGGAAAGAACAAGTGGTAATCAGTTAGGCATTTCTGAAGCCTATTATCACTAACCTTTACATTGTGGCTTAAAATCCATAAATAATTCTATAGATTCCTAATAGCCTGAATCACTAATGTATGAAACAACTGCAATTAGGCTTCAAAGTGTGAGAAAGCAAAATATAAAAAATAAAACTTTTTTCTTTCATGGAAAACTAAACATTACCCAAGTGTAATAAGTACATGACAAAGACATAATGGCCTAGATCTACACTGAACCTTGAGAATGGCTATTTGCCTTCTTCCTGTAGTTAATAAGGAGTCTCTATTGAGAGGAAGACTTCAATCACACTTGCCAAGATTAGTTAATTGCATGAATTTATTACTTGAATTAGGACCGATGTAGTGCTTCATACAAACCTACAAGAGTACTGTTACATGAGCTTGTATGACATTTACCTAGCATTTGAATGGAAGTCAATGGGAAAGTAATCAGGGTACATCCACTGATAATGCTCCATTACTCCGATATAGCCTGCTTACCTCATTTTGATATTAGATTTCTTTAATAACCATGACAATATCATGACATCATGTTTCATTTCAATCAAATTCTACTCGCACACAGATGTGTGACGTCATTGATACAAAGTAGCCATAGGGATAAAGGTATGTAATACACCAGTTACAAAATGTATGTCACTATGATGTGAAATATGCCTTCGTTATTGCCCAAATATAGAGCCTCCCAAGGTGCGCCTATATTGGGAGAACTCCGGCATATTTCACGTAATAGTCACATAACCTCTAAATACTTATATGACAGCTCAGTTCCAGGCTACATATAAAACCCTTGTGTTTTTTCTGGATCAAATACATGGGATGACTGAAAATGCTTATCTAGTTCCTGCACATTTCTCAAGATTATCTAATTTTTCAAGAGATAATCCACAATGTCATAAATACTTATAAGCTAATGAAATCCATGTGATATTATTTTCTAATGTCAATATTGTCAAGCCCTGTGAGAGATTTATATCGAAAGTAATTAGCATATAGAACTAAAATCACCCTAAATGAACATTAGAAGTTTTCAATAAATTGTCTACTATAGTGTTATATATGAAATTTCTTTCATGTTTCTTTTAATTTATTAACCTGTTGATTTAATTAAACGGAGATATTGTGTCAAATTCAACAATTGTAGACAAAGACATTAACATGTAAAATATCACCAACAGCCATTTATTACAAACGCTAAATGCCGAACACCAAATGCCAAACGACATCCACGAAGAGTTAAAGACTATGTCATCACTTCTGGTATATGATGGTTTCATTTCAGGAAATGTTCAGTTTAGTGAAAGCGCAGGGGTTATCAATCAATTGTATTTATTTTTGGGGAGAGGTGCATATTAACCTCATAAATACGCAAAATGACTGTATTTTCATCATAAATAAAATCATCTGGGAACCCAGAGTGACAGATATTCATGTCACAGATATTTGACACTTTTAATCCAATCTACACTAAGCATGTAAATGTATGAAATGGGACTTTACCATGTTTTCTGATTTTATGAAATATTGAATATCACATATTATACATTCAGATAAAGAAGTTTAAAAAAGGCAACAATAAAATCTTTTTATTCCCTAATACTACTGTTTTCCCAGGGAAATATGAAGGAATAAAAATCGTATTGAATCGTATTACATGAAAAAAATCGTATTGTCCCCGGGAAAAAAATCGTATTGGAGCGTATTACATGAAAAAATCGTATTGTCCCCGGGAAAAAAATCGTATTGGAACGTATTAACCTATTTTTGGTTTTCCTGTTATTTCTAACCTTGGCTAATTGATAAAAGCATTTTCAAAATGTTATATTTTAGAGGAATATTTTATGGAATAAATAGGTTATTTCTGGTCGGGATTGAATATGGGTTTCATTCCTCGGAAAATATGATATTGACCTTGGGAAATATGATATTGACACTTGGTCAATATCATACTACCCTTCGGTCAATATCATATTGTCCCTCGGAATAAAACCCATATTCAATCCCTACCAGTAAATAACCTATATTTAGCACCTGGTATTCAAGAAGTTTTAAAGGTCAAGTTTCGGTTTGGAGAACAGTCTCCTGGGCTAATAATTTTTTTTGAAAAATATAGAAATATCACCCAAATTTAATTATGAATATTCAAAAGAGGGCATTTAAATCTACATGATGTAAAAAAATATCAGAATTGTATGAAGCAGGAGTAAGGTGCAGTAGCCTAGACAAGTCTCGATTTGGAGAAAGAAGTTCATTGGTGTTCTGCGCTAATCATTTTTTTCATGAAAAATATAGAAATATCACCCAAGTTGAATTATGGATATTAAAAAGAGGACATTTAAATCTACAATATGATATCATATTTGTACACTAGTCTATTTACCTTAATCCATGGTGGTAGCATATTACCCTGGTCCCAAAGAGCCTTTGGTTGTTCTGGGTTGAACTCCTGGACAGACCTGTCGAACTGAGGTAACATAGCATGGGTCTTGAAGAACTGAAATTACATAAAAATAAGGATACATAGTAAATGTATAATTTTAGGGATGATGTCAATATATCATTGTATGCCTACAAGTGATATTATGTTTGGTTACATTTTGAGGAACTGGGTGAGGGGTACAATTCCATAATGTTTTATAAGTGTTACAAATTAGGAATTCAAATTAATGTCCCACAACATTTAAGGAGGAGGCTCACATAGGACCAATCTGAAATATGGAGATATTGAACTTCTGATCTATATATGCCCTGTATTACTCCTAAATACTTGGCTGACTGTAATCACTTCCATTGTAAAATATTTCTAAAAACTCCTGAAAATTGGAAAGATTTTGAAACACTGGTTGACATGCAATGGTCTTGTCTTAACACAAGCATCTACAAGGTGATCGACTTAGACATGATTATTTGATGATCCACTTGTTCAGAAGACAATTCTTCAATTTGAATCAACCAATATGTAAAAGATATACAGTAAAACTTGTATAATTCAAATGCCTAGAACTGCAAAAACGTGTTTGGATTACCAGGTGTTCACATTATTCAACATTTTTTAGTATGTGAGTCTTCGGGAGATAAAAAATTGGGACAGAGAAATAGTGTTCACATTGGGATGTGTTCAGATTAGAGAGGTATTCAGATAAACATGTTTCACTGTACCAGTTTGCTGAAAATCAGTACAACTTTATTGCATCCTCGTTGATGGATTTGTGGAAATCTCATTTGAATTTTGACAACCTTTCAAGAAAAAAAACCATTAATCAATGAAACTTGAAGGTGATATTTTTGATAATGATATCACGGTCCTCCACTCTATTATTGGTCAATAGGATAAACGTGACAAGAAATAAGGCCTTTACCCTACTCAGTCATATGACGTCAATAAAAAGATGATCCATCTAATGAGGGGACATAGACTACCGTCTTTGAAAGGTAAAAGCATTCTCTTCAACCCTTGTTTCAGGAATCGTGTTAAAAAACAATCTTACTGTTGCCCAGCAGCTTTACTTTTTCTTTAAAATGTTCATACTTGCTTGACAATGACATTCCCAATGAGAATGGGGAATATAACAGTGAATAATAAAACAAATATATCATTCTATTTTTCAGTAATTATACCTGTTGCACATTCAATGATTCTGCAAGGTGTATTCCCTGAACAGAATGAAATATTTATGTAATATTATTATTATAACTTCTATTGATATATAGTATCATAACATGATTACATTAGTCAGAGCTCTGGTAAACTACATTTCTAAACTACAAAACACCAACTATACTAAAAAATACAAAAAGTATTCATTGTATTTGTGTGATGTGAGTGCAAAGTAGTTCAAATCCTATCTAACAAATCAGTGGCCCTTCACAACCTAAGTTAAAGATAAGTTGGTGATTACCTTATTTTATTTACCATATTCTGTAGATTCAATGTTAAAGAGAGAATCAGATATAGCAAGCAGGCTAAACAAAAAATTGTTTCAATTTTAGAATATTTTTGACTCATGTCATTCCTTGTCATGCCTATTTTCTAAAAATCACTAAAGTGCATACTTTATTCCAGGAAAACTAAAGATTTTTTACAATAATGTATTATACTTCTATAAGAATGGTTACCATTCTTATTATTTGGGAGAATTTAAACATTTTCCACTCATTTTTGCACTTTGAATCATTAATAACTTCACCAATTTATAACATATTGTGAATATTTTGGGAGATATTGTATTTGATATTGTAAGGAATAGTTTGGTAGGTCAATTATAAAAGTTGCTTGTAATTTTGTCACCCCTATATATTTGATTCTGCCTTTAAGTAATTTCTCTTCTTTCTGAACATCAAGAGAGCAATACAAAAACAGGTGAAACTGAGAGCTGATTAAGATAAGGAGATGATCGATTACTGGAGATTGAGATAAATTGCTGGTCAAGTTAATTATCTGAATTACTCTAAAGTTGATAAATCTGACTTTTACTATATACTAAGGTATTTATTCGATCATTGATTTATTGATTGACACATTTAACCACAAGTGTTAAGTGTATATTATTCAGAGTAAATAGACGATGAACTACAAAGGCCTAACTCTGAGTGGCGACCATCAGAACCAGTCCACAAAAGAGTTGGAGACTATAGCAATATGTGGTGGTGACATAAAAATATAAATCCATCTGATATTGGAAATAATTTTATGCGAGATAATATTAGTGTTCAATAGAATAAATCATCTGACCAACATTCAAAAATATTTGCATAATTCAAATTATTACCACCTTGCCAGGCCAGTTCTAGGGGTTTTAGTGCTAGTTTAGAAGGCATTCATTTTATTTTACTATATCGACCTGAGTAATATGCGACGCCATAATGATGGTCCATATTGCTGGTCAAGAATCATTTAATGACCAGCAATTTTCAGCGGGAAATTAGATACAGTATCGTTCAGTACATAAGATTTTCTTGCTGTTTCAGTCCTGGTCATTAACGGTGGTAATAATACAAATAACATCATTTCGAAGGGCAATATAGTAAAATGACGTTATTGTTCTATTAATTTATCACATAGTATTAAATACCTAGCGAAGCATTTGTATGGAAGTCAATGGAGCGGAAGGTCGGCTATATATTCCTGTATAGCCGCCAAACTTTATTACCATGACAATTTTATGACGTCATAACATACAGAGAAAGTTATTTTGACTGGAATCGTGTAAAACTTTGGTCTTTTTTCACGCATTTCTACATATTATCTTCATGAAATGTTATGTAAATGTACTTAAGGTATGTAATACAACAATTATGTCCGTATCATAGAATATATGCCTTCGGTCTGTCGTAATATAGCCCTCGCAAGCTTGGGCTATATTGATGACAGACCTCAGGCATATATTCAATGATAGGGACATAACTGCTAAGTACTGTGACTGGTGCTCTATTCTGTTCATATGTACCTCCTAAATAATGAGTGATTTTCTGAAATATCACACAGAACTCCATAATATCAAAAATACCACTGGCTGTAATACAGATGACACAATGATCGTGGGAAAAATGAAATTATTATATCACTATCTAGCTAGCGACAGTATGATTGGTCAAAACCGGGTCACATGTCGTGGGATATCTGGCGATATTCAATGGCAATGCTAATCAGATAAGACAACCGTGAGATATCTAGCGATATCCCACGGCGGTGACGCTCCCGGGAATTTTCAAAGAATTTGTTTTCGTCAGTGTAAATAATTTAGTTCAGTGTAAGTCAAAATGGCAGACGAACCGAGTAGATTCGTAAAAATATCTGAAGACTTAATGACTTAATAATATTAGGGATGTTTAGCTAGACAGTGATATAATAAAATAAATATTTCACTCTATTTTCGGTGAATACCTGTAGCACTTTCACAAGATGATATTCCACTTGCCCTTCGGGCTTCGTGGAATATCACTTGTGAAAGATGTACAGGTATTCACCTCAATAGAGTGAAATATTTGTTCAATATCACATAGATCTACTACAAGATATCAGAAAAGTCACTGGATATTTGATAGATAATACAATGATCATAGGATAACTCCTCTTATATCATGGTCAGAGCAATATCAAGTATATAATAGCAAGTGATACATCACATATTTGGGATAGGGATGATATCAGGGATGATATCGGGATGATATCAGGGATGATATCGGGATTATAGGGTTGATATCAGGGATGATATGGATATCAACCTGGGCATTTATTCAAAAATTCATTTTTCAAAATTTCCTGACATTCAAAAGAGGATTTTAGGTAGATATTTGCTCTTGACCATGGTATATATAGGTTATTTACTGGGAGGGATTGAATATGGGTTTTATTCCGAGGGACAATATGATATTGACCGAAGGGTAATATGATATTGACCGAGGGAGCGCAGCGACCGAGTGTCAATATCATATTTCCCAAGGTCAATATTATATTTTCCGAGGAATGAAACCCATATTCAATCCCGACCAGAAATAACCTATTTATTCCATGATACATTCCTCTAAAATGTTACATTTTGAAAATGCTTTTATCAAATAGCTAAGGTTAGAAATAACAGGAAAACCAAAAATAGGTTAATACGTTCCAATACGATTTTTTCCCGGGGACAATACGATTTTTTCATGTGATACGCTCCAATACGATTTTTTCCCCGGGGACAATACGATTTTTTCATGTAATACGATTCAATACATTTTTTATTCCTTCATATTTCCCTGGGAAACCAGTAGTATTATGGAATAAAAGGTCGTTATTAACCTCCCATGAAATATTGATATCATCATTGTGATATTTCCTATATCAAATCCCTCCTGGTGAATAACTTCTTTTTATCAGATCTTTAATATCCAATATATATAAAAGTACTGATTGTACTCTAATGTATGCAGTATAACCACAACATGATTAAATAAAATAAATAAAACAAGCGAGAACTCGTGAACTAATCAGTTATCTATGATTTCCCTTGTTTGCAATATAAGCAGAAAATGATGGAAGTAAAGCATCTAGGACCAATCATCTAATCAGCTATTTTATGGATGATTAGAGTGTGGTGAAATTTTATAATCAACTTTAATAGAACTATTCTGTCTCAAATGCCAATGCTAATAAGTATTCGTTGCATTATCATGGCTAAATCTGAAACACTTCTCATTTAATTAATGATCTCTTAACTGATGCATGCCAATCAACAAATCTGAATTTTGAACACATTAACATTCCCAGAAATTGTGTTTCAACGTATCTTTAAAGGCACCATTGTTACATTTATAATTGTATGTGATGCCCACCTGCACTATGAGGCATTTGTAGTGCAGCTACCATCTATAAGTATTTTGATCTGAACTTTTCAGGTATTCTGTTTCTTACACATATTAGGTAGAGCTGACATCAAATGACATAACAGTCAACTGTCAATCAAATGCTCTCTGTGACACCAATGTCTACAAAATGCCTCCAGATCAACAGTAGGAACTTAGTGAATAGTCCCCGATCTGATTTCCAAAAGGGCTCTAGAAAAGGGGTTTTGTTGTCCGGTACTTTCCCACATAAAATGATTGTACCGTTTGAAAGAACAGACTTCCCTCTTAAAGAAAACACCTCTTCTATTGATGTAAACAGGGGCAAAAGGCACCAAAACGGGGTTAGACAAGGTGGCATTCTGAAGTCGCACTTTCTTGTCATCACGATTCCAGGTAAACCATTAGACGGATTTACTTCAAATTTTCACACATGTTACATGGTAAGAA
This sequence comes from Owenia fusiformis, assembly GCA_903813345.2. Classification (NCBI taxonomy): domain Eukaryota; kingdom Metazoa; phylum Annelida; class Polychaeta; order Sabellida; family Oweniidae; genus Owenia; species Owenia fusiformis. The sequence continues at coordinate 9,822,250 of CAIIXF020000010.1, forward strand.
GTTCTAGAGCTGAATAACTTTGCGGCGGCCATCTTGCATTCTGGCGGCCATCTTGGAATTTTTTTCAGATAAATATTGCCATCGCGATTCCACAAAAACCACTTAACAGATGTACTTCAAATGTTCACACATGTAACATGGTAAAAAGTCCTAGACCTCATTATTTTTTCGGTGGCCATCTTTCATTCTGGCAGCCATCTTGGAAGTTTAAAGATAAATCTTGTCATCACGATTTCAGGAAAACCAAACGGATTTACTTCAAATTTTCACACATATTACATGGTAAGAAGTTCTAGAGCTAATTAACCTTTCGGTGGCCATCTTGCATTATGGCGGCCATCTTGGAAGTTTTTTGGATAAATCTTGTCATTGTGATTCCAGGAAAACCACTTTACTGATTTTCTTGAAACCTTTACACATGTTACAAGGAAGGTTACATGCTACCTTTTATATTGATATAAACAGGGGCAAAAGGCAGTAAAGTGGGGTTACACAAGGTGGTATTCTAAGGAGAATGTTATCTATTTTTCTGTATTTTAAACCACATAATTTGACATAAATGCATATTTGGTGTATGTATCATGTTTTATATTGATAGAAACATGGGCAAGAGGCGCTACAATGGGGTAACACATGGTGATATTCTAAAATACATATTTGTACTCTGCTTCTGTACTTTATACCACTTAAATGCATTTTGTGTATGACATCGATTGATTTTTAGAATAAATAACTACATTTCATCAAAAAGAAAAAAGATATTGAAAACGTCAAACATTTCTTTGAAATCCATTATTGCACAGCGATTTTTGAGAGCGAAATGTATGCTAAATTGGCCTTGATCTGAGTATATAACGGAATTAAAGCTCTTTTAAACAAAAATGTAAATGTGTGGAAAACCTTTCACTGTGCATCATGTCAACAAAATGTTCTTCATGCAGTTGAATTATCTTCTGGACAGGTGATCACACAGAAGGAGAGACCTGCGTATCATATCCTTACTAAATATAAACAAAAATGACAAATGAGAAAGGAAAAAAGTGTAAAGCAACCTAGTGGGAAAAGCAAACTGTAAAGTGTAAAACTGGCAAACAAAAATCAAACCTGAATATCCCAAGACAATAATCTAATATGGGAATAAACAGCATCCACACCGTTCAATGACCAATTCCTCATCAACGACCACAACTCCGAGGGACATTCCATTCATACTGAAGTCATTAAAATACATGTTGAAGAAAAATTGAAAATAATGATATCCAATACTCATAAGATCAAAAATAGTTGTAGATACTATAGTACTCATAAAAGCTGCAGATAACGTTTCTTCATCGGGAAAGCGAGCTGTCTCTTAGTCAGATATTAACTAACGAGCTGGTTCAGAGCACCAGCATGTCAAACTATGTGAATGGGCTCTGTATCCACAATGTTTCGAGTTCGAGACACATGTGCTCTTTGCGTAAAATAATCAACAAAAATCACTTAAACCTGCACTAAAACTGTGTGTCAGATAGATATAAGTATAGGGTTTGGAAACTAATTGTACCAACAAAAAGAACTTAAAAAACACTGCTACAATATCAACATAAGCTTTCAATAGTAGTGACGATTCAGAAACATGAAAAATGTCACCACACCTTGTTAAGTATACAGTACACATTACTATTGAACAGTGTCAAGATAAACATTCGAAGCTATTACAATATGTCACCCAATCACTAGTGGTGGTGACACAAAAATAATGTATAGAAAAATCTACTGAACCAAAATAAACTTTATGATAGAAGAACTGATTGTTTTCAACTAAATATATTTCTAATAAGCAATGTTTTATCGAAAAGAAAAAATAATTTCATGTTATATAAAATCAAATAAATTAATTATATTTTTTTTCGTTGTGTTAGTTTATTTAACAGTCATAAAACCCCAAAATATACCAGGAAGGGACCATTGTGAATGTAAATGTATAAAGTGTGAAAATTTGAAGCAAATCTGTAAAGTGGTTTTTCTGGAATCGTGATGACAAGATTTATCTACAAACTTCCAAGATGGCCGACGGAATGCAACATGGCCACCGAAAAGTTAGTCAGCTCCAGAACTTCATACCATGTAACATGTGAGAAAATTCGAAGTAAAACTGTGAAGTGGTTTTTCTGGAATCGTGATTACAAGATTTATCTATAAACCTTCCAAAATGGCTGCCAGAATGCAAGATGGCCACTGAAAAGTTAATCAGCTCTAGAACTTCATACCATGTAACATGTGTGAAAATTTGAAGTTAATCTGTTAGGTTGTTTTCCAGGAATCACAATGACAAGATTTATCCCAAAATTTCCAAGATGGCCGCCAGAATGCAAGATGGCTGCCGAAAAGTTATTCACTTCTATATTTTCTTACCATGTAACATGTGTGGAAATTTGAAGTAAATCCGTTTGGATTTCCTGAAATCGTGATGACAAGATTTATCTTAAAACTTCCAAAATGGCTGCCATAATGCAAGATGGCCACCGGAAAAATAATGAGGTCTAGGACTTTTTACCATGTAACATGTGTGAACATTTGAAGTACATCTGTTATGTGGTTTTTATGGAATCGCGATGACAATATTTGTCTGAAAAAAATTCCAAGATGGCCGCCAGAATGCAAGATGGCCGCCGCAAAGTTAATCAGCTCTAGAACTTCTTACCATGTAACATGTGTGAAAATTTGAAGTTAATCCGTCTGATGGTTTACCTGGAATCGTGATGACAAGAAAGTGAGACTTCAGAATGCCACCTTGTCTAACCCCGTTTTGGTGCCTTTTGCCCCTGTTTACATCAATAGAAGAGGTGTTTTCTTTAAGAGGGAAGTCTGTTCTTTCAAACGGTACAATCATTTTATGTGGGAAAGTACCGGACAACAAAACTTTTTTTCAGAGGGTCCAGATCAGGGACTAGAAGTTTCACTGACTGTTTTCAAATTTTCTTTTTTGTTTTGATTAGACTTCCTACTCTCTACTTTTGATACAACTTGATTTCAATCAGCAATGACACAAAATTTATTTTTAGATTTAGTCTTTTCTACCTCTTCATTAGCGCCTTTTTTAAATATGCCTATAAAAGAAATGTGTATTTTTACTTTCTGTTCAGTTCAGTTTATATTCACTTCCAATCAATATTGCATAAAAATATTATAAACAACAAAGAATTGATAATGAAGATAATAAAAAATTGACGTATTTAAGATCAGATTAGCATTTAGATTGAAGTATAAATTGTTTTCATTCTGGGTTAATTAGAAAAAATGATAAATCTAATATAGTTATGAGAAAATAAAAACTTTAATAGTATTACCTGGATATTCGGAAATATATTTTTTTAATACAAATGTTTGAATTGTTTTTTAACAACTCCTGTGATTTTGAAGGCAGTTAATTGAAAAAATATGATTGAAAGATGGATCAACATCCAAGTCAGGCACTAACGATTAAATAAGACTTAGTTACAAAGAACAGTGCAAATTTTCTAAAAAATTCAAGGTATGTCTTCTTCAGACCAGTATTTAGATATGTTCGCAAGAGTTATTATGCTTCGCAGGCGAAATCCTTTATGCAGGACACTCTAATAGAATAAAAAATACACAGAAATTCCATCCAGCTGAAAAAGTCATTTTTTCCTTAATGGAGCCTCTTAGAAAATTTTCCACCCCGAGTAATAAGGAATTGACTGACAAAGAGCCACATTCTTATATGACCCCCTTAGAAAAATTCTGAACTATTTTGAACAAGAAAATACTGAGACCAAAAACATTATTTATCTATAAATATCAATGTTTTACCCAAAGAACTCTGCCTATCATACATGGAAATTCAATCGTTTCAAAATGAGTGGGTTTAATATTTTGGGATCACCCTGTATGTACTATTACAGCTGAATGTCTATTGCATACCTTTCTTTTTGTTGTCTGAACATGAATCTCTGGCAAATCAGATTCTAATGACTGACATAGGTCAGGATAAACTTAAACAAACTAAGTGAATTACATTATAAAAGGCCTGGAATGTTAAACACTTTTTTGTTTTAATGTGGCAGACCCAATGTGTGGTGAATTCCTGATCATGAAAACCTATCAACGTCCTTCAAGCCACTTTTCAATTACCATTTCATAACATTCCTTAGGGTAATCATGATTAATAGAAGACGGAAGAGGCTTACGTCAATCCCTCAAGAACCTAAACCCCCTCACACACACACTGGGAGGGGGGGTGGGGAGGGGGTCAGTTGCTTCATTCAAGACTTATGAATGCAGGACAAAAGAGGTACTATTAAAAATAAGGCATTAACATGCAAAATGTCCCAACCTGCCATTTGCTACAGACACCGATCACCAACTGCTGAACACCAACCACCAAAAGCCAAACACAGTCCACAAAAAAGTTGAAGACAATAACAATATGGCACCACTTGTGGCGGTGACATAAAAATTATTTTGCATTATTACCACCTTGCCGGGTCAATTCTAGGGGTTTTAGTGCTAGTTTAGAAGGCATTCATTTTATTTTACTCTCTTGACCTGAGCAATATGTGACGTCATAGTGGCGGTCAATATAGCTGGTCAAGAATGCATTTAACGACCGGCAATTTTCCCCGGGAAATTAAATATCGTTCAGTGCGTACGATTTTCTTGCTGTTTCAGTCCTGGTCGTTAATGGTGGCCCTCAGTACAATATTTCACTATATTGCCCTTCGAAATGACATTATTGTACTATTAATTTAAATAATTTAATGTAATCTCACCAGGCACAGGTTGACGTTCAATTTACGACTGACACATTTTCTCAGAATATAATGTGATTTGACTAAGAGTAAAATATAATATTTTCACATTCTATTTAGTTTATGATACCATGCATTCAAATTACTTCATAAGTAAGTTCAGCTGAACCATAAGAAAACAACTGAATTATTTATAAACATCTACAACCAATTACACCAACAAAAGAAATAATTCAATAATGTTTTTCTTTTTGAGGTGATATGTGCAAACATATTGACAATATTAAAATTAAGTAACATATCTGTGTAAGTGATATGAACTTAATATTAATGATAACCAATAATCTTAATATAGTATAGACGAACAGGGATGTTTGTGATCACAAAAGAGCTACATTCTAAGGGGACAGTTATGGATATCCAATGCAAAACAAAAAAATATAAGTGACAATTTGTGACAATTGGGTTAACATAATCACACTCAAATCCCCATTTAGAATCTCTTCAGTTGGAAAAACAAGCTTACAATAGAATAAAAATGTGAAAATGAAATGAAAATAGAAACCGGAGGTGCTATCAGACACAATTAAATTCCCCATAAGTAGATATTGAATCAACTCGATTATGCAAGATATGGCATTTAAAACCAATATCTATATTCAATTATACCTACATTTCCTCTATATTAATTTATAGGGTTCTAGACAAACTAAAAGCATTAAGAAGTACCATTACACGGACATATATCTTATCTGCTGTAGAAGAATGTAGACTAATGTGTCATAGTGACAACTAGAAAACGGCTCCTTAGAGTATCATATCCCATTGAACAAAACATATTTCATCGAATCACTTTTCATTTCAAACATTTTAAGAAATAACCAGACAGCAGACTCTCTCCTTTTGGCAAGTTCTATACCAATGACATAATACCATATTAGAAAATTTGAAAATGTTGGCCATTTTTAATTCAGCAGCCATCGTAAAAATTCTTTCTTCAGAAGAGTCCTATGTCCATAAGGATATTAAATCTGAACCAAATCTTATACAAGGCATTAACATGACAAAATGTCACCACCTAAAACAATTTGGTCAATTTAAAGCAAGTTGGAAAATACCTTTTGACCTTAAGAAGGTTTTTGAAGATTTGAGCTTCTGGGATCTTGTAGATGATTTTGAAAAAAGAAATTGTTCAATCTGAGGCAAGTTAAAAAAATCTAAAGTCAGATTTGAACTTCTGAGAACTTGTAAAGTCAAATTTGAACTTCTGAAAAGATGTAGATGATTTTGAAAAAAAAATTTGGTCAATTTGAAGCAAGTTGAAAACAGACCTTTTTGACCTTTTTTGACCTTGAGAAGGTCATTAAAGGTCAAATGTCAAATCTAAAGTCAGATTTGAATTTCTGAGAACATGTAGATGATTTTGAAAAAAAAATTAGTCAATTTGAAGCAAGTTGAAAAAAGACCTTTTAGACCTTTTTTGACCTTGAGAAGGTCATTGAAGGTCAAATGTCAAATCTAAAGTCAAATCTAAAGTCATATTTGAATTTCTGAGAACATGTAGATGATTTTGAAAAAATTAGTCAATTTGAAGCAAGGTGAAAAAATACCTTTTTGACCTTTTTGACATTGCGAAGGTCATTGAAGGTCAAATGTCAAATCTAAAGTCAGATTTGAATTTCTGAGAACATGTAGATGAATTTGAAAAAAAAATATATTCAATTTGAAGCAAGTTGAAAAAAGACCTTTTGACCTTTTTTGACTTTGAGAAGGTCATTGAAGGTCAAATGTCAAATCTTAAGTCAAATCTAAAGTCAAATTTGAATTTCTGAGAACACGTAGATGATTTTGAAAAAAAAATTTAGTCAATTTGAAGCAAGTTGAAAACTGACCTTTTTTGACCTTGAGAAGGTCATTGAAGGTCAAATGTCAAATCTAAAGTCAAATCTAAAGTCATATTTGAATTTCTGAGAACATGTAGATGATTTTGAAAAAAAAATTTAGTCAATTTGAAGCAAGGTGAAAAAATACCTTTTTGACCTTTTTTGACATTGAGAAGGTCATTGAAGGTCAAATGTCAAATCTAAAGTCAGATTTGAATTTCTGAAAACATGTAAATGATTTTGAAAAAAAATAATCAGTCAATTTGAAGCAAGTTGAAAAAAGACCTTTTTGACCTTTTTTGACCTTGAGAAGGTCATTGAAGGTCAAATGTCAAATCCAAAGTCAAATCTAAAGTCATATTTGAATTTCTGAGAACATGTAGATGATTTTGAAAAAAGAATTTAGTCAATTTGAAGCAAGGTGAAAAAATACCTTTTTGACCTTTTTTGACATTGAGAAGGTCATTGAAGGTCAAATGTCAAATCTAAAGTCAAATCTAAAGTCATATTTGAATTTCTGAGAACATGTAGATGATTTTGAAAAAAAAATTAGTCAATTTGAAGCAAGGTGAAAAAATACCTTTTTGACCTTTTTTGACATTGAGAAGGTCATTGAAGGTCAAATGTCAAAACTAAAGTCAGATTTGAATTTCTGAGAACATGTAGATGAATTTGAAAAAAAAATTCATTCAATTTGAAGCAAGTTGAAAAAAGACCTTTTGACCTTTTTTGACTTTGAGAAGGTCATTGAAGGTCAAATGTCAAATCTTAAGTCAAATCTAAAGTCAGATTTGAATTTCTGAGAACACGTAGATGATTTTGAAAAAAAAATTTAGTCAATTTGAAGCAAGTTGAAAACTGACCTTTTTTGACCTTGAGAAGGTCATTGAAGGTCAAATGTCAAATCGAAAGTCAAATCTAAAGTCATATTTGAATTTCTGAGAACATTTAGATGATTTTGAAAAAAAAATTTAGTCAATTTGAAGCAGGGTGAAAAAATACCTTTTTGACCTTTTTTGACATTGAGAAGGTCATTGAAGGTCAAATGTCAAATCTAAAGTCAGATTTGAATTTCTGAAAACATGTAGATGATTTTGAAAAAAAATAATCAGTCAATTTGAAGCAAGTTGAAAAAAGACCTTTTTGACCTTTTTTGACCTCGAGAAGGTCATTGAAGGTCAAATGTCAAATCCAAAGTCAAATCTAAAGTCATATTTGAATTTCTGAGAACATGTAGATGATTTAAAAAAAAGAATTTAGTCAATTTGAAGCAAGGTGAAAAAATACCTTTTTGACCTTTTTTGACATTGAGAAGGTCATTGAAGGTCAAATGTCAAATCTAAAGTCAGATTTGAATTTCTGAAAACATGTAGATGATTTTGAAAAAAAATAATCAGTCAATTTGAAGCAAGGTGAAAAAATACCTTTTTGACCTTTTTTGACATTGAGAAGGTCATTGAAGGTCAAATGTCAAATCTAAAGTCAGATTTGAATTTCTGAAAACATGTAGATGATTTTGAAAAAAAATAATCAGTCAATTTGAAGCAAGTTGAAAAAAGACCTTTTTGACCTTTTTTGACCTCGAGAAGGTCATTGAAGGTCAAATGTCAAATCCAAAGTCAAATCTAAAGTCATATTTGAATTTCTGAGAACATGTAGATGATTTTGAAAAAAAATTTTAGTATATTTGAAGCAAGTTGAAAAAAGACCTTTTTGACTTTGAGAAGGTCATTGAAGGTCAAATGTTAAATCTTAAGTCAAATCTAAAGTCAGATTTGAATTTCTGAGAACACGTAGATGATTTTGAAAAAAAAATTTAGTCAATTTGAAGCAAGTTGAAAACAGACCTTTTTGACCTTTTTTGACCTTGAGAAGGTCATTGAAGGTCAAATGTCAAATCTTAGGTCAAATCTTAAGTCAGATTTGAATTTCTGAGAACACGTAGATGATTTTGAAAAAAAAATTTAGTCAATTTGAAGCAAGTTGAAAACAGACCTTTTTGACCTTTTTTGACCTTGAGAAGGTCATTGAAGGTCAAATGTCAAATCTAAAGTCAGATTTGAAGGTCAAATGTCAAATCTAAAGTCAGATTTGAATTTCTGAGAACATGTAGATGATTTTGAAAAAAAATTTAGTCAATGTGAAGCAAGTTGAAAAAAGACCTTTTTTGACCTTGAGAAGGTCATTGAAGGTGAAATGTCAAATCTAAAGTCAGATTTGAACTTCTGAGAACATGTAGATGATTTAGAAAAAAATTGAAGTCAGTCTAAACAGTATTTGTTAAGTTATAGGAAGTTGTAAGACATTGTTACAGACGCCGGACGCCAGACGCCAACCGCCAACCTCCAACCACCAACCGCCGTCGCAAAAAAACGGAGACCATAACAATATGTCACCACTTTTGGTGGTGACATAATAATATCGAACAATTCCAAAAATTATGAATAGGGACCCCATGTCAACAATTTTTTCAAAATGTTGAACCTATTTACTCAAAAGAGGATCTTTTCTGATTCTTATTGCATGAAAATATTATTCAACAAGGGGTCTAAAACTTCTTCAAAAGTATAATGGTATTGAAAGTCTAGTTTTGAAGATACCAATTTTCGATGACCAAAATTATGCTGAAAACAATGGATAGCACGAGTTTTCCCTATGGGAAAATAACATGGGATATGTGGTTTTTAACTTTAACGCATTTTAATACGCATCCCCCTTTCAGAAATTCAAATTCAAGATATCAAAAATGACATTTTTACATGAAAATGTAAGATATTATTTAATTTTAACCAAATCAATCAACAGGTATTTGAGTTATCAAAAGTTTTACAAAACGGAGAAGACCATTTTGAACTGAGTAGCCATATTGGAAACCCTTTTTAAACACAAGAGGAGGGAAAGCCCCAGAGCTTTAGTGATAACTGACATCATACGTCTCTTGGGTACCACCTTCGTTTGCGCAAATTCTCACCAGTTAATATTCGAACAAAGCGCGTCATTGTGATGTTTTAATCGATGCAAACATATTTCTTACATATTTCTTTATCTTGATGTGAAAAACCAAGCTATGATATTGGTTAATACGCCAGGAATCAACATAAAATTTAATCTAAGCGTTATTAGAAAATTTTGAATCCGCCATTTTTGTTTATCGATTTGGACCAATCAGAGGTTTACAGGTTTACATTATAAGCGTATGTCATCTTTGAACTCTGGTGTTAATCCCCCTCTGTTTAAACACTAAGGTCCTATTCTCCAAAGATAATTAATTACCCTATGCAATTTGGACAAGCGTCTGATAACTGGTAATTAAGTTATCAACAATTACTTTTTACATACATATACAACTTTTACTCTAAAATTTTCCTAAACTAATGTTCATATTATAAGATATATAGTAATTTTAATGATCCTTACTGAGTATAAGTCAAATGCAGGCCTACAAAATTCAACTATCATGTGTTAGTAAATTCCTTATGCAGTTATAAAACTAATGAAATATTGTTTGAGTGGGAAATTATTTCTCCATCTCAAACAAAGCTGGATGGCTATAAAGCATACTGTACTTTTAATTATATATAAACTGGTACAAATCAAAATGTCTAATAAGATCCTCTAAGGACTTTGAAATTTACGACTGACACATTTTCAAATGTCAAATCCAAAGTCAAATCTAAAGTCATATTTGAATTTCTGAGAACATGTAGATGATTTTGAAAAAAGAATTTAGTCAATTTGAAGCAAGGTGAAAAAATACCTTTTTGACCTTTTTTGACATTGAGAAGGTCATTGAAGGTCAAATGTCAAATCTAAAGTCAAATCTAAAGTCATATTTGAATTTCTGAGAACATGTAGATGATTTTGAAAAAAAAATTAGTCAATTTGAAGCAAGGTGAAAAAATACCTTTTTGACCTTTTTTGACATTGAGAAGGTCATTGAAGGTCAAATGTCAAAACTAAAGTCAGATTTGAATTTCTGAGAACATGTAGATGAATTTGAAAAAAAAATTCATTCAATTTGAAGCAAGTTGAAAAAAGACCTTTTGACCTTTTTTGACTTTGAGAAGGTCATTGAAGGTCAAATGTCAAATCTTAAGTCAAATCTAAAGTCAGATTTGAATTTCTGAGAACACGTAGATGATTTTGAAAAAAAAATTTAGTCAATTTGAAGCAAGTTGAAAACTGACCTTTTTTGACCTTGAGAAGGTCATTGAAGGTCAAATGTCAAATCGAAAGTCAAATCTAAAGTCATATTTGAATTTCTGAGAACATTTAGATGATTTTGAAAAAAAAATTTAGTCAATTTGAAGCAGGGTGAAAAAATACCTTTTTGACCTTTTTTGACATTGAGAAGGTCATTGAAGGTCAAATGTCAAATCTAAAGTCAGATTTGAATTTCTGAAAACATGTAGATGATTTTGAAAAAAAATAATCAGTCAATTTGAAGCAAGTTGAAAAAAGACCTTTTTGACCTTTTTTGACCTCGAGAAGGTCATTGAAGGTCAAATGTCAAATCCAAAGTCAAATCTAAAGTCATATTTGAATTTCTGAGAACATGTAGATGATTTAAAAAAAAGAATTTAGTCAATTTGAAGCAAGGTGAAAAAATACCTTTTTGACCTTTTTTGACATTGAGAAGGTCATTGAAGGTCAAATGTCAAATCTAAAGTCAGATTTGAATTTCTGAAAACATGTAGATGATTTTGAAAAAAAATAATCAGTCAATTTGAAGCAAGGTGAAAAAATACCTTTTTGACCTTTTTTGACATTGAGAAGGTCATTGAAGGTCAAATGTCAAATCTAAAGTCAGATTTGAATTTCTGAAAACATGTAGATGATTTTGAAAAAAAATAATCAGTCAATTTGAAGCAAGTTGAAAAAAGACCTTTTTGACCTTTTTTGACCTCGAGAAGGTCATTGAAGGTCAAATGTCAAATCCAAAGTCAAATCTAAAGTCATATTTGAATTTCTGAGAACATGTAGATGATTTTGAAAAAAATTTTTAGTATATTTGAAGCAAGTTGAAAAAAGACCTTTTTGACTTTGAGAAGGTCATTGAAGGTCAAATGTTAAATCTTAAGTCAAATCTAAAGTCAGATTTGAATTTCTGAGAACACGTAGATGATTTTGAAAAAAAAATTTAGTCAATTTGAAGCAAGTTGAAAACAGACCTTTTTGACCTTTTTTGACCTTGAGAAGGTCATTGAAGGTCAAATGTCAAATCTTAGGTCAAATCTTAAGTCAGATTTGAATTTCTGAGAACACGTAGATGATTTTGAAAAAAAAATTTAGTCAATTTGAAGCAAGTTGAAAACAGACCTTTTTGACCTTTTTTGACCTTGAGAAGGTCATTGAAGGTCAAATGTCAAATCTAAAGTCAGATTTGAAGGTCAAATGTCAAATCTAAAGTCAGATTTGAATTTCTGAGAACATGTAGATGATTTTGAAAAAAAATTTAGTCAATGTGAAGCAAGTTGAAAAAAGACCTTTTTTGACCTTGAGAAGGTCATTGAAGGTGAAATGTCAAATCTAAAGTCAGATTTGAACTTCTGAGAACATGTAGATGATTTAGAAAAAAATTGAAGTCAGTCTAAACAGTATTTGTTAAGTTATAGGAAGTTGTAAGACATTGTTACAGACGCCGGACGCCAGACGCCAACCGCCAACCTCCAACCACCAACCGCCGTCGCAAAAAAACGGAGACCATAACAATATGTCACCACTTTTGGTGGTGACATAATAATATCGAACAATTCCAAAAATTATGAATAGGGACCCCATGTCAACAATTTTTTCAAAATGTTGAACCTATTTACTCAAAAGAGGATCTTTTCTGATTCTTATTGCATGAAAATATTATTCAACAAGGGGTCTAAAACTTCTTCAAAAGTATAATGGTATTGAAAGTCTAGTTTTGAAGATACCAATTTTCGATGACCAAAATTATGCTGAAAACAATGGATAGCACGAGTTTTCCCTATGGGAAAATAACATGGGATATGTGGTTTTTAACTTTAACGCATTTTAATACGCATCCCCCTTTCAGAAATTCAAATTCAAGATATCAAAAATGACATTTTTACATGAAAATGTAAGATATTATTTAATTTTAACCAAATCAATCAACAGGTATTTGAGTTATCAAAAGTTTTACAAAACGGAGAAGACCATTTTGAACTGAGTAGCCATATTGGAAACCCTTTTTAAACACAAGAGGAGGGAAAGCCCCAGAGCTTTAGTGATAACTGACATCATACGTCTCTTGGGTACCACCTTCGTTTGCGCAAATTCTCACCAGTTAATATTCGAACAAAGCGCGTCATTGTGATGTTTTAATCGATGCAAACATATTTCTTACATATTTCTTTATCTTGATGTGAAAAACCAAGCTATGATATTGGTTAATACGCCAGGAATCAACATAAAATTTAATCTAAGCGTTATTAGAAAATTTTGAATCCGCCATTTTTGTTTATCGATTTGGACCAATCAGAGGTTTACAGGTTTACATTATAAGCGTATGTCATCTTTGAACTCTGGTGTTAATCCCCCTCTGTTTAAACACTAAGGTCCTATTCTCCAAAGATAATTAATTACCCTATGCAATTTGGACAAGCGTCTGATAACTGGTAATTAAGTTATCAACAATTACTTTTTACATACATATACAACTTTTACTCTAAAATTTTCCTAAACTAATGTTCATATTATAAGATATATAGTAATTTTAATGATCCTTACTGAGTATAAGTCAAATGCAGGCCTACAAAATTCAACTATCATGTGTTAGTAAATTCCTTATGCAGTTATAAAACTAATGAAATATTGTTTGAGTGGGAAATTATTTCTCCATCTCAAACAAAGCTGGATGGCTATAAAGCATACTGTACTTTTAATTATATATAAACTGGTACAAATCAAAATGTCTAATAAGATCCTCTAAGGACTTTGAAATAAATGTGGTCTGTCAGCACCCAGACAAATCAATAAATATATCTTATATAATCTTATCTGTCAAAGAAAAAAAAACATGTCCTGGTAATGAAAATCTATAAAATAAGAAATCTGAAGACCTATCATTCACCTATCTTTTGGGGAATATATTTATCTTTGGATGAACAGGTCTAAGCCAGGATATATTATCAAGTGATAAATCATCAGAAATTGATCCAACAAATGGGTCAACAACATTATCTCAATGCTTCAAATTGCTTTCATTTTGTAATAACACAAATTGTTAGGGGAATAAGGGGGTCTAGGGTATTTAAAGGCCATGAATACTCAATAGAATAAAATGTTTCCCTAACAAAAAATAGTTTCATTAATTTGTTTAAAATCATTCTTAGTAGCTACAAAGCAACGCATGCATAGAGAATTCCCATAAAAAGATTAGGTAAGTCTAGATCAAAGGATTATCTCATTATCTCTATACTCATAAAAATGTAGTTGAAGCTCTCTTTTAAGAAGCAAATCAAATTATTGAAAAGTGTACTGAAAGGCCATAATTTGGTATCAAACTAAAGACGAGGTATTCTTTTGCATCTTGACGTAGAAAATCAGAATAAGTTCTGACATGTGCCTGATTTTCAGATAAGCAGATGTAACATAGAATAGAATAGAATATTTATTGAGTACATTCACACCCCTGAGGGTCAGGTACAAGAAAGTGTAGTACACAAAAAGAATATATATGATTTAACACTAGACTACTATATACTACATATAATATATGCTTAACTGTAAAATGTAAAATATGTGTTACTACAAAATGTTTTTTGCGCAGCAGGAATTAGCCTTTCTAAATTAAGTATTACTTTCTAAAATTCGGAAGGCATCACTAATATATTTTGCAACCTTGATGCAATCTTGATTTATACAAGTTAAGAGGTATATAAATTGATTTGTTTGTGCTTTTGCCGTATCAGATAATTCAGTTTGAAGTAATAATCTTTCATTTTGATATTTTTTACACTTCATCATAAAATGTTCTTCATCATCAATAATATTGCAATGGACACACAGTCTTTCTTCAATTGGGGTTTTCTTTGGTTTTGTATATCTCCCTTGCTCAATTTGGAGGTTGTGAGCACTTATTATTATATATATATTATCCAGCTACCAAAATGCAAATATGAGTTATCATAAATGTACCCAGATATTTTCAAAAGAAATCTGACTCTCAAGCCCATAATAAGATGAAGATTAAACATATTAAAAGGTCCTTTTTAATACATAAAACAACAGGTGTAAATATATGTAAGGTTTATATACCCATTTGGACTCATTAGAAGGTGAGATCAGTAATTTGGGGACAAACTATTTTACTTAGTATTTAACCCCTGTATTTTACTCAAATGTCTTTAAATGTAACTTATTTAGCTAAAAAAATTAAACATTTTTCTTGACAAATATTTTGCATCCGTTGTATCGCAACACAACAAGATTCTGTTTTTTTCACCATTCAGCATCCTGCGTAAAGCATGCCACAAACATTTTCAGCACAAGCCCTGCGAATTGATTTGAATTTTCAAGTTCCATGTTTTATTACATTCCCTGCACCCCATGTTATAGTTCATAGTTATTAGATCTCGAAATATACCCACAGGTTAATTGCATATCACCAGATGTATCCTTCATGACCCCGGACCATTTATTAGATAAACATTGCATAGTGAGTGCTCTTTTAATGTAGGTCCCATTCCTCCAAATCAGGAATAGAGGTCTCATCAACAAATTATTTAATATAGAATAATAAACTTTGCAATCAAATATCCCAATAAGGTGTCAATCATATTAATTATCACATATTGTTAGCTGCATTTCTCATATGACATGCTTCAGTAAAATGAATGAACACACTTATTCCACTGATTCATCTCCCCATTATATTGCAAGCCCTCCCCTACCTACCATGGGTCTATCGTTTCTTATTCAATTTGGGCCTAAAATCAGGCCACATTTACAAAATTACACCTCATTTTTTGAAAAATGGGTATTTATTTTAAACAAGTGAGTGAGCTAAAAAAGAGACAAAAATTTATTTCAAGGTATTTTTGAAAACTTTTGGGCCTGCCCACTTATCAATATCACCTTCAATCATTGCATCACAGGTAAGAAGTGCCTCGGTGGTGTATGTTCAAGCTTTTAGAACAGACTGCAATACATTTATGTTGATAGTCACGCTAACCTGCTTTAGATGGAAATGTGGAAACAATTACACCATTCATAAACCATCGATGGAAGAGAGACAAGATTTCTAGACATACAGACAAATACCTCCATATGGGTCAAAAGACCAAAATAACCTACAGAGATGAAATAGTAGAGCAATATATGTAATCAACATTTGAAACATCAATGAAGCCATCCATTAGATGCCTAATATCATTATTTAGTAACGGATTGCTTTTTTACTGACCTTTGAATGGATGATGCCATATATTCTCTAGAATGAGATCAGGAGATTATACAGCACAAATTCTTCAAAGCATATCACCGCCTACATTTCAAAGGTTCTATTTTCTCTCTGGCTGCACAGGGTCAGATGAAATGATTTGATTGGTTTCTTCTATTCATGTCCAGTCTTAGCTGATGTTAATGTAAATCATCTTCTGCTTTTCTCACGATATATATATATATTGTATAATCCTTTTCTCATGCTCACCAATTGTAATTTTCTGAATGTTGTACATATCTTTTGTTGTTGACAAATTAGGGAGTATAAGATTAGCGTAAATAACCCATTTACCTATACCTATACGTAGTTTGTTATTACACTAAGCGGTATTTTACCTAAGTTACAGGGTTTACGATACGTAATTACCTATAAATGGCCGAAGATAGGTAATTCGAAAACGTATGTTTTTATCAAACAAATTGTGTCATTTCTAGATCAAATATCATCCATTAAACTTTAAAATAGTAACACCAAACATTTCTCATTCGATCTGCATAGAAATTAAGTGGTCAAATACATTCATTGATGCGATAAACGATGCCATGTGATGATGCATGAAATTGTTGAATTTACAAATTCTTCATCAGTTTTGCTTATTGTAAATGTATGAAATCAGCCATTATATCGTGGTTTTAATTGTTTAACTTTACTATTTGGCCACTCTCATTGCTAGATCATGCTAGAAATTTAACATTTCGGCTTAAGTCACTGCCCCATTAGCGGACCCTCAAGCATCACCCCCTCCCAACTACAGTAGCTACACCGCACACACTCTCTGAAGTATATAACAATTCTTGGAGGTGACATGTACTGGTATATGCTATATAAGCCATCGCATGGTTTTTATTCTATGATTAGGAGTTAATTTTATCATAAATTGTAGCATACGGTCTCGTAGCCTTTTACGTTAATCTTAAACTCATTTTGCAATACGCATTACCTATACGTATCCGTAACAAACATACGGATAGGGATAGGTACACGTATATTTTTACGCTAATCTTAACCTCCCTATTATCTTTCTCATGTTTTCTTAAGTGCTACTGTGAATCATGGGAAAGCACCAACATTGGAAAACTCACTCGCAAACATCATACCAATCACATGAACTATATAACTATCCATGTCAAAAAGTTTTTCAAAAAAATTACATAGAGGTGGGTCGTAGTAGCGGGCCAAAATGGATATTATCAGGCCGGCAATTTTTCCAGGGAAATAGGATATCTTTCATGTGTGTATAATTTTCGGTTAGTGGCCAGTCAATTTTTTACTATTTCAGCACTGGGAATAAATGGTGGTAGTAATACTAATAACCTCATTTCACTAAATTACCCTTTGAAATGACGTTATTGTACTTTGTGCCATGGTTTTCTAATTTTGTATGTACCATGGTTTTATGGCCTTGGACTATGCCACCAGGTTTAATAATTTTGTAAGGCTTAATTGAATATCCTTATTATCATCCCATTTTTACATAAATAGTGAAAACTGAAATTATGAATTAAAACACCTCATGGGGACAAGTCATGGGAATTATCACTTTACTTAGTACATCACCTCCTGGAGGCATCTCCTAATGGGCTTATAGAATAATCTCAATGCTAAATTGGAGTAATAGGTTCTTGGACAATTACGAATGGTCCTCCAAGACTTGCTTGTACGCTTGACCTTTGGTTAGGATATTTACAATTGTTTCAAACTGACTGACTATGATAGATACTTCATTTTATTTCTGAGTTGTTTCATACACTAAGATATAGGTTTTTACCCTTTGGCATTGTCCTTACATTTTTGATTCTTACTAGATTTCTACTAAAACTGAACATACATGTACATGTATTTGAGAGGCATGAGATGTGACATTAGTAAATGACTTGCAATAAGTAATGATCAGAATAAGTAATGACTGCAAAAACAGAGCCATAAAAGTAAACCCAGTTTAGAGTAACAGTTTGAAGTTCAATCCTTTTACTTGTAATTTTTCATTTGAGCCACTGATCTATATTCTTCTCAGTGGGTGGAATATTGCTTAAGAGACTCATCCCAGTATATTATCATGTTATTGCTTTGATAAAGTTACAATTAATTAAATCAGCGGAACACGATATTCCACAAATGTAAGAGTAACTTCCTTCACTGATAGATAAATCAAATAAAATAGTAAGACAATGACAAGGCATTAGCACAAACATGCAAAATGTCACCACCTGCCATTTGTAACAGACTCTGGACACCAACTACTAATTGCAGAACATTGTCCACAAAAAAATTGAATTTTGAAGATGTCCAAGTCTATTTGTGTAAAATATAATACAAGGCATTAGAATGCAAAATGTCACCAACAGCAATTTTTTACAGACACTGTATACCAACTGCCAAACACCAATGGCCAAACTCCATCAACAAAAAAGAGATAACAAAAATTTGCAGCACTTGTGGTGGTGACATAATGAAGTTCCATACTGTTCAGTATAAAAGAAATCAATTTCTCGATAAGACATCATGGCTCTTAACATTACTCTATAATTTTAAGCACTTATAGCTGACCCTAGAGTCATTTTGGTTTCCGATAAGTTGTTTCATCATCTTTGTAATTTATATTGAATGTGAAGCGATTCACCTTTAGAGGATTCAATATGTTGTACTTTAGTTCCCAGTAGATGAAGACTTAGTATTGATGCAGTTCCTAGAATTATGATTGATGCACATATTCATTCCCACAGATGGCAACTTAATGATGGTGTTAATGCATAAAAAGAAATATTGCAAAAACATTTGATGTACTTGACCAGTATGTGATAAGAGTGCAGTTGTGGCAGAAACATTCATAAAAGCTGTTTTCTTCCTTTTTCTAAATTAATTCAGCTTGTTAGCCTTGCCCAAGTCGGTATTTTTTTACTTATCTGATCTTGAAGAGACCGACTTGGGCAAAGCTATAAGCTTGTGTCTAATATGAGGTAAGGTTGAACAAATTGCACACACTGTTTTACATGGCTCACCTACTGACCCTAAAAGAGATCTACCAAATGATAACCTAAGATAAATTGCGAAACAGTTGTGACTTGTTAATCCCATTGCAGATTTGTCCATGATTGTAATTGTCAATTAAGAATAAAGGTTGCGTGGCAATTTAGATTTATAACATTGCATAATATAACAAGGTATTAACATGACAAAATGTCACAACAAGTTGTTGGAAAAGTTACAGCCGCTGAGCCCTGAAAGCCGACCATAAAAAAGTTGGAGACTATAACAATATGCCATCGCTTGTGATGGTGACATCATAAAAATTAAAACAATGGTTTTGTCTTAGTAAAACACAACTGATTGATATATTTTTGGATAAAAAGTCACAATATACCACATGTGCCTTGTACTTTCACTGAACAAAGAATGCTAATTTATTTCATACCCCGTAAGTGTCAATGTTTCTGGAAAGAACTTCATTTGGGTTGGAGAGTCCATTGATAATGCATCTTAGTTCATAAGCAGAAAATCGACAAGCAAATCAAAGTACAGCTCCTTAAAAATATGCTTATTGCTCAGGAGGGCAATTGACTCTTACCTTAAGTAACAGTAATTTAACCTTTACCATGCTGCCTTATTTCAGCAAATATATCCCACGCAACTGGCTTATTTTTCAAAGAGTGCAAAAAATGATATGCCTGGACTAAATAAATCTCAATAACTACTGAATGAATCTGGATAAAATTTTCACAAAGGGAAGATACAGTGGCCTGGCTCATGAAAGAAATGTTCTCATGAATTTTTTCGTACATTAACACGACTGGGCATAAATATACCAAGAATACTCCTCCGGAATCCGCCGCTCCGCCTCTTCGTCTGGTCAGAATCCAAATCTGAATTTGCAGCGATCGAATGTTCAATTTTTCAATTCAGAAAATATTCTAGTTTCTATTTTCGATGACCGTTATCGGCTTCCAAGAGCCTAAAGAGCTCGAAATCGTAATCTATTTCCTCCACATTTTCGTTGTGATCGTATTTGTCCACCATTTTGTACGATTCGTTCACTAAAAACGACTAAAACACTGTTTAAATTGTTGAATTGAGAATTATTTTTCGAAATATCGCCATTTCTAGGTCAACAGGAAGTCATGTTAGGCACTGAATAAATCGGGCAATCTAATTGGACAATACGAATGGCGCGAAAAAGTAAAGTTTTTAAAAGTTTGAAATCGGGCGTACGGGTCCGCCGGCAGTTGTGAGAGACATTTTAGTCTCGGCGGACGAGTCCGCCGGCAGCACGCTAAAGGTTAAGCATGTACATAATTAAACACAAAATAAAACATTAGCATGTGCATTTAGCAATATAAAACAAAAATTTATGTGATTATTCTTCTTAACATTTTATATTCTAGTAATGATTGTTTTAGAACTATAAGTCATATTTTTCAATATATTTAAGATTTTGACATTTTTCTCATATGTCTCTATCATTATACAGTATAGAATTTTAAAAATGGTAAGAAGTATATTAGGTCTTATTGGTAAATGCTCTAGTAGAGTAAATACTGTTATGTAACACGAAAATGTTAACATTGTCAAACACATCATGAATAGTGAAATCAAGGCACAATAATTACTTTTTAAATGATAGAATTCGAAGCACGCCTATGAGTGAAGACTATTCCACTTTAAATCATCACTAACTTTGGGTTAATCTACCCTTATAAAGACAACTAATGGGTCCAAAACAGACATTTATCATACATGATTGGTCATAGATCTTATTGTGTACTAATTTCAATTCCTTGTAGATTAAGATTTGTAAAATTACTGCCTAGATTTATTCAGTTCAGGATGTTTTGTACAAATGGTTTACTTATCTTGAATTCAAATACAAGTATAGTATACCCCATAGACAATACAATGAGATTGCAAGTCTGATTAGATTTAACTTCCATAGGAAGAGCTGTCAATCATCAACATCTAAGCAATTTGTACTTTGATAAATCTCTATGTGAATGTACAAATTTGAAATAAATGTCCTGAATATTGAGGTTTAATTGTAGCATGTTTGATTGACTAACCTATATGTTAAGAGCAGCTATCACAAACAACCTTAGATGAATAAACACAAGGAGCACACGCATCTCGAACTCGCAACCTCATGGCTACGGCACCTACTCGCCTAGTTTGAACGTGCTGGCGCTGAAGCCCTCTCGGCCAACTCGACAACCCCATAAAAAGGTTGTTTTGTTAGTTGATCTGACTAGAGGCAGCTGATGTTAACGCTCGAACATACCAGAGGAAGCACAATGGACATTTTCTACGCACACACACACTGCTCAAATGTTTAAATGCAGTATTCTATTGATTAAAACTGCAACAAGAATCAGGAATAAAAATGCAATTCTGAAATATCATCAGCATCAATCCATAAATCAATTTTATGGTTTAACTACTTACCTATTTGCATGGTACTAATAATTCATATTGATGAGATGATCTAATCAAGCAATGTTAATCAAACTATGTAATTTTCTTCTTGTATAGAAATAGTCACTTGATATACAATTTTGTGTTAATGGTATGATAGAATAGAGTGTAAAGTTTAAGACTTTGAAAAGCAATATTTTTCAAATACTTTTCCTTGTATAGAAATAGTCACTTGATATGCAATTTTGTATTAATGGTATGATCACACTACCCTACCACGTGACCACATTTAAAAATGATACAGGGTACGGTTAAGTTGCAAATGGAGCGGGTATTCTCATCTTTGTCCATTGGGCTTTTCTGGTAATAATACGTTGCAAACTGCTCGATGAATCTATACAATGTATAGTAGAACACTTAGAATATGTGTAAAATCTAGTATACATTCAGAACTGTGGAAATAAACAAACGTCCTCCATTTGCAACTTCCCTGTAGCCTGAACTTCTTTTAAAGGAATACAGGATACAGTATGGGGGTATAGTAGTGTGATGATAGAAAGGAGTGTAAAGTGTAAGACTTTGAAAAGCAATATTTTTCAAATATTTTTCCTTGTATAGAAATAGTCACTTGATATGCAACTTTGTGTTAACATGGTTAATGGTATGATAGAATGGAGTGTAAAGTGTAAGACTTTGAAAAGCAATATTTTCAAATATTTTTCCTTGTATAGAAATAGTCACTTGATATGCAATTTGTGTTAATAATGGTATGATAGAATAGAGTGTAAAGTGTAAGACTTTGAAAAGCAATATATTCACTTGATATGCAATTTTGTGTTAATGGTTTGATAGAATAGAGTGTAAAGTGTAAGACTTTGAAAGCAATATTTTTCAAAAAAGCATGCCAATATTTTATCAACCCTGATGGACAGATAGACAGGAGGCCGTTTCTCAAATTTCGTTATAACGAATCGTTAATTCAATTGTTAATAACGATTTTTCTGTTTCTCGAAAGTTAACGATTCACAATGACGTCATGATTTTTAACAATATATTTGTTATCCATGATTGATGAAATGGGTTCTCGTTATTCCATTAACCATGTGATGTCCATAGAAACGAACTCACGATTCGCCATTAAAGATTCGTTAATAACGATAAGTTTCGAAAAATGGCCTCCAGAGCAAGGTAGGCGATTTTGTAGATGAGAGAGGATTATCATGAATTCTCCCATGATTCTTATGTGATGTCACAATGATAAGAACAATTGATTTCCTGGTCTATAATTTGGTATGTATGATTATGTATGATTAGTAAATTTCATAATAGACTAGTAAATGTAATGTATTTTATGATGGTATACCTTTATCATATTAGAATCTACCTTGATTCTATGATTAATGGTATACATTAGCCTTGCCCAAGTCAGTATTTTTTTTTACTTATCCTGATCTTTAATAATTACTGCCTTGTACAATCTATTGCATCATCGCTGATATTATGAAAAGTTATTCAGCGGTTTCGAAATTTCCATAATTCCTACTCTGTCAGGGGTATCGCGAAACCTTATTGATTGCCAAGATCACATGGACACGACATATGACTTCAGGCTGATTGACCAATTAAAAACGTTTTCAGGTTTACCCGCATAAACAAAGCAAACTACCGGCCTACGACTTGAAATTCAATGATCTGCTCTAGTATTTCTTCAGAGTTACAATATATCATGTAACTAAATGTATATGTGGAATGTAGCAGTCATTATATAAATTAAATCATGTGATCCAATATTGATTTAAATCTGAATTCACGATGAAATGCACGAAGTCCCAGTCCATGCAATTGTCGATCTAATTCAGTGATTGATCTGAATCTCAGCCTAGATCCAGCTAATATGTGCGACAATTTCAGTGATCTTTTAAACGTTTCTTGTTGAAATCTTCTCACCTCTGGGTATCCGATTGATGCTCCGGCATCCACTAAACTCTGATTGATATTTATCTGATAAAATATTTGTATATTCATGATGAAAACATTGAGTCGGTTAAGCACGTGGTTTTTTCATTGGTAAAAGGCGGTCATAGTAGAAATCAAGATATGTGAAAGAGACAGACTTGGGCAAGGCTAGGCATACATAATATGAACTCTAATTTTATTAAGATCTCACTATGCAACAATGAACAGAATAAAATCTTTGGTTAAATACTACACCACAAATCATTGAATCTAAATGCTTTTTCCTAAAATATAGATAGAACTCTTCATCTATCAATGTGGTTTTGGACACTGAGAACACAAACTGCTCATTTTATGTTTGATATCCGAATCTCCTAATGATAAAATCCTTGAAATAAAAATAAGTCTATCAAAGTCCTAAAATCAAATTAAACCCAATCAACTACATCACTGATAAAATCTTTCAAATAAAAATAAGTCTATCAAAGTCCGATAATCAAATTAAACCCAATGAACGACTGATTCTCTAAGTATTTGTAACCTAGCTACTTTTTATATGGGCATTGAATTGATAGTTTATAATCATTAAATGTGGCTATAGACAGAATAATGAGGATCATTAACATGTACGATGCAATATCTTTGATTAAGGAATAAAATGCTTAAGTATTCATTACAGGAAAATCAAGCATGAGTTGTTAGGAGGGCTATTTTGCTAAAAATGTTAAGATTTGTATAGTCGATTTTTTAATATAAATATAATATAATGATGTTTAATGTTTATTAGATAATCTGAGATAAGGCATCAAGTATTTTCATACTTTCTCCAAAGCAATTTATCGTTGATTTTTCTTAAAATAGTTTTCTATGTTCAATCTGGTAAAATCTTCAATTCCTGCAAATTCTAAGGTACAAACATATGGTTATCAGGGAAGAAATGAATATATTGATGTACTGTTTTGCTATGTTTGCTTTGACATTTAACGATTCAAAATATGGATCATAACTTGACAGATTTTCTTCCTAATGAAAGTGTGTTTTATAGACTATGACAATGGATTTGCAAAATGGAGGTTGACCTTTTACAGACAGTAAAACCTGTCTTATCCAAATACCACTGAGACTGGCCAAAATTGCTTGGATTAGTAGTTTTTTAAAATGTGTAAATCACGGGAGAGAGACAAAAAAGAACAAATTTGGGACCAAAAAGTGTTCTTATTTTCGAACAACAACCAGTCAGCTATATACAGTACACTTGCAGAGAAGATGTTGCATCTTTGATGATGACTTAATTTAACTACACAGCAGTTAAGATATACTCCATCAGAAAGCACTTAAGTAAATCGATTTCAAAAAGGGGTTTCATGCGTCAAACCCTAAAGTGGTGCAGCTTTACGATTTATGGCTAGTTTATTTATGGCTAAGGTGAAATACAAATATAGCTTGAGCATCCGTGACATTCTGATGAGCCCACACAAGCTTTGGATCAAATATGCAAGGCCAGATCAAGATGCATTCAAAAGACATTGAGCACAATGTTGAGAAGTCATAAATAAGGTAAAGAATTGCCCTGGGATTGTCGTTCAATATTACTAAAGAATATTTGCTAAATATACTCCTATGAATTGTAAATACCAATAAAACCAACAATTAAACTAGATTTACGCTGTTAGTGATTTTACATAAAAGTCAAATCCATGAATTCAAGGTTTTGTAAACTGACAATAAAATGTCATATTTTAGGGTAAATGTCATATTTTAGCTAAAATCCTAACAACGAGGTAAAATTACTTCATACATACAATACAGTGTCTATCATATACAAGCGTCAGTAGATGCAACTGTGTCGTCGATAAAATTGAAGGTGGCATCCGTAGATTTATTGGGCTTATTCCTAATCACGGAGGAATATGTTTTTAGTATCACATAAGGTAATTATTCAAATGTAATCATTTGTATAGCTTTGTGGGATAAGGAAATACACAATTCATCATGTTAAAATTGGACTACCATTTAATAAAATAATATATTGGTGACATTGGTATAAGAATTGAGACAAATAGTTACAATACAAACTGAAACGCATGATATCATTTCATCAATGCATTGAAATGAATGATATTATTTTCCAATGAGTTTCATGGATTTTATCTAAAATATTATCGGGCTGTAAAATGAACTTATATATAAAGGATAGAGGGAGATCTCTCAAATGTGCAAGAAGTTTTTCATGAATCTGCAAAATCTAGTTTTTCAGAGTGAATGTACTCAATGAATAAGACATCCATAATGGTAAAATGTGTGAGACCTTGTTCGAATTTTTGCGACTTTCATCGGAGAAAACAAAGGCAATAAAGTATGTCAAATTTAATTGGCCTAATGTCGCTCAAGCAACTTTACATTCAATGAAAATACGGTTCCGGTAATCAGAAATAAGATGACAAAAAACTTTGAAATATGAATTTATTTCCATTAAATCGGGCAGAAATGTTGCAAAAATAGCAAGTATGTCACATGTAAACCATGTCATCTAAGCCATTAAGCACTGATTTGTTGACTTCCATATAAATGCTTCGCTAGGTAATTAATAATACTTCATCTTATATAATATTATGTGATCTTTTAAGCTGGCTTGATGTCAGATAACAGTCACACTAGATTTATGAGACATTTTTGGAACAAATGATGAAATCAAAACACAATTAGTCTGCGCAAATGGTATTAGAAACAAAACAAAAAATGCTGTGACATTACACTTTTTAATACTGCATTGAATATTCAATTATGAATGAGTACAAAGGGAGATAAACAGGAATAACAAAATTTTTATTTCATCAATATCAATAAAAATACAAATGATATCATTTGAAGAATATAAATTTCCTATAATATTACCATGAAGATTAAATTCATTGTAACAAGTTATGATAAAAACAATAAACAACATCAATATGCCAAGATATGTACATAAGAGAATCCTGGTTTGAATCCATTTAACTTGATGTACTAACTGTATATAGCAGTACTATAGAATGCGTCGGTGTAAAAATCAACATAAATATCTGATACCTAAAATTCGATAACAAACATGATATCTAAATGCTGATATCAAATTATTTTAGAAAGCCATATCTTTGACAGAGAGTAACCACATTTATCATAAAAACAATATGTTTTCATTTAAGTAATGGCTAAAGAATGATAAAAATAATATCAAACTGTCAAATAGTCCAGGTAATAGGATTACACTTCAATATATTTTAAAATGTAATGGGCTCATTTTTGTACATTGTTCCTTAAAGGGTTCTGATTAGCATCCCGTATAAAAACAATATGGCGGCTCCAGGCGAAGCAACTGGATCAGTCCATTTTTAAGAAATAAGGGGAGTTCTGTAAAATCCAGTTTATTGAAATTGTCTTTGAGATAAAGTAATCCGTTTATAATGATTTTGAAAACGTTATCCAAAGAGTGATTGCGTTCAAAGAATACATGTACAACAGCCAATATAAATCCTTGTATTAGAACTACTTTGTTTCATTTGTAGGATATTTCATATGCCAAGCTGTGTGCTATTACGTTATGGGGAAATTTAGATGCCAATTTTTCCTTATTATACACAAATAGAAGATCCTGAAATTTCACCCATAAATGTGGAATTGATTTGTCAAAATAAAAATCACCCTTTTATAAATGTGTGACGATCTATAATATACTTATGCTATATAACAGTTAGAGGTGTTGACACAACGACCTCGAACCTGTGAACCCTTGAGTATTATTCCCGGATCGGGCCTTTTATACTAAACGGTGAGCAACACCAGAAACGAGCGTTCGATTTGCTAAACGACATGCGTCACCCTTTAAGTGAAAATATAAAATTTGAAATGTAATATTTGAGATGCAACACCAAGCACTGATCTTTGTTCCAGATGGCTGCCATATTAATTCACCAATCAAAAGATCAGTCAGTATTTACATATATAAGGGATATGTACTGGGAGGTTTTGGATATGGGGTTTATCCAGAGGGAGATATGCATATCTACCTGAGGGACCAAGTAGAGTTTTCTAATTTTCTTTCAATTTTTTTTAATTTTTTCAATTTTTTTTCACATTTTTTTTCGAAGCAAGAAGATATGCCCTGGAGCGGGAGATATGGAGGTTCAAGATATGGAAACCTCAAAATCAGGATACAGGATATATCTTACCAACTTATCTCCCTAAAACTCTACTTGGCATAGGATAATATAATAGGGCGTACAAGCCTGCATATAAAATCAAAATGCCAACCTACATGTATGACTAATCGCCCATACAAATGCATCGCTTAAATATTTTCTGTCTACATTTAGGTTGTGAAAAACATTGCAAGCTTCAACTCCCTATTATTACATATTAATTGTGGACCAATCGCTCTATCACTATTAAATAGAAAAAAAATTACATACAAAATGGATATTTTTCAAGATATGTTGTATCTATTTCATATTTCTTGTCATGGTGCCTTTGAATGTCATTAGATGTGATGGTGATAAACTTGATTTATATCATTAATTAAAAATGTTGTAATACAGTGAAACCTGTATATTCGAATGCCTGGCTAATTGAAACACATTAAAATCCAAATACATTTTCCAGCGCTATTTTTTCACCCATTGACTATCATGTTAAGAAGAACTTGAAATCTGAAAACCTCTTAATTCGAACAGTGAATACTCATATTTGAAAAATGAATCTGTCTAATCTCTGAACACTTTTCACAAAATATCACATATTTCTTACAAAATTGCTCAAATATTTTCAGTTTAAGTCTGATTTGTTATGATATCAAAATTAAATCTCTGAAAATATATCAAATGGTCTCAAATATAATGGGTCTAGCATGTCTGAATTTTGAAATGCTTTAAGCTATGCAGGGCTTGCATTAACGGCGTCCCGTACATGTTAAGGACTCAAAAATAATTTGGAGGACGCAAAAATTGAAAATATTTCCGTTTTTTGGACACAAATTTATTTTAGGACAATACTACAATGTGTTTACAACGATACCTAGCAAAAACAAATAATTATGATCTCTCACCTTTATTTGAATCGTAAATAAGGCTCATCATGTTGAAAATTTACAAATAATCATGATTCTCTCGAATTTTTTCGACTTTGTTTATTTTTAGATTTGAAACCATGACACGCCACAGTTTTTCCTATTCAGAAACAAATATTAGGTTATTCATGAAATAAAATGCATTCATTGTCGAATGAACGAACATGCATTTATTCAGTCCGTACTTAACGTTTACTTCCGTTTTAAATTCGCGGCAAGAAATCAAAAACTGAAAGGTGTTTTGGTAAAAAATGCTTTTAAAATAAAGTTATACCTCAAAACAGGCTAGAAATAGGGGACACACTTTTTTAAAAAAATTGCGTCCTTGGGACTCACAAATTTTCTAACCTAATGCAAGCGCTGGCTATGTGTTCAATAGAAATATAAACATTCATTGAGAATTCATTAATATTTCTTCAAAATCCAGAATCTTGCAGGTGCAAAAACCTCGAAATCCAAATATCTCCCAATCCAATCACTTTTAGCTGGTTCCAAAAGCAATCCGATTAGCCAGGTTTTACTGTACCTATAACCAGACAACTTTGATTTATCAGAGTCTCTCTTTATCTAAAGCTTCCAAGGGAAAGTACAGACTGTGGATCCGACGATGCTACTACTGTTATTTACGTTTTCCTACTGTCAAAGCCTATTTCCCCTGGCTTACTTCTAACAAATGGGCATTCTATTACCATATAAGGAGATTCTTATTTTTCATCGAAGTTCTATATTAACCCTAACCCTGATCAAACTCAAACTAACTTATTAAATCAGTTTTTTTCTCAGAATTAGGTTAATATTAGAACTTATATGGAATCAACGATGCATGTCTATCATAACATTAAAAGATATTAGAACCGTATACCTGGATTGTGATATAGACAGAAGAAATCATGAAAAAATAACGAGATAAGTTGAAACATATTGATATCAATTAATAATATCTTCTGACACTTGAATTCAACTCATGAACACAATTATACAACTATTTTATCAAGTCAATTATTTATTTAGAGGTGAGAAAAACACAATCCATCGTATTTGCAATAATTATTTCAATATAAATCGTATTCTAATATTCATTCAGATTCAGTGAAATGTCAGTGAAATCCCTAAACTACAATACATTGGACTGTATTTCGCAGACAACTGATTGTGCATCCTCCGATCACAGGGCTTCAAAATCCAGAATACATTCTTTCTTTTTACCCCTTGCTATAAACAGTCAGCATTTCCCCGATTAAGAACTCGCAATCTGATTGGCTGTCGTAACACTGCGACAGAAATCATGTATAAGTCATTGCGCATAATAAGATCATGTGATTCAGTTTAATCGTGCACTTCCAAATTGGTTATAGCAGGGGGAAGGAGGTACGGATTCTGGATACCTGCTTAAGTTTGATCTTGCAATCTGCAAATAATTTCAAGTTGAAGGGACAAGCGGTTCTCCTGGAATTTTAATGATAAAACTTATGTGGTGCCCGCACACCCACCAAGACACATGCACAGCCAGCAGCATAAAACAATCACAATGTAGTACTTTAATATCAGAATATAATAAGTTAGAAAACAGCAACTCCGCCAAGTAGCAAATCCCACCAAACCAAAAAATCTTTTTAATAAATAGTGGCCATCATGAAAAATTCTTCTCAATCAGAGCTCCTTTGTCCCTAGGCATCAGCATATAAAGTTTGAACCAAATCAGTCCACTGGTATCTGAGTTGATTGAGGTTTTTACATGGTTTTGAAGTATCAATCGGTAAGTATTATATGGACATTTCACAAACAAAATCAAAGTAATTAATTTAAAGTAAATACAGGGTGGGCCAAAAAAAGTTCACCCTTTTTCATTTTAATCTCATTTTTTTATTTTTGATGCAATCCCTTAAAAAATTGATATGTAGATAACTGAGACATTTCTAAACAAGGTCGATATATAACATTAGGTGTGTCTTTGGCTGTTTTGTTTTTAAAGTAAATGTTCAATATGTCTCAATTTTAGTTCAGTCTACTTTGGCTATTACCAATTGTTACTAATCTCATCTTCAATGATTCACTAGACGTGGTTTGCATTAACACAGCATTAAATGCTCCATCAACTGTTTTTAATGCAGGAAGTCATAAATGATAACATGATAAAACTACTATGAAAAAACATACGTAATTAACAACAACTTCACTACAGTACAGTTAAGTTTGTTAGGTGAAGGTAAAATATATGATATAATTTTTGATTATTTATAGATGTAACAGGTCAATTGTATATTGATTAGTATCGTTAATGAAAATACTGAATGGATTCCTGCAATAAGGGCTGATGTGAAAAAGTCAATTCACCCAAGTAGGGATCGAACCCACGACCCCTCTTTATAGATGTTACTGGTCAATTGTCAGGGTAGCCACACAAAGTTGAAAAATAAATTCAAGAGATTTCCAGAAAATTCCAGAGTCAAAATGGCATATATCGGGGCAATATTTTATGACAAGGATGTGTAATATTTAACATTAAATGGCCTCCAAACCTTCCATCACAACCATCCATTCTACAATATTCTGATACCTTTTTATTTCAAACATTAACAAGGCATAAACATGCAAAATGTCACCACCTACCATTAGTTACAGATGGAGAATGTTGACCATTGAACATGGATTTTCTGCCCTAAAATCTTGTCTGTAAAGTTAAGTCCACTCATTTCAAGCAAAACCATTTCATGGATTGATCTGATTTTTAAAGGCTATTGTTGGTATGAAAGCGTGCAGTGGTTTAAAACTGAAAAAAAAAAAAATCTTCACGCAGAGATTTAATTGTAGAAGCTCTGTCAAAATGACCCCCCCCCCCCCAGGAAAGTTTTCTCTCTGAAACTTTTTATAGGCATCAGGTAGAGTCTTCAAATTCTCAGTAGCTGAAGCTACAGATATAACAAATAGACAATAGACAAAATCGAAAAAAGCTAGCACTAATTTTATGGTACATGTTGTCTTATACAAAGGCCGATCCAGTTCTGATATAAATGCTGTTTCCTTTTCTTAAGAAAAGGAAATCACTTTAAATTTTTACACAATTTATATAATTCATATGGCTATACAGCAGGGAAATTTCAGAGTGATTAATTGATAGAACTTTCTGTAATACAAACAGGGGTCCAAACAAAGTCCAAGGGGCATTATCTGGGAAGTATGGAGAATGCCCTAATATCCATCTGTCCTAATACCTACATATTTAACTTGTTGCTGATGATATTGCAGATCATGCCAGATTTGTGACATGCTGTGTTGTCCTATTCAAACATGATTGAATCTGTTAGGTCGGTTTTTTCTGAATTGCTTTACATAGATGAATTGAAAGCTGTAAGTGTCTCATGCCTTGTCTTAAGTATCATGCAGCATTCATGTTTTCCGCATCAAACAGGATGTATAATGATTTCACACTTATGAGAAGAGGACATTAACAGCAGTTATTGTTAAAACAGACATTTGTAGAATTACGTAACCTTGTAATGGGGTTTGGATCATTTGTTCGAAAGAAACCCAATCTTAAACTTCACAAATTTTACCCTGTCCTGCTATAGCTTTATTGAGGTTACCATAGCAACCATAACTTCAGAAATATTCATTACCAGCATCTAAATTTTTTATATCCTATGAGGGAATACATGACCCAGTTACTCTAAAAATATTGTGGAAATTGGATGATAAACTTTTAAGTAAGAGAATTTTTAGCAGAACTTCTGGATCGACCTAGTATATACAATTTGTATAAAGATCAGTATATCCATACATGTTAAAATCATGTTAAAGCATTCTAGTCTGATATTTGACATGTGACATGAAGAAAAAGACTCGTTAACAAACAAAAAAAGAAAGATTGACACCGTGACATTAGACACAGTGTTAATTGAGCTCTTATCATAAATGCAATAATTTCACTTGCGTGTGGCACGAAATATTCTGATTGACAATAAAAAGAAGAGTGACAGCAAATGAACTTCCTCATCAGAGTAGTAAATTGTGCGCTTGTGTTAATTCAAACATAATTTACCTGTTTACTCCATATCAAGGTTAATGTGACATATCCAGACACTTAGGGGAGGTTTCAAAAGTTTGATTTTGATATTCGATTGAAAACTAAATAAATCTAGTTAGGGGGAGGGGGTTTAAAGCCACAAATTACGAAAGGAATTAACAAACTCTAAATTGTTTTTAGAAATAACTCAATAATCAAATTCTCCAACCTGAAGTCAGTAATCAACTTTCATGATATTTAGTTTTGGCGCATGGCGTCAAAATTATTCATTTTCCGATTCAACATCGAACTTTTGATGCCTACTCTTAAGATGAGTAATTTTTATCTTGGATTTTGATGCAATTTGTTTATCAAACATTCTGCATAATGAAATCTGCATTAAAAAGTAGAAAGATTTTCTTTGCAAAATTTGGTGTGTACCAAAGAGAAAAATAATGATTATGGTTAAGCTGACTGAGCTTGCATTCAGGAATGCAAATAGCGGCTACTGGATTTACCTATTAATTTTCATAAATTAACCCATCATTTTGAAGTTGTAATTACGAACAGCCACAACGTGAAACACTATTTTCTAAGCACTACTAAGAAAGAATACTTAATGTCTTATCCATAAGTAATAAGCACTACTAACTACTAATTCTCAGGAATAAAAAGTTCACACTTATCATACCTATTGAGAGATAAATATTGCTTATCCTCGGCCCAGGTACGTCTTATCCGTGTGTCATGTGACTGCTGCGTTAATTAACTAAGTAAAGCATTTCAATTTAAGTGTGTTATGTTTGCATGCAGCAAGCATTTAATCATTTTTGATTTTTGATTAAAAATAACTCCTTTGGATCAAATATTTAAATTCTACTAGAGTGCGGGGAGTGGAAACAAGTCTCCATTCAAGCACTGAATATCAAAAGAAAGATTTCAGGACCCCTTAACTTCACTCCCGGACTTTTCTATTCAACACCACCCATCCCCCTTCCCCAATTATCCCTAATGATCCCAGAATGTTCGTTTCTGTGCCCCCTGTCCATGGCCAGTAATTAATCTATGTGTATATTGTCTCCCTCCAAAAGGTAGGAAAACCAGATGCAGACATAAACATTGACAAGGTGAGGGGATTTAAATATAAAAATAGTCTTGTTTTTGGCTCTGACTTAAATATCTTGACACTGTTTAACGAAGCCGGTTTAAGGAATGAGAGGCAGAAATAATTCCTAGATGATCTTTCTTTACTGTAATTAAGATGCTACTTAACCGCAATTTTAAAAGGGATTAAGTTATTTACCTTGTGATAATTTAATACTACTTATTGATTGGTTTGCCAAATATAATACCCCGTATAAGACCCTTGTCTCTGATTGTAAAACATCTGTATGCACCAAATCCGAGGAATATTACATTATGTGAAACAATTCCAAAAAGTTTTGTCTTGAACTCAATCAAATAGCAATATATTTCAACATGTAGAAATTATTTATTAACATAATGTCGGGCACTATAGGTTAAAGGGTTTTCAGTTTTGCTCTTTTTGTGTCACGCTTGAATTGTGTGCTTTATTTATTTGGGATTTGAATTTGGAAAGGTGAATTCACGATCAATAAAGTTTATAATATCATTCATTAACCAATACATCGAGGCAAAGCCACCTTTCAAATACATCATCTATTATGCATGTCCATTTGTAGCAATCACACGGCCCATACCACTAGGGGTATGTAGATGTTAATGAATGGGAAATTTTCATCTTTTTATTTTTATGTTTTCATTAAACAGCCAGAAAAAACTATTTTTCATTTCCCAAGGAATTTAAAATGTATCTAATATATTATACAATCAGACAATCAGTTTGGCTATTCTAATCTGTTATGAAAGGCCATTTGTTTTTTTTCCACTACAGGATGTTTCTTCAGAAGTTAATTAATTGTTTATCTTAGTGTTTAGATGCATTGTCCCTTGACGCTTTCATGAAATAAATGAACTTTGTGATGGACTACAATTGTATATTTTTACAGGAACAGTTATTTTTATCACCAAAGTAGAGCACTTGTTACATTATTTTCATTTTAGGTCTCTCTTATTAGTTGCATTGCAGAAGTCTAATATTATTCTCTCCGTGTGCCGAATGTACTTATACCCGTAGCCAAGGGCTGGGGTGGTTCAAGGAGTGCGAGAATTGGAATTGAATACAAAATAAATACGTAACATATAAATATATAAGTACATAATATCTAGCCAAGTCTTCTTGCATTTTCTGAACTTCAAATGCGCCTTTTGATGTGTGGTAACAAAATACTAAATAAATATTTATGTTACTCCAGCTTGTTTTCATATTAATTTGGCAATAAAACATGTATAAAGAGATAGCAAATTGTGCACAACCCCAATCCCTTCCCCGATCTGGTCGCGTTTACTATGTATGTTATAATGTGTAAAAGTAATTTGTAATAAAGACAATAATGCCCCCCCCCCCCTATTGCAACCATCTTCGTTCACTCGGCTCCCGTCGATGAACACAGTTAAGACCGAGCGTGCGATGTATTGCAACATTTTGTCAATTAATGGCATTGGCCCGGGGTATCAACACACATTTGATTGAAATAATTCAAACCAAAGTTCCAAATGAATAAAGAACGTGAAGGTTCTGTTTGACATTCGAACAAAAATTTATCCAGTCAAACTCAAACTAAGCGAACCCCGATTTCAGTTCTAAATATTTCACTTGAAACGATTTAGCCAACATGATACAATATGACATTTGATTAATTATACATGTATAAAGCCAATTATTATCAAAACCCATAAATGCTCACAATATAAATATAGTTTTATTTATGGCCAATAACAGATATCAGGGGCGTAGCCAGCTTTCAGTCAGGGGGGGGGGGGGGTGCGATCGCCAAAAAGATTTCGGGTTTCAGTCGGGGGGGGGGGGGGTGCGATTGTGACATAATTGGGGGGTGCGATTGTGACATAAACCAGCCAAAAAATGATTTTTATATTGAATTTTACAAAATTAGATGCAACTTCATTCCAAATTGAGCTAGAAGCTTCAAATAAAAAGCTTTAAAGTTCTTTTTCTCCTCTTTCTCAGGGTCTTATTCTTATTCGCAACCCCCCCCCCTGGCTAAGCCTATGGATATTTAGACAAGTTTCAAATAAATAACCTAGCAACCAACCACGCAAGCAACCAAGCAAGCAAGCAAACGACCATCAAAGCAAGCAGGAAACTAAGCAAGTAAAAAAAACATGCAACTTACAAATAAAGCAAGCAAACAACCGACAAACCAACCAATCAAGTAACTAATCAAACTCTATTCCAGCAAAGAAACCAAGGAAGTAACTAAGCAACAAAGAAAGAATGTAAGCAAGTAAACGGTCAATCAAGCAATCAATCGTGCAGATAAGCAAGCAAACAAACAATCTACCATCCAAGCAACTAATTAACATAATTCAATAAGATTAAAATTAAACCTTGCGCACATTTTCTCTACGGGGGGCGTACGGTGGCCGGAGCTTCAAAAAACTAGATACACGTTGAAAGTTTCAAAGTGCAAAATGTAGCTCTGTGCTTAATTTTGGTTATGTTTAAGATGAAACTTTTCAGATTTGCTTCACTTAATGCATATCCCCAGGATTTCAAAATACGATACATCTGTATGTATTACAATTGGAGACAGATTTCTAATACTTGTCCAATCAATCAGTGATATCAATTTCATTGTTTTCATAACTGGGAATGTTTAACTTGATTACAGGAGATCGGCTAGGAATTGTTTTTCAGGCTGAGATTCGAAGAGGCACTTTTAAGTAACGCCTCCTGGCGACTTAAGAATCTGATAGAGCCCATGATTACATTTATCAATCACAGAAATGAAACACATTGGAGCATACACGAAGTTAAATAATTTGGGATGGGAGGGGGGTAGTGAACACACGGGATACTGAATTCTTCCTCTTAAACATAAACTTAAACGTCAGTGCTTGAATGAAGGCTTCAACTGAAGTTTTTCAATTGACTTTGTCATAACATCTTATTATAATACACTGGATATTATGTAAAAGTATTGATGTGTATTTCGTACTCCTGACAATCGAATTTCATATCAAACATTTGCAATATAGTTTTACAGTGGTATTAATTACAGTGTTATTGCTTCAATAAATGCAACACATTTACCAGATTTTAGATTGGACTTTCTACACGATGATAAAATATTTTGGTGATATTCTTTTCGATAAAACCCAATCACAAATCTCATGGCATCGACTTTATTAATCATACATGTATCTGCACATGTGAAAATGATCTTGCATGTAGAAATTTCATTATATGTAACCCCCCACAGCTCCCTCCCGACCTGTAGGATTAAAATGGAATAAGTGATTGATCATTGATCTGATAAGCCACTTATATGCAAGATTATTAATTTTAAAAATAGACCAACTTGATATTGTTTAAAGTTAGTTTTAACATATTTTCCATCGATATACGGTAGCATAGAAATAAACATGTGACTTTTTCCAGGGGCTGTTTGGCATTTTGAAGACAATCCTTTTGTTTCTTGTCACTTTTTAATGTGTTAATTTTCAGCATTAAGTGTTAACGTTCGGCGGTTGGGATTTGGCGTTTGTTAAAAATCGCAGGTCGTTCATTGCATCAATAGAAATATGTCGAGTCAGGGTTTGATTTTGCAAGTATAAGGGTATCATTTTCAGCAGAGATTATTATTTAAGACTTCATTATTTTTCTAATCCTCATTACATGAACTTTAGATTAAACAAATGATCGAAGGATGGCTTTTTGCACCACTGTTGAATCGGGGAATGATTGTGCAGCAAATCTTGAGCATTCACCAACAAATGCGCGATTACCATTTTGTTTTACATGTAAATCATACTAGTTATTCAAGACCCTGTACAATCCACTTTAACAACTGTCAGGAGGGCTTGTAACTCGATTTAATCATACAGGGTATTTATTGAGAGGGGTTCCGGGGGATATTGGTTATATACCAAGGGCAATGTGTTAAGTTTGAAGAAAAGTTTAAGGTTTATTCAATAAAAAAGAGATTATAACACATCAATTACACAATCACACCAATTCGTGTGATTTAGCTGGGAATGCCTTTTGTGAATATGTACATGTATATTGTGTGAAGGAAAAAAGATCGTCTGCGTCTAACAGGTAATTACAGTAGCAATGTTTTTCTAGATACTTAACTGCAGGTGATCAAAGATGTCAAATCATGGGAACCAAAAGTATAATCTCATGAAAGTTTAAACGCTTTAAATTACAATATTCAAATGCTTTTGCTTTAAACTATTGATTCGTGCTCTTGTGCTAAAATTTCACTATGTTGCCATTTGAAATAGGTAATTGGTATCTTCCGAATTTCCATATTTTCAAATAAGTCAGACTATGACTAAAGGAAAATAACTAGAATCAAACCCCCAAACTGGCCCCTGGCATTCTTAATGACTTGATTTCAAATATTAATATACAAGAAACAAACTGGAGACATAAATAAGATCGGGTATGGGAGATGAGGCGTGAGTAAATGGGACATTGTATGCCCCTCTGTAACAGACCTTCAATACAAACTTGTTTCAAATCCCGGGTTTCAAATCACACTAATAGTTTTAAAATGTACAATTTAAGCAGTTTATTCTAACCAAACCTGTAATCCTTTAGTTTCTTCAGGAATTTGCAAAAGGAAGTATTTGAATTTTTTATTAGGCTCAGCATTATTTTGCAACCAAGATTTATTCATTTATATTGTATTTAGAAAAATAGTATTTCAATCAGACAGACGTTCTAATGAGTTAGGAAAATACATTTGTCCATTTCCTCTCAGGAAGTTTTCAAAATTAATCTAGTCGATTTGTTTATTTTAGTGTTTAGCATTGTTTTTCATAACTTGACGCTTCCATGAATAGAATGACTTTGAAATTAGATTTTTTATAATTTTAGCTTTTACACGGACATAATTATTGTATATTTCTACATGAACGTCGCCCCCCCCCCAAAATTACAGATATACAACTTTGGGTTGAGAGACAGGCCTGATGGTGCATCGGGGATGGTAACAATGTGGTTTATACAATCATTAAAACACTGCAATGTTTGTAGAATGAAAATATTAAGTCATGCATTGGTCAATATTGAATTTAAACTGGCGGGGATTAAACAAAACGCCAGATCGTTGATTGTCTTACTGGCTTGCTTGAAGATAATGCACGATTAAAATAGCATTGATTTCTTCTTAATCAGATGGATAAGCTTATTGTTTTCTCTAATTAAAAGGCGGCTTTAAGTTACTTTTACAGGATTTGCAAATTCGCAATCAGACTGGCTTATTTTAATCCGGTTTATTTGGTGTTTGATTTCGACTCTAACTGAAATAATTTATCACAAATAATGGATAAGCAAACAGAGACCGGTTTAAAAATGAGAATAGAGGCAAAAATAACTCTATTCATAAACTGTAATTAAAACCCAGGAGCAATTCTAGACTGTTAGATAATCTTTTCTGTAATCAAGGTGATGTTGGTATACGTCCGCAGTTAAAAAACAAAGACTATATAGCAATTAATCCTTTTGTTATCATTAAATGTTAGATTCTTATTATTTTTGTTGGACAATGTTAAAACTTCTGTCTCCGATTGTTATGCAGGCATGTGTATGAAAAAGAGAGTTTCGTCTTCTTATAGTTTATAACTAGACTCTGTACGCATGGTAATAGTGCCCCTATTATCCATGTTCAGGGGCATAGCCAACTTTCAGTCAGGGGGGATACGATCGCCAAGAAAAACAATCTCGGTTTTCATTCGGGAGAGGGGTGCAATCGTGGCAAAAGCAGGCCAAAAGATGCAACTTCCTTCAAAATTGAGCTAGAAGCTTCTTTCTCTTCTTCTATTTCATGGTTCTATTTTATTGGTTATGCATCGCACCCCCCCCCCCCCCTGGCTACGGCTATGCCATTTGACTTTGAGAGTCAAAAAGAGAGGCGACAAGACAGTTAAAACAAGTACTTCCAATAAATACTTTTACAGTTTTAATGTGTTTATCAACGACCCTACTAGTCAAATTAATGGAAACGAAAAATAAATGCTTTCATTACGGAAAAACCGGAAAACCGTAGAAATATCTACCTGATTCGCTAGAATAGTCACATTACTTCAGTGCAAACAATTAGTATCTATAATATTTATTTTATATTATTGATATCTTTCCCCTGACAATATGTTATCTCATGGTCCGTTAACATCATCAACAATGTGATTTACAACAAGAGATTAACCAACATTTCTTTAATTAAAAAGTTGATATTTCTTGCTTTTTTAAAGCAAAAACACTATGACACAATAGCATCAAGGCAAAATCAAAACATGGTGTGGAAATAAAAGGCATACAAAATGGCCATTAAAAGGACATAACATGGGAAATCTTGCCGTTTTGCAACCATTCCTAAAATCAGTAAAGCATACCAGACTGAGAAACGCCGGATTATGGACAACTGGCTGATGTAATTATGAGCGACAAGACAGTTCAAACAACACATGACGCTCAATATCAATATGTTGTAATGTTTCTTCCAACGGCCCCGTTTATTATATTATTAAAACAATTGCTCAATTTGCAACAACGCTGTATTTATTTTTATATGTGATATACCTGATATATTGATAATATGTCTTCCATAACAAATGCTTATATCTTACCTCAGTCATTTCATTATCTCATGGTTAGACATAATCAATCTTATGATTTACCACAAAGAATTACACCATTTCTTAATTTTTTTACTTATCAAACATCACTTATTAAAAATATAAAAAATGGACAATAAATTTTTTGAATAAAACTATCAAATCAGTCATTGCTCGGCAAATACAAAGTATAAAGGAATAATAAACAGAACGTGTTCGCACAAAGTTGAAAATACGGATCGGCAAGTCAACAAGTCTGACCGTTAAATAAACAAACATAACCTATGTCTCCAATTGTTCGTCTGCTGGTCAGAACTTGGTATCCGCTTCGGATAACCAATTTCTGAGAATACTGATGTCTTGAATAGATCAGACTTTTTGCATAAAGACGTCTTTAAATAAGAATATTTAATCTGCAACTTCAATTAATATCGTAAACCACAACACCTTGCTGGCGTCTGGTAAATCTAAAAACCTGTTTTTCTTAAAATATTACATTTTTATTAATAGATTTATCAAGTGTAGCTTTCTTTTAAACGAATTGTCCTTATCTAGCTTTATGGATTATCACGCTTCTATTTAGCTAAACACATCGATACTTACTACTCGTTATCAGTCCAAAAACCAAGCATACACATGTAGCATATTCAAATAAATGTCAGAATGTAGGCCTATCATATCACGCGCGTAGTTCTAAAGTTAACAACATATTAATGCAATAGAATAAGACACGATAATTAAAAAGATAAACCTCGGTATTCGGGCCTAAAAACCACGGATACGTGTATCAATACCTAGGGGTAAGCAGAAGTAACCTTCCAAATAAGTGTATCAATAATCAAGGATAGCGACAACTAAGCACCGAGTAAGATGGTAATAAGCAGTTTATTGCAAATTATTAAACACGATTTTGTCTTGTGAGCCCCTCCATCAACGAACAGTGATCAGTGAGCACATGACTTTTTATG
Organism: Owenia fusiformis; assembly: GCA_903813345.2. Taxonomy (NCBI): domain Eukaryota; kingdom Metazoa; phylum Annelida; class Polychaeta; order Sabellida; family Oweniidae; genus Owenia; species Owenia fusiformis. Next base: position 9,863,500 of record CAIIXF020000010.1, read on the forward strand.
CCAATGAAAGCACGGCAGGTTCTATTCACATTCAAATGAGTTTGCCCTCAAATCACAATCAACCTGGTAGCCATTATTTGCATTTGTGAATACAAGCTGAGATTAATCAAGGCATAAAATGACCAAATGATACAATCTGATAACTTATTGCAAATTGTTATAATAAAAATTATATATTATATAAAAATTCAGTCAAACTGATGTCATATTTGGAATCTACATGTAAAATTACACCTAGAAATGTGGTTTTGAAGAGTTTATAAACTTTGAACATTTAATTTTCTTTGAAAATGTGAATTCTAGGTGATCAAGGAGATTCCCTATAGAGTCCATGTTGTAAAATCACAAAACATGAAATATTTTTTCTTGTGTTGGGCAGATAATATTTTTATTTCTTTTACTGGATATATTTTAATTTGTAAAACTATCAGATACATAAGGGTAATATGAAAAGGGAACCACTAAAACTGATGAATATTCAAGTTTAAGAGAACTTTGTAATATCCTGCCATGTTATTTCACCCGAATTAGCCACCTGTTGGCAAAACTGGTAACTACCTACTCGCATCAGAGTAATTGTGTAACAATTTGTTTACAGACTAAAGAAAGCTGAATAGTAAATATACATCAAGGGAAGCTGCTTATCAAAAAATATATGTTGATATTTTTCAAATATATATTATATATATATAAAATAAGTGACAACAAACCATTAATAACATGCAAAATGACACAACATACCATTTGTTACAGGAACCAAACACCATCCATGAAATTCTGATTGTTTATCAATTGGACTCCAGATTGAAAATCTTAAAATCATGACACTCCTGATGATATCTAGAGTCTACCATTTTTGCCCTTTTTTCTCATTACTTGTCTCTAATGTAAACACGGTGGTATACGTAGCCCAATTTATCGGGGACTTTAAGCTCATGGTATTCTAGAGATAATACTAGACAACACCAAAGCCAAAGCGTAGCAAATCCTATCGAACAGCCATGGCTGGCATTTTTACAAACAAAGTATATAGCAAAAATGGCAGCCATTTTTCAAAATGGCCACCTTCTACCAAAAGTGTCATTAGACAGTGTGCCCTGCTTATAGTATTCACATACCAAATATGAACAAAATCGCTTTACTACTTTTCAAGTTATAGTAAAATACGTTAAAATGGTGGCCATTTTTCTAAATGGACGCCTTCTACCAAAAGTGTCATTAAACAGTGTGCCATGCTTATAGTATTCACATACCAAATATATGAACAAAATCGCTCCACTACTTTTCGAGTTACAACAAAAATCGTAAAATAATGAGTAAAGGCTACCATTTTTCAAGATGGCTGGCATGTGCTTCTTTAATATCTACATTTCTAGCTTTATTAATGTCCTATATCATTTTTTTACATTTAAAAAATATTGCTATTACAGTTTTACATATTGCACCTAAATAACTGTAAAATCGGCACTAAAATGGCCGCCATTTTGAAATGGACGGATGGATGGACGGAAGTGTTCCCTATATCCCTCAGAACTTTGTTCGATGGGATAATAACCCTTTTGTGTGAGAAGTTGTCCTCAAATAAGTCAGATACTCAACTTTAAAATGTCAAAGGTCAATAAGGTTCAACAATCTGAGTCTTTGAACTCTTCAATTTCACATGTATATTTTATTTTTTATTTTTCTTGTCTAAAGACCTACTACAAACCATACCTTTGTCCTTCTACATATTGTCATTTTCTGATTAGACAAAAATCACGATAGTTTGAGATTTCAAAATTCATATAATGGCCTAGTCACATAGCCCGGCCGATGAGGTTACGATGAGCCAGCGATGCAATTTTCACCGAACTCGGCCGAACACCGGCCGGACATCCGTGGCGTTTGTTGCTTAAAACTGCATCGGTGAAATTTTAACTTCGGAGTTAAATTTCACCGGGCTCTCACCGAGCTCCCTCATCATGTCATCGCAGCCCCATCGTAACCACTTCGGAAAACACGTCGGCCGGTGCACGGCCGAGTATCGACCGGTGTCCCGTGCATCTGAGACAACCAGAGGACGAGGTTTTTTAACGGACAGCGGCCGAGCTCCGACCGAGCTCCGGCCGATGTGGGACAGAGCATCGGCCGGTCACTGTTCAAAGCCCGTTAACAACCCGGCCGGCGATCGCACGGTGTCCTGTTACCTGCTCGGGTACCGGCCATATTCCTTCCGATGTCTGGCCGACCTCCGGCCGGTAGTTGCTGCCACATCGGCAGAAAAAAACTACCATTTTGAGACAGACTCCGTACGGTCACCGGCCGTGTTCGGTCGGTCGCCTGAAGATGTCCGGATGGAGTCCGTTCACGTCACCGAGCTCTGCTTCCGATGAGGAGAGCTCGGTGGCACCAAAAAAATCCACCGAGCTCTACCGATGCCGGACATCGACCGGACTATGTGACTAGGCCATTAGGCACCACTTTTCGCTAATTTACACATGATATTTACGTAAGAACATATACCAAATAAGTTGGTCAGAAAAGTTCAGTTTGTCAATTTATACAATAATTCGATAGAAAGAATATGATTTAGCGGTGCAGAACCAGTATCATTTTGAAGAAAATGACTTGGCAATCTAGTGTTGCATGAATTTTCCAAAAAACTCAAGAACCAGAATTTATAAGATGTTGAAGTCTTGCAATTTTATTATAGCGACTAACACACCTGTAGCCTACCCATCTATGTCATATATATCAATAATGTGTCTATTAATAAAGGGGTACAGGTGCATATTCTCTGCATTCTCAAACGTGCGTTAAAGACTAAAATATCTGCAATGAATTGGTTATCTCGCTTATACAATTTCTTTGTGAAATAGAAGCTAGAAGAATGTAACAAGTGTGTTAATCAAATCACAAGGCTCTTCAACTCATGGAAAGAGCAATGTTAGAACTCATCTGTATAACAATTTCTGGAGTGAACTGACACACAGTAGAAACAATTAAAGTAATACTACTGTTGTTAAGTAACGTCTCAAGGAGTTTACAGTCAAAATGTATCCATAGTTCTACAAATTTGAAATAATTATATTTGCTCCATATAATGATTCAGTCAATATTTTTTAACCTCTAAAAGTCAATATTTTTTTTAACTGAATTTCTTTAATTGTAAATATTAATACATTGCTGGTAATTCTTGATTTTTGAAAGTTACGATTTTTTTAATGATTTTTTTTAGTGGCTAAAAATTCTCCTGCAAAGAACAAAAACTAGAAATGAGACCCCCAATTGGACAATATCATCACCTAAAACCATGTAATTCACTTCCATTATCATTGTGATAAGAGATAAGTTCAACACATGCCATATATTACATGCGAAATCCTAACAAGATATTACATGACACAAACTAACAAAACAAGAAGAATTATTGATATTAAAAAATATATACCAGTGTATTGGAAAAGAGATATGAATTCTGTATATAAGTTTATGTCCCTGCTTTTTGTATATCTCATAAGTCAAGTACCCATCGATTTTGAGGATTAACTTAATTATTGCAATATATCAATAAGCAATAATAGTCATAGTTATAATAGTCACTTTTTATATAATGCCACTTGGATAACAAGCATAGTCACAGGTTAAAAACACCATTTTTTATTTCAGTTTATTCATGCATTTTCTCGTAACATGATAATAGCTACTATGACATCAGAGATAATGATTGACTACGCATCCAATCACATCAATACAATACAGTGTGCTATTACATACCAGTGGTTGCGGATTAATCTATAAGCCATCAGAGAGAGGGAAATAAAGGTTAGATGGGTAACTCTGTAATTCATTACACATACTGACACTGCCGTTTGATGGACTGGTACCTGCATATTTCAAGTGGCAACGAGGCACACAACCCAGAACACAGTCAATATTGGATTGCTAAACACAAGAGCAAGTTGGATGTATCATGGATGGTATTGATGACTAGAGTAAGTAAAATTTCAATTGAAAAAAAGGTATTTCATAAAAAAAAATTCAATTTTTCTTTTTTTTAATATAATAAGACAACAAAACAAAATGATACCACTTAAAATAATGAACAATATAAGTAAATTAAATTCTTAATTTTTATCTTTTAATTAAAAACAAGTGAATGCAGAACACCAGAAAAGAAACATCTACAAGAGGACCAGCCATTAATGCATTTAATCATATAAATATCAAAACAAAGTGTATCCTTCATACTGTAATAGTTATAGATACTTCTTTGTATTCTAAAGGTCCATGTGCAGTATGGCAAGTGATTTTAGACAGTCATATCTTTCACCATGGGTACTTTCTGAGTATTAATACGGTGGTTTTCTATTAAAACAATATGTTTTCTTTCAAGTGAAGTACACATGATTATAAAAATATCAATCAAACAATTTGAAAAATTATGAATAGGGACCCCATGTCAACAATTTTTTTCAAAATGTTGAATCTATTCACTCAAAAGAGGATCTTCTCTTTCGGATTTTTATTGCATGATAAGATCATTCAATAAGGGGTCTAAAACCTCTTCAAAAATAGAATGGTATTGAAAGTCTAGTTTTGAAGATATCAATTTTCGTTGACCAAAATTATGCTGAAAACAATGGATAGCACGAATTTTCCTTATGGGAAAGAAAACATTGTTTTAGTAAAAGCCACTGTATTTATGCCCAGAAAGTACTCATGGTGAAAGATATGACCATCTAAACTCACTTGGCAGAATGCACATGGACTTTTTTCTTAACTGACTCTTATTTATTTCCAACTGACAGCATTATGAACCTAAAATGTAGTTTCCAACAGCAAATTGAGAGTTTGATCATTCTGAATGTGACATAAATTTGATCTTAACTCTCAAGTAAGATGTTAATCCAGGAAGTTAAGATGCCATGCAGCAATTTGATTACAGACATTAACAGGTTTTACTGCCTCTGATAAGGGCTAGTTTATTGTATTCAGCTGTGACATTATAGGGTGTAGGTAAAAGTGTCAAAGTAGGAAAGGCCTGGTACTCTACCTAAGCATTGCTTATATAGCAGTTCAGACACGTAGCCAGGGGGCTCGTGGGTTCAAGCCCCCCCCCCCCCAATTGGCCAAAAGTTCTTTTAAAATTGTGCAGTTTTTCGCCATCCTGAGCACTTTTCAAGTATTTTTTTACATTCAGTTACTTTAGCAGTCACAATGCCATGAGCAACCATATGATATATTTCGAATTTATTGAGAATGAAAACCTAGTTGCCATACAGCTTTTGTAGTTTTCAGAATTTAATGTCAATTAGAGTTAAAGGTAAATTTCATGAATTCAAGACCAAAGAAAGACGGAAAGTATTGCAACAGATTTCGTACAGTCATGTTAGATTGTGGCTATTTTCTGAGGATTTGAGCAGGTGCATATGTTAGGCCAATATATTTCCTCCAGGAAAAGTACTCATAATACTTTGAGTATGTGATACAATGATGATAAAATAATTTCAACTTTGAGACAGGGAAGGTGCTAACAACCCACCTACATGTTTTTTCAGAAATGTTGTCCTGATTTGCAAATCCTTCCATCCCTGCTTTTTTAATTTTTGTTGCGTCAATATGTTGCATTTTGACACACAGTTAATCCTTTAAAGGAATAATGCATTCCTTCAGGGGTTTTCAAGATATCAATTATGGGTGACCAAAATCAAGCTGAAAGCAATGGATTGCATGAGTTTTCCCTATGGGAAAATAACATGGACTATATTGTTTTCTACTTTATCCATAAGATATGCATTATTCCTTTTAAAGGGTTAACTGTGTGCCTCAACACCCAACATATTGATGCAAAAGATCCAAAAGCAGGGGTAGAAGGGGTTGAAAATCAGGACAACGTTTCTGAAAAAACATCTGCACCTTCCCAGTCTCAAAGTCCAAATTATTTTATCATCTCTATGAGTACTTTTCCTGTAGGTATTGCATTTGCCTAACATATGCATCTGTTTAAATCCTCAAAAACAGACAAATTGCAATATATGACTGTCTGAAATCTGTTGCAATACTTTCCGTGCTCCTTTCTTGAAAGACCAAAACTTTCACTTTTGATAAGTTCTTTAGGTATTATTAATACTCAGATATTAGGCAACTGATGAAATTTAAAACTAATCAAATCATTGAATGCACAAGGAGATTACATTCAGTATTTGATACCATTCATATCTACCTTTGAAAGAGATTAAATAATCAAAAAAAAAGACACTCAATATTTCGTAAAAACACTTCAACAACAAAATATCAGTTTGTGGCAGAACTAATTAACACAGTAATATGAACTTATGGCTTGTCTTCTAGTCTTGAGCAACTTTTTTTTTAAATGTGTGGATGCCTAATTCAATTTTTCTTTGATATATCAATGCTTAATAAAAGAAGAAAACAATCCCCAAAATTAAACTGCATTGACAGCATGAGTTATCAGTTATCCCTCTGGAAAAATAACACAGGAATGTGTTCTACTTCAATCTCAATGAATGATAAGTACAGTAATTGTTATGTCAATATAATATATAATAGTGATAATCTCATATTTCGTAGACTTTGAGATATACAATATCACACACCCTTGTAAAATGGTATATGCTCAACAGCAGACAGGATACAGAAAGAAGAAAATCAAAAATTAAGTTTGGAAAAAAATAAAATTTCTGATAAAAATAATTTTAATTAAAAAACAAAAAGGTAAAAAACTAAGATTTTTGACAAAAATAATAAAAAATTAATAAAAAAGTAAAAATATTATGCATGTAATTGTATACAAACTATATAGCTTGTTTTAAGAAGAAACCCATCCAAATTCAAATCGTCACCCAGGAATAGACTAGGTGCGAGTAGAAATAATCTTGATTTACGTTATTAAATATTCAAAATTCAGTCAAACTGATGTCATATTTGAAATCTACGTGTAAAAGTACTTTTAGAAATATGGTTTCGAAAATTGTTTATCAACTTTGAAAATTAAATTTGTTTTGAAAATGTGCCTTCCAGTTCGGGTTGATTCCCCATAGACCCCATATTACAAAATCACAAAAAGTGAAATATCTTTTCTTGTATTGGACGGATAACATTTTCCTTTACTGGACATATTTTAATGATAATAACTATTAGATACATAAGGGTTATATGAAAATTCAACCACTAAAACAGATGTAATTTAAGTTAAAGGGAACTTTCTACTATACCCGCCATGTTATCTGACCCGAACGAGCCACCTGGTGGTGAAATTGGTAACTTCCTACTCGCATCTATGTTATTGTCAGTATATGCCCCAAGAAAATATTACCTATTGAATTTACAAAGAAAACCCAGTCAAGGACAAACAGATCATCCTATGGTCAGTTCATAATATTGTGATTATCCCTCAGTCGATAGAACATATCCGCACGAGAAATGCAAAAGGGAAAGAAATTCAACAATAAGGAATAAGTAAATTGATGGGTTTGTAATCAGTCAGCATCTATTAGTTGTACAGGTATTTCTGTTTCTATATGTCACTGAAAATATCACATAATGTTAATTCCATAACATACATCAAATATAACATCATCTTATGGGCAATATTTTTGTTTTATAGAAAATGCTAAGACAACAGTTTATATTAAAGCTGGTTTTATGTGGTTCCTCTAAGACAATATCGTACTACACACTTTATCAAGTACTCTATCGTGACTTTAATGTTTTTAAGACCTCCTGGCATACAGGAAATGAATAAAACAAAAACGGGATCCTGTACATCAAAGGTTTCTCGCTGTTTATAAACAACTTTTATATCATGAAGATCACCATTGACAAACCGATATAGAAAATAATGAAAGAGTAAAAATGTTTAGATAGCTTCGATTACTCTTTATGTTACCTTTTGCATAATATAGTACTATGCTTTATATCTAATTTACAGTCATCTGAGGTTATTTTTCAAAAAGCCTGGATGCCTGCCAGCATCGTCACTTTTCATAAAAATCATTAATACTTTTTGTTTTTCTAGCTTTGTCACATAAAAAGTCTTAAATAAATGCTTTTTGTTTTTACCCCCTTAGCAATTGTGCGTACATGTGCAGGAAATGAACAGCTTCACATCAACACACAATCTTCTAATGAAATTGAAAGAGAATTAAGTTTGACTTGGTTATACATTGTCTAAGATAGCCATGTCTTACAAATAGATATATATACGAGACAGTATACAAATATATCTTCAACATCAGGCCATTTAACTTGTCGGCATAAACATTCAAATAAAAAACTCCCATAGCATATACCACTGAAATTGGCAAATCAACATTCGTATGACAATTTTACCAAATAAATTAATCCAATAATATCGCCTTGAATGATAAAATATCTAATATGATATTGTATTGTATTGTATTGTTTTATATTGTATCATATTGCATTGTATTATGTTGTATTGTATCATATTTTATTATATTGTATTCAATTAGTATAGGCTATTTTATTTCATCTATCGATCACACCCAGCCTATTGCCAGGTATAGTCAGTCTATACCAAAAGTATACTAAAAGTATACCTTGTTGATAGGTAAATACAGATACCAGACTGATACCATACCAATTATTAGGTACATACTGAATAAAGTTCTGTAAATAGGTATGAAGATACTGAATAGACTGAATATACTGAAAGCATACCAGTTTTACTTATGATTTTCAATAGTATACTGAAAGCATACCAAATAAACTCTGATAAATAATGATTAGACTGAACGTATACCAGTTTTACTTTATCATTTTATAATATAAACGGCAAATGCAAAATTCATGATAAAACTATAACTCAACAATTATTCATATGTAAGTTCTATTTTATGACCATTTGTTTCCACAACCTGTCCTACCAGACTAGGTGGCAGGGGAGCATTCCTGCTCATAATTACATTGAATGTTTTATACATTGAAAACACAAAAAATGAGAGAAAGATATGAAAGATACAGTCATAGTAAAATTTAAAAAAGAAATACAGTTAAAATTTGAAAATTAAAACTTTGCATCAAAAATACACCATGATTAAAACTTGAATATAGTTAATATAAGAATATTAATTTATTTGTGGTATGTCTTTTAGAAGTCTTCATAATCCTGCATCTAATTAATTAGATAATGTAATGCTAGAAAATAAGACTGCTATCCAAATTACATGTACTAATTTTTCTCATCTGCAGAATGATTTAAAATTTAAGGTATCTCATTAGTAGGGTCATATTCATCCATATCAGTCTACAGACTGACATGTTAAGACTGTCAGTATAGACTAAATGTCGACCTATAGGTATATACTGATACCATACTGAAAGTATACCATTGGTATATACTGAAATTATACTGAAACCATACTGGTATGTATATACTGAAAGTATACTGAATGTATACCCATTGATTTATACTGAAAGTATACTGAAACCATACTGGTAGGTCTAATTACCATAATTGAAACATACCTGTCAATGGAATCATAACATGGGACATATACTGAAAGTATACTGAAACTAGACTAAAAGTTGACCTGTCAGTATATACTGACCATACCTGGCAATGGGCTGGGCAGTGGCATATTTTGGACACTTAAGCACTGCCTAATGGAAACTCAGCTAGAAGCATCAGCAATATCTAAAATCATATCATGATAAACCATGACATGTTATTTCTTCTCAGCCCTGAGATGTTTCAGGTGAAACAGAAAGATGCTATGAGTATCAGAATGATATAATCATATAAAAAAAAGTAAAACCCTGATTTCAATAATGTCCAAAATATAGTACAGAACTCACTCTGGTAAGGTATTTAACACCTAATACCATTTAACACAATTTATAATTGCTTCTCATGCATGACCAGGACAGGCAACCAAGCTTTAATAAAAAACATGTATAATCCAATGCTGTGGGTTAGATTTATTATACAAGTCCTGAAATGAATTACTCCTTCCACTTGAAAGAAGGCTTTGAAAACAAATAAGCCATCTGATAAATATCATTGAAACATGCACATGGACTATTATTTCTAACATTTACACTATATTGTAATAATTTACTATTATTAACAGTGTAATAGATTTTGCTCCTTACATTAAATACACAAAGTTTAACTGGAAACCTCAATCTGAGATGATTTGATTCTCATTCTTCAATAAATTTAACGGGATTTTGTTTTCTAGCTGAAAAATTAAATCAACTGAAAAAAATTATTGAATCACAAATTCATATGGGACAGAAACATTCTGATTGTAACATTTTATAGATAAAAAAGTTTATTGTGAATCATAGCAAAAATGCTCATTCCAAATGCATTGACTCAAACCTTAGTATTGCAATTTCAAATGAATACCGGTTACATCTAAGCTCTCAACCCACAATGTAACAAGAACAACAAGACTAGTTCCATTTAAAAAATTTCCTTCATTCAAGATCATTAAGTGGCATCATTGTAAAATTCTTAATAACTAATATGTATATCCTGCTACAAAATCTGTCATTAGCTAGGCTAGTCATTTACAACTTGAACAATGACTAAATCTAAGGATCAATTTGAAACATTAAGGCAGTTTCAATTACACTAATAGCTAGGGATAGTAAAAGAGATGGGAAGAGAAGATCTCAAATGAGATTATTGAATATTGAATGTGCTCAATATATTAAACTTTATATAACACCAGGTTCAAATGATTTAGATTGTTTGTATATTAGCATGTCAACACATCGAATGTACTCAATACTATAAACTCAATATAACAATGGGTTCAAATGATTTAGATTATTTGTGTAATGGCATGTCAACATATTGAATGTGCTCAATATATTAAACTTTATATAACACCAGGTTCAAATGATTTAGATTGTTTGTGTATTAGCATGTCAACACATCGAATGTACTCAATACTATAAACTCAATATAACAATGGGTTCAAATGATTTAGATTATTTGTGTAATGGCATGTCAACATATTGAATGGGCTCAATATATTAAACTTTATATAACACCAGGTTCAAATGATTTAGATTGTTTGTGTATTAGCATGTCAACACATCGAATGTACTGAATACTATAAACTCAATATAACAATGGGTTCAAATGATTTAGATTATTTGTGTAATGGCATGTCAACATATTGAATGTGCTCAATATATTAAACTTAATATAACACCAGGTTCAAATGATTTAGATTGTTTGTATATTAGCATGTCAACACATCGAATGTACTCAATACTATAAACTCAATATAACAATGGGTTCAAATGATTTAGATTATTTGTGTAATGGCATGTCAACATATTGAATGTGCTCAATACATTAAACCTTAAATAACACCAGGTTCAAATGATTTAGATTGTTTGTGTATTAGCATGTCAACACATCGAATGTACTCAATACAATAAACTCAATATAACAATGGGTTCAAATGATTTAGATTGTTTGTGTAAAGGCATGTCAACACAATGAATGTACTCAATACATTAAACTTTATATAACACCAGGTTAAAAGATTTAGATTGTTTGTGTAATGGCATGTCAACACATTGAATGAGCTTAATACAATAAACTCAATATAACAATGGGTTCAAATGATTTATATTGTTTGTGTAATGGCATGTCAACACATTGAATGAGCTTAATACAATAAACTCAATATAACAATGGGTTCAAATGATTTATATTGTTTGTGTAATGGCATGTCAACATATTGAATGAGCTCAATACAATAAACTCAATATAACAATGGGTTCAAATGATTTATATTGTTTGTGTAATGGCATGTCAACAGACTGAATATGCTCAATAGAATAAATTCAATGTAACTATCAGTTCGAATATCCTTTCATTCCAATTATTAGCTACACTGATCTAAATCACTGTAATAAAAATAAATATGTTTAAAGCTATAAAACATGAGTAACAATGTTAAAATGGTGGCATAATTTTGTAAATAATGAGTGCATTGACAAGGCAGTGATGTCGTAGATAAAATTTTATAATAGCATAGTTCTTTAGTGGCACTTTACATTAATATTAATTCATAAATCTAGTTTTCCAGATTGTATCAGGTTCCTATCAATCTGTTTAATGAGTTCATGGAATAAAAGCAATATAAATATGGATTTTCTGCCATCATCTGTTGATACAAGTTACAATGAGAAAATTATAAAATAAATATAAATAGGTAGGGCAAAAAATAATTAGACCGATTATACTGACCAATAGCTAGAGTGACCAACCAATTAGAAGCATTGCGCTTTTTGACATGTTTGCAAAACAAGATAAATGATTTGTTTAAATATGATTTGCTAATGAAGGTGTTTTTCTTCTATTATCCCCTGTGCTGTATCATATAATTTGCAGATCAAATAATAAATAAATAAATAAAACTGTTGGATATAAAACATAACTATAGAATATAGAAAAATATTTGTTCAGGTAAATACGGCTTACATGGTCAGATTTTCCTTCCAACATGCATCAAATGTTATCTGATGGTTCTAATATTTATCGTTTACTGGATCCAAGTTTAGGTCATATTAGATATCATGGTTGAAGATAAAATCAGAGATCACAGCAAAATATTTGTTTTATTTCAGAATCATATTAGCTATGTGATGATTTCCTCATTTGTTATCCTTGATGTCATCAAAAAGGTTCAGATTTAGACATTTATGTCCTCATTATTCTATGAATAGAATATCTAACTTTACTATTCAGAAAAAAAATATTGATTCTCCCTTTGATATTATATTTTGTGGATCTAAGCTCCTCAAAAAGCTTTCAGATTATTAGACCACAAAACAGGTAGTTGTTTATTGCAATGAAGTTAGTTAACAGCATGACTTGTAAGAATACATAAACAATCTTGTTAGATGGACTATGTAAGGTATATAAACATGCAGTTGTTTATTGCAATGAAGTTAGCTAACAGCATGACTTGTAAGTATACATAAACAATCTTGTTAGATGGACTATGTAAGGTATATAAACATGCAGTTGTTTATTGCAATGAAGTTAGCTAACAGCATGACTTGTAAGTATACATAAACAATCTTGTTAGATAGACTATGTCAGGTATATAAACATGCAGTTGTTTATTGCAATGAAGTTAGTTAACAGCATGACTTGTAAGTATACAGAAACAATCTTGTAAGATAGACTATGTAAGGTATATAAACATGCAGTTGTTTATTGCAATGAAGTTAGCTAACAGCATGACTTGTAAGTATACATAAACAATCTTGTTAGATAGACTATGTCAGGTATATAAACATGCAGTTGTTTATTGCAATGAAGTTAGTTAACAGCATGACTTGTAAGTATACAGAAACAATCTTGTAAGATAGACTATGTAAGGTATATAAACATGCAGTTGTTTATGGCAATGAAGTTAGCTAACAGCATGACTTGTAAGTATACGTAAACAATCTTTTTAGAAAGACTATGTAAGGTATATAAACAAGCAGTTGTTACTGCAATGAAGTTAGCTAACAGCATGACTTGTAAGTATACAGAAATTTGACTCCAGATTTTAACTTAAAATGATTTTGACATCTGATATTGATGGGAAAATGAGAAAGACAATGTATATGTTCTTTTCTGGAGTTTAATTATTTTATACTGAATTAAATACTTGTGATCAATATTCTTTTCAACACAAATATATACTTTATATAAAAAATTGACCCAAAAGCAACAGATAAAATAATGTCATCTTATAATCACAAGCAGTAACCATAATCTTAGTTTGATAATAATGGCAGCTTCATATTTGTCATAGTTGACATGAGGATTCTGTTATTTTACTTTAAACCCCCAGGATTCCAATTTCTTACCAAACTCTCATTTCGAGAAATCCCTCCAGTAAACTTTGTCATTATTATACATTCCTGTATGTTTTCTAATAGCTACTCAAGCTTTTCCCATGTCAAAAAAAAGCATTTAGCTCATACTGGTACAATATTTGTAGCCATATCTGGATCTCAGATATATCATGTATCAATATTTTGTACATCGCCTACCAGTTAACAAATCATGAAAAAATCTCTTTTAGTTTGATCAAATCACCTATATATCAAGATTTTGTACATCAATTGGTTAACAAATCAGAAAATATTCTCTAATAACTGGGTCAAATCATATATCCAGGATCTGTATACTTAACCATCTCACAACATTTGGAATCAGAACAAATTCATAATGTGAAGACAGACACCAGATCCATGTTGGCTAATTTCTTAATAGACTTTTATTAGAAGTGATGTAGGATTATTATATTACCAATATCTAAATATCTGCGAACAACCAGTTTTATATGAACACAAAACAACCGAACAACTAGTTTTATATGAACACAAAACAACTAAACAACCAGTTTTATATGAACACAAAACAACCAAATAACCAGTTTTATATGAACACGAAACAACTGAATAACCAGTTTTATATGAACACAAAACAACCGAACAACCAGTTTTATATGAACACAAAACAACTAAACAACCAGTTTTATATGAACACAAAACAACCAAATAACCAGTTTTATATGAACACAAAACAACCGAATAACCAGTTTATATGAACACAAAACAACCGAACAACCAGTTTTATATGAACACAAAACAACTGATCAACCAGTTTTATATGAACACAAAACAACCAAACAACCAGTTTTATATGAACACAAAACAATTAAATAACCAGTTTTATATGAACACAAATTGACTTTGAATTCTGAAACTGTACAAAGTAAGTCTGCAATTAGTATGTTACCTCATTTGGCAAATTCTTTCATTCAGCTATATTTGGAATCTCATGAAGAACCTTAAGTTTTCTGATAAAGACATTATGGGGTATTATTCCGGGATCAAGCCTTTTATACTAAATGGTGAGCAACACCAGAAACGAGTGTTCAATTTGCTAAACAATATATGACACCCTTTAACAAGATAACACAGCTTTCTGGACATGGTGTCTAAATCCAATGACAATGACATGACTCCGGGTGTGTTGTAACATTAATTGGCCTGACATCATGATGAGACTATCTCAGATTAACATGACAAGTAATGGAAAGATATCCCACAATTGTTCATCACCAATATCTTAATTAGTATTTTAACCAGAACAAAATGTCTTGGTGTTTCACAGGCATCATTTTTGACGAAGATATCTCATATTTGTAATTCATCAACATCTAGCCCAACCAAGTTCTGTATTTTTTTTTACCTTATTGATTTTTGCAGAAAGTTAGACTTCTGGATATGCCACAATACATGATAAGATGATAAAGAATTGAAAGATACATTAAATAGTGCTTCATTTTCAGAATATTCATACATAAACCCAATGCTATAAGTTACCAAATGGTAGCAATTTTCTGATTTCCTATGTTTTAATCTAATCAGGTAAGCAAGGGGGTATCAGTATCGTAAATATTATGTTTTTGTTGTCAAGTTTTCTTGTAAACCACGAATAGGAATGCCAGGAATACATAATTGAAGAAAGATATCAGATAAATATATATACCAGCTTGTTCTGTCTGATAAGGCACCAGCTTTTTCTGATTATTAGGTACTGTTCTCCAGAACAGAACTGTTTCTTACATTATTTGATATTTTGACATTTCAGTTGCTATAACAATTTTCTCTATGTACATTTTAACAAGTTATATTTAAACTGTATACCTAATGATACACCCCCATTTATCAGGAGATTAATTCTTCAAATTACTTAAGACACTTTGCTGGTAATGTATAACTAGGCTTTAATGTTGTACAAATAAGTAGCCTTTAATTATAAATAACTGCCAATTGGAGATAGAGATAATCAAGTGTATAACTAGCCTTTAATGATAAGTGATAGCCATGTTGAGATCACAGCAATCAAGGCATCTTCTATCTCATGAAATATTGCAATGAATTTCTAACAAATAAATGCCTCTTAAAGGGGCAACTACATTTGACTCGCATGTAGATATCTCATTAAATAAGACCTGTACTTTTCAACAACAACTTCAACAATAGAAATGAAAAACGCATAAATTACGATGACATTAAAAATACTCCAAATATATTAGGTCCACAAAGGATTGTGCAGGTATTTGTCAGTGGTCAGCTCTAAAGAACACAAACAAATAATATAAAAACAAAAAAAACTAGACTTTGGAAATTGAACGAAGTTCAATTTCAGACTCCAGATCTAGACTTTTTTAAGCCCAGTCATCCAGAATAAGCCGAGTCATCCAGAATAAACTGAGTCATCCAGAAAAAGATGGAAAGAATAGAATAGGAAAGAATGATAGGATAGAATAAGAAAGAAGGATAGGATAGAATAGAATAGGAAGAAAGGATAGGAAGGAAAAGATACGAAGGAAGGATGGATAGGAAGAGTAGGATAGGATCAGATGGGAAGGATGGATGAATTTTTCAATATTTTCTTCTCTACTCTTGACTTTCTATCAGGATACCATCAGATCGATTTTTCTCGAAATTTCAAAACGCCATAACTTTCGAACAGGCAGTCGGATGGAAATTTGGTTTGCAGATTCGGATTCCTGACAAAATTCTACCCCTAATACATAACTCATACGTTAAATTTGGAAATTTTTTGTTTTGACCTACTTTTCGGACACGCCATAACTTTCGAACCGGAAGTCGGATCAAAATTTGGTTTGCAGATTCGGATTCCTGACAAAATTCTTCCCCTAATTCAAAACTCATATATTAATTGGGAGAATTTTTTATTTTGACCTACTTTTCGGACACCGTATCTCAAAAGTGGGTCAAAATACTTTCTGACGGCAAAAGGCTAACACTATTAGCATATTCTTGGCTACATGTATACACAATTTCGAAGAATATAATTAAAGTGTAGTGTCAGAATCGAAAAAATAAGGAAAACCTATGAATTTGACCTAGATTTTGACCTAGGCACTTTGGTGTCCAAATTTTGAAGCTAGATGGCTTTTGAGGTCCCCTTCTTTTAAAGGCTTTGATTATGTGAAGCTGAACTCAGTCTATAT
Source organism: Owenia fusiformis (assembly GCA_903813345.2). Lineage (NCBI taxonomy): Eukaryota > Metazoa > Annelida > Polychaeta > Sabellida > Oweniidae > Owenia > Owenia fusiformis. Next base: position 9,880,551 of record CAIIXF020000010.1, read on the forward strand.
TTGGTATTTTTCACTTCAAAAAAATATTTTTTCCCATTGACTTAACATGGGCACCAAATTTAGCGATTTTTGAGTTTTCAAAACGCCATAACTTCCGAACCGGAAGTGGGATCGAAATTTCGTTTTCAGATTCGGAATCCTGAGAAAATTTCCTATAAGATTAATATCCTGGACATTTGATTCGGAGAACTTTTTTTTGGACCTCGTTTTCGGACACTGATATCTCGAAATCGGTTTGAGATATCAAAAAACTAAATCGATCTTAGGTTTCCTACTTTTTTATAAGGAACACAATGAAAAAAAACTGGATCGAAAATATTGAAGGACGACCGAGAAAATCGAAAAAAGTGACAAAGTACTGGATTTGACCTAGTTCTTGACTTTTGACCTAGATAAAAATTTGACCCAATTTCCGAGGAACTAGATTCTGGACCTAAATTGACCAAATGACTGACTTTACTGAAAACCTTACGGTTATTGAGAAAACTTGCTTAGAATAATAATAATAAGAAGAAAAAGAATAATAAGAAAACTAACGAAAACAATAGACTCCAGATTTCATCTGGAGTCTAATAATTATGAATCAATAAAATTTTGGAGGGGAACTGAAGTTTATGTTTCAGATTTTAGATTACAAAAACACTAAGGTTCCTTCGCTCTCTTATGGAGGTGCTCTTAATAGATACGAGTAGCATTTTTAAATTCTGTGTGAAATTTTCATAAACCATGATTAATATTGGTAATGTATAAACTAACTACACAGAAAAACAATTAAATCCCATTTATAACTGTAGTGGGAATACCCTGCTCCTAGGCTTTCTTGTTAAGTTTATTTGAGCACGAGCGAGTTGTTGATGAAATTACAACCTTTAGCATTAGGGAATTCAAGACAATAGGGCATGATCAATTACATTATAAAAGTACACAGAAACAATGCTAATCTATTGCAAACTCCAACGAACATCTCGTCAAGCTGTAGACATAATAAGTGAATACATTTTAAACAAGGCATCAACATGCAAAATGTCACTACATACCATTTGTTACAGACCACAAATGCTGAACACTTGTTGTGGTGGTATGTGGTGACATAAAAATTAGGATATTAGAGCCACTGCTTTTCATAGAATTAAAATAACATAAAATGTCACATAGGAATTGGCCAGGGTTTCACTAGAATTTCTTACAACAGGCTGAATGAATGAAAACAACAGGCAAAATTAATGGAAATCATAAATTTAACATGAAAAAGTTGAAAAGTCTCTAAAAACAACAGGCCATTTTGTGAAAACAACCGGTGAAAATCGCCTGTTGCCTGCTGCTAATGAAACCCCTGAATTGGTAGACATTTTCAAAATTGGCTGTCATATCAGGGGCATGGTAACCTATTTCGACAAATAGACAGACAAATATAAAGGTGGAGATGACTTCTTTGTTATGTAATCCCTAATTTTTGTTTGATGGAATAATTTAATACCCTTACAGGATTATCCGGAACTAGCAATGAGCACTACATTACTCAAATTAGCATCACATCATGATGGCAGCGACAATACCTCGTTTTGGATCTAATAGCATATACGCTAAAGTAATAAAAATACTGTGATAAATAAAATCTAAAATGATGACCATTTCTCCAATTTCATCAAGCTGTAAAACTGCTTATAAGATTATTATTACCATTCTTCTTAAGCATTGCATATGCAAATGTAAAGATGAAAGTTGAGATTATGAATATCATAAAGTAGTGTATAAAGGTGTGAGTATAATCTCTCAAAATAAAATCTGATACCTGTATTAGATGAAATATAAGAAAATCCATTAGATTATGACCGAAGTTCATGTAGTGCAACTTTAAAGGGACAAAATATTACAAAGTATTTTCTAGACGTCACTGTGTGTCCAGTTATCCCAGTTATTATCCTGCTTAAATCAAATATAAAAAAACAATAAAAGGCTGTTGTTATTCTTTATAGTTTTAAAGTTTATAGTGTTTTAGTTTCATTCTTACGTTTTTATTTGTTTGGAATCTACACTTAATCTCAGAAGCACTCAATTAATAGTGAATAAAAAGTTATACGAGATGCAAATTAATAAAAGAATTTCATTTGCTCATACAGTAAAGTCTGTCTTTTTAATAAACACCTCTCTCTCTCTAGTGAACACCTGTCTTCCTATGCACTTACTTTACTGACTTCTGTAGAGATTACCATCTCTGTAGTAAACACCTACCAACACTGAATTTTTTTCTTGGCAAAAATGTTCAATATATACAGGTTAAAGTGTATACTATGAAATAAGTAATAATTTGCCTATATCCTATCAAACTATGTAGTGAGACATAAAAAAGATTATTTATTTGCTTATATTCTATCAAATGAATAATAATTTGCCTATATCCTATCAAACTACATACTATGTAGTGAGACATAAAAAAGATTATTTATTTGCTTTTATACTATCAAATGAATAATAATTTTTTGCTTATATGCTATCAAACTACTTTTATCTTGTCTACAATATATATTCGTACATTGTAAGTGATAACTGTTTTTATACTTCAATTCTAGTATACTACTAATGTAAAATCATAATTCATGTTAAAAACAAGTAATAAACAATATGGCTCTAAAAATTACTGAATGGTTAATAAATTAAAATCTACAAAATTTAACAGTGTTACAGTAACCGTTGCCTCAATAAAATATCTTCTCTCATCTCATAAAGAGAATAATAAAATAAATGTCCTATTTTAATGGGATTCTTAAATAATCATGAATAAGATAACAGTGAATCATTCTTAATACTTTTAAATGTCACTCTTTGTTTCATCCACACATATTGCATCTAAAACAATGTCTGTTTCACAATTTTAGGCTAAATCTAAAAAATCTATGAAGATCAAATTAAAGTAAAATAATGACATTTTACAGTAGGCATATTACAAAACAATAAACCTTTCAAAATTGTATCTTGACCTCCCTTATAATGTAAGATAAAGTGTATCTTGACTTCCCTTAAAATGTTAGATAAAGTGTATCTTGACCTCCCTTATGTTAGATAAAGTGTATCTTGACCTCCTTAAAATGTTAGATAAAGTGTCTCTTGACCTCCCTTATGTTAGATGATGTGTAGCTTGACCTCCTTAAAATGTTAGATAAAGTGTATCTTGACTTCCCTTTTAATGTTAGATATTCTGTATGATACTAACAATATTGATAACAAATTCTACCTTTTTATTTTTTTTTCAGCACAACAAAACAATTACTACTGTCCTGTTAAGATATGATACATACATACATATGAAAATAAGATAAATTGCCTACTAAACGATAACAAACTCTGTTGATAAAAAACAACTGTGGATAAAATGTGTGGCACATATTTTTTATGTCATAAATGATACATATCTACTTCAACCATTTGAATCAGATATGAATTACTGCATATAATCTGCTGTTTATTATTACATGAGAGAAATTCTGCATGGAATTTTCATGTATTCTTAATTTTCTGGTACAACCCATACATTTGTGACAAATTCATACTAACTGCACTTTTTCAATGTGCTATAGTGTTGTCTTGTTTGTAGCAACGAAAACTACAGCATCATTGAAAAAACTTATTTTTTGTTTTTGATTCTCGGTATCATCATACGTGAGCTTAAAAGCAATATATTACAAACATAATTGCATAGTATTGTTATATTAATATATTGTTTATACTATTACACTATAGACTATACGTACTTAATAATAAATGGTAGTCATAAACATTTCAATTGCATTTTTAATGTTGTATATGTTTCCCTTTCAGCCGACGCACCACAAGTCACAGATGTCTTTATGTTACGCTACGGAAACATTAATCTACCCACACAGAACAAGGATGTAACAAACACAAAATTTATTCAATTATCAAAGGATAAACAATCTTGGTAGCTTGATAATATTTCATCATAAGGAAGCATCTGGACATTTAAAACTGACATTCAAAAATTGTCACCCAAAACTGACATCCAAAAATCTCACATTTAAAAGAATAATCTTAATAGCAGAAACAAGATATTAATAATGATGACATTGATCTATTCAAAAGTGAAATCAGGAAAACACATGTCTCAATAACCTGTCTTCAAAATTAGTTTAATCTTGATATATGGTAATTTGAAAAAAAATTACAATAGATTTCAATAGTGAGCTGATATACTAATCACAATCAAATACTTAGTAATCGTATATTCTTTTGAAAGCTCATTTCTGAATTCAAGAGGGACTACTTTCTGAATTCAAGAGGGACTACTTTCTGAATTCAAGAAGGACTACAAAGTTTTAACGATACCCCAAACACTTTCTAATACAATTAAAGAAACTTACTCCATTAGCGCACACAAAAAATAATTGCTTTACACTAATGGAAATACCGGAATCTTCCGAGCCAACTCAAATTACTAACAAAGTGCAATACAATAATGCATGGCATAACAGCAATGGAACAATGGTGCAAAATATTACTGATGAAGAACCAAGCCAGATATATGAAAGACAGGTTGAGGTCGCTCTCTGGATCTACATCTCTCCTGTGTTAATAATACTAGGAACCATCGGGAATGGGTTGACAATTCTATTACTGCAGCGAAAGAAAATGAGATCATCTTCATGGAGTCAATACTTAACTGCACTGGCAGTTGCAGATCTAACTGTTCTCTACACAGGATTGCTAGGAGAGTGGATCCGAAATCTGACTCACAACAATGTTGATGTGCAAACCCTTTCAAATCCAGGATGTAAGATGTATTTGTTTATGATGTACGCAAGCATACATTCATCAGCCTGGATACTGGTAGCTGTAACACTGGATCGAGTAATTTTTGTATATTTCCCAATCAGAGCGAAATATCTGTGTACCGTTAGAATGGCTAAATACTGTTTACTGGGCATGCTTGTAGCCATTGTGGCCCTAAATGTGCATTTCTTCTGGACATTTCACCTGAAGCACTATGGAGGATTACTTGGAAGTACATGTTATGCTAAAGAGGATTATTATGATTTTTGGTTAGATACATGGCCAATGCTGGATTCTTTCGTCGCTTCTTATTTCCCATTCCTCATCATGTTGATCTCAAACATTCTCATAATTGGCCGCCTTCTCTATGCAAGGCATCAACGGATCGCAATGACAGGGGCTACCCAGAATTCAACAAGTATGACACAAGTCACAGTTATGCTCCTAACTGTCAACTTTGTGTTCCTTTTCTGCACAGCACCAATAGTGCTTCTTCTTCAGGTTTTCATCAATGACAATGCGACAGGGGCTGTGAATGAAAGCTCTGATGCACAATTAAGTTTAGCAAGAGCAGCCCTCACCTTACTCCAGTATACCAACAATAGCACTAACTTTATATGTTATTGCATAAGTGGTCCACGCTTCAGGAAAGAACTTGTATATGTGCTTTGTGGTCACAGAGAAAGGAATAACCCTTCCATCAGCCAAGGAAACTCTCATCATACAGTCAATGATGGTAAAAGAAACCGGTTAAGTCGCAAACTAACAATGACTGAGTTTTTACGCAATAGTACTAAAGGAAGGCGTTCAAATGGCAATACAGCATACGCCAAAGTGGAGAGTGCATCCTCTGTATGATACTCTAAAGTTATTCCATATTCTGTATTTGCACTCGTCTTTGTCTCGCGCCAATACAGAATTTCTGGAACAGAATATATCCTGCATTGCACTCCAAATCATTCTATAACGTTTTATCTTGTGATCTTAGGCCAATACATTTTACTTAGGAGATAATCCCTTGGAAATGTTCTGTATTAACTCTGTATTGCTACTGAGATTGTCCATTCCATACCAATATTTTCTGTATTGCTATGGAGGTGATAAATGGGGACAATCTCAGTAGCAATACAGATTGGTACAGTACACAAACTGACCAATCAGAGGGCTTCATTTTACAGATCATACGATAAAAAAAGTTGTCAACCTTGACAATAGTACTATAGTATATTTTACCATGTACATAATGGGCATATTGGAATAGTTATCATTAAAAGCACTTTGTGTCGAGAAAACAAAATTACTAAAGCTTATTCTAGACATTAATCAGCCTGAGGGTTCTAGTTTTTCATGCATTTTGGATATTATTGGATGTTAGTTCAATAAATCTTATATATGTGATTAACATTAAAACTTATGGTTTTCATGTTTCATTAAGCCCTGTTTACATTGATAGCTCTTTTTACCAGACTGTTTGAGTTTTATAGATTCTATGAAGATCAAAATTGTCTTGCTTGATAACCAAACATGGCCTCCTGTGACCTTTTGAGTCAGATAGAGTCCTGTAGAGTTTGACTGAGTCCTGTCGAGTCTAATGGAGTCCTGCCGATTCCAATAAAATTCTCTTGCATCGTGTTACCATGGAAGTATCACATGAAAATATTTTAACAAAAAAAGTCTGATAAAGACCTGTGTGTGATTTTTTAAAAGACTGATCGGAGTGAGAAAAGTCTGGTGAAGTCTGATCTAAAAATCCTATCAAGACCGCCGAATGACTGGCGGTCTTTTCTCCAATTGGAAACACAAGAGATCAAAAAAGACCTGTCATTATAAATGGGGCTTTGGAGACCACCACAATAAATGTAGGATAGGAGACTGTGTATATGTCCCATATTATAAATGAGGTAGTAGAAAATTATTCATTTGTAGGCCTTATTTGAGCCTATTTTCACAGATGGACCAATCAAAGGCATGTGCAATAGCCATAGAAAAAATTAAATGGGAATTTCACTTTCATAATCAGCTTAGTAGAACTTCCTACTATCCATGATGCTATGATACATTGATATGTTGCATGCAAAATGCAAATTCAAATTCTCAATGATGATAAGTTGTAAATTTGAACACAATCCTTGAAGGCTCATATAAATAACACATGGAATTGAATGTGAATAAGAATTATAAATGTGAATTGCAAAATTGCTATTTTTCATCAACTGAACAATGTAAATCTCTAAAAAGATGTGGGCACATGAAAAATGCAAATCTCTTTCTAAAAGATGCGGGCACGTACACAGCTTTCAGGGGGTTTCATAAACAGCAGGCAATAGGCAATATTCACCGGTTGTTTTCACAAAATCACCTGTTGTCAACTTTCTCATGTAAAATTCATGATTTTCATTAATTTTTCCAGTTGTTTTCATTTTTATAGATGTTGTGAAAAAATCTTGTGAAACCCCTGGCTTTGGTTAAAATATCAAGATTATATTAATTGTATCCCTATCATGTTATCCTAAGCCATTTTTTCACATTTTTTTACTTAGATGATGGTTGCTATAGCAACATATTGGTTAAACATTTCTTCTTTTTCAGTAAGCATGTATACAATTCAGTTGGTTTATAAGTATAAATCAGACAGTGTTGGATAAAATGTATCTCAGATCCTATTTTTGGTTTGTGGTGGTCCCAAACAATAGGAATCCTTTTCGAAAATTCGGTGCTTTTTTCTGTAGAGTACGAACTAACTATCTCTCCCTTCTTGAAATAATGCTAAAGAAAATAGAAAAGCTTAAGAAGAGGATTTTGTGCATACTGTATATATTTGATGATGCGATGGATGACTTGTAGATACTGAATGAAGTGCATATGGTACATTTACAAACGTATGTAGGCTCTACCACTTATGCACAATCAGAACAAGCTATTCCCAGCCAATCAGAACAAGCTATTTCATGTAACTGCATTCCATTATAACTGATAACGAATTCAAGGTCACTAGTTAAACTGTTGTCATGATGATTGGACTCTACAGATTGAAATTAATACTTTGCCAGCTTGACCTTTGCAAAACTTTTCATTGAAATTATCTTTTAGTGATTTTGTAGTAAATATTTTGCAATTTGTGAAAAGAATTAAGTCAAGACTCAATGCATCGTGTGATGACCATTCCTTCCATGCTTTCTCTCCTGAAATTAACACTCAGAAAGCAACACCTTCAAGGAATACCTTTCCACATTACATTGAGTCCAGGGCTTAAATCCTTAAATAAACATCTGCATAAAAAGATACAGCACATTTACTGACATGAAGCTTCACCATGTTGATACTTTGAAAAGTTTATGAGGTCCTGAAAAATAAAAATGGAGAAATATGAATAAATTAGACATGATTTTCTTCTAAAATACCACAATAATCTTTACCACATGGAATACAAGATACTATACATGTAGATTTGATCTTATCTAAAAATAAAAATAAAAGCATTTCATTATATGATTCTTTCTATTTACCCAAGTTTCCAGTGTTTTCAATAATGCTTTGTTTGTGTCAGCTATTTTAAAACTACAACAATCAGTCCAGTCACTAACAAGGCTGTAACACATTTTAGATGAGGCTCATAGTTTTGTATCAGTCAGTCCATGACAAGGCAGGCCCGTAGCCAGAGTTTTCCAAGGGGGGGTTCACTTTTCCAAAAAATTCAAGGGGGGGGGGGGTTCACTTTGGCAAATTTGGCCAAAAATCACTCAATAAATAGTCAGAATGGTGAAAAACTGCATGATTTTGAAAGAAATTTTGGCCAGGGGGGGGGGGTTCGCCCGAACACCCCGAACCCCCCCCCCTGGCTACGGGCCTGCAAGGGTTCAAGAATCAAAATATGCAGACTGACTTTGACCTTTAAATATGACATTGGCTCCCAGTTTTGTAGAAGCTGGATTATAAATACAAAGAAATAAAATATCATATCTTAATTAAAACTTTTATCACCTATTTTGGAAATTGCTTTTTCAGGTAAACAGGAATTGTATATTTTCAATATGATAATCTTTATTATTATTATTAGATGTATATCAATCAACTGCAACAATTACAATGTTAGCTGAGGAATCTAAATTGAGAAATTATTGTAATTATAATAGACAATAAAGCTAAATGTCATTAACAAAATAATAATTTTATAATCCATGAATTGGTTATTAACTAATTACAATCATTCTTAATACCTAATGAAGCTGATACCATTCCCTTGGTAATAATTACATTAACAAAAAACACAAGTCAAATGTATTCATAAATAGTTGACTATATTAGATATATTCCATTTGTTTAGTGCTAACCTTGTCTGTTACTGTTGTCAGTTGTACATGAATGATAAATACTTCTGGGAGGTCATACTCTCTATTACGGCTTGAGATGGCCATTTTAAGGCTAGTTATACCAGAAGTGTATGCCAAATAGGTCTTTAGGGTGTACTTTTTTAAGACTTAACACTTTAAAGCAGATATGAAATGGTATTCTTAACCTAAAGGAATCAATGTAATTTTTTGATGAATGTATTTGGACATGTTTTCTCATCAGTAGTGTGAAAATTATTTCACTCTAACGATCGTTATAGCTGCTAAATAAGCAATATTCGAATTGGTTGTGACGTTATTGGCCCCCACGTGATCTCTCACTGGTCCCCACGTGGCCCATTTTGGTCCATTAGATCATGACGTCATAATCCCAAAATGTTTTGTTATTTGTTTACACAACAACCATATGGTTGCCGTGATGTTGTGATTACTAAGGAACCAATAAACCAAAGCTATATTTTGTATATGACGTTACTAACCACGTGGGGGCCAATTTGATTGATCAGTTAGTTTTATTTCGTTATCTATGACCGTTAGCATTTATCTAACATTTATTTTATAATGGTTATCACAAGAACTCTATGTTGGGCTTACAATGGAGAAAACCGCATTTTTGAAGCTGCAAGTTGAGAAAAGCTATTTCAGTTGTCCTTTAATAATAAATAAATTTCGACTCTGTTAATTTTTTTTCACTTCAAATTTTGAGATGCCCGTTTTGGAATCCAAAAATCTAATATGGCAGCTCCAGATCATATTGTGTAAGGATTATTCCAGCTTCAGAATGTCCTCCTAATTTCAGCCTTTTCAGCACTAGATAAACAGAGCCGGGGTAACAAGGAGCATGGAAATAAATAGAAAGGGACAGGGAAATAGAGACAGCACCACCAACACTTGCCTACCAGGCACCTAGCTATATACTATACAGTACCTTTTTCTGTACGATAAAAACACATTGTTTTATAAAACTATAATAACTTTAATTGACCCAGGCTCAAAAGCGAGAACAACAGATTTATACTTCTCTAATAAAATATCTGCAATCTTGAATTTCAAAGGTCCATGTGCAGTATGGCAAGTGATTTTAGACAGTTATATCTTTCACTGTGAGTATTTTCTGGGTATAAATACAGTGGTTTTTATTAAAACAATGTTTTCTTTCAAGTGAAGTCCCCATGATAGTAAAATATCATTCCAACTCGCTGAAAAATTATGGATTGGGGCCCCACCCTGGCACTTTTTAAAAATTGTGAGGCTTATTTTCTAAAAAGAGGATCGTGTTTTTCTCAATGTCTAAAGTCTCCTTTTCATTATATTAACAATTTCTAAAAAGGGGATGGGTACTGAAATGCGTTAAAGTTAAAAAACCACATACCCCATGTTATTTTCCCATAGGGAAAACTTGTGCTATTCATTGATTTCAGCATAATTTTGGTCATTGAAAATTGATATCTTCAAAACTAAATTTTAAATACCATTCTGCTTTTGAAGAAGTTTTATGTCCCTTGTTGAATAATCTTTTCATGCAATAAAAATCAGAAAAGGGAGATCCTCTTTTGAGTAAATTGGTTCAATATTTTGATAAAAATGTTGACAGGGGGTCCATATTAATAAGTTTTCGATTGTTCGATTGATATTTTTATAATCATGGGGACTTCACTTAAAAGAAAACATACTAAAAACCACTGTATTTATGCCCAGAAAGTACTCATGGTGAAAGATATGACCGTCTAAAATCAATTGCCATACTGCACATGGTCTTTTGAATAAATAAAAACTTCCAGAGGGAACTGTTCAGTAAACAGTCAAAATACTGTTCAGTAAACAGTCAAAATACTGTATTATCATATTATCTAGATCAGTATTATAATAATGGATTTTTTTAATACTAAACCTTTTGTAAAGTGTCCAAAAATCAGCACTTGACATATGAAATTTTCACTGGACAAATTTAGTTTTGTACTCGACAAATTATAACACACTTGACACAGTCAAAATAAAGAAACAGACATAATTTAATGCAGTCAGTATTTTTCTTTCTATTCAGTTGTTTTATTTCTATTCAGTTGTTGTTCACATCTTTAGCATCCATATCAACACATTATTGTTGAATTTTAAATTTACCATATCCTCCCCCTCACTATCAGAGGCAGTCATCATTGAACAAATCATTCATCCTCTGAATCTGCCATGCAGTCATCATCACAAGTATATTCATTTTGTACATCAGGTTCATTAACATCATTATTAGGAACTTCTACAATGACAGGTCCACTGCCATCAACAGTTAAGCCAACATACTTTTTAGCCTGATTTTTATGAACAACTACATTTTGAACATGGGAACTACAACTTATCTGAGGTTTGATTCCAACACATTTTTTAGATTTCCTTAACCCTCTTTACAACTAATACTATGGTGTCTATGGCAGGTGAACGTTCATATTTCAGAGATAAGAAAAATTATTCTCTGATCTAGATGTCAGACACGCAATGTCAATGTGATCAACAAAAAATTTAGATTCACCATTGTATATGTTGACTTACCAGAAATTGCATTTTCCTTTATTACCATGTGAAGAAATGTAATTATGAGATCAAAGAAACATGTCTTTAATTCATTCTAGAAAAGCAACGGTTCAGTTTGACATTTATACTTTTCTTTTCTGGACTATAAGACTTGCCATTATACACATAAGTGCAAGTTATCATCTTTTTCAGAAGATCTATATATGATCTGGAATGAATCTGCTTGAAGAATCTACAAGTAAAATTCAGGGGCGAATCTGAAAACTAATAAGGTAGTCCCCACTAGCCTTTTCATGTAAAGGGGTATGACAGACAGACAAGTGTTCCCTAGAACAGGTTTTACAGTAACTCTACAATCATTTACAATCTGAAAACCTAGAATATCTGATATTTGTGTCTCAAATAAAATCCCTGTAGGATCTAGAGCATGTTTTATCTAAGACCATTAGGAAAGGCCATACTGACAATGTCGGAAAGGCCACACTGACAATGTGGGAAAGGCTGCACTGACAATGTGGGAAAGGCCACCCTGACAATGTGGGAAAGGTCACCCTGACAATGTTGGAAAGGCCAATTGCATAGCCCCCGAAATCTGAAATAGGGAGACTAGTGACCATGTATCTTGGTAGCCAGTATTGATGAGCACTTTGTGTTTTAAATATGGATATATCTGTCATGTTTTTATGCTGGAATTTTAACTTTGCACAAATTATTTTTTGCAATGTGTGCTATTGGTCTGTTTATCAAATTCACTAAGCCAAACATAAACTATTTAATATTAAGATATTCAAGAGTAAAAATTTCTCTGGTATCAGAGGGTACCCATTAGGGCTATAATTTTCCTACATGCTTAAACTACTAGTTGCTCTCTGGCCCGAAATGTGCACATTACCCCATCCTGTGATCAGTAAACGTCTTATTTTTTATAGGTTTTGTAATAGAATAAGCTTCTAAATGAGAGTTAAGTGTGGCATAGTAATCAAATATTTCATAAATTAAATTAGTATTAACTGTCAAGCTGATAGTTTGATTAAGCTACTTCATTACGACCAAGACCCACTGGTATACTCTCAATTTCATTCCAGTTTCTGACGTACAATAAAGTACAATATGCTCCAGGGAGCATGTCAATATCATTGCCTGTGATTGATCTATCTTGTTAAATATCAAGTAAAGTCTGTTCAATAATGCATGCTTTGAAGTGGGCTATTCATCAAAGTGTGACCACTTCTAAAGTTCAATCAGCAACCCTTGAGGAAAGCAAGACTGAACTCATTATCAAGTTATATTTCCAGTTCTGACTTTATTTCAGGATACGTCCTTCAATTTTAACCTATGGTTATCTGTCCAAGAAATTGAAAAATTATTTTAAAAATTGAAAAAATGCAAAAAGGGACATCATTTTTGTTCCAAATAAAGGAGTGGTATCGATATGGTGAACTTTTTCCAGAGTGAAATGAAACATCTTTCAGAACCTCATTGGAACAAAACGACAAAAAAACACAACATGTTTAGATCTCTCAATATTGTAATTGTACAAAGGAAATTTTGGTTGATTTTAAAAAGTATCTTGTTAATGAAATAAAAGGTTTATCTTGATTTTTATCTATTTTGGGAGGATTTTGTTTTAATTTTTTGAATACTTTTTTAAAATCAACCAAAAATTCCTTTGTAATAACTATAATATTGAGAGGTCTAAAAACATGTTGAATATCCTATTTTGTTCCAACAAGGTTAGGAAAGTCATTTTATTTCATTTTCAAGAATTGGTAGAAAGGAATAAAAACAATTGCACTAAAAACAACAAAAAATGTTAACAAAAACAGTTATATAAAAAATAATTTTTGCATTAAATTGTTGCCAATCAGTCAACGTTATAAAAAGGACCATGTTTTTTTAAAGAATGTTTTCAATAATTGGTTTAAGAGAAAAACATTGTTGAATTCAGTTCACCATACAAATACCTATCGTTTAGACATTCTTGCAACTTAAATCTTCATTAAGTTCTCTATTTGCATATAATTCCAACCCACAAAGTATTTGGCATTATTCTTGACACTTAAACCATAAAATATGGGATATCTCTTTGCAAATGAAATCAACCCAGATCACTAGATTACAACATCATTACGCTTGTTAGTATTTAAGGAGTTTCCGATTCTTAAGATCAAATACAGAAATTCATCTGAAATATTTGAAGCTCCTTGATAAATTCATAAAGGTTTCAAGAACCACTATAACGTGTATTACAATTACAGATTTCTAGAAAAGGTGACTGCATCAAGCACAAGATATATTAACAGTCATTCCGTTGTTATTTCGAGTATTTTGCACTTTTTTCTTGACACATACGAGGGTTGATCATAAAGTTCTCATAATATATCTCTAATTTCTTTAATTTTCAATATATTCTTTATTCATTTGGCAACTTTCTTTGAGTTGATAACCTCTGCTCTAAAGCAGCTTGGAGAAAAGTATGTAAATTAGGCCTGAAACGAATCATAAATTCACATACCAAATATTCTGCCAGTGCCTGCTTATACATATTCAGTGCGAAATACTTGAATATGAAGCAACAGTGGACTAGACACAATAAAAAGTAAAATAATCTGAATTGTTTCATTTTTAAAAGCAATTAAACAATTGAAAAAGTTGATAGTGAGCATGAACACTTAAAGGGTTACGATAAGCTTGCCGTATAAAAACAATATGGCTCCAGGCTATTTACTGGATCAGTCTATTTTTAAGAAATTAGGGGAGTTTTGTAAATTCATTTCATAAGACCATGGTATGTACTAATACATGATCGGTAAATCTACATGTACATGTATTTTCTTCCTATTAAACACAAATAGAAAATCTTGAAACTTCAGCCATCAAATGTGAAATTGATTTGTCAAAAATAAAAATGTCCCTTTTATAAAAGTGTTTACGCAATAACTTCAACCTGTGAACCCTTGAGTGTTATTCCGGGATCGCACCTTTTATATCTAATGGTTAGCAACACCAAAAATGAGCGTTCGATTTGCTAAACGATATGCGTCACCCTTTAATGGTCCCTATATTTGAATACTACACATATTTATTTTTGTAATCCAAATATTACCTAAAACCTATTTGCTACGAGATATTTCACTTTCATTTCATTCTTATGTCAATCAGAAAAATGAAAAAATAAGATTATTTGGAATTTCCAAATCTGAATTCATTTTTTGTCTCTCATTCTCCATTTAAAGGGATGGTGACTGAAATTCTGATCCTAAATAAGCTCTAAATGAGCCTCGGCAGAGGAAAATTGGTATTTTCCCAAAAATTTAAATTCTGCTACAGAGTCAAAAATGTGCCCAAGATTAAGATGAAAATGTGTTAAATTCAAATCCGTCTTTTTGGTCTATATCTGCAGGAAAAATTGTTGAGACATAAGCCATGGCTCGTTTGAAAAGTCTATATTTGCTTTTAAAGATAAACAAAAATTCAAAATATTGAAAAAATCTGTGCTAAGACTGGTTTTCCTATGTTGAGGCTCAAATATATTCATTTCAATTAACAAAATTGTGTTACTTATACCATCAAAAGACCTTTAGTACAGATCTTCTTTTCAGACAGTGAAACACAAAGCCTATACATTCCACAGAAATATAATATGAAGCAGTAGCTCAAATGAGCCAGTTCTTGAGGAAGTGCTTTTGACTGTGACAATGTTACATTAAAAGTGCAGCCCATCATTCAATTGCAAATAACAATCAATGTTGTTCCTGTAGAGGAAATTCTCTTCCTTTAAAGAGTAAGATATATGTAAAAAAGCAGGGTTCAATAACCTTCGTTTCAAAGGAGTGAAAAGTAAAGGAAATTATGCATGTGTTATGAGAAGACCAGTGAATAATATTGTCCTCCATATTGTCCGTAATAATTGCCCAAGGCACTTTTGAAATTGTAACCCATTACAAAGAGCGCTCATATATGAGAGAAGTCAAAAATCCTTGGGAATTTCTTGTATGGGAATTTTTCTTGCCAAAAATGCCTTATTTGCAATGAAAGTAACAGTATATTTTTACAATAATGATATGTATGTATTGGAGTTAGTTTAATAAATATAAAGATAAAAGATATTCACTGGTCTTCCCGTAACGCATTTACAATATATTTTATTAGTTCATCTCGTTTTACTTGCCTTTATTCAAATATGATCAGAGGAGAAGGAGATGTCTGACACGTATCATTCTTACAAAATATGAAATATACAATACTGTTGAGAAAATCTTTGTGCATCTGTGGCTGCATTAAATTGGATTACATTACATGATATATCTCCTGTTTTATGAATCCATCACTTAAGGAAATACAATATTTTTAAGTAATCAGTTATTATACAGCTTCAATGTGATCATATTCCATATATGCCAATGGCACCAGACCTCTCTTCACATATAGATGTATTGTATATAGTGTATGGTAGGACAAATTAAACTTAAACTGAGCATTATTAAATCTGCCAAATCATATACTTCTACAGGGCAAGTCTTGTTATACCACTCTAAGTCCAATTACAGTTGTATAACATGGGTCTATAACAACGATATACAGTGGAGAGTGGTATATCGTCATCGTATACAACTCCTCCGTATACACTCCAGCGTATACCACTGTAGAAGTGCATTCTGGGAACTAATGAATAAAAAAATCATGAAAATTTTCATGATTTCCTAGAATCAAGTGACGTCATAAATGGTTCCGGCATGATTTGCTAGAATCAAGCCACGTCATAAATGGTTTGAGAGCAACATCAGCATTATTGAGTTGGCTATGGGATATTTTTATGGTTTTTAATTGTTATGACTGTGTTCGAATCAACTGTAATTGAACTTAGAGTGGCATAATAAGATTATATAATGGTTCATTCTGTATATCGTGCATTTTATACTCTCGTGAGAATATAATATATTCACTTGTTCGCTGCGCTCACTTGTGAATATATCATATACTCACTCGAGTATAAACACGATATACAGAAAGAACCATTATATAACCTCATATTATAAAGAACTTCTGGTTAAACATTGTAATTGTATCGTATGATCTTTAAATTGAAGCCCTCAAATTGGTCAGTTCTTGTGCTGTTCCAAGCTGTATTGAGACCTATCATCTTGTATTGTTACGGGATTGATCTCTATAACAATACAGAAAATATTGGTACAGAGGGGTCAATCTCAGTAGCAATACAGATTTGATTCTTGAAATAAAAGCGTCGAATATTTCCTCTAGGGTTTATCTTCAAAGTAAAACGTATTGGCCTTTGATCACACGATAAAAATGTCTGAATGAATGATTTGAAGTCCAATACAGGATATATTCTGCTCTCAATATTCTGTATTGGCACTCGACTTCCAATACTGCCAATACAGAATTTCTCGAGCACAATATATCCTGTATTGCATTTCAAATCATTCAATAACTTATACTGTCATACAGTCCTTACTTTAAAAAACAATTGAATTAAGTGAACAAAGTGTTATAAATAAAACATGTATTTCATTTTCAGACAGTAAGCAAAGTCAATATTTCAATGTTGTCTACTCTATTTTTAAAGTCAAAACACCCATACTTTTTGCCATATTCAATGACACCAAGTGTTTCAAAAGTGGCACATAATCTTTGATTTTCATTTCAGTTTAGCCTAATACAACTTGCAATTTATCATGATTTGATTAAGTTGAGCTAATATTGAATCATTTACTTTTCAAATAAATCAACAGAGATACTAAATTAAGCGCTAAATGTATAAGGTCAAGACAACACTGGTTAAAGAAACAAGACACAGATTGAACAATATCTCACCATTGAACTTCAAGAAGGGTAAATAACACTTTGCCAATATGATAATTGTTTAGTGTGTCATTGTTAAAAGGGATTAACTTTATCAACATCAATTTTCAAGGCACAGTTTGTCTGGAAACAGGTTTTTGGAAAAAGATCAAAATGGCATCTTAGACTTACATGTTCAACATTACTAATAACCATTTCAGAGCAGTGTGATATATAATAGCTTCTAATACATATCTTTGCGAACACCTGCCAAGTCAAAAATCTAAATCAAGTTTCTTCAATTTTCAAAAGTTCCATCAGGTGTCACATAAAATTTCAAATGTAATTGTTATTTTTTGAGAAATTTTAAGCGCGAAAATGTAAAATGGCTGCCTTGAATTTTACCCAGCATGCCCAAAAACAAATCAATTCTAGATTTTCATACCAATAAAACATACCTGAAATTTTCAAAACAATTTCACAAATGATTGGAATACAGATGATTGGAAAAAACCCCTAACTGGCAATCTGATTACAATATAGCACCCAAAAGTTCCAAAAAGTCAGAAAATAATACATGTATGTTATATGATGAATGTACATGTATGTATGTACAGGGTGGGCCACAAAATCATCCACATTTTTTATTTTCTGTTATAGATACTCGTGCGGTCATTAAGTACGTGCCTATTTTGAATATTGGCAATCAGGGATATTCCCATATCTATAATCCATCTTCCGACAATAAATCAACAACATGAGACCAACGGTATTCAGTTTTCCCCACAGAAAACGCTAACTGTTTAAGTAATAATAAGTGTATCAAGTTTCATTAGACTTAAGAATTGACATAGTTATTATTTGAGAGACCATTTATCTTGATTATGTAGTTAAGGTGTTCATAACTCGAGTATTCTTTAGTTTCATAAGACTAAACCATATCAGTCAGGAAGGATGACATATAAGAAACAAGACATTAACATGCAAAATGTCACTCCCTGCCATTTGATACAGACATCAAATGCCAACCGCTGAACACAAACCGACGTCACAAAAAGAGATTTCTTATGGTGGTGACATAGAAACAGACTAACATCAAGTCCAAACACAGAAAAGATCCAAAATTTAAATTTATTCAGAAACAAACCAAACCAAATCAATAGAAAATAACTAAAATGACTGACCACTCATCTAAGGTCTGAAGGCAAAACACTAATTTAATTAACATTTTCTATAACCTCTAATGAATTCAATAATAATTCTTCATGTATTTATTGGTAAGCTTCTCTATTAGTATCAGTGGGACTCCATAAAATGTGTGGAAGATCTAATATATGATCAATTGATTTACATCCACAAAATTTCAATTTCAAGGAACTTTTTCAACAAATTTTCTTTGGGATGGGGGGGGGGCAATACAATATCACCATTTTGGGACACCTTTGTAATATTGACACTCTCCCTTATGACCTTCAGAAACTCAATCTATTTTTCTAATAGAGCGATACTTTATGTCTTAATGCATATAACACAAAAGGTTCGACAGGACACATTATAGTAATATGATAGAGTAGAATATTGGCATGATTATATGCATCTTTAAATGTTCACTACTGCACTAAACACATCAAAAACAAGTCAAGAGCAAGTTGAACTTTTTTAATGAGAGCTCATTAGGCAAATAGCACTTGTTGAAGGTTTGATCTAAATATTAAACAGGTTCTCTTCCATCAGTAAATGCACTTTTGACAAAAAGGATTACACTAACTGATTAAAGGGCCAACAAAAATATAGATGAGAAGAGGGCAAGTTTTGAAAAAAGAATTCAATATTTTATTCCCTTTTTATTTCACCTTTTACTAAAAACTCCAACAGTTCTGACTTTATTTCAGGTAATCCCTTGATTTAGAAAAGTTGGACTCCTAAAGCCAAAAAATTTAAAGGGTGACCTCCAATTTTTCTCCAAATGCCAACGGCCACCAGAAAAAAGATGGCCATCATTACAATATGCCATTTTTGGTGATAAAATATTTTCAATAACATCTACATTTGATTAGTTTTGTACACGTATCTCCTTTTTTGGGAATGTAGAGGAAAAAATACAGTAATACTGGCACATGTTTTTAAAAGACCACCCCGGCACTTTTTCTCTCTCATCTTTACTTCCACTTTAAATAAACTAAGTCTACCCCGTTATTTCCCATTGGCAGAGCCAAGGTAACTGCCGCCATCGCTTGGCTCCAAGTCTAATTCCCAGTTGAGAAAAAGGTTGATTGTAGGTCTGTGTATTGGTGCAAATAAAGAACACAGGGCTTCTCAAAGGAGGGTTTGCAGGCTCTTTGTGTGCAAAATACATAAAATATGGAATATACAGTAAAGCAATGAAGTATTTCTTGCCAAAACATTATGGTAACCAAAATATAATATAATACAATATCATATGACAGATTTTGACATTAACGTTACAATATGTCACAACCTGGAAGAGTGTAACAATAACGCAGATGCGAGTAGGTAGTTACCAGATTCACCGCCAGGTGGCTCGTTCGGGTCAGATAGCATGGCGGGTATAGGAGAAAGTTCCCTTAAACTTAAATCACATCTGTTTTAATGATTCAATTTTCATATAACCCTTATGTATCTAATAGTTATGCAAACTGAAATATGTCCAGTAAAAGAAAATGTTATCTATCCAATACAAGAAAAGATATTTCACTTTTTGTGATTTTGTATCATGGGGTCTATGGGGAATCAACCCGAACAAGAAGTCACATTTTCAAAAAAAATTAAATTTTCAAAGTTGATAAAAAAATTTCGAATTCATATTTATAGATGTACTTTTACATGCAGATTTCAAATATGACATCACTTTGACTGAATTATGAATATTTAATGACGTAAATAAGGATTATTTCTACTCGCACCTAGTCTATTGTTACAGATGTGACACTGAACACTAGTCACAAAGTTAATGTGCCAGTAACAATATGTCATCGCACCTTGGTGCTGACATAAAAATGGAGACTCAAGATACATAGGCGATTTACAAGGAATGATGACCTGAAGGTACCTTGACATTAAAAGGAACTTAAAAGAGTGCAATCAACCTTGAATCATGAAGTGATGATAATCTCATAAAATACCTCTTACGAGTACCATTTACTGGTACCGATTTGATTATAAATTCAACTGAAAATACGTTATATAATAGCCTCTCTAATATCTTTAATATCCCTATTTCCAATGTATCAATAGATAGGTAATGATGGAAAATACATTGTAATTGTCCTATAGATTATGAGACTTTCCTTATAATCTTACAATTGTATATCCGAGTTCAACAATCTTTGGCATATATATTTTGGGAATACAAGAATGAATCACTTATTTTTAAATGTCATACCCTTGCAGACATTGTCCTCTCAATACCATTTATGGCAATTATTTTAAAAAGTTAACCTAATTTTGAAAAAGTTTATATCCAAAATTCATTAAATATAAAGAACAGTATTTTAATTTGATACCATAATGACTATAATGCAAAAAGAAATTCTGTAAAAAACAGACACTTATTTAATGGAATCCATTTTGAAACAGATGTATAGAGGCATTTTCAATTATCTATAACTCCTTGAGCTTTAGTCGATAGTATGATAACCCCTACTACGATCTGTCTAGACATTTTCATCAATTCAAATTAGTAAGACAAGTCAATGAAGTACCATTGGTTCAGTTTTCTCAAATAAAGATTTTGGCCTATTTGGTCAAGTTATATCTCTAAGCAACAAAGGGACCTATAATTATTGTCAAAGTAGTCTTGTTTGATAAAGTAGCACCAATATGAACTAATAACAAGACATTAACATGTAAAATGTCATCGACATTTGTTACAAATGCCGCCCATTGAATGCCAAACACCAACCATAGAACACAAATCACCGTCCACAAAAAAGTTGGAGACTTTAGAATCATCACTTGTTTTTGTGACATAAAGGAAGATCATTTCAAGTCAATAAAATAAAATTAAACAACTAGAAACTCTCCAGGGGTTCGTTTTTGGTACAATCATAACTAACGATTCTGAGAAAACCATAGTCTGATGAACAATGACTTGCAACCAAATCATCATAAGTTGTGATATTTCAAAAAATCTACCCTAGAGTAGTTAATAACACTGAAAAAACATTCAACAAATCACTCACAATTTCATGATAAAGATATGACACAACACAGCAGAGGTCCTATGACCCTAAGATATCAACATATAAAATTCTAACCAACGTTCACTGCTATTTGAGTCATCATGGCCATTTTGAAATGAGCTAGCATATTAAAGAGGCTAAAGAGGCATAGATGGACAAACACATCTCAGTCTGCTATTGGATGCATAATGTGACTATTTTAACGCTTCTCCAAGAGTTAAACATGAACTGAACTCATCATTTGAAGGAACTCAATTTTCATTGAATGATAAACTAATATAATCTTTAAACAAGGCATAAATATCCAAAATGTCACAACCTGCCAATTGTTACAGACACTAACTGCCGAACACCGAATGCCTAACACTGTAATCACAAAAAAAAGATGGAGACTATAATAATATGTCACCACTTGTAGTGGTGACATAAAAATGCTTTTAGAATCTATCCAAACATGTCTAACACAGGAGTACAGAGGCTGCAAAAATGGCAGAAATAAAAATTCCTCAAATCAACTACAATGGATTATCGCTAGGGGTACCACTACAAGAAAGATTGAAAACCAATATGGACATATTTCCCTCATGATACAATAATAATGATACACACTTCAACAAAGCATGAATTAAAGTAAAAAACTTTTTTGTAATTTTCATTTTCAAATACACATATTCAAAATCTTCCACATTTGATGAAATATCTTATCTCATTTTATCAGACTCTCTGTTCTTTGTTGCCACTTTAACATGTATACACCTACCTTTATTGCATTCGCCTTGGCCTTCTTGGTCTTCATATTCTTGATTCTGCATCGAATTTGTTCCTCAGTCTTTGTAGGGAGCCAGGTTGCACTGAGTAGTTCATGTTGTTGGCGGACTGGCACCTCGGTCAGTTGGGATAACCCAAGGGCAATGAGGCTAACAAAATAACATAACATACAGTAAGTGAATATTTATTATTATATCACTATCTAGCTAGCGACAGTATGATTGGTCAAAACCGGTTCACATGTCGTGGGATATCTGGCGATATTCAATGGCAATGCTAATCAGATAAGACAACTGTGAGATATCTAGCGATATCCCACGCTCCTGGGAATTTTCAAGGAATTTGTTTTCGTTCAGTGTAAATAATTTAGTTCAGTGTAAGTCAAAATGGCAGTGATATAATAAAACAAATATTTCACTCTATTTTCGGTGAATACCTGTAGCACTTTCACTTGTGAAAGATGTACAGGTATTCACCTCAATAGAGTGAAATATTTGTTCAATATTTGACATAATCCAGCTATGTGTAGACAAGGCATTAACATGCAATATTTCACCACCTGCCATTTGTTACATACACCAGACATTGAACACCAACTGCCAAACACTAACCACCAAAAACCAATCACTAAAAAGTTGGAGACTATGACAATGTTTCATCAATTCTGGTGGTGACATAAAAAGTTATGGGTTTAGGGTTGATGAGTTTAGGGCAATCTAAAGGGAAGCACCCATTACATAACTGCAAGGGTTGAGGACGTGAAATATACTTGTAACCTACTGCCTGGTATAATTTTGGAAATTGTTCTCTATTTCTCTGATAGTGCTATGATTCTGGTTAGGGGAACTTGACTCATGTATGTCATAAGAATGGGAGAGTACATGTAATTACTTTTAAAAAGGAAATGAGCTGTCAAAAAACTATGGCTTATAATTATTCTTGACAGAACATTCACCAAATTCACTTTTACATTTGTAACGAATTGCCTGATTTCAAATTACTACTACCCCTAAAGGACAGAATCCAATATATTGGTTTGAGCTCTCAAGGGAAGCTGAGTCAGGGTCACCTGAAATAGCAATTCCCAATCAGGACAACCTAAACCCAATGTCAAATAAAAAGGTTATAGGTAAATACACAGTATACAGGGTGTCTCAAAAAAATGTACTCAAAAGTATATCAAGAGCACAGATAAACCAATCAATATTTTCAGACATTTTTTGCATGGTCATGTAGGCAAAACATGAAAGTTTTCTCCCCAATACACCATTTTTATTTCAGTCTTTTCTTTTTGATGCTTTAACCCTTTACCTTTTACAGCACATAATCGATGCAACCTCATATTTCGATGACAGCCTGTATCCTTACTGCTACATTGTTCATCACATTTGATAATAATTCCGGTGGAATGTTTTGGAATTCTCTTTGGATGTTGCCCTTAAGTTGTTCTCGGTCTTTTTGCTTGGAATGAGCATTAAAACACTCCTTCAAATAGCCACAGAGAAAGATGTTTTGAGGATGATGATGGCAGAAAAAACACAGATAATCAGGTCAATTATCGGCAAATGATTCAGGAGCTACCTTCCAGAGTTAGGCAGGCTTGCCTAATGACCAAATGATATCCAAATGAAAGCACAGTGGTCTCAAATTGATACACACAACAAAAGCAACACTAGAATCCCAACCAATGCAGTTTCTTGAACCTCTGACCTCTGTATAAGGGGGCTATAAGACATTGTGAGGGCCTCCCTATTCACCATATTTGACGGCCCATACGTTTTTCTCTGAGGCTATTTGAAGGACCATTTTTATGCTAAACCCAAGCTAAGTGACCTAGAACAACTTAAGACCAGCATCCGAACAGAAATCAAAACATTCCACCAGAAATATCAAATGTGATGAACAATGTAGTAGTAAGGATGCAGACTGTCATCGAAATATGAGGTAAAAGTATCAAAAAGGCAAAACTGAATTAAAAACTGTATATAGGAGGAAAAACTTTCATCTTTTATCTACAAGACCATGCAAAAAATGTCTGAAAATATTGATTGGTTTGTCTATGGTGTTGATATACTTTTGGGTACATTTTTTTGAGACACCCTATATAATAGGTTATTTAACAGTGTTGCTGTAGGTTGGCCTAACATATACACTTATTTAAATCCTCAGAAAACAGACAAAATCCATAAGACAAATGACTGTTAAAATATGTTAACATACTTTTCGTGCTCCTTCCA
The DNA here is from genome assembly GCA_903813345.2 of Owenia fusiformis. Lineage (NCBI taxonomy): Eukaryota > Metazoa > Annelida > Polychaeta > Sabellida > Oweniidae > Owenia > Owenia fusiformis. Next base: position 9,905,220 of record CAIIXF020000010.1, read on the forward strand.
AAGAATTAAGATTTTATCAAATATAGCAGCTATCGAAGATTCAAGATGCAGAAATGTCAAAGACTTAAATTGAAAAAAATTTCCAATAAACTTACTTGTCTTCCCATTCTAGAAACAGAGTTTTCATCTTTGCATTGACATCACATGACAGGAAGTTCCCTGTAGGTACTATATCGGGGTATATAAACGTGCCATTGTCCAGGAATACCTTCATCTGTTCCAGTGACAAATCTGGTGTCTCAAATACTGCAAACAATTGTAAACACACAGAAATAAACAACTGGTGTCTCAAACAGTACTTAGAAATGATATAGGGTGCCAAATACAGGGAGTTCCAAACACTGGAAGTAAAAGATATGTATAATGGTGTCTCAGGCCATGCAGTGTGTTACCAGTTGTGACACATGAGGTTTCTCAGGCCCAGTTTAAGCCCCAGGTATTCATATCACTCTTTGAAATGAATACTATTATAATTAAGATTCTTGTGTTTGGTGAATAAAAAATATATATTTTGATGAATATCTCCACCTTCATGCGAGAAGTTTTGAGGACAGCTTTCCTAATTATGACTTTCCCTTAGAGTATTAATTGGCATTCTTTTCCTAAATAGATAACTCTTAGAGCAGATTTAATGAAGTAGTATCATTTATTTGTTTTTCTATTGTCATAATGAGAGCTTTACAGTATACATTAACAAGACTGTAGCCAGCTTTTTCCAAGGGATTCCCTTTTTTAAATTCCAGGGGGGTTCACATTTGAAAAATTTGGCCCAAAATCACTTGAAAAGTGCTATGAACGGTGAAAACTGAAAGGGTTTTTGGCGAACCCTGACCCCCTCCCCCTGGTTATGGGCCTGATCTAACAGTAAGTTTATTTCATTACACTGTAGTATATGGTATTTCTGATAAAGAAAATTAGCCTGCATTCTTAATTTGACAGAAATGCAAAATGAATCCTTAATGATTTGATAAATGTAAGAAAATATTTGCAAATTTTATTTCCAATGTATTTTACAATTTCACGAAATATGAAGCATGAATAGCCATATTGTGATATACATTGTGGTTCGTAAAGCGGTTGGTAAAGCCTGACCTTTGATTTGGCCAACACAATCAGTGTGTCTATGTATTAAAGATCTATACAAGTTTGAAGTTTTGCATTAATAAACAATAAAATGTACAATATACAGGTACTGTAGATTGGGTTAATTTGGCGCTACTTAATTTGGCGATTTTGCCATTTTTGGCATATTGGCGGCTATTTAATTTGGCGGATATGCAATTAGAAAAAAAAATTAAATGCAATTTAACTTACACGCTGTTTGCGAATTACCATGCAAATGGTTTGGCTATGTTTATTTTTTCTTTTGAGGACCACTGGCGATATTCACTACGTTTGTACATTTTTGTGAGATCATCCTTTACATTTTGGTTGGTTGGTTGCACCTTGATTGATGCTGCTACTATATTGCGCTTTTCCCTGAGTATCAATGAGTGACTGACCAATTCTTAGCCAATTTATAAGAGACATTTTTTCATATTTTTGGAAAAACTAAACCGGAAGTAACCTAAATACACTGGACGAAATACCCTAGATAATTCCCGGGGATTCATTCTAAATTTTGGCGAATATTTATATTGGCAAATTTTTCAATTTCGCCAAATTCGCCAAATTAAAGCGGGCGCCAAATTAACCCAATCTACAGTATTGAAGGTCAAGTACATGCATAATAGTCTTCAAAAACATGTTTCAAATATATTAAATCCCTTTTTTTGTGACACGATTCATTTTATCAAAAACAAAAGTTGGAGACTATAACAAAATCTGGTGGTGACATGAAAACTGTACATTTGTATCTCACAAAATACATGAAGTACAGTACTTAAAATAATATATTCATTCTGGATTTCATGATTTAATATCATATGATATCAAAATAATATACTTCATCATTACTTATTTTCTTTTAATTACCAAATTTATTACTGTAAAAGTGTTTTTTGTTGAATCGCAAGTATTTTATTGTCCAGAAACATTAAATAATCAATTTTGGATCTTGAATCTTAATCGCTGAACAGCATACTTTAAGAGTACATGGACTCGTATATGATCATTCTATATCAGAACTATTACAGCTCATTCACTTGCGAACTTTGCAGCATTTTCAATAGTTTGTGTATCAAGTCCCATAAGAGTTTGCCCCCCATCATGTACAATGTTAGCACCATTCATCATGGATGCATCATCTGAAGCGTAATCAGCTTAGCAGTCTCCTCAGGAGTACCAGGTTTTTTCAATGGGATAACATGTGAACGCTTCTCGTAAAGTTCATCTTCCTCTTTCTTTGATTTAACAATTCCACCTTTGAGAAAGATGCCAGTGGCCACTAACCCAGGGCAAACTGCATTCACTCGGACTCCCTCAGAACCATATTCTATCCCCGCACATTGAGTAAACTGATTCAGCGCTGCCTTTGAAACTGGATAGATTGCATATCCAAGAGAGTGAGGTCTTGTTCCAGCTATGCTTGATACATTCACAATGTTTCCATTGTTTTTTTTTAGCTCTGGGAAACATTTCTGAGATAGAAATATAGGGGCTTTCAGAGCAACATTGATCTGCCTGTCAAATTGTTCTTCTGTGACATCCTCAAATCTACAGAGTTCAGTGATACAGGCATTGTTCACAAGTATATCAATGCGCCCAAATGTTTCCATAGCTGTATCATATAGTCGCTGTATCAAAGTCTCGTCACTGTTGAAGTCTCCCTGTACCATAGGAAACTTGGCAGTCTGTGCACCAACTTTCCTGCATTCTTGAACAGTCTGTTCCAGCGTTTTCATGTCCCTTCCATGTATGACAACACTAGCTCCCTCTTTAGCCATCAACAGGGCAGTGGCCTTCCCAATACCACTGTTTGAACCAGTAATGATAGCTCCTTTACCAGAAAATCTCATTTTGATGCCTGTTTCCAATGTACAGCAAAAGTATAATGTAGTATGAAAAGTGCAATAAAATGCTGGAGTGGCTGTGTATACAGTATGATTTATTGATTCTTATTTGGGTAAAACCTTTATGGGAAGCAAGGTCATAAAGCTGTAAAATGTACTGTATAACATCAATTTCAAAATAGTTTTGTTGTTTTGACAGATAATATGTATTCTTGATTCTGTGTCATTCATGTTTGAAAAAGGTACAGATCAAAATCTCACATCCGCATTTGCTTGTTGTATATATAATTTATACCCAGTATTATAGGGGTCTAAATGGTATAATGATCATTTCTTAAAAACAAATTAATTAAAATTTCGGGTATTCATGTTTTAAGCTTAATAAAAAGTTAATCTAAATTGAACAGTTGTATATCAAGTCGAAGAGAGTTGTATGCGCTATCCAGGAGTTGTATATCGTTCTCACGAGATGAGTGTTGGTTTTATATTGCAGTTATACAATGCTATTATACAGGGTGTCAAATAAAAATGATCTCCCCTTGTAACTTTAACATCCACATAATGTTGATTGGTTTATTAGCGGTCAACATTTTTGCCTGTACCCCACCTGTGTATCATGGGATATCATATTATTGATCGCGTATGTTACTGTACTACACTTGTGAATTATGGGGAATATGACGTCATAATGTTTACAGAAGAAAACATGGCAGATGGACATGTTGTAAACGTTGATGAAAGTGATATTTTGACTTTTCTAGATGACAAGTAAAGCAAAAATACAAATAGAAACGTAAAATTAACATTAATTTACTAGTGAGTACACAGTGATGTGCCAAAAACAGAGAGTTGAGCTACCACTGTCTTCAGATTTTCTTAAAAAATTATTGCTGGCGTGGTTAGGAGAAAAGGTTGTGAAATGAAGCCAAGATTGATGATTGTCGTCTATATGTGTATTATTAGTTTCTTCTGACTAACAAAACAAATCAATCAAAAGTGTTATAGTTATTGCATGGGGATACAGGGGGGGAGGGGAGAGGGGGAGGGGGGGGGGCTAGTAACAGAATTGGGAGGGGGCAGAGCTTATCAGTCTTAAGTATAAATCTCATCTTCATGGTTCTAGATTTCATAGGGTACATCGTCTTGGTCTTATTATATTCATCTCAATATAGAAGATATTAGAATTTACATGGTTGGTAAGTGTCAAAGACCATAGAATAAAACATGTGATCAAAAGTGGGCGTCGCCCTAATCATAGTATATGGTTCATTCTCTATAAATACAGAGTTTAACTTGACTTTTGAAGTATATTAACTTAAAAACATCTTTGATTTATACTTAATGTCAAGCATTTCTGGTAAGTTATATACATCTAATTGTAATAGTTATTGCCTGGGGGTGGAGGAGGGGGGGGAGAGTAACAGAATTGGAAATAGTTCTGGATTTCATGGGGTACATCTTCTGGGTCTTCTTCACATTCATCTCAATATATGGGATATTCCAATTTACATGATTGGTAAGTGTCAAAGACCATTCAATTACGTAAGTGGGTGTTGCCCTCACAATAGTAGATAATTCATTCTCTATGAATATGGAGTTTAACTTGACTTTAAGATATATTTTTTACATTAAAACTTCTTTGATTACACTTGGTATTGTAATAGTTATTCCCTGGGGGGCAAGGGGGGTAGTAGCAGAAATGGGAGGGGGCAGAGCCAATGGCCAGTCAGTCTTAAGTATTAATATCATAGTCTGATCAGTTTAATTCACCTCCTGATGTTAATATATTAACAATATCATATGGAAGAATATACCACTACACTTGCAGATTTGAGAATCATTCAGTTGAATGTGTCTATATATGGCGCTCCACCTTTGCCTTTTAAAAAGGTGCTCTTGCTATTGCCCTTTCTGCATGACACTTCATCTGTGAATGTGTAAAGTGCTAGGAAGGCTGCATATATGTCAGGGTCTATATTGGAGGAAATGACATCAGTCTTCATTTGTTTCTAACTCAAGTATCCAGCAGCACACTTTGCTGTATTTTGCTTCTTGTTTTCATCATCATACAAGAACTCATTCCAATCTTTAGGGACTCTTGTTTTTCAACCTTAAATAGGGCAAGGTGTCACACCCCTCTTTCAGGTTCCTTTATAGAATTTTTGATGTAATTATCACATACAAAAACTAATCAATCTGCAATTGTAGAATCTTGAAAAAAGTCTCCGCCAGATCCTGAAACAAAAGTAGCTTTCAAGTTGAATTATGGTTTGGGATAGTTGGGGTTTGTTTTCCTTATGACTTGTATACATTTTGAAGTTGTCTTTTTCTTGCTGGGTTCTGTTACAAATGTTGGCCCTTTCCCTTTGGCACCTGTGGGTACATATTCATGCATAGGAATGGGTTTCTCTGTTCTTGCAAGAAGTCCAGTCAGTGTTCCTAGAGCCCAAGGCACAGGGCTCAATAGGAACTGCAGGAGACATTCTAGGCTAATTTTATGTTCCTAAGCAAGATCGAAGCTGTTCAAAGATGTTTCATTCAGAATCAGAATGAATTTGAACCATCTTATAAGCTTGTTCTGAGTACTTTTTTACTGTCACTGTTGCTGCTGTAGTTTTCAATTTCATATGTTTTATTATATCGTGAAATCTTTTTTTCAACTAATCTCAGATGGTATCTCTTCATGCAATTTTTCCTTTTGACTAAAATTAGATGACAGCGACATCATTTGGCACAGATTCTTCTTATGATAGACTGTAGAGATGACCTTCATCCTCAAAATGGTAAATGGATCAAGAAAGTCTTTGATTGCGGTGTCTGTCATCTTTATGTCTTTTTCTGTACTTGATATTTGTGCCTTTCCAAGGTCATTATGGGTGTCACACTCATCTCATATCTAGATAATATTCCTAAGTTGGTCTTATGAAGGACCGTCTGATTGTTGTAACCATCTCATCCATATAAAGCACTTATTGTCTGTATGGCCCATATTGCAAATCCTCATATTGAACCACCAGATGGACTTGAATGGAAACTAAATGACTCCATCGTTATAATGGGTATTGACTGGTATTCTCAGATAAGAGATTGGTGATATAGCAACACCAGGAGATGAATCAGAAAACCCCAGAAGATGTACCCTATGTAATCCAGAATTAAGAAGATGAGATTTATACTTAAGGCAGATTAGATCTACACATTCTAATTCTGTTACTACTCACCCCGCCCCAATGTAAAAACTATAATACTTACACAGATGTATTTACTAGAAATGCTTGACATAAATTAAAATAACAGCAGTTCAGTATAACTATGAATGTATCTCTAAAGTCAAGTTCAATTTTGTATTTATACAAAGAACCAATCATCTACTATTGTTAGGATGACACACCCTTTTGATCATTTATTAAAATGTAATTGTATGGTGTTTGACAAATCATGTAAATTGTCATATCCCATATATTGAGATGAATATGAAGAAGACCCAGACATGTACCCCATGAAATCCAGAACTATGCAGATGAGATTTATACTTAAGGCTGATTACCTCTGCCCCTTCCCAATTCTGTTACTACTCTCCCCCACGCAAGAACTATTACAATTAGATGTGCATTACTTACCATAAATGCTTGATATAAAGTATAATCAAAGAAGTTGTAATGTAAATGTATCTCATAAGTCAAGTTAGACTGTATTTATAGAGAATTAATCATCGACTTTGATAAGGGCGACGCCCACTTTTGATCAATTGAGTAATTCTATGGTCTTTATACTTACCAATCATGCAGAATTATAATATCCTATATATTGAGATGAATGTGAAGAAGACCCAGACGATGTACCCCATGAAATCGAATCCAGAGATTAGTTCTGCCCTCTTTCAATTCTGTTACCCCCCCCCCCCATCTACCCCCTCCCCCATGCAATAAGTATAACACTTAGATGTACATTATTTAGCAAAAATGTTTGATATGAAGTAGAACCAAAGAACATCATTATAAATGTATCTCAAAAGTCAACTAAAATTCTGTATTTATAGAGAATGGCAATCATCTACTACTATAAGGCCGACGCCCACTTTTGATCCCTAATGTAATTGTATGGTCTTTGACACTTACCAGTTATGTTAACTGCAATATCCTTTATATTTAAATAAATGTTTGAACTGCCCTGGTAATTTTGAGAATGCTAAAATGTTCTGATATCTGTTGATTTGAAAAATAATCCACATTCTATATTAGGTGCAGGTACAGGTTTTACCAAAATTATGGATCTTCTCATCAAAAATTGTGGTTTCCATGACAACCATGAGTGTCAGACCATTGAAACTTTACATACTACCTCAGAATGATCTCATCAACTCTCAATAAAATTATTATAATGATTGAAGATCAACTGAATTAATTATTCAATGATGATAATGTACCCCCCTGTAATTTTCCTTTTTAGGGTCAAAAACCCCATTTTGACCACTTTCGCCCCGGATACGGCGTGTCAGACATAAATTTTCTGAAGTATCACATAAAAATACATAAGAAACAAGTAATTTCAATTTGTTCAGACACCGGTACATTTTTCGGTGCTATCTCACATACTAATATACCTCGACCGTAAACCTTGAAACTACTGTTTACCTTGACTTTCGGTCTCTGTCAACAGTAGTTTCTTGGTTCAAAGCCTGGGTATACAATTTTGCAGGTTGACCTCTGAAGAGGTCAACAATTGTATACTGTACTTCCGGTATTTTTCGCTTGAGATTTAGTTTCGCGCTTTTTGGGAGTGTGGTAAGATTGCGAACATTAATCTTTGTGAAATTGTTAATAAAATCTGAGGGGATAAATGGGATACTATGTAACAATGTCTGTTACAGTGGCTTATTAGATCAAATAAACCCAAAAATTACAATGTAATAGAGGTTAAGGTGCAGCGTGTCATTGACTAAAGATGACATAGTAGTAGGTATACTTAGTGAAATTTGCAAAATTAAATAGCCGCAAAATCGTGCTTTATCAAAATTCGCAAAATTAAAACTCGTGAAATTAACAGGGAGTACAGTAATTCATGTATATATAAATTATTCTATATTAGAACTATTACAATTCATTCACTTGCACACTTTGAAGCATTCTCAATAGTTTGTGTATCAAGTCCCATAAGAGTTTTTCTACCATTCATCATAGATGCATCATTTGACGCCAGGTACGCAATGAGCTTAGCTGTCTCTTCAGGAGTACCAGGTTTCTTTGATGGGCACTAACGTGTCATATAGTATTACAATTCATTCACTTGCACACTTTGAAGCATTCTCAATAGTTTGTGTATCAAGTTCCATAAGAGTTTGTCCACCATCTTGCACAATGAGAGCACCATTCATCATAGATGCATCATTTGACGCCAGGTATGCATTATGCAATGAGCTTAGCTGTCTCTTTGGGAGTAACAGGTTTCTTTGATGGGCACTAACGTGTCATATACTATTACAGTTCATTCACTGGCACACTTTGCAGCATTCTCAATAGTTTGTGTATCAAGTCCCACAAGAGTTTGCCCACCATCATGTACAATGTTAGCACCATTCATCATAGATGCATCATCTGATGCGAGATATGCAATCAGCTTAGCAGTCTCCTCAGGAGTACCAGGTTTTTTCAATGGGATAACATGTGAACGCTTCTTGTAAAGTTCATCTCCCTCTTCCTTTGATTTAACAATTCCACATTTGAGAAAGATGCCAGTGGCCACTAACCCAGGGCAAACTGCATTCACTCGGACTCCCTCAGAACCATATTCTATACCCGCACATTGAGTAAACTGATTCAGCGCTGCCTTTGAAACTGGATAGATTGCATATCCAAGAGTGTGAGGTCTTGTTCCAGCGATACTTGATACATTCACAATGTTTCCCTTGTTTTTCTTTAGCTCTGGGAAACATTTCTGAGAAAGAAATATAGGGGCTTTCAGAGCAACATTGATCTGCCTGTCAAATTGTTCTTCTGTGACATCCTCAAATCTACAGGGTTCAGCAATACAGGCATTGTTCACGAGTATATCAATGCGCCCGAATGTTTCCATAGCTGTGTCATATAGTCGTTTTATCAAAGTCTTGTCACTGTTGAAGTCTCCCTGTACCATAGGAAACTTGGCAGTCTGTGCAGCAACTTTCCTGCATTCTTGAACAGTCTGTTCCAGCGTTTTCATGTCCCTTCCATGTATGACAACACTAGCTCCCTCTTTAGCCATCAACAAGGCAGTGGCCTTCCCAATACCACTGTTTGAACCAGTAATGATAACTCCTTTGCCCAAAAATCTCATTTTGATGTCTAACTTCAATGTGCAGCAAAATTATAATGAAGTTATGAAATATGCAAAAAATACTGTAGTTGCTATCTGCTGTGTTATAGTTACAATGTGTTGTTGAAGTAGAGCAAGGCCAAAGTCCCTTATCTTTCATACAGGCTCTCATACAGTATACATGTACTTTATTTATTCTCAACAGTAAAACCTTCACAGGTCACAGATTTTAAAATAATATACAGGTGGTGGAAAGACTAGAAATTTACACATCTTTCAAAAAATTGTGCGCTTAGTTTTAAAATACCATAATTGACTCTGTCTGGTAGGCTTTAATCACCATTCACAAAAAGGGAAAGTTTATCTTGTTGAGATCTATAAACTTGATAGTTGAAATTTCTTATGCTCCTTAATTCATCTTCAAATTCAGCAAAAAATCTAGATCTAAGTAAACAGCTAAAAACAACATGCAGGGTTGTCTCATTTTTAAATCCACATTGACACATGGGAGATTCCACATTTGTGAAATTGTGTGAATGTAAATGAGATTTGAATACTAAGTCACATCTTACTTTATTGAAGATAATCTCTTGATTTCTATTTAGGCCAAGATATGAAGTACGGATCATTTTGGTATTTATTAGACCCTTTTTAAGTTCTGATTTAAAAATATTTAGATTATTTGAACTTTTAACTTTAGGTGTCAATGAGTTCCACTCAGTCATTGCAGTAAAAATACATGTTCTATTATAAATAGCTGGCCGCTTGATTGGAATACTGTAGTCAAATCTATATCGATTTGCCCTGTTATGATTTCTTTTAAATGGAAGGAAGATGTTTGATACATAATCAGGCAAAATATTTCTATTGACTCTATACATAAGGACAGTTCTGTGCATCTTTCTTCGGTCAGATAAACTTGGCCAATTTAAGTTTTTTAACAGTTTGAGTGATGAAGTGCCTCGTAAAACACCTGAACAAATACAACCAGCCTTATAGAATAGTCTGTCAAGTATTTGCACACCCATAAAGTATATCACAGTAGTCAAATAGAGGGAGAGCAGGCCCGTAGCCAGGATTTGCCAAGGGGGGTTCAGTTTTCAAAAATTTCCAGGGGGGGTTCACATTTGACAATTTTGGCCCAAATATGGCTAAAATCACTTGAGAAGTGCTCAAAATAGTGAAAAACTGCATGATTTTGAAAGGATTTTTGGCCAGGGGGGGGGTTCGCCCGAACCCTGCGAACCCCCCTGGCTACGGGCCTGGAGAATAAAGGATTTAAACATAAGTTCTAGGTGTTTTCCACCTTTCTTCGGACTAAGCAATTTCAGGGGGTTTAACTTCTTGTCAATTTTTGTTGCCATTTCAGCAATATGATTTTCAAAGGTCAAATGTTTATCTAGAAAAAAAAAAATTATTGCTGGCGTGGTTAGGAGAAAAGGTTGTGAAATGAAGCCAAGATTGATGATTTTCGTCTATATGTGTATACTTAGTTTCTTCTGACTAACAAAACAATCGTAGACCTCTCCATTCGGTTAACCATCAAAATCATATACCTCGACTGTAAACCTTGAAACTACTGTTGACCTTGACTTTCGGTCTCTGTCAACAGTAGTTTCTTGGTTTACAGCCAGGGTATACAATTTTGCAGGTTGACCTCTGAAGAGGTCAACAATTGTATACTGTACTCCCGGTATTTTTCGCTTGAGATTTAGTTTCGCGCTTTTTGGGATTGTGGTAAGATTGCGAACATTAATCTTTGCGAAATTGTTAATCAAATCTGAGGGGATAAATGGGATACTAAGTAACAATGTCTTTTACAGTAGCTTATTAGATCAAATAAACCAAAAATTACAATGTAATAGAGGTTAAGGTGCAGCGTGTCATTGACCAAAGATGACAAAGTAGTAGGTACACTTAGTGAATTTCGCAAAATTAAATAGCCTCAAAATCGTGTTTTATCAAAATTCGCAAAATTAAAACTCGTGAAATTACCCGGGAGTACAGTAATTCATGTATATATAAATTATTCTATATTAGAACTATTACACTTCATTCACTTGCACACTTTGGAGCATTCGCAATAGTTTGTGTATCAAGTCCCATAAGGGTTTGTCTACCATTCATCATAGATGCATCATTTGACGCCAGGTATGCAATGAGCTTAGCTGTCTCTTCAGGAGTACCAGGTTTCTTTGATGGGCACTAACGTGTCATATACTATTACAGTTCATTCACTTGCACACTTTGCAGCATTCTCAATAGTTTGTGTATCAAGTCCCATAAGGGTTTGTCCACCATCTTGCACAATGAGAGCACCATTCATCATGGATGCATCATCTGACGCCAGGTACGCAATAAGCTTAGCAGTCTCTTCAGGAGTACCAGGTTTCTTTGCTGGACACCAACGTGTCAAATACTCATACATTTCATCTTGCTCTTCCTCTGTGTTAACAACTCCAGATTTGAGAAAGATGCCAGTGGCAACCGTGCCAGGACAAACTGCATTCACTCGGACTCCCTCAGAACCATATTCTATACCCGCACATTGAGTAAACTGATTCAGCGCTGCCTTTGAAACTGGATAGATTGCATATCCAAGAGAAATGGGTCTTGTTCCAGTTATGCTTGACACATTCACAATGTTTCCTTTGTTTTTCTTTAGTTCTGGGAAACATTTCTGAGAAAGAAATATAGGGGCTTTCAGAGCAACATTGATCTGCCTGTCAAATTGTTCCTCTGTGACGTCCTTAAATCCACAGATTTCACCACCACAGGAATTGTTCACAAGTATATCAATGCGCTCGAATGTTTCCATAGCTGTATCATATAGTCGTTTTATCAAAGTCTCGTCACTGTTGAAGTCTCCCTGTACCATAGGAAACTTGGCAGTCTGTGCACCAACTTTCCTGCATCCTTGAACAGTCTGTTCCAGCGTTTGCATGTCCCTTCCATGTATGACAACACTAGCTCCCTCTTTAGCCATCAACAGGGCAGTGGCCTTCCCAATACCACTGTTTGAACCAGTAATGATAACTACTTTGCCCAAAAATCTCATTTTGATTTCTATCTTCAATGTTAAGCAAAATTATTGAAGTGATGAAATATGCAAAAAATACTGTAGTTGCTACTGCTGTTTTATAGTTACAATGTGTTGTTGAAGTAGAGCAAGGCCAAAGTATAGATATAGTACTTTAGTATTTATTCTCTACAGTAAAACCCTTATGATCAAATGACAGGTCGTAAAAGCATGTATGATGTACTGTGTATCATTAATTTTAAAATGGGATTTTTTGTTATTTTGACATATGATATTCTATCCCTTTCTGATACACTGTATTCTTGTTATATATTATTAATATTGGAAAAAGACCACACCTGCATTGCTTATAAAGTATGGGTATAAATAATAAAATAAGCAATGCTTTAAACGAATCAGTTGACACAGATATTCAATTGGAATTCAATTTCAAATATACAAATATAATAGCATGTGACTCCAATATAATGTTATCTTGTCTAGCTGGTCTTAAAATCAAAAACTAACAGATATGTTCTTCTAATTGAAACATACTTTAGAATATATAATTAACCGTTTGAACTATTCAAATCTAAACATCTTGAATCCCCTGATATCTAGAGTACCACTTGGACCCATTTGGACCCAATGTCAACAGGCAAAGAGGCAAAGTTGAAGCTATAACTTTTCAAAATGATTTATCAATTCTAATGTATTTAACCTCTCAATTACTCCCTTCACATCATAATATAAGTAAAGCATTGGATGAGAATAGCACTATAGACATTTTCTACCATATTTTCATTCAATGTACAACTAAAATTCCACAGAAAAATTGGCCCCAAATTTTTTAAATTTAAGGCCCATTTTGCCTGAAAGGACCTAAAATTGACAAATTATTCCTAAAAAGGCCTATTTTTGAGGGCCTTACAAAATTTTTGGGCCCAAAACATATCTGAGATAGAAATATAGTGGTTTTCAGAGCTACGTTGATCTGCCTGTCAAATTGTTCTTCTGTGACATCCTCAAATCTACAGAGTTCAGTAATACAGGCATTGTTCACGAGAATATCAATGCGCCCAAATGTTTCCATAGCTGCGTCATATAGTCGCTGTATCAAAGTCTTGTCACTGTTGAAGTCTCCCTGTACCATAGGAAACTTGGCAGTCTGTGCACCACCTTTCCTGCATTCTTGAACAGTCTGTTCCAGCTCCCTCTTTAGCCATCAGCAGGGCAGTGGCCTTCCCAATACCACTGTTTGAACCAGTAATGATAGCTCCTTTACCAGAAAATCTCATTTTGCTGCCTGTTTACAATGTACATGTACAGCAAAAGTATGATGAAGTATGAAAGGTGCAATAAAATGCTGGAGTGGCTGTGTATACAGTATACTTTATTGATTCTTATTTACAGTAAACTTTTATGGGAAGCAAGGTCATAAAGCTGTGAAATGTACTGTATAACATTCATTTTAAAATAGTTTTGTTGTTTTGACAGATAATATGTTTTCTTGATTCTGTGTTATTCATGTTTGAAAAAGGTACAGATCAAAATCTCACATCCGCATATGCTTGTTGTAAACATAATTTATACCCAGTATTATAGGGGTCTAAATGGTATAATGATCATTTCTTAAAAACAAATTAATTAAAATTTCAGGTATTCATGTTTTAAGCTTAATAAAAAGTTAATCTAAATTGAACAGTTGTATATCAAGTCGAAGAGAGTTGTATGCGCTATCCAGGAGTTGTATATCGTTCTCATGAGATGAGTGTTGGTTTTATATTGCAGTTATACAATGCTATTATACAGGGTGTCAAATAAAAATGATCTCCCCTTGTAACTTTAACATCCACATAATGTTGATTGGTCAATTAGCAGTCAACATTTTTGCCTGTACCCCACCTGTGTATCATGGGATATCATATTATTGATCGCGTATGTTACTGTACTACACTTGTGAATTATGGGGAATATTTTATTTATTTATTTTGACATACGCTTTTTTAACAGCGGCACACTATTATTAGGTGCGTCAGTATTTGTAATCTACATATATATTTTATAAGCACTAAAAATGTTTACATAAAATACTACAGTTTTCTAGGGTTAAAAAGTGTTGCTAAAAACATCTTCACATATTTATCAAACATATAAAAAATGTCATGCCCCAATTCCATAAAAACCTTATCACCAAGTAGTGTAATTAACCTATCATGAATGTTCGAAGACAATAAACTGCTACTTAAAATGGGAGAAACATATTTCTCTACATCGTTGTAAAAGTCGGACCTGGCTTTGGCAAAATGGGGACACACCATTAATCTGTGTGATAGAGTATCTCTCAAATTAAGATTACACATTATACATATACCATCACTTTTGCCCCACTTTTCATAATTTGTCTCAAGGCAGAAATTATTCGATCTTGCTAGAAATTTCATTTTAGATCCATAAAGATCAAGGTCATTCTTAAGGTACCTTACGGTTATGGGTTTTAACCTCCTTATATATTTCAAGGGAGGGGTGTTCAGCTACCCTAGTGTGGAAATTATAAATGCTTTGGGATTGAGATATAGTTAAAAATGAGGGGTACCATTCGCTGTCATTCCGAAAAATAACATCATCTAAACCTTTATCTCTTAAAATATTCCGTGCATTTGATGCAAATTTCCAATATGATTCTTTGCCGACTTTTAATAATTTTAGCAAATTCTGTAGGATTTTATGAGGGAGGGATGTAGTTGGTACATTACAATTTAGGTAGTTCAAATAGTCAATTTGTCTTTTTTCAATCACCTCTGCTATCGGTTTCCAGCCTAAATCCCCCAATATAGATTCACTGGCGGGTTTACTTTTAATTTGAAAAATGGCTTGGGCGGCACCATATTGAAATGAGGTAATTTTGGCAAGGCTTGACTTTGGGAGTACCCAGGTCGGGCATCCATGCAGGATAGCAGGTGCCATCATAGAGTTGTAAATCGTACTTCCAAATTCAATGCGCTTGAAATTACAGTGTTTGGTTAAAGTAGAACTTAAATAATTTTTCATTTTCCTGGCCTTTTCATATAAATATTTCAGATGTGCAGTTTCTTTGAGACTTCTATTGAACATTACTCCAAGATATTTGTACTCATTTACCTCTGGCAGTCTCAAATTCCCAAATGACCATACCTTTTCCGAATCAAATCTTTTCCCTATTATCATTATCTTAGATTTTTTGTCACTGAACTGAAATCCCCATTTAAGTCCAAAATTATTAGTGATTGTTAACATTGACTGGAGTTCTTTCTCAGATTGACCCATTAACACAATGTCATCGGCATAAAGAAGACAGGGGATTTTTTTATCTTCAAAGGGCAGACCAAAACTGGACATTCTTAAACTGTCTTCAAGGTCTGTCATTAATATGGAAAAAAGGGTCGGGGATAGAATACAACCTTGCTTCACTCCAGATGAGGAGTCAAACCAGTCAGTTTCATATTGTCCAAAGATGACCTTGTTTGAAGTGTTAGAGTATAGTGATTACAAAATCCTCCAAGTTTTACCTTGGATTCCCTTTTCCCAAAGTTTTAGAAATAGCAAATCACGATCTAAAACGTCAAATGCCTTAGAAATGTCAATAAAAGCTAAATAGAATTTGAGTTTCTTATCTTTACGAAGGCTACATAGTCCTTTAAGGGAAAATATATGATTTTCTAATCTTTTGCCTTTTTGAAATGCGCCTTGAAGGTCGCCTAAAAGATTGTTTTCACGAAGAAAGTCCATTATCTGGTTTTCCAACAGACTCGAGAATAATTTATACATATTGGATGTAATCGTTATTCCACGATAATTATTGAAAACTTCTGGATCACCTTCCTTATGGAGGGGTTTGACAATACCTTGTTGCCAATCAAATTGAATTTTTTCAAACATTCTGATAGCATTAAAAAGATCTAAAATAGGCTGCGAGAGAACTTCTTTACCATTTTTCAAGAATTCATTGGGAATTTGATCTATACCAACTGCCTTTCCATTTGAAAGACCAGATATATGTTTTGATAAACTTGCTAGATCAAAAGTAATATGACTGAGTGCTCTATCACTTACAATGTTATCAAGCTCAATATTATTGAGGGTGTCTGAAGCTTGATTTGGGAGGGTTTCGGGGTTTTTACTTTTAGAACCAACATTTTTCCAATATTCTTTAAGTGTTTCGTTAACTTCTTTTGGGTCACATATAATATGGTTGGGGTCATTTGGGTCTTTCATTCTAATGGGGAAATTGCTCTTTGTATTGAATTTTTTCAGCGCTTTCCAATAACTTTTTGAAGATTTCGACTTATTACGGGCATTGTTGGTAATTATTCTAATGTGATTCTTTATATGGTTTTCTTTAATTTTTGTTGCAACTTGATGTTTAAGATCTTGATAAATCTCCCAAAGTTCCTTAATAACAGTTGGGTCCGCTGATTTTGACTTTTGCCAAATTCTATGAAAACGGCTGGCCTCTTTCCTATTTTTAATCAATTGCTTCAATTCAGAATCCCAAAAATCTCTGCTATTTTTAGAAACTTTCTTCATACCAATTGCTTTGTTACCAACATTTATTAATTTAACCTTAAAACAGTTCCAAATCTCTTCAACATTTAACCCATCAATTGACCAATTTTTATATTCAGAACTCAATTCTGACTTAAACATCCCCCAGTCAGTTTGGTCATTAAAATTCCATTTGGTATAGGCAATATTATCATTTGAAGAAGGGGCCTCTGAGTCAGGTTTGTAAACAGGGACAAACTTACTATTTATAGTAATGACATTGTGATCACTACCAACTGAGAGTTCTTTATGTTCATTAATAATCATATTTACAAAGTGGGATTGCTGAAAATGGTCATTGGCTAAAACATAATCGATCGTAGATAGTTGTTCATTGCGTGTCCAAGTAATTGTACCTTCACAGTTATCTGAGCAGTTAAGAATAGATAAGTCTGACACTTCACTAAATAGTTTTAACAGGTCACCATTTGGGCTATGATGTCCGTCATTTCTAAAACCAGGAATCTTACCATTAAAGTAACCCATTATAAGGATGTTATAACCATCATTAATAGATGCTACATTTTGCTCTAGTTCATCATATAATTCCTGGGTTTTGACCATGTCCCGACCATCACAAGGGAAATAGACTACACATACATATATAATCTCATTGTTAATCTTCAGTTTTAACCAAAGCCGTTCATAATCAGATTTCGAATCAAAGGGATTATCATCAAGCAAAACAACATCTTTGTGAATAAAAAACCCTAACCCACCACCGAGTTTGCCTTTTCTATTCTTTTCTCGCCAGACATACTCATTATCCAAGTGTATTAGTGAATTGGAATCATTAAAAAACGTTTCTGCTAGGGCAAAGAGGTCATAATGGTTATCTGTGAGAAGTTTATTAAGTTCTGCTTGTTTGGCTATTCCAAGCCTTTGGACATTGTTATAGCCAAATTTAACAGCTGCTATATTAGATTTTTTAACCGTATGACCACCTCGCCTATGTTTTTTATGACATTTGTTTACCACATTGCATTTTGGCTGACATTTAGTATGGAATGGGGGTAAGGCTATATCATAGCCAAGAATCTAGTTAGAATTAGCAACATTGAACTCAGGGCATTTGGTTTGTTTATGTCCTAAAGAATTACACAGGTAGCACCTTACAGAATGGGGATGCCAGCAAGAGCTTGCCAAGTGGGAACTTTCACCACATTTAAAACATGCTGGCTTATTCCCCTTTTTGTTCGGTGCATTGGAATGAGATGACTGATAGGTACTTCTACTATTGTCACATGAACTGTTATTGTTGTGTTTTTTATGACATACTGTTTGCCATCCATCAGTGTCATTCGATGAGGAGATACCCATCACATTTTGAGGGGCTTGGGGTCTATTATTGTGGTTGTTAGGGGATGGACGGGGGCGGTTAAATTGGCGTGGCTTAGTGATGTCATCAGAGATTGTATCTAGTTTCATATTATGAGCAAGTTTATTTGAGCCAGCCTTTGTTAGATGCAGTCCCCATGAATCAAGGTAACCGTCATTTATAGAGCCATCCTGGAGACGAAATATTGTGTCATTGTTTATATATGTAAATTGGTTATCATTGTCGAACATTACTTGCATTTCAGCATTAACAGCTTCGATGACTTCTTGGGCCTGTTTGTTATCTGTACGAGGGGTGATGCTTGACACATGAATTTCATCAGAAATGTTTTTTGCCCCAGTTGCCATTAGCTTATAGTCTTTGACAATTGATTCAGCACTGGCGTCATTTTGGGAGGAATCGTTGCTGGCAATCTGAAGAATAAGACGATTGTAGGGCTTTGGTCCTGTGGTTTTCCCGAGTTCTGTTATCTCTTTATGGACATCTTTGATTTTACCCCCTCTGATACAGGTGACATCAGTGTTACGTATTTTGGTATGGTCAAAGTCACGAATTATCGAACTTCCAATTACTAGGGTCTTAGATGGATTGTCAATGGCAGATTTCCTATTGGTTAACTGTTTATGCAAGTAGATGCATTCCTCATCAAGATCCTTGCATTTGGAGGTTTTCGCAGCTAGTTGTGATACGAGGTCAGTATTGGTAACCTGAATTGCATTGAGGTTGGTTTCCATAATATCAATTTTGTCTTGAAGGCGTGCTGTTGTGGTTGATAAGTCCTCAATCTTTATTGTCAGTGTAGATATCACTTCGACTAAGCGGTCAATGGAGGGAGATGGAGGTAGCAAAGACTTGGAGGGACGACCTCTTGTTGTTTTGGCTTTAGTTGTTTTGATTTTGGCATTAGATTGAAGACTTTTGGGGGTCTTTGGGGCATTTTTAGAGTTGCGTGTCCCTAACCTTGTTTTACGCCTGGTCACTGCCGAGGATGGTGTTTCTTGCGTGAACAGTCCAAGTGGTGTGCTTGGAGTAGTACAAAGAGTGTCACCTTCTTGTACAGACCCAGGGGAAAACGTAACATCAGTGTCAATAACAGTATTTTGAGATGGTCCCTGAATGGCATTTGTGTTCTGGGTAGAGTCACTAATGTTGAATGAGTCATTTCCAAACAATTGGCTCAAAACAGGGTCTGTAGTACTTCCATTCCTGTTAGTTACAATGTTAGTGGCCATACTAAGCCAATAACTGGCTGTTAATAGCCTAATTCCAGGTTCAGTGTAAGTTCAAGATCAATAATTAACTATCAGCCAACTTCCACACTGCTTCAGTTTATAAAAATGAAATACTTCATCAAAATATTTCCAGAAAGTTTGTTCAAAATTCTTTTTAAGTACTTATTTTTGAAGCTCAGAAACTAGCTCACTGTGATCACTGAATGTTCATAATTCCTCCTATGTATAAATTCCTATCCAATATTGCTTATTTTTGTTGAAATATCCAATTTTTCCAGGAGCTATATTTATGTGACTTTCTGTGTTAGACTTTTATGAAACTATATATGATACTATATATGACGTCATAATGTTTACAGAAAAAAACATGGCGGATGGACATGTTGTAAACGTTGATGAAAGTGATATTTTGACTTTTCTAGATGACAAGTAAAGCAAAAATACAAATAGAAACGTAAAATTAACATTAATTTACTAGTGAGTACACAGTGATGTGCCGAAAACAGAGAGTTTAGCTACCACTGTCTTCAGATTTTCTTAAAAAATTATTGCTGGCGTGGTTAGGAGAAAAGGTTGTGAAATGAAGCCAAGATTGATAATTGTCGTCTATATGTGTATTATTAGTTTCTTCTGACTAACAAAACAACCGTAGACCTCTCCATTCGGTTAACAATCAAAATCATATACCTCGACCGTAAACCTTGAAACTACTGTTTACCTTGACTTTCGGTCTCTGTCAACAGTAGTTTCTTGGTTTAAAGCCTGGGTATACAATTTTGCAGGTTGACCTCTGAAGAGGTCGACAATTGTATACTGTACTTCCGGTATTTTTCGCTTGAGATTTAGTTTCGCGCTTTTTGGGAGTGTGGTAAGATTGCGAACATTAATCTTTGCGAAATTGTTAATAAAATCTGAGGGGTTAAATGGGATACTAAGTAACAATGTCTGTTACAGTGGCTTATTAGATCAAATAAACCCAAAAATTACAATGTAATAGAGGTTAAGGTGCAGCGTGTCATTGACCAAAGATGACAAAGTAGTAGGTATACTTAGTGAAATTCGCAAAATTAAATAGCCGCAAAATCGTGTTTTATCAAAATTCGCAAAATTAAAACTCGTGAAATTAACCGGGAGTACAGTAATTCATGTATATATAAATTATTCTATATTAGAACTATTACAATTCATTCACTTGCACACTTTGCAGCATTCTCAATAGTTTGTGTATCAAGTCCCACAAGAGTTTGCCCACCATCGTGTATGATGTTAGCACCATTCATCATAGATGCATCATCTGATGCGAGATATGCAATCAGCTTAGCAGTCTCCTCAGGAGTACCAGGTTTTTTCAATGGGATAACATGTGAACGCTTCTCGTAAAGTTCCTCTTCCTCTTCCTTTGTTTTAACAATTCCACCTTTTAGAAAGATGCCAGTGCCCACTAACCCAGGGCAAACTGCATTCACTCGTACCCCCTCAGAACCATATTCTATCCCCGCACATTGAGTAAACTGATTCAGCGCTGCCTTTGAAACTGGATAGATTGCATATCCAAGAGAGTGAGGTCTTGTTCCAGCGATACTTGATACATTCACAATGTTTCCATTGTTTTTCTTTAGCTCTGGGAAACATTTCTGAGATAGAAATATAGGGGTTTTCAGAGCTACGTTGATCTGCCTGTCAAATTTTTCTTCTGTGACATCCTCAAATCTACAGAGTTCAGTAATACAGGCATTGTTCACGAGTATATCAATGCGCCCGAATGTTTCCATAGCTGTGTCATATAGTCGTTTTATCAAAGTCTTGTCACTGTTGAAGTCTCCCTGTACCATAGGAAACTTGGCAGTCTGTGCACCAACTTCCCTACATTCTTGAACAGTCTGTTCCAGCGTTTTAATGTCCCTTCCATGTATGACAACACTAGCTCCCTCTTTAGCCATCAACAGGGCAGTGGCCTTCCCAATACCACTGTTTGAACCAGTAATGATAACTCCTTTGCCCAAAAATCTCATTTTGATGTCTATCTTCAATGTGCAGCAAAATTATTGAAGTTACAAAATATGCAAAAAATACTGTAGTTGCTACTGCTGTGTTATAGTTAGAATGTGTTGTTGAAGTAGAGCAAGGCCAAAGTATACATATAGTACTTTATTTATTCTCTACAGTAAAACCCTTATGATCAAATGACAGGTCGTAAAAGCATGTATGATGTACTGTGTATCATTAATTTTAAAATGGGCTTTTTTGTTATTTTGACATATGATATTCTATCCCTTTCTGATACATGTGTATTCTTGTTATATATTATTAATATTGGAAAAAGACCACACCTGCATTGCTTATAAAGTATGGGTATCAATAATAAAATAATATTTAATTGGACTGCAATATGTTCTTCTAATTGAAACATACTTTAGAATATATAATTCCTAACCTTTTCAACTATTCAAATCTAAACATCTTGAATCCCCTGATATCTAGAGTACCACTTTATAAAACCGTTTTCTGAACAGTATGACATTTGGACCCAATGTCAACAGGCAAAGAGGCAAAGTTGAAGCTATAACTTTTCAAAATGATTTATCAATTCTAATGTATTTAACCTCTCAATTACTCCCTTCACATCATAATATAAGTAAAGCATTGGATGAGAATAGCACTATAGACATTTTCTACCATATTTTCATTCAATGTACAACTAAAATTCCGCAGAAAAATTGGCCCCAAATTTTTTAAATTTAAGGCCCATTTTACCTGAAAGGACCTAAAATTGACAAATTATTCCTAAAAAGGCCCATTTTTGAGGGCCTTACAAAATTTTTGGGCCCAAAACTTTTTGGGACATAACATTTTTTTCTAGGCCCACCCAAGGGGGGGGGGCAGTCCCCATGGGCTGAACTGCAATACATGTAATATATTGCTTTTTATATTTGAAATAAATAATGATGACATTGAACTGTACATCTCCAAGCATTGGTGGATTACAATGGGCTCTTTGATACAAGAAATGTGTGCTGTTGCAAAAACTGCACTTAATTTGATTACTAGTGAGATATAATATGCTCAGGGTGAATGCAGTATGACCTTTAGTAATAAATCTTCGTTTTCTTAACTGTTTCTCTTAGATCAAAGATTAACAGTGCTTCTGCTTTTCATGCTTTTCTTTCTGCTTAATCTCAAATACACATGAACAGTGAAACTTGTATATCTGAACACCTCTCTAATCTGAACACTTCCAATCGTGAACACTTTTTCTCAGTCCCAAACTTCCCAAGAGTCCCAATATTCCATAGATCTACATGTTTAAAAAACCTTGATATGTGAACAGCTGCTAATCTTAACACTTTTGGCTGGTCCAGGCATTTGGAATAGACAGGTTTTACTGTACATTAAACAAGTAGATAAGTGTCTCATAATTTTCATAAGTATTTTGATTTTGTATCTGTATTTTTGTGACTGCAGTCATAAATTGCATCAAGAAAACACAACAAACAATATTTAGAGAGATTATATCACCCTGAAATGCTCAAACTTGGCAGGAACAAATAAACTGACAATTTTATTAGACATTGCTGGGGAATCTTAATTTATTGCGGGAACTTGCAATAGTTCCACCATCTAAAACCCTTTAAAGTTTGTCTTGACCTCATGATTTGAGATATTGCAAGACAGAATCATCATTACTTTATGTTTGTAGGTTAAAAGTGGACAATATTATAGGTTTATAGGAATCATGTGCAAATAGCCTTACAAGGAAATGTATTTCAACCGAATCAGATTGCAAAACAAATTGGACTTAAAGGCTCACTATGGGTATTTTCAACATTCTTTGTTAAAATAAGGACCTAATTTTGAACTTCATAGTATTTCCAATGGAGTATGTTATCTTTCATTGGACACCAAAAACAGCTCAAAAAATTATCAAAAAACATTTTTGATTTGTCAAGTATTGTATTGTTTTTACCAATATCATTGAAAGATGGCGAAGTTGTTTGTATCACATAATCCCTTGATAATCATTGATGTGTCCCATCTTTTCAATCATAAGTTATTTAAAACATGCACTTTGTCAAAAATATAAATGCACTACTAGGGATCTCTGAACTTCTAATGCTATTTTCTACAGTATGTGAGTTATTTTTTTCTTGGTTTCATATTTATGCAAATCAAACTTTGTATCATATTCAATTGAGTGTGTGGATAACATATTTCAATGATTATTTTATCATTTTTTCTTCTTAATTAACCACAGTGGGGCTTTAAGTGATAACCTCTCAATTTGACACTTTTAATGATAAATATGAGTCTCAGACTGAATTTCGTAGTTTCAAAATGGCTTCCCTAATTTCCAAAATGGCCGTCATATGATCTTTCAATTCACAGGACAGCTGAATACATTCAAAACCAGAACAACGGCAACGCCAAAGCGTAGCAAATCCCATCGAACAGAAATGGCTGGCATTTTTACAAACGAAGCGCAAATATCAGAAAACAACACACCAGAAAGGCCACCAGTTTCAAAATGGTTGCTCACTAGCCAAGTTGTCATCAGAAGAAATAATATGCTTTTAAGTAGCCACCTCTAAAATTTTTTGAAAAATCGCACACGTAAAAATGGTGGCTATTTTTCAAAATGGCCGACTACTCCCCAAAGTTTTATTAGACAATGTGCCATGCTTAAAGTATTCACATATCAAAAAAAGAACAAAATCGCTCCACTACTTTTCGAGTTATAGTAAAATACGTTAAAATGGCGGCCATTTTTCAAAATTGTTTTCAAAATGGCCGCCTTCTACCAAAAGTGTCATAGGACAGTGTGCCATGCTTATAGTATTCACATACCAAATATGAACAAAATCACTCCACTACTTTTCGAGTTATAGTAAAATACATTAAAATGGTGGCCATTTTTCAAAATTGTTTTCAAAATGGCCGCCTTCTACCAAAAGTGTCATAGGACAGTGTGCCATGCTTATAGTATTCACATACCAAATATGAACAAAATCGCTCCACTACTTTTCGAGTTATAGTAAAATACGTTAAAATGGCGGCCATTTTTCAAAATGGCCGCCTTCTACCAAAAGTGTCTTTAGACAGTGTGCAATGCTTATAGTATTCACACACCAAATATGAACAAAATCGCTCCACTATTTTTTGAGTTACAGCAAAAATCGTAAAATGACGAGTAAAGGCCGCCATTTTTCAAGATGGCTGCCATGTGCTTTTTAATATCTACATTTGTAGCATTATTAATGTCCTTTATACTTTTTTTACATTTAAAACATATTGCTATTACAGTTTTACATATTGCACCTAAATTACTGTAAAATCGTCACTAAAATGGCCGCCATTTTGAAATGAGCGGCCATTTTGAAAATCGGCTTTCGAGCAGAACTTCTACCCCCATAGGGTATATGTGTACGAAATATGAACAAAATCGGGCCAACGGTATTTGAGTTATTGCCTGGACGGACGGACGGACGGACGTACGTACGGACGGACGGACGGACGGAGGCGTTCCCTATATCCCTCCGAACTTCGTTCGATGGGATAATAAGTTGTGTTCATGGTGATTGTATTGTAAAGTAATCTGAGATAATTCTGATATTATTATTGAATATTAAGATTTCTTCTATAGCCAGTTTTTTTATAAATACATCTATTTCAACTTGACACCAGTCAATTTTACTGGACAAGTCCATAATGTGAAACCACAATTGATCATTACTTAGAGTGTATATTAGCAACAACAACATTTTAATATGGCATAAAATTTCACTGTAACATCCTACAAAGCTGGTTTTCAAAGAACAGACGTGTAATATACCGGAATATACAGAATATCAGACCATTTTGAGTGATATCATTTTTATCACTCATCTGTGTTGATATTTGAGGTGATAAAATGATATCATGAAAAATGATGTGATATTGGGTTTACAGATCAAATTCATTTATCATATGGATATGCGGCTGATTTATGGTATGAGTTACATATGTGGGTGATTAACGATATCAGCCTCATAATGGGGCTATCTGATAAATAATTTTCTGAAAAATATCACACGGATCTCCATAATATCAGAAAGATTTCTCTTATTGTACAGATAACACAATATAATTGATTCCCCATAGACCCCATGTTATAAAATCCCGAAAAGTGAAATATCTTTTTTGTATTGGAAAGATGACATTTACCTTGACTGGACATATTTTAATTTGCATAACTATTAGATAGATTACGTAGGGTTATATGAAAATTGAACCACCAAAACAAATGTAATTAAAGTTAAAGGGAACTTTCTTCTATACCCGCCACGCTATCTGACCAGGATGAGCCACCTGGTGGTGAAACTGGTAACTACCTACTCGCATCTGCGTTATTATGTTCTCATCTGAATCCATTTTTGTGTCATCGACATTTAAGACACAATTAATCAGTGATTACAACAATGCAAACATTGCAACAATGAATGGGTACTTATACAATAGCATATTGTACTTATGGGTACTTGTACAATAGCATATTGTTGCATGCTGAATTGCCTCTCATAAATATATATCTGTATTATGAATATATTCAATCTGAATATTTTTACAGATTTGTTTTTGACATCAATGTTAAATCCATATAAAGTTCTACAGACAGGTTGCTTTTCATGACGATGAATGGCTAGACTTCACAATTGGGAAGCATACGGATTTGTTGTTTAATAATCCTACAATGATTGATTGAATAAAACTTACCTAATCTTCGACTAGACTTTCTCAGTGTGAATCCTGGTGGTACGCATTCATTATTAACAAGTTTAACAGCGTGGTGCAAGTTGGCCGCCTTGTATGCTGATTTCTCAACCTTGCTACCCTCACTAAACTTAGCAAGTTCATTCTAAAACAAATTCAATTTTTCAATGAAATCACTGACCACTGATATCTGACCACATACTTGAACATTGAAATGCGTAGTCACAAAGATTCAGTTTTGAAGTGACATAGCTGTAGGTGATCCCACCAGTTGCTAATGCACCATTCAAAGGATTGTGAGATCCCCTCAAAGGGAAAAGGGGATGGGGATTTTGGGCTACCCTGGAGTAACCTAGTGAGACAATTTCCAGATTGTTCAAAAAGTCAGACTAAAACATGAGTTACAATGCCAACTATAACTTTTGGCCAATCATGTAAACAGTAACTCATTTTTTGCTCTTCAATGCCACAATGTTTTTCAGTATTTGTGATGAAAGAATAAATAATAAAAAACTTACAACATATCCTTTACACACAAGTGAGTGTTTCTTGTAGTCTTCTGTTCCTATTCCCAATACATAAGTCTGGCCTAGCAGTTGGACATGCTACAAACACAGTGAAAATCTTAAAATTAATAAACAGACGTGAATTGGGTTTTTACACTATCAATTGCCGTATATTGGTCAAATTGCCAGTTTTTATTATCATCTTTCAGGCCCGTAGCCAGGATTTGCAGTGGGAGGTTCACTTTTGACAATTTTGGTCCAAAAATGGCCAAAATCACTTAAAATATGCTCAGAATGATGAAAACTGCATGATTTTGAAAGAATTTTTGGTCAGGGGGTTCGCTCGAACCAATCGAACTCCCCCCCCCCCTGGCTACAGGCCTGTCTTTTTATTACCTTTTTAGTGCTATTCATATTGAACAATATTCACGTATTTTCTCAATGATCCATACTTTCAAGAGAAATGAGTGTCAATAGATGAAAACTCTAATCTAGGTTAAGCATTCAATAATAAAAGAAGATGTCATAATTTCTCTTCATAAATATACTGCACTGACAATCAAAGCAAATTAGTATTGTATCTTCATTTACAGAAATACAACATTGTAAATAGAAAATTATTTTT
Source organism: Owenia fusiformis (assembly GCA_903813345.2). Taxonomy (NCBI): domain Eukaryota; kingdom Metazoa; phylum Annelida; class Polychaeta; order Sabellida; family Oweniidae; genus Owenia; species Owenia fusiformis. The sequence goes on from CAIIXF020000010.1 coordinate 9,932,511, forward strand.
AGTTTAATAATTTCAATGAATTTTGATTTATATGTTATCCAATACAACAGGAAGTTTAAATAAGGCATTAACATGACAAACTGTCAACTCCTTGTAAATTTTGCAAATATTATGACACTGACACTGAACTCTGAACACCAAACACTGAACACCATCCACAAAATAAGTGGGAGACCATAACAATATTACACCACTTCTGGTGGCCGGTGACAAGTGACATAAAAAGTTAATGATCTGCCATCTATACACAAGTCATCTAACACTTGAATTCAATGATTTATCACAAGCCTCATCAAAGTTCTAGCGTACCTTTCTCATTTGATCATCCAACTGTTCACGTTCCTTGACAGTCATAATGATGGTCTCTCTGGCTGATTGCACAGGGGCTGGGGCAACTTGCTCCTTTCTCTTCATCATAAAGTCTTTCCTCAATAATGTAGTGGCTAGCTTCACATCCAACCTGAATAGAAGGGGTTTATATACAAGAATGCAATCTTAAATATACTACAAATTACAAATACACACACTAACTGTACATATAATAAATGATTTACTGTTGTTTACAGAATTCCCTGGCATCTATGAAAGTGAACACTACTAAATCTGAACCTCAAAATCTTAACACCCACAATATGAACACTATTAATCAGGCATACAAGTCTGACAAGCTCCCTTGTACTCAGAGCCTCTTTTCAAATAAAACACCTTTCAGTCTAGACAGATATCCCCCTATCTAGCCTCACTTACTTGACAGGTTCTGGATTATTAAAGACATTCATCTCAGGGGAGGATGGCTCTGAAGTTGTAGATGCTGTCTGGTTGTCCTCATATGGCTGAGAGTCCTCCTCTAAACCATCAGGAGAACCATAAGCCTCAAATAACTCCTCCATAAGTTCCTGTAGCTCCTTCTCTGTAATGTAAGTGAATTATACAATGGATACTATTGTATTTAAAAATCAACACTGGACACTTTAAATTCTAGCCAGAATGCCCAAAGTCTTACCATTTATCAATTTTCATATTTAGAGACATCCCTGAAGAATTTCAAACAACATGTCCACAGTTTATGTGGAAATATGCAGAAAAGAAGAGATGTTGCCATTTTTTGTACGATAAAAAATCAATCATTGGGTCAATAAACAAATTAAGGATAAGACCACTGATACTTAATAACTGATTTCGGAATATGCAGAAAATAACTCGATAACTATAACACTCATGAAAATAATTTTCGAAATGGAAAACAAAGATATGATATATGACAAGGCAGTGTTAACGTGTTGCAACATAATTGCGATTTTGATAAAAGCACATTCATTGTTTTCAATGTTTTATTTTTCACACATTGTGAACCCCCAATGACTCATAATTTATGGACTGGCCCAATGAAACTGCAGTTCTTACTTGAGACTTTTGTTGCCTTATCATCTCTGAGATCCTCTGGGTCTTCTGCTTCCTCCTCCACTTCAGCCAAGAAGTTGTATTCCTCATCATCGTCATCAAGAGTAGAGTCATTCAAGTTCTCAGCTGAAAGACAGTTTCAATATATAGAGGTCAAGGTCATTTATATTCTCAGCTGAAAGACAGTTACAATATAGAGGTCAAGGTCATTCATGTTTTCAGCTGAGGCAGTTTCAATATATAGAGGTCAAGGTCATTCATGTTCTCAGCTGAAAACAGTTACAATATAGAGGTCAAGGTCATTCATGTTCTCAGCTGAAAAACAGTTTCAATATATAGAGGTCAAGGTTATTCATGTTCTAAGCTGAAAGACAGTTACAATATATAGAGGTCAAGGTCATTCATATTCTCAGCTGAAAAACAGTTTCAATATATAG